>CM076260.1:101717342-102917342 GCA_038380795.1 Pyrocephalus nanus
AGATTTACTGTAAATGTATTTTTAACTATTCTTACAGAATTTTCATGTGTATGATTAAAGTCAGAAAATACACCCAAACACCAATTGTATTAACATTATTTAAGAAAACTGATCTGAAACACATCTAAATATATAACATTCAGTTGAACATACAAACCAAATCATTATTCTAGTCAAAACACAGCTGTTTTCCTTTCCAACTCTCAGTAAAATCATAACACCTCAAAAAGAATCAATAACCTAGATATCTCCAGTTTCTCTGGCATAAGGTCTTGAATAAACCAAAGCTACAAACCACTTATTTAAGAATCTGTCTTAAAACTTTATACAGCACCACGCCAGAGAGCAAGTTAACATGCATCAGTAAACAAACAGGTTTTTTTCTGGGATGTACTTTTACTAGCCAGTATGTGCCATACAGGTTTATTTTCCTTAGTTTATCCTGAAGGTAACTAAGAAACACAAATAGAAGACGCTAAGCTTCAAATCTCATCAGAAAAGCAAGTGTAACATACATGGAGATTATGTTTTCCTCTTAAGTCTTACAGATGAACTCATACACTGACCTTACACTAGAGGTATACAGAGTTTAGAGCTATAAACAGTCAAGATTTATTTGTTTAGCTAACAATAGGTCAGTAAAATCTCAGCGGAAACCCGTAGATGTTTATGCACTGTAAGGATGAAGGTATGAAAACAGTGTCAAATTTCATAATTCTTGAGAATAAACTCTATCTCCAACAGTGAGGCCACAGGTTTTTTGAGAAGTCTCGGGGCATATTTCTTTCCCATCTGCTTATGACCTCCTGCAGCAGTCTATACATTAACACTTATCCTAGATACTCTCAATGCTTCTCTTTAGACAATAGACTATAGTGAGTTCAGACAGCAATGCAAAGTGCTTCAGATAGGACTTCAGACAATGATTGCATTTTACTTTAGCTTTGCTTTGAAATAAGAACATTATTGGTCTGTATTTATTTGAAGTGCTTTCTCACAGATTTGTTGCAGAATTCTTGTGATTTTTTTTTTTGTTTGTTTTTTATTTATCAGTTTGGGGTTTTTGGTCAGATTTTTTTGTGTTTTGTTGTTGCTTCTTTGTGGGTTTTTTTGTGGCAGCAGCCAAATCATACTACATTACTGTGTAAAAAAATGAAATGATTGCTTATCAAATATGCTCCCTTTACAGCCCAAAGCAAGATTCACTTGAATCTAACCCAAAGCAAAAGAAATCATTTTGCTACAGTAAATCCACAGCTGGATTTCGCTACCTTGGCCTATTTTTAAACAAACAAGTTTTTTAAAAAGAAGAAAAAAAAAATGACCTCTCTGAGCACCCTTAATGATGCTTTTCCCTGCTGTTGACAGCTCACCTCACTAAACACAAAATCCAACAAAAATAGTCTCCAGATTCAGACTAAGCCATGTTCCTCTGTTACAAGAAGCAGTAGGTCACACACAGCACATGCACTGCTTCCTGCCTTGGCCATTCATCATGCACGACAAAAATGCAGGAGAAGTTAAAGGTATATTTCTGAATATATATCTCTGAAATATGCTACATCCTGACTAGGCTTCTATAACCTTATAATATCTAAACAACTAGTACCTCCATGGACAAACCTAATCACCTTTCTGGGAGGGAATTAATAAAAAGATAGTTGGGCTTATGAGTAACAAGTGATTGAACAGTGAGAAAAATCCACCCTCACAGTTTGAGGAGAACAAGAGTACTGAGATTTTTTATTTTTTTTTTTAAACATGGAATTCCATTCTGGACAAAAGTTACATTCTTAGAGGTCTTCTCACTGACGCTTACCATGATAAGAAAAGCAGTTAAAAGAAGTCAGGTATTATATCACCAGGCCACTTTCATCCAGCATAAATTTTTGACATGTGTTACTTTCTGTTAACTTGAAACATGAGTTAGGTTCCCCATGAGTGACTGAGACTAAAAATTAGCTTATTCAAGCTGTTCAAAAGTCTTTATTTTTTACCTATGACATTACCAAAAGAGAAGCAATAAAACACTTATAACCCTTCCTAGTCTGTCTGGGACAGTAGGTCAGGAGACACTGCAGCTTCCACTAAGGACACCCAGGAATGGTTGTACCCATTTTCCAGGGCTTAAACCTTCCAAATCAGTCCTACATGCAGAACCCCACTACACTGATGGCAACACATCCTAGACCCTGATGTATTTCAGTAGAGAAGGAATAATTTGGCTCATTGTGCACAAAGAATTCACAAACAATGCATTTTCTGGGGTTTCAATGCACTACAAGCAGCAGACTGCATGAATACCCAGCATCTCATTTAATGAATATTTAACAAAAGCATAAATGCTCAAGAGCTAATTTATTTGGTGTGAATGCTTGCTGCATAGGCATATTAAAACAGAATGAATACCTACAATGGAGAGATGATAAAACTTAGATGCAGAAACCTGGTATGTGTAGTTTTGTCCCTCGTATTTAATGACTATAACAAAAGAACTGAAGGACATATTTGAATCAACGTGCAAAATATTTATGCACACATATTATGCCCTGTAAACAACCTCTGCAAAATCAGATCATTCATACAGACATGGCATGCCAGGCTTTTTTTTTTTTCTTTTTAGCTATTATTCCTAAATAAGGACCTGAGGAAGCAAGCAATTAATTCAAGCAAAATTTGAATAATTCTTCTTCAAACAATACTATGAATCCTGCAGCACCTACTTTTAATTTTTGAAGTCTCTCCCATTCCTTTTAGCTTCAATGATACAGTCCATGATACTCAGCAATTTCACCAAAGTACTGTCATTGATTGATATGTTTAATGATTTTCATGCAAGGCACTTAAAGAGTCTTAGGCAAGCTGTATTTATTCCTTTCACCTTCCTGTGCCATCACTCTGGCATGTGATCTGATCAAAATTAACTCATATTTGAAGCTTCCCCAAATTCACAGAGTGATGATACCACATTTGAAGTATTTCTGGAAAGAAATCATGAAGATGGGGTTCTATTTAATCACTGATTTCAGCAGCAAAACTGTACAGAAAGCTTGAATCTGAAATACTGGGAGCTGAATGACTTTCTTAGGTTATACTGAAACATTTATTTTTTAAACAAATTACCTATATTTACATCAAACTAGCATTGATTTGTTTAAAAACTGAACTTGAAAATAAAAATGCTAAAACTGGCATAACACTTTACTTCGGAAAAGAAATACATGGAAAAACCTGAACACTGTGGATAAAGACATTAATTGCATACTTTTCCTACCAAACTATCTTTTCTGCTTTACTGCCAAACTAGAAGTGTCCATTATTTGCCATTTTCATGTGATAGGACTGAGTTTCGCATATTTGTTCTTCAGAATTCTTTGCCATACAACAATACAGACCTCCTAGCAGGAATTTTTTAGGGTAGATTGCTGGTGTATCAGAGCTCTAATTTTTATAAGGTAGGTCTCATTCATACTTCTGGGGATTCAAGACAGTGTCACCTCCTAAACTTCCAGTTGGGCTCCCTGACTAAATGGCATCATTCCTGATCCAAATTGGCTCCATTCCTTTCCTATGCCATTTAAGGTCATGGTAATTATGGGCTGCCAGTGACTGTGTTTTCTGTAAAACTCATTGAGATTTCTGATGTAAATGGCTTTTAGGAAGCTAAGCTTGAGAACACTGAAATGATTCAGCAACATTTTTGTTATATTAGGAAATTCACTTCTGATGTCAATAATTAAAAGAGCTTTGACTTTTATTCTGACAAGTTTCACTGTTAGGAAAAAAAATACTTTGGCAGACTAAAAGTCACAGGGCTTGACTGAGCAGCTGAAACAGCCTGGATACACAACTAGATAGCCATCTCATTTTCCAGTAGGTGCCACCTTTGAAGAACTGCAATACTTCTCCACAGGCATCTGACAGCTGAAAATAAACTTCCTGGCCTTACAGAAGACTGAATCCTGAAAACTTCTGGTTTCAAATGATTGAAGGGAGATTAAGTGCAGAGTGTCTTTTCACAGGAAGCATCTCGAAAAAAAAAAAAAAGTATTTCCTTCTTTGAATTCATGCCACATCAATGGCATGAATTCAAATATCTTCTATGACAATATTCTCATTTGGCTAAACTGCAAGTATTACAGAAATTATTTGAAGGGAGGGGAGATACCAATAAAATATATCCACATTTCTGCAGTCTTTAGAGTAATACATTCCCCACAAAAGATTAAAATTCCCCCTTATGATCACTTGGATGCAACCTCAGGAACCTTTGCCCTCAATATGGTATTGATATTTGGAAAGTAATTAGGCATTGTAACTACAACACTGCCTTGCCATACCCAGCTATGAAATGGGAGGATAGAAGGTATAACAACCACTGTATTATTTCAGTGTAGGCTAGCAAAGGTTAAGGAAACCAAGAATAGGAAACCAAGTTACAAAACTTTATCGTGTTTTGTCACTGAAATCCAGACATTTCTAGCAGACACACAGCAGGAGGCACTGAGTAAAAATGTTTTGATACAGGACAGAAAAGCCACTAAAGAATACTGGTAAGCATCCCTATATCAACTCTTTAATACCAAGCATATGCACTATTTTACTCTATGCATTATTTAGGAGGGATAGATTAAAAAAATAGTTTATTCCTGCATTTCATACCACAACTTCTGTTGATCTTATAAGTAAATTAAGAACAGGCTTCATTAATAACCAGTTGTGTATACTGCTGGTGGTTTGTTTATTTTTTCAAATTATGACTTAATGACACTTAGAAAAACCATTAAAAATGCACGGCAGTCATTCTAGCCAGTATGAAGTGTTGCACTTCATTTAATGATTAAAATGTAATTACCTGCATAGAAAAGCACAAGATAATGTGAACACCAGTAACTGAGTTTAACATGTTTTTATTCTGAATTTTGAGTACTGTAAATTATTGTGTATGACGGCAATTAAAATCCCAAATTACAAAAGATGCATAAATACAGAAAAACATGATCTGTTTGTGTCACAGAAAGAATTCAGACAAGAAGCATGTTTTATTAAAGCCCCTATTGCTGCAAAAAGGGAATGTTACTTTGCCCTGTTCAATCAAGTCAACAATGGGTTTAATATTCACTTTAATATTCTTTCATTTAAGTCCTTAGTCTGATGAAACATCTAGAAGAAATACTTCCATGGACCTTAGCATATTTTATAATCCTATATAAGCAGTATGTTAAGCTTTACAGCATGTCTTGCCTACTCACTGGCAGTATTACATCATAAAATAGGTCTGGCTGATTCCATAATAATGTGATCATGTGTCCATGCTTGATATAAATCACATACATATGCCTACACGTTCTGATCTAACTAGGTAGTAACAATAATAGGACCACAAACAAGAGAAATCAAATATACAGAGAGAGTAATAGTAAAATCTATTTATGGATAGCTGCAATGTTTCTTTACAAAAGAAGGAAACAAAAGTCTTGAAATGAGTTTATTAACCAAAATGCAACAACCCATGTCATGTAAAAAAACCCTTATTACACAACAAAACCTGGTAGAGTGCTGTCAATTTATCTGTCTGCCAAAAGAATTATTTCAAAGAGAAAATAAGCTGACACCAGTGATACTCTACTTCTAAGAGCCAAGTTCCTTCTGTACAGTCTTCAAAACATTAAATGTTGACTGAATAAATAAATTATACCAAACCAGAGTCTACTATGTTCCCAGATGTACTGTTTAGTGCTCCATTTCACAACAATTTAAAATTCAAACGTTTATCCGGTATGCCATCATCTTATTTATAAAGTCTTCCTGAAAAAGTAAAGCAACTAGGGAAAACTACAATAAAACAGCACATAGAGAAAACCATTAACAAGAATGACTGATACAATAAAACCAAACAACCTGAACTGCTACTTCTGCAGTAAACTTTGCAGTAATAGCAAACTGATGGCTTGCCATTACATACAACAGGAACACTGCATAAGGTGTGCACCATTGAACCCAGAATGATCTCAGGACGCATCGTGCTCAAGGTTTCTCAGTATACTGCTCTTTTAGGAAGCCAGTCTATACCCTTCCATTAATACATCACTCACTTGATCTTAAGATGAAAAAGTATAAAGACTATCAAGTAGTTCTCCAAATTTTATACCTGAATTTGACCTTTTTTAGTTTCCTAGTTACATAAAATAGTCTTATCAGATTGCATACGCAAACAAATGACGAGGAGAAGAAACCAAAATATTACTGTCTACCTAACAAATTTAAGACTTAAGTATGAAACCAACAAAAATTATGGAATTATGATAGAGCCTAAGAAATTAAATCAATGCGAATACAGATGGCCTACTTTATCAGTTATGGTTTAATTAATTTTTAAAAGTTCTGCTGTTGTTATATACTAGCAGTTTTCTGTTCCTGTCTCTTGTAAATTATTTTTTTAACAGAAGAATCTTCCATGCTTCCTTTCATTTTTCACAGTCTTTTTTCCTTTCCAGAAACTATTCTCCTCGCCTTCAGTGAAAATTCCAAGGAAGCAATTCAGAGGAAAAATGAGATTCATGATTACAAATCCACAACTTGGAAATATCTACCTGTTTATTTCCTTTTTTTATGCTCCTTTTTTTCCCCTCATGTAAATAAAAATTTCTATCTCCCTTCACTATTAATATGGTGTACCTAGAAAAGGAATAATACTGGAATAGATTCTCCAAAAGGAAATGAAATTGCTATTCATGAGCATCTTATTTTTCAGCATACTCAGAAATTATTTGTGCAATCTATTGTTGTAATATTTAGCAAACTTTCAGTAAGAAACAAGATAGGTCTTTATTACACATAAATCAGCAAATATGGAAAGTTGCACTCAAGGCTGTTAAAAGCAAACAGCTACACTGTAAGTGGGAATTTTCAGTCTGAAAAGAGCTACTATTGTTATACAAAGATGAAGATGCACTGTCACAAAAACAGCAGTTACCAGCTCCAGAAACCATTCTAAAATAAATTTCATTTTTAGTAGTCACATTACACTACCTTCTTACTTCCTTTATTAGGGAGTAAGTCCATTATGAGGTAATAAGGACTAGCCTAACATGAGAACAAAACATTTAAGACCATAAGCAACTTATTCTGAAGGACTCAGGAATTGGTTCTCAAGGGCTTCTTATTATTATTTTAAACAATCCTCTTGCAGAAAAATGCTGTACAAGTGCCTATTCATTCCACAGATGCAGAGAGCTGGTGAACCAATTCAAGCCCTTCTCCAGGAGGAAACGATGCACTCAAAATGACAACAAGGGAAGTAAAGCTTTGGTTAGTTGTTATCACCAACTGCTTTGGGCCACCATAGTGTCTGTTCATGACATATGCTATCAGCATCTGATTTATCTCAAAAACAATACACCTGTAATCCTGGGCACTGAAGTCTGCACTTCTTGTATCCAATATAAAACTTGTCTCCATTTAAGTAAAATGAGGTGCAAAGTAAAATTCTACCTGAGAAGAATTCAACAGCATAAGTGATGCAAATCACGTGTTAAATCATGGCTTGTTTCAACACAAGTCATGTGTAATACCATGTTGTGGAGGAGAATCTTGGAAAAGCTCTTCTTGCTCCTGTTTTGTTTTACATACAATCACTAAATTAGTTGCAAATTACAGAAAGTATGAACCGCTGATCCCTCCCCACCATCTCAGATTAGAATAAAATTATGATAGTTGCCACTCATGATAAATGACTTACAGGGAACACTAGATAAGTGATAAATTACTCCATTCTGCTAAACAGCAATTTAAATTCATTTCTAAAATGGCTAGACCATGCAATTTCCTCACTAATTTTCAGTTCCTTTTATTTAATCACACAGAGTACGCACTTCAAAAGCAAATTTGCAACTGAGGAGGGAAAGGAAAGCAAGCAGGACTTTTTAGGAATGATGCCATCTTAGTGTACATTAGATACTAAACTGCTAGAAAGTGAAAATAAGCAAATTTTTTTCCAATTAATAGTCATTAAACAGTAGATTGGAAAGTCCTACACTTTATATCTTAGTGATAATGCCTTTTATATATTTACTCAAAACCCCAAAGTTTGACATCATGATTTTAAAGGCATTCTTGTTAAATTAAGAGTAAACTGCAAAATGTCAGATAATCATATCACTTCTACATTCACAGAAAAAAACTGCTTTTACTCAACCTTAGATGCTGGGAAACCAGAGTAGGATTACACCAAGAAATAAATACAGGCTTCAGCTTCTCTGCCAAGGTAAAGACTGTGCTGCAGAACTTATCAGAGGCCTTTCCCCGGCCTCAAGGTTCCCATTGACTCTACAGATAAGCTGCAAAATACAGCTTTTCAGCTTTCAAAGGATCAGAAGCACCGAGACTTTCAATATCAGATTGCTCACAGAGTTATTGAAAAACTGATGTTACAATAGTAAAAATAATGGTTTTCATTATACTGTCTGTAAACACATAAGTTTTACAAGTGCCAGTTTTAGAACGAATGTGATTTGAGTGATGAAACAGGAAAGGAAAATTCTTCCTCCCAATCCTGGGCTAGCTCTCTTCTGCCTGCATATTACAGGGGAGAGCTGCACAAAACCCAAATGCAGTTGTTGTGAAAATTGAAAGCAGTCTGTATCCTGGATAAAAATTAATTTCCTGAACTGCTCCTTGGATAAAGCAGTACCACCTTACTGCTTGCTGAAGGTTTTCCAAATTACTCACCATAATTTTTCATTGTTGTAAGTAAAAATGAGCACTAGGACAGAAAGAAAGATTGTTTTGACTTTGTTGGTGTTATATTTAAATATACATTTCAAATGAAAGAATAAGGAAGAAAACAGTCCCAAAGTAACACATTATATGAATTTATCATAATATGTAGAAAGAGTTAACTAGTTAAATGCTCTAACAAGGAACAGTTCCAATGCTAATAAGAAACTTCCTAAACATCAGCTGGATACCTCTCTTATGGCACCACACAGCACGACAGAATTAGTTCAGCATGTCCTGGGGTTTGAATGCGATAAAAAACAACAAGCAATTTTCTAGTCCTAATTACCTCCTGTTAAAAGAAGCCCTTTGCAAGAGTAAGCTTTCCAGAGATGCACAGGGAATACCATTGCAATGGTATTATATGCATGATGAGCCCTTATTTTAAAACCAATTTTGCACTTGTATCAGAGAGGGACTACAGGAATATGTAGCATTTGCCTCAATAATAAGAACTACAGCATGGTTTTGAAAAAAGTAAAACAAAACAAACATCTTCTGGAGGATATTATACACACCTGTAACTTTTTTTTTCTTCCCAATCTGTGCCTAAGATTGTATTATGGAAGGAATGTCTAGATATAAACTGTCGTGGTTTTGCTTTGGCTTAATTTGCTTTCCACCCCCCACACAATTATTACTAGTTGAGAGAAGGTTTTTGCAGACAAAAGAGAGACAGGATTTGGGGAAAAATAGTATAAACATTTATTACTAGTAAAACAAGAACTACTAATAAATTAAAAACTAAAGAATTATATTTACAACAATTTCTATTCAAGTTAAAGTGTTATATATTTACAGAAATACTCCCCCCCCCTTTATACCAGTCCAAGGAGGAGAAGTGGTTTCAGTCTCCATTTTCAGAGTTCCAGCTCTCTCTCTCCAGTAACAAATCTTCAGTAGTAGCAGCATTCTCGTTGCAGCTGGAACTTTTTTCTTTCTCTCTCTCTCTCTTGCTCTGTGTCAGCTTCCAGGGCTGGGCCTACCCCCCTCCTGGGCTAAGACTGAAGGCTGGGGGTTACCCAGGTCCTGAAGGGTCTTCCTTCCATAGGCTTGCAAGGGGACACTTGCTTACTATGGATCTTCACCACAGGGTACAGGGAATAAGGGTTTAAGAGTTCACCTCTGTTTCCCTATGGAGGTCCCTCCCCATGGGAGAACAGTCCTTGATAGACTTCTCGGCATGGGTCTAGCACGGATCCACACACACACGGATCCCAACATCTCACATGGGCCGTCTCGCTCCAGCATGAGATTCTTTTCTTCTCATAAAGTTATAAATCTTCAATAGCAGTATGGATCCACACACACACGGATCCCAAGCTTATTCGAGCCATCTTTGCTCCGGCATAAGCATCATCCCTTTCAAGGGTCACAAAGTTTTCAACAGGACTTTGCCTCACCTCAGTCCTTCTCATGAAGTCTCGGTTTTCTGGTACATCTACAGGCTCCTCTGTGAGCTGCATGGGAGAGTCTTCTTACTCCAACAAATTTTACAAGTAGCAGGGATTACTTTTCAGTCTTTTCCCTGCTGGAGAGAGAGAGTGAAAAGGGAAGAAACAGCTCTCCCCCCTTCGGATTTCTTCTCTCTCCTCCAGCTGCCAGCTTCGACCTTGGAAGTTCCTTATCTCTTCGCTGGAATTTCTCTGCAGCGGTTTCTCCTCCAAGTAGTCAGTCTTTTTAAAGTTTTTTTTCTTCACTCTCTTACAAGACAGAAGGGGGGACTTCAGTGCCGCACCTGCCTCCCCCCTCCCAGCCCAAGCTGGGGGAGGAGAGGGCCTTGGCCCTCTTCGGGCCTGCCGCTTCTTTCTCCTACATGGCTGCTGCCCCTAATTTCAACTGCGCAACAAGTCTTCTCTTCCGTTTTCTTAAAGATGTAATTAGCAAAGGCGTCACTGGACTTTTTGATTGGCCTTTTTGTCCGGAAATTACCTGGACAAAACCATCCTCAGCCCCAGGGATGAGCTGGTGGGCAAAACCACGACATAAACATTGGGAAAAAGTCTGTTGAATCTTTAAGTTAGTCTTCAAAACATGTTTGGAAGAAGCTATTTATAATTTGGGATAATAAAAATATGGGAAATTAAGTATTAAAACAATTGTTTTATCATATCTTCCATCCTGTTGAGGATACTATCATCTAATAAGAAGAGTTTTTTCACCAGTAAAACAAAGAAATATCTTTCCAAGCTACTGAGTATGTGAGGAACACGTTCTATGAAAGAACCCAGAGCAACAAACGAGACCTGAGAAGCTGAAGGCTTAACTGAAGGAATCTATTGTTTAAAATAATGAGTTGAAATGTGCTAATGGCCTATTGCTACACTAGAAATATTTTATCTAAACAAGCAATTCCTAACACCCTCTTGCAACTCTTTCTCTTCAAATAAACTTAAAAGAATTAATATGTCAGCTACAAACAGCAAAAGAAATTTTTCTACTGATTAAATTCTGGGTATATAAGAACCTCAAAACTTTCAAAGACAGGAACACCATGAGCCAGAAATGGTTTATCATCTTAATTCACTGTCACATGGATAATAATTCAGCCAAGACCGTATTCTTTAACATAAGCCTGAATATGAGAAGTAACAACAGGACCAACATGCCTTCTTTTGGTGTATTTGATATTTCTTTTGGCACCTCAGAACTACCTTCAGCCACCATCAGTGGTCAAGTGTTCAAATGAGCTACAGGATCAGAAAGGTTGATACCAAAAACTAAAGTAAAAGTTATAAGAAATCCAATATAAATATTGTAAAATTTTATTAAACAGGTTTGTTTTTTTTTTTTTTTCCAAAAGAGGTCAAAGATAGATGAATTTCTCATTTAGTGAGCAAAAGAATATTGCTATTTTAATTTGGTTTGAATAATTGGTATTAAACCCAAATATATAATGAACTTCAGTAAAAATTTGGATAACCTTCCTCCAAATGTTAAATAGATTAATAATCACAACAATGAGTAATAATATTTTCTCTTTATGAATGTAGCTGGTGGACAAACCACTAAGAAGAACATAAAAATTTAAGTGATGAGCATAGCATAGACCTTCAGTGAACTGGGCTAAGAACAGACAACATTCTTCTCTGAAAAGAATCAACAATGTAGAGTTAAAAGAAAAAAAAAAAAAGCTGGTATTTTAAAATGGGGGCAAATTAAAAATTATTAGTAACTATTTGTACAACAGGAATTCCTGTCAAGGTCATGGACATAAAGACAGCTGAACTTTACAGAGAAAAACATCCATAGGTATTCACACAGAACTGCAACCACCTGCATATATACTGTAAGAAACATTCAAGGGCAAATCCAGAGCACTTGTACATAATCACAAAATGATTACTTAAAAATTCAGATGAAACACTCAAAAGACTTTACAACATACATAAAACTATGATGGCTATGAGAATCTCTTAAGGCTAGAAACAGTTTGACCTATTACTTTTTTTCCCCCTGTTTTTTCAATGCTACCTTCCACATCCCTCTTCCCTGTATCAATTTTTCTTCTTCAGAGACCTTTCCTATTGCAATGCAATTCCTGCTGAGAGGCAAAGGTAGGCTAAGTTGTATGCTGGTCAGTGTTCTCACTAATCAGCAGCAAATGAAAATCAGAATAAGCCCTAATAATAAAACCCCCCACAGTTGTATTAGTATTTTTCGTGCAGCAGCAAGATAAAAAAATATAGAAGTAGGGACATTTCTCATAAGAATGAGAGGAAAGGCAAACTGAATTCAAACTAATTTAACACATTTTATTCTGAAAAAGATACTAAAGCCTCATGAAATCTATAGAAGACTGAGAGATGATAATCATATATGGATGTATTGTAGCTATTTCTTTCCTGTCTGGCATTATTGTTAATTCTTAAATTAGCACTCACTTTCCAGGATAATAACTAAAAAAGCAGAACTGCAATTATTTTTGTAATGATTTGACAGGACACAACTGTTTTTCACAACCCTTCTTCTCCCTACCCTCCATCAAAATTTAAGTCATAACATTTCAGAAGATGAGAGTTGTTTGGTAAAGAGCACTGCACGTGTCAGCAAGGCCTGTATCTGGAGAATATAACACTAGGGTTTTGTGTAAATAACAACCATAGATATTCAGATGGTAATTTCACAAGTGGCAGTCTCAAAATCTGGGTTTATCTGACTGCAAAGTATGCAAACAAAGGTTTTTTGCCAATGAGCACAGATATCTACCAATGAAACTGATATTTCATTATAAAGGAGGAGTGGCAGCTACGCAGTGATGAGTTTTAGGAAAAAAAGTGTTGCTGAAATAAATGCTCTAGTTTCAGTCACTGCCACTTCATGAAACAAGCCTGCTTATGAAGATCACAATTCTGTATAATGAAAAAGCTTCTTAAACATATAGCAAGAAATCAGTGAAATATTGAAGCTCTTTTAAACCTATTACCCTACATCTTTTTCTATGATCCTCTAAAGCTTACCCCCATAGCATGATAAAGGAGGAGATAATGTAAAGAAACTCAATGGATACATTAACAAGTTTCAAGTAACACCTGTAAGTTTACCTATATTAAAAAAGATAATTGTTACTATCACTTAAAGAATCAGTCATGTTGGAAGGGGCCACAGTGAGTCATCTGGTCCAATCTCCCTGCTCAAGCAGGGTCATCTCAGAGCACATTGCACAGCATTGTGCCCAGATAGTTCTTGAGTATCTCCAGTGAGGGACACTCCACAATCTCTCTGGCCAATCTGTTCCAGTGCACGGTCACCTGGACAGTAAAAAAGTTCTTTCTCATATTCAGGTGGAATCTCCTGTGCATCAGTTTCTTCCTGTTGCCTCTTGGTCTGTGGGTTGGCCCCACCAAGCAGAGCCTGGCTCTATTCTCTTGACACCCATCCTTTGGATATTTATACACATTAATAAGGTCCCCCCTCAATCTCTTTTCTCAAGGCTGAGCAGGCCCAGCTCCCTCAGCCTTTCCTCATAAGAGAGATTCTTCAGACCCTTGACCAACTTAGCTGTCTGCTGGTTATGCTCCAGGAGCTCCATGTCTTGTACTGTGGAGCCCAGAACTGGACACAGCATTCCAAATGTGGCCTTACCAGGGCTGAGTAGAGGTGCAGGATCACCTTCCTCAATTTGCTGGCAATGCTCTTTCTAACGTCCACCAGGATCCCATTGGCCTTCTTGGCCACAAGGATGCACTGATGGCTTCTGGACAGCTCATTGTCTATGAGGACCCCCGTGTCCTCCTCCACAGAATTTCATATTCTTCTTTTCAGTACATACCAGGACTTGACAGCATGCACTCTGCAACAGAGTTTAATAATGTTCTGACATACTATCAGTAAGCTATAAGAAACTCAGGCTTTCAAGACCTGCTATTGATACCAATTTCTCTTTCAAATGAGGCTTTCAGAGAGCGATAAGCAGGTTTGTTGGCCTGACCATAGTTTTAAAGTCGTATTTAACAACTGATTTATTTTTAATTATGAATATATAAGGAGAGTTATGTCTAGATTTATCTTTAAATGACCATTTCAGGCATGTATTGCAAAAATATAAAAGATTTCTAACTATCACAAAGTCTTATTTTCAAATCTGAGAAAATCCAAGAAAACTTCTGCAAGTGGCAAAATAATCAGTATTATATATGCTACATATTTAGTTTCCTGAAGATTGACTAGCTCCTTCTTCATTAATTCAGTATTACCTCCTGATCCTTATTTTTTCAGAAGTCATAAATCTTTGAAACTGCTTGATAAGGAGGCCTCCCTACTGAGATTACCAATAGTCTTTTTATAGCAGCCTGCAGGAACACTGTAAAAGCAAAAGAAGATTAGCAGAGTATAAAAATAATTGGACTCTAGTGCTGTATTGATATTTTACAGGAAAGATTTGCTGTCATGTCAGGGCCAAGATATCTGCTGGTAAATTCCACTGAAGACAGCATATTCGCACCACTGGTGCTTTATCCTGTTCTTTATGCAATAAATATGTCTAAGAAGGTGAGATACTTGCAGTGTCATAGATAATTTGACATATTTGCATCACTGTACGCATCTAACATAAAACTTAAGAAATTATTTCTCAGGTTATGGAAAGGGTAGAAAAAAGGTGTAGATAGAAAGAGTGACACTGTCAGAGATACTGACTCATTTTAGAAACATTACATATTAAGAAGTAATTTCGCTTCTTCAGGAAACTGTCTAAAATAACTGCTTAACTTATTTCAATATTTATTATTACTGCCTAGGAGCTTAGTATTATTTACAGCCTCATGTTCTACAGATATGAAGAAAAACCAAGACTGTAATCATCCAAAGAACACTTACATAAAAAAACACAAGTGAAAATAATTTAACATATCTTACAAAGGGTAATCAAAAGGGAAAAGGTGAGATACTCTACCAAGAAACATACTAAAAACATTTTAGGTTTTGCTCCCCTTCCTTTTTGAATAATCTAATCTGCATTCAAGTTTCTCTATATATCAGAGCATGAAGACTGGGTTCACCGCAGCTTCTGGTACTCCATTAAGCTGTCGACTGGAGGGGGCAGGGAAAGAAGCAATGGAGTCTGTATCCTTGAACTAAATGTTTTGGCAACTGACATCTATATTCTACAAAGTTCCATCTCCTAACCAATGAGGAAAATAAATTTAAGACTGAAGCCTGTGTCAACAACAGCAGGAGCCACAGGCTGGTTCCTCCTTCACAGCTTGAGCATGACTGCTGGTCCCACACAAAACTACACAAGAGTCAGGAGCAAGAAGTATAACTGGATTATTAAAACACATATGCTGCAGAGTAGAAAAAAAAAATCTGTGCAAACTCTCAGTGAAGTAGAACCCTTCCTTTTCCCTCAGAGAGAAGATTTTTTTTCCCTTACAGTATAAAGTAACTAAAATTTTGCTTCAAATCATAATTTGAACATAAATGCTCTTACTAGCAGCCTCCACTTTTCCCCCTCCACCTGTGCCTCATAGGTCTCCTGTAATTATCCATCAGTTGTTTAGACATACAGCTCCAGAGGCTGGTTGGGTTTTACATTCATTACATTAGGAAAATGCCATGGTGCAGTAGCCAGAGTGACAGGATCAATATACAGAAAATGTTTGCACTGTGAGTTCCATAAGCTAATAATTCAACCTTCTTCTACAACCCTAGTGTTTTCTTTGTATTGCTGAATATAGTTTTGCTTTTCTAAAGTTCCTCTTCATTTTGTAGCACCCTGAGAATAAGTAAAGCCCTTTACACAGTACACAAGATGTTTGATTCTGAGTACATGTCATTAGACTTCTAAAGCCATTTGATTACTACTCTGGATACCTTCAAATTAATTAAAATTGAGTTCTTGACAAAACACACTAGCATTCATCACAGAAACATCAGGTCAGTTATTTAGTTCATGAAATTATTTAAACCTTTATGAACTTTCAGGGAAGAAAGGGAATTACTGCATCTGTCAAGAAATCATTCTGTAATTGTTATCTGTATTTCTCCCCAAGGCTCCTACTCCCTACAGATTTCCTAAGAGTTTTGATTGCAAGCCCTATAGCATTCAGTTTCAGAACTAATAGGAAGCTGTGCTTATAGCATATTAGAATTCCGTGCATCGGTACATTGCTGAGATAATATTATATTGCAGAATTCAAATGAGACAGTAGTACGGTTGTAAGTGGTTTAAAATTAAAGGTATGGGCATCATTAGGAATTCTGCTTAATTGTCATTAAACAAGAAATTTGTAGTCCATTCTTTCTTAATTCTCTTCTACCCGAGTTCATTTTCATTGGATTCCTAAACTCAAATTTAGAGGCAAAACACAACTTAACTGTATTATAATTTAATTATTTTATTATTCAAGGATTATTTGTTTGTACATTAGTCTGGGGCTATGGAGACAATATACACAGTATTTCCATTTCATAAGCAGGCAACATTCACCAGTCTGGGAGCCACGAAATATGAATGTTTGATGTATCCAAGGGCAGCTCCTGCAGCTCCAGTTTTTCCTGCTACACACCTCTCATTTATTTCCCTACTCCCCCAGTCCTGAGTTAATAAGCAACTTTTCCATGCTCCCATAAAAGAAACACAGACTGATTTGGGCAGCTTCAGGCTCCCCGTTTTTATTTTCTATCCTGATCTTCCACCTTTTGAGCCTCTTTGTGCAAGCACAAACAAAAGCCGAACAGCAGCCTGCACTGGCTTCTCAGAATATTGGAATACAAACAGAGAACTTTTCTTCACCCATCTTGTTGAGGTTCTTCTGTCGAGTGGATGGCTATCATAGCAAATGACCCATTAAATGACTAAATCCATTTACCCCCTAATAGCAGAGAACTGTTTCAGAAAAAATGAAAACTGCAGCTAAAAATTCTATTGAAACTCAGGAATTTGCCGTGGATTTCTAAATTGGTTTCAAGACAAGCTGCATCTTGACCTATTTCTGATGATATTTCTCCCTGGTAAGTGAGCAGTGCTAGAACAAGATAACTTTTAATATTCCTTGGCTTCTCTCAAGGCTCATAAAAGGACACTAAATCTTCCTTCTAATGCCATCAACTTTTCAAGCCTGGCATTATGTTTGGGAAAGCATGCTTTCATTTTCGTAACACTCCACTAATTTTGTAGAGTACCACCTTCCTACAGCATAGTAACTTTCACCTGACCTACTAGACCCTGTGCTTACTCATTCCAGTCCAGCACTTTGTATGTTTGTTCTCATAGTCACAGCTGACCGTAGACAATGATCTATGAACCAAACAAACCCCAAATCCTCAAATGGGCAGATGCAGGATAATTCTGTTTTGGCTCCTATACACTCACAGTTTTCTCTCATCAAATGAGCTGTAACTTGAGTAGTGACCCAGTTTTTGCTGTATCTTTTATTGTGAGAACAAAACCAATTATGAACAGCTCCCAACAAAGCTAAATCTTTTTTCACATTTTTCTTAAAACACCCTGCTCATTTCTGATACACTTAAATTTAATTCAGTCTCTGTGGACCTCCCAATGCCTTGAATGTACACAGATGAATGCAGTAAGATTAAACATTTTCTTACTGTGACCTACAACAATGTGCTGAAACTTTAATTATTATGTTAATTCAAGCACTGGGCCCAGTGGATTTATTACATCCCAGAAGCTAATACAATCTACTCTGAAGTGAGATGTAGGCATTAGCTGCATCTAAGTATTTTGTCTACAAATATTTAGGCAGTGTAATTAATGGCTATGCACTAAAAAGATTTTTAAAACTTAATCCTAATTTGAGGGGCTTTTTCCTCAACTAGTTGAGGAAAAAATCTGAAAGTGTAGTTGCTTGCAGGAACAAAAGCTTATGTCCCAGCCAGACATTATCATTCCAGCCTTTGAAACAACACTGCTATTTATTAGCTAAAAAAACCCAACTAAATCTTTATTATACTTGCCAGGACACCCCATCTTATGCAGATTTATACCATCATGGGATAATATTTGTGGAAAAGAAAAAAACAGCCAACAATTTTTTTTTTTTTTAACTGCAGGACAGGTTTGGGCGCTGCCCACACTGTATTAGAACAAGAATATCCAATCCCAAAAGAGTGCATTTGGAATAAAGATGGCTTATGATTAAAGACAAGAAATTTCCACCATCTTGATGATTTAAAGGACTGTCATTGGAAGAAATATCAGTTACTGAAAATTAGGGTTTGACCTTCTCCCTAATAGGCCTTCCAAGTGTTTCTGATCCATTATCCTTCACTTCAAATTCCTAGCCCCAGTTTTGTATCCAAATTTTAAAAAGTTTAGAAGAGGAAAAAAAGGGCAAAGAAACTTGATGGGGTGAACTTGCCAGACATTGGTAAAACCAGTGAAACCTTGCTCACTATACAAACACATTTTAAGCAATGGAGCTGGAAGTAGCTTACATAATCTTATTTTTCCTTGGTTTGCTACATCAGAGTATTTTCTATTAAAGTATCACAAAAGCACCTGTGTTGTAATTAGAAGCAATGTGACTTTCATCAAGGGAAAGTTAAAAAAATGTTTAATGTAATAAAAGCAAGTAGGAATTAATGAAAGCTTTCAGGCTTTATACTGCCAAGACAGAGATTTTGTTGGGTGCTCATTTTTGATTATACATTTTAATTGCTTACTATCACACTGCCTTGATAACCATCACAAAGACAATTCCATAATTACCAGATATAAATCTTTATATTCTGAACAAAAACTATAAACTATAAAGGAATTCTTCTATCAGTATTTTTTCAAGTTGATGAAAATAAATAAACCTAATATTAAAGACCATGAATAGCTCAACTCTGCATTGTTTTTAAACAATGTGCTCACACGAATATTTGTTTCCTGCTTTACAACAAACATTTTCCCCCAGTAAGACCCCACATTCAAAGGATTCTTACATATTTCTACTTAAGTCTTATTCCTAAGAATCTGTTCAGAATAGAGGCTACGTATCCCTCACATGAAAATAAGAGTCTTATTAAAACACAGCTCTAACACAAACCTGGGGTTTTTTGTGTTTTTCTTTTTTTTCCTCAGATTCTTCAAGGTTTGAACTGGATCATACTACAAGGATAACATTTGAAATTTACAGAACCTTTACTGTAGTAATTTATTATATGAATGCAATGTAATTCCCATTTGTATATGTATGAATATATATAAAACTATAGATATATATTTATACATATTTTCTAACCAGGGAACACTTTCTTAATGTATTTTCATTAAATCAGTTGCTTCCTCTATATTACAGTAATTCTTTAGATATCTAAGTAAAAAACAAACAAAACAAAACAAGACAAACAAAAAAACAAACAACAAAAAACCCCCCACAACATTCAAATAATTTTTAAATAGTCTTTTTAAATATACAAGCTTATCTGGTAAACTATGGCTGTTTTTGCTTCTGGCTCAAAACCAAACATGTTTTTTCTTGGGAGTGGAAAAAAAATACAAAACCAAAAAAGATGCTTTTTACACAGCTAAAGGAGAGTTTAAAGTTACCATGGTAACTGAACAAAAAGTCACCAAGGACTTGCTGCTAAAGTCCTTTATAGTATATAAAAAATACATTCGGTAAGACGTATTGGAAAATCTTTTATGGTTATTTTAAATACACAAAGCTAGGAAATTCAGTGGTGATTATTATGAACAAATGTTAAAAGTATATGTCTTTGTTATTTCAGCAGTAAGGTGCACCACAGAGAGGCTTGTTAATTAAAAGTCAGGTACTCCAACTTGCATAAGAGAATACTGGAAAAAATGTTATTGTATGAACCCTGCTATACTAAATTTTCTCAATTTTGTTGTCATGAAAAAAAAAAAAAAGACTTAAGAAAAGTATTCATTATACCTCAAATGAAGCAACTAATTTCTTGCCCCTGAGTCTGACAACCTAATGCAGCAAGTTGGCAAAAAAACCCAAAAAAACAAATCAGCTATGCCATTAGGTGTGTGAGAAAATACAGCCCTGCTTTAGCATTGTTGCACATATCCCACTGTATAGGTTCCATAGCTAATAAATAACTAGCCTACATTACTTGAGGATTACCAACTATCACATAATGATTCCACATATGATTCTAAACAGACCGCATATGATTCTAAATAAAGAGAGGCTCAAATTAGACTATTTGGATATGAGCTTAATACTTTCCAATCAGTGATCTGAAGCGATTAGAAAAGGGAGGAATGCAAAATAAAATTCATTCTGTGAGACTACTGTTGAAAAATAAATGAATCATCCTGGAAGCAAGTAATAAACTTCA
The DNA here is from genome assembly GCA_038380795.1 of Pyrocephalus nanus. Lineage (NCBI taxonomy): Eukaryota > Metazoa > Chordata > Aves > Passeriformes > Tyrannidae > Pyrocephalus > Pyrocephalus nanus. The sequence goes on from CM076260.1 coordinate 101,737,887, forward strand.
TATTATATACTCACAGAAAAGAGAGATGAATTTTTCTTTCTCAAAAAACCCCCACATACTTCTAATTTTACCTTGTAAGGTGTACCTGAGTCTTAGTAGATTTTTATATCAGGTATAACTGGCAAATAATTTATTGAACAGTATCATAGTTGGAATTCTCAAGAGTCAGACCCCAAACTTCCATTGGCATTCCTAGGGCTAGGGATGCCATCCTTCACATGGGGTTGTGAAATTCAGCATAACTGCTATCTTAATGTTCTTAACCATTCCTTTTTGCTGATATATTATATTATTCTACTCTATTCAGGGCAGTAGCTAAGCAATTCAGCCTCTTGGAAGTAAGACAGGATGAAATTTGGTTAGACACTTACATTTACTCTGAAATTTACCTAGACCATTAACCAGCAAAGAAGGCATGAACAACTTTACTCTGTCCTTCACTACACATCCTTTTATTTCTCTGCCTTTCTACTAGCTGTATAAATAGTTCTCATTCACTTTCTGAACGACTCACTACAGGATGCTAGCCTGCAAAATCACTCAGGTAATTCCAATTATAAACAAGTAATTGGCTCAGAGAACAAAATCCCACACTTGTCACAGAGTTCTTTAAAAAAGCAAAATAATTAAATGCTTCTACGTTACATCCTATCAGTCACTGCACTTCACATACGGGCCTTGCAAATTTACACCCTGAATTAGGATGAACCATAGGGCATTCCATTAATTATTTTAGGATTGTATTTTAAAAGACATCTACTATATTGTCATAGCCTTTCACTGAAGCTGTGTAGAGATGAAAGGATGCTCATTTTAGCCTATTTTTAAAAAATCCTTTGTATTTTTGGTTCTAGTTTCAATATCTTTCAGATTTGTATAGCAGAAGTGTATAGTGCTTGCAGTATACTGTGACACATAGACATGCCACCTCACCTAAGCAAAATCTTCTGAATTTTGCAGCCAGTCACTCTGTGGTACCTGTGTCATGTTTTAAGTATGTGCACGTTAATGAAGAGCTTGCTTCAACACATTAGAGTGGATATGTCTTCTTGCTGAGCAGACAGATGTGAAATACTAACTGCTAGGACATTCCAGTCCTTCTTGTAGCACAACCTTGCATAAAAAAATATTTATATGTTAATATTTTAAAGATGCAAAGTAGAAGATTTATCCACTCTATTCCCTGGAATAAGGGATTTATTCTGAATATTCTTTACATTCAAAAACCATGTCAATTTAACTGGTATATAAAGGCATTTTAGAAAGAAGGCTTCAGGGAGATGTTATAGGACCTTGTAATAAGACAAGAGGGAGTGGTCTTAAACTGAAAGAAGAGAGTTTTATATTAGATATGAGGAAGAATACCTTTACTGTGAGGGTGGTGAGGCATTGGAACAACCTGCCCCATACCTGGAAGTGTTCAAGACAAGGCTGGATGAGGCTCTGAGCAACCTGGTCTAGTGGATGGCATCCTGGCCCATGACAGTGTGGTTGGAACTAGATGATCTTCAAGGTCCCTCCCAACTCAAACCATTCTATGATTCTAGGTTTTGGTAATTTATCAACCCTGAAATAGTTAACCTCTGGGAATTTTAGTATTTCTTTTTACATTACAACTAGTTATTATAAGAGCAGATGGGAAGATACTGAGGGGGCAGTTTATGTGCCACAGCACATCTTGTGGTTCTATTTACTTAATAATCCAGACTTGAGACCCATCTGGACCTCTTAGAGCTACACATTACAGTCCTTGTCCCCAGATTTACTTCCCCCTTACATGTTGCGAGGGACAAGAGAGGGCACATGCCTAGTTGTCACCCAGCATGGAGCTAAAATAGGACTGAATCACTCATCTAGACCCAGTCGTTGCAAAATATTTCCAGTTCTCAAAGCTTAGACATCAAGTCCGGAGCTTATCTGTAAAATATTAGTCATATGAAAATAATATTTTCTGATACTTTCTACTGTCTTCTCCCCCAACAACCTGAGATATCCTACATGTAGCAAATGCACTAAACTTAAGAACTGAATTCAAACCCTGTAATTTATTCTCAGCACTTTGCTTTTCACTTAGATTTGAAAATGACAAGCTGTTGGTCCAATTTTTGTCAACATGTTTTTAATTAGTTCTGAATTTATGACAATTAAAGCTCACTGTTGCTTTTAAAATGAAGATACTGAATTTGCCTTAATTTGTTTTCATTGCTCAGCAATATGTGCATTTTAATTCACTGTGGAAATATTCCATCCTCTCTGCTTTCTGTAGGGAAGACACTACCATCAATGCTATCGTCATTTTTCTCCTGTGAAACTTATTGACTAGAAAATAGACTCAAAACATCTCTTGGGAATGCTGGCCATGCTCCACATTTGACTGGCTCCATCTGTAACTCAGCTGACTCAAAGAAACCGATGCATTTAAAATCTTTCTGGGAAAAAGGAAAAAAAAAAAAAAAAAAGAAAAAGAAGAAATGGAAAAAGAAATATTGCACTATAGCACTGATTTTGTATTTGTGTCTGCAGCTGCAGTTTTGCTTTTAGGCAAATAACATCTATTATTCATTATTTTAGTGCCATATACTGCACACATAAAAAAAGTAAAAGATATAATTCACTTAAAAGCTGAAGCACTACCCAAAAATTAATTGGCACTTAAACTTCTTTGGGGACAGGGAGAACAGGGTTGAAGTACAAATATCGCCCTAATGAAGAAATAATTTTGGCAACTTCTTAGAGCCTTAATAATAAATGACAAAATTCTATATGTTAGGAGAGCAAGGTTTGATCTCATATGCCTCAACCTCATTTCTCCTACCTTGCTTTCATTTTTCATCAGGAAAGTCATTTTCTCTTCACAGGTCCTCTGTGAATTCGTATTGTTCATGCACCATTTCTTTCACAAATGGCTGTAGACTGATCTACAGTTTTATGAGTATCTGCAGACTATGTCTTAACCTGAAATTGCTGCTGAATCTTCTTCCAAAAGAGTGTTTTAAAAAAATCTGTAACAGTAGCTGAAATTAATAACCAAGAACATGGAATTCTAATAACAGAAGCAAAATATGACAACCTGCTTTCTGCTTAAGCTAACAGGAGTCTACTAAAAAAAATTATGTCCCAAGACCTTTTTTAATTTATTTGGTGATAATTCTAAAGCCAATTTAGTTGTGGAACATTTCCTCCCCTTTTTAACTTGTTTCAATATTTTCTCTTTTAAAGTAGCCTTTCTATACTCTAACAGTAAAACAAGAACTAAACAACACTCTTAAAAGAATTTGGATATTATTATTAGCAAAAATAACATTTTTATGATAGGTTATTACTTTACTAGTTTAACTACTAATGTAAAAAAAAAAAATCCTTGCTCTCATACCCAATTCAAATTACTAAATAACAGAGAAAGCTGAACGAATTCCCAAGAGCACAACTGTATCTCCATACTTAAAAAACCCATTAGCTTAAGTGAATACCTAACGAATTATGTGAAAAAATTAAAATATTCATAAATTTAACTCTTAACATCTGTTGCTTCTTTTTCACTGTAGGTTCAAGCAAGTTAGATACATCTTTTTCCTTGTTATTTTTTTTTTTCTAAAGTAGGTTCAACATCATTGAATCTGTTTTATGCTAGTAAAAGATTATTGTGTCCGAGGACACAATAAGTCCGAGGATGATGTGTCCGAGTTCCTATATGAACTCTATTTACACTAAACCCACAAGATTTAACAATCTTTATAACAAATAAGTCTGTTAACCTCTTATAACTGCATACAGACGTGACCCAGCTTGGGAGTACCAGATCATTCTGGTTGCCGAAGACGCCCAAAGTTCAATGAACAGTTAGTATTCTTCAGCAAAACTGTATTCACTTAACAGCTAGACTGTAACTGCAATCCCAGCAAACATTCATAACCCTCAAATTCCTCTAACCGTGAAACATACTCATTAAAACCCTAACCATTCCTTTCCTGCTAGGAGTCTCATTCACAAATTATAGGTCTAGCAGAGCCCCTTTGTAATTGACTTGTAATTAGATCCCAACAATAAAAGGTGATAACATCACTTTTCTTTAAATTCCCCCTTTTGTGCTTGTATACAGAAACATAATAGTTCTTGATCATTTATCAAAGAGAACTGTAAAGTCAACAATGCACTAGCCACAGCACACATCCATATGGGGAAGCTTCCTTCCCAAGAGCATTACTGCCTTTTGTTCATGCCTGTCCTGTAATTGGTGCAGTCAAGTCAGACTAATGTGCTGGAATTCTGTTGTTCTCTTCAATGCCTCTTATCAGAGCCAGACTTTGTAATGTGTTTGAAATGTGGATTACTTGTTCAGAGAAAGAGGCCAAGTGGAAGCTGAATAACCCTGACCTTTCTGAGCTTGGAAAATCAAAAAAGAACAGGAAAAAAAAAGAGCATTCATGACTGGAATAGGATCCTTTCATCCTTTGCAGCTGCACATTCAGTGGTCAGAGTCTGGTCTAATTAAAAAAAAAAAAAATCAGAAAGTTAGTAAACAATTTTTTTTGTTCAAAATATATTGAGAACGTTGTAAGACTTCAAAAGCAGTCATGCCACCACTGATACAAGAAAATTCAGTAAACAATGAAGAAGAAATGTCTCTACATTAAATCTGTTTTCATGGTTTTCAGCATCACACAGTTTTCCTTTCATCAGCTCACCTCTGAATCACAAGTTTCCTTTCATAGGAGTGATGAATGTGATCCACGTACGGCAAAACCAGTTTGCCATCAAACAGGTTATTCTTTTAGCATAACTCTTGGAATGCCTTTTTTGTTGTTATTGCAAATATCAAAACCATTGTTGGCTCCCACAGTTGAAATTCCTTGTGGTACGAACCATACCTGTGTTTGAGACCACCATTTCCGACCTGCCCACTAAACAGCTTGCGATACCAATTTACTTCTCCAGTACTGACCTTTCTCTCAAGGAGAGCCTTTGCATAACCATCTTCTTCACATTCTTTTCAGATAATTCTCCTTTACAGTGATGCACACACACAATAAAATCAATACTTTCTAAAAGGACAGCAAACAGGAATCTGTTTTGACATGTCATCTACAAGATTTGCCAAAACTTGTTTTACCATCTTTGCTGTCATCAAGAGATGTTTGGAGCATTTCAAGCATCTTTCCTACAAAATTCAAACCTAAAGTTGACAGTGGTTATGCTGGGAACTGAGACTACAGCTTCATATGCAATTTATTTGTTGTCTTCTATCATACTTAAAAAAAAGTCTCAAAGACACTAATACTCGTCCTTATGCATGGCAGAAAATGGCTCATTAATGAGCTAATTAATTAGTTATCTATTAATAGGGTTTCTGAGTACTCCAACAGTACAAACAATAGCAGTGTTTATGGCATAATGATTTCATAATATCCCAAATTAACTACAAACCATTTTTTTTCTCTGAGTTGCTAAAACCAGGAGGTTCTTTACTTCTATTCAGTATCTCTGCCCCACTTGGCTTCACTTTCCTAATTGAGACATGATGTACTTACATAAGGCTACTTAATTTTGTCTTTTTTTCCCATTTCCCTCCAGTCTGTTACCTTCTTTCACAAAGGCATTGCAGGCTTGTAAGAATGCCACTGCAGTTACCTAAACCTATAAGAAACTAATTTGTTTTGTTTTTTACTCCCCAAAAGCAACCATAACCCCAAGACTTTTTTTTTTTTTTTTCTTTTTAATCATTTGTCTGGACGTAATTGGTTTACAGTCACAAAAAAGATCATGTTGCATGCATTCATCATAACACAGTGACTTTATGAGGTGCTGTGACACGAGATGCTATCATATCAGTTGCCCTTCCCAGTGCAAATAGAATTGTTAGGCCTGTTAAATATCAGTGACAGTCCAGAGCGATGACAATGAAAGCACAAAACTTGAGGGCAGAATTAGTCATCATTCTGAAAATCAGGCTTCTCAGATTATATCAAAATCAGACTTTACTCTGGCACAGTTAGCATTTAATACCACTACTACTCTGTGTCAAAACAGAGGTAAAAAGTTTAAAAAGAAAAAAAAAAGACTAACAAGCATGGCACACATTATTGTCCTTGTTACTGGATTATAACTACTGTATTTCTGTGGTCTGGCAGGGGCTGTCACTTCCACTTGCCTCTGCTTCCAGTTACTCTGGTCTGATGAGACATGGTGCAAGATCACATGTCACATCTCTTGCATTGAAACACTAATGTTGTGATTTAGTTAATGCAGAAACAGCTTCATAAGGAAATTTGCATGGACAAGATTGTATTTTCTTGAGTGTTGGGAGGAGGAGGAGATCATGGAGATTATACATATGCCTGATGCTGACAGGTTTTTCTTAAACCACAGAATACTGAGATGGCTTGGTTTGAATTCTCTGCTCCATGCTCTCTCACTTGGCCAGTGCCTGCAGCATACACAAGCCAATTTTCTGCATGTGCTTGGGTGTTTGAATATAGAATACAGACTTACACCAATTAGGAAACAAAACAAACCAGCATTTTAAAGCTGTGGTAGAGTTATTACAAAACCATTAATTGAAGAATTGTTACAAATCTCTTTTTTTGAGATTAAAAAACTCTTTAAATAAATAATCTTTACAAGGGTAAATAAAATTGAAGTTTTTCATATTATAAAAATCTTGCATCCTTCTAGAACCTCATAAAAACGTGGGTAATTCAGCTGAGCAGTACCCTGCAGATCACACCTTAGTGTAATTCCACAGCATCAAGTTTTCTGCCTACACCTGTCACATGCAGTAACAATCTCACTTTGCAGTTGCCATAAAGAGTTTTGCTAAAACACAAGTCCGCATTTCCACACCAAATTAAAGAACTACCTAGTTGTACTTTTTTTTAGATGCAATTCTCCATTTTTGAAAGAGATACTTACATTTCACTAACAGAAACTGCAGCTTTAATCAGAACCTTGCTGAAGATTGCCTTCTCTACTACCCAGGAGAAACAAGCCATTAGGGATGAAGGATTCAAAAGAAGACTTTTAGTTCTCTCTTGGATTTCAAAGTTACACCATAAGCAAGAACCTGTGTTTCCATAAAGTAAGCCAATACTGATTTAGTCACAAACACTAGGTTATATATGACTGCATCTTTTAAGGAACTCCCCAACAGCATTGCTATAGAAGGACAACAGTGCAGTAGATGACAAAAGAGTAACTTCCTAAAAATGCTTTAATGCATTGTTGTGACAATTTTGCAGGCTGTCACTTTGGCCTAAGTCCTATGTCAGGGCGCCTATCTAATGTCAGTAGAATCAGTGGTGACTTTACACTGGAAACTGGAAAGTTTTAAATACATGTGTCGTATCTAAAATTGATTCACTAACTGTAAGAAATTTGACCTTAAAAACCATTGATTTAAGTGCAAAAAGCTGCAAGTGCAGAGATGCTAATACATGCAAACTTACCACTTAACCTATAGACATTTTCTCTTTCATTCTGTACTTATACTTTCTATAAGGCAAATGCAGTGCTGGCTGATGAATTAGCACTTTTAGATGTCTTGTACTTGAAAGCTTCTTAACAAGGGTATTTTTATTCTATGGCATCATGAGCATTCTTACTATGTGCATGTTTAAATACTTGGTCCAGTCTCTAAGGAGTTAACTGTAAGTTACCTTTTCAAAAATGGAACGTGTTGTGAATCTCAAATCACTGTACACTGACAAACATGCCAAGAGCATAATTTGATCTTTACACTGCAACAGAAAAACAGACTTGCATTCTCTGCATGACCATCAAATGCTTTTGATACTTCACTTATCATTTTTCCAAAACTATTAGTAAAATTCTTGCTTGCTTTTTAGATACGAGAATCAGTGCTTAACAGATTCTAATGAATCCTGCAACAACCATGCACAAGTTTAAAGTTCTCTGCAGGAAGAGCCAAGAACCTGCACTTTGTCTTCTGCTTTCAGATTTTAATCTAAAATATAGAAAGATGCTACTGGTAGAATCAGATTGATACACCATCTGCAACAGGAGAATATGCTGCCAACTACGCTGAAATTTTCAAATGCCAGGCTGTGAGAATGGACTGACTGCTATACCACCATGGTGGTGGATACATTCAGAGTTTGATCATCAAGACAAGTGAAAGGAATATTCTATTCACTTAAAATGCACATACGATCATCCATCAATATAAGTTCCATTAGCAATAAACCAATTTTCTTTGTGAAATACTTACTAAGGAGAAAGTATTTTAGTACTCTCAATCCCAGTATTCTTATGCCTAGGACCTATACCTGAAGCTATGCTAACTATTTTGTTATTTGACAGAAGTTAATTATTTTTACTATCTATCTCAAGACCATTTGAAGCTATTGTCTGAAGGTTCCACATTACCTTTATTATAATGAACAGCTTTCTGTGTAATTCAACATCCTACATTTTCAGGTGCACAGATGCTACCCAAGAAATACCTCTCATCTCCATCTAGCATGATTAAATTTTGCCAGATAGAATTCTAGTTTGATTTTTGGCTTCTGTTTCTTGTCAATGAATTATTTCACTTAAGATTGCAAACAGTCTTTGATTCATGAACTAAACCCTGGATTAAATTTAGTAGCAGTTATATATTAATAATAGATAACAATACAAATACAATCTATTGTTAATAGATAGCAATACAAAATTGTGCACATTATGTGCCCCCTGTGACATTAAAGTAAATAGATTCAAAAAACATGCCTTTTCCCTTTCTGATACTTGAGCCTCAGCTCCATAAACAAGAATGGTGACTACTGAACAGTGTCTATCTTTGGGAACTTTGTAACTGAGAATGATTCTTATACACTCTCTTGAGACAAGTTCAGGCACTCAAACTGACTCCCCTTCTTTTTAGGAAAGTTTAAATATATTTACTAAATTTCTACACCAAACAGTTTGGAGATGGAATCTCAGATCTTAGTAAATTCTAACTACTTAAAAGCTGTCATGCAGTTGAAACATGAGTGGAGATGGGATGGAAACTCCATTTAAGTGATCAAGACCACGATCTCTTGCTATTGCTGCACAAACGTTTGAGTGAAGGGGATAAAAGTATTAATTTCTTTTTGACAGCATGCAGTTAAAGATAACTAGAAATAACAACTCTGAATACGTTTTAGGTAGGACTCTAAAACTTACTGTTGTCTTCAAGTGTTGAAAAAATTGTTGCAGTGGTGCTGCAGTTCGCATTTCAGTAAAATAGAGATTTGCTCTCCAAAATTGTTCCTTTAATTTTTGGAGATCCTTACTGTATAGATGAATTCACTTAAAACAGTCCTCATAGCAAACAGGAATTCATATTGGTTATTGTGGTTCCAGGATTAAATACTAAACTCTCTATGATGCTGTAACAGCAAGGGGCAGATGAGGACCCTTAGTTGTTTATGAAGCCATGCATGGGACCCTGGCTTTCCCCAGCATCAACATTCAATATTTTATTTAGTTAAGATTGTTTTAGCAATCAAAATTACTTCTCCTTGACAATGGGGAGTGGGGGTGAAATTCCACTTACGAATCTTAAGGCACTTGCTTTATCTTGTAGCTTTGCATAACAACCTTGTAAAACTTGTAGAAGTGTTGGGATGCTTCCAAATCTTCAACATAATCCTAATCATCACAACTCTACACAGCTACACTCATTGTATATTTTATTTACATTTGAAGTAAACAGAAAATGTGGCTGTATCATTAGATATTCAACAACAAAAACAAAAAGATAAAAATAGTTACCTAACAAACAAGATTAAACAGCATACAAATGACTCAGTTAAAGGACGTACCTAAACTCTGGCCTCGAGAAGGCACAAAAATTACAGATTTAATCCAATGTCTCTAAAAGTGCACTGCTCTGTTACAGATATGCCACTGAATCTAGACATCTGCTGACTTTCTAGAAACATCATGTCTGCTATCATATTAGTCTAGAAAAAGAAACTAGTATTACCTTAATGTTACCTAGTTCTGGCTTTTTTGTATTTAGTGAAATCTCTGCAAGCAACAGCTACATCCAGACCTTAAAAACCTTCCCACTGCAAACTCATTCAAGAGAAACTGCTATGAAATACAGTAGAATACTGATGATATAATTTATTCCTAACTTGAAGTCACCTGAAAACACTTATAGATACCACAAAATTCATGGATGACACAATAGAAATATCTTCTTTTTTCATGAATTAAAGGTTCATAACACTATTAAACCACATCATGGGAAAGAGAACCAAGTACTAATACATAGTCTTAAAAATATGCTGCAATACTTCTTTCTTCCAAACAAGTTTCACTATTGTATTTTGCTCAGATATGGGGGTAAATTCAGCACTTGTATATATGGAATAAAGCAAGGCTAGGAAAAACACAAGATCTTCTTTTTAAAGAGACCCCTGAAGATGATAGAAAAAGGTTCACGATTGTTCAATTTAATAATTACTGATTGAAGTTTAAAACTTTTAAAATAAAAATATGAAGAATCAAAAGAAAAGCTCCTTCCAGCAATATTTTGCAGGAATAAAATGCTTGGCAGAGTGTTCAGTATGAGATAGGAATATTTACTTTTACACTCACAGCCAGAACTAACTTGATATTTATTCAACACCCACATTTTCAAGCAAGAATTCTGTGTTTATGTCTCCATGATGCTTTATTATTTTCATATAGCCAAAGTATTTTAAGAAGATTAGCCACTGAAAACAAAATTATATATTCTGCTTTAGTAAAAAAAAAAAAACCAAACAAAAAACCAACAAAACAACCCAAAACCAAAACAAAATTCTACCAGAACTTGAGTAAATTTCTCAAAAAAACAGAATAAAATGGACAAGTTGGCTTGCTGCCCACTATGGTTCCACAGCTACTTCTTAGTTCAAAACATGGGCCCCAGTTTCAGACTTTTTCTGCCTAAGGGAAAAACAGGTTTTCCAGTGCATTGTATTGGCATTTTATGCATAGATGAAAAATCTGGAGACCCATTACTGGAATTAACGGATTGCTGTATACATTCCTCGTTTAATACATTCAAAGAGACATAACATCATCTGATTTCAACAAATATGTTATAGATGTTGACAGATTTGTATGTTATTTTATATCTAAAGCTTCCTGAAAAATAAAACCAGTTAAGTACCACCATGGCTTAAGATACTGGTTTGTCTACAAAATAAAGTATTACACATGACACCATCAGTAATTCTGATCTAAATGAGAGAGCTGAGTAACTATATGAGGGGAAATACCTGCTTCAACTTGAGATAATTTGAAAATATGGTGTAAGAGCTACTATAACAAACTGTGAAATCCAGACCTAGCCATTCAAACCTTCAATCTTCACAAGGCCAAAAGACATTTCATATATCCCTGACTGTCCAAATCACATTTCAGCATTTTCAAAAAATATCTGCTTGTAGGAACATATAGATGATAAAAGATATGTTTCCCAAGCTCTTATCTGCCCTTTAAATTTTCACAAGAAACAATATTTTGTTCTACAAAGACCAAAAATCCTGTAGAGAGGCATACTTAGAAGAAAGTTGTTGGTTAAAACACTGTTGAAATAACTGCCTTGTCTTTGTATTACAAGATCATATAATGAAGACCACAAAGTATACATTAGCTGATGACATCATCTAAAAAATTAGATGTGTGCAGATAGTGTACAAAGCCTCTTATTTCTTACCTTAGGCTAAAGCAGAGCAAATTCAACAAAGTTTTTCTGAAAAAAAAATTCAAAGTTGGCAGAGATATTGGAGAGATTAAGAGAAAAAAATAATATAGAAAGAGAAAAATTGTCTAGAATATAGAATATGTTGCCAAATACACCTTTTCTTAACACCTGTTAAAAGAGACTCAGTTTAAAATACCTAGACATATTGATTCACTCAGAATTGAGTTTATCATCCTAACTAGTCATACACAATCTTCACATTGGTCACAATCATCCTACCTGTTTTACGTGGGTTTTGCTACAAAGACAATACAAACACATAGAACTAATTTAATATGCAGCCTCTGAATAACTGTTATCCCAAGTATCATCTTGTAGCAGTAAATTCTGTACTGCTTAAGATTATAATTCAAATGTTCAAAACAGAATCATAGAATGGTTTGGGTTGGAAGTGATTCTTAAAGATTGTCCTGTTCCAACCTCCTGCCATGGGCATAGACATCTACTAGATCAGGTTCTACAAAGCCCTCCAAAATAGTTAAGACTAAGACAAGATAAAGTGGATTTTTTATGACTATACCATGTATATGAAATAATACAACCATCTTATGACAGAAATAATTCTAAAGGAATATTCTACACAGTGTACCACTCCAATGAGTTCCCTTGCTCATTAGCCAGGCATGATAGATTTTACCTTTACCATCATATTAACATTGGATGCTCTTTCCATGCATCCAATTGGTTATTTCCAAATAACCAAGTTTATTAAAGAAAATTCTAATCTATAAACCACAGTTGTTTGGTTTTTTTTCCTTTGAATTAAAACTAAAATAGCAAAGGTAAGCTATAAATACATATTAATTTTATGTTGACAGTCAATTCATTATGTTCACTTCAATTAATATTGCTCCCTGAGAGACTCCCCATCATATCAAGTGATATGAAATCAATATATGCATTGTTACATACATTCTGACTTCTCAAGAGAGAAGCAGAGGAGCGATATTCATTGTAACAATAAATTTCAGGCTGTGACCATTTCCTTTTTATTTAGGGCAATAATTCAGCTGTTCCTCATTATTCAATCTTGCATACTTTGCAGTAATGCCAGAAAAATGTGTTCCTGTGATACAGTACATATATAAAAAGGTGCTAAATTGGAATATCTAATATTTAATAGTATTTAATAAAAATATTTAATAATATTTAATAAAAATTTTAATTAAAAATTCATAAAAATTTCAAATGTCAGTTGTTCCAGGCCCTTGAAACCCTTCATTTTTATGGTAGCTTACAACAGTTTGAAAATAAAACTAATCTTTCTTAAGATTAATTATACTATGATTCCCTCCTAGTGTCTGACTACTATGAATATTAACCTTTTACCTATCTTTATTCTTTTGTTTTCCTGCTTTGTGAGCAACACTGTGCTATAGTACTCTGTGCTAATAGCAGGATTAGTTTCTTTCTATTTTACCCTTGTTCTTGTTTTATCTTTTTCAAGGTCAAAGTGTTCTCTAAGAAGCTGCTCTAGAGCCTTTTTTAATGTAACAACTACTCCTTTCTTCTAAATTCCCATGCGTGTTTAAAGTACTAATTAGACTGCAAAATGTCACACCCTAATTCAGTCTAACATACTGAATAAAATTTAACCATTCAATACTTTGTTCTTGTTTATTTTATGAACCTTGCAACCAATCTCCTTGCATTTGTATGTAATAACAACCAAAGATAAGAAAATACAGTGAGATTTATACTTTATGACTTAGCCACTCAGTGCTTTACTTAGATTACTACTAATTACCACTAGTTTGTTCCCATGTCACACAGCCTGCTTCACTCTTTACAGTAATGCAGCCCCCATACAATGTTCTAGATAACTTTGTAGCAGTTACATCAGTATCTTGATTTTTCCATTACAAAATCTGGGTGGAACTGCCATTATTAATACATTAGGGCAGTAAGACTACTGCCAGAGTTGGATTGTCAATCCAACAAATTTGAATATAATAAGAAAATTAGGGAGTCTGGTCTCTAACATCCACCATACCATTTTCATTAGCTTTGGAACTATCAAGATTTCCTTTCTGCAAACAGCAACCTGGCATTTCTCATGCTTTCTTTACGTAAAGCTCCCATTCAGGCACACACTTTCAGAAGATCATACTATATATTGAACAACCTGCTAATTATCACACTGAGCTCCCCCTCAGAACCATATCAATCCAAATATAGGTTGCAGATTTGCAAGAGAAGTTTAACCCCTTTATTCAGAAGTTACCTTAAACCTATATCCACTGTTCACTTTACAGGCCTTGACAATACACTCAAGAACTATGTTTGGGGGAGGCAGGCTGGGTGAAGGTCAAATCAACAACGGGGACATGACACAGTGTGGTACAAATACTCATTTCTGGTATTCAAAATAACCAGATCAGAACATGGGTTTTAGAAATGGGAGCTGTACTTGCATTTCAGGCACCCAAATATGGATACACTTATTCTATCAAAATTAATCCGTGTCTATATAAATGCACTTTCAGTTTACGTACCTTCAGCTAAATTCACTGATGCGAATGTAAAACCCAGCACCAGCAGGGATTATTTAATTTTATGACTCTTATAAAATATCTGTTTTCATGACTGTATCTTCAGCATAGCATCTGATGAAGATGCTTTCTCAGACCAAAAAAGTACATAACCCATGTTGAATATAATCTGCCACTGCAAAACCAGAACCATTTTGAGCAATTGAACATTCCTCTGCAAAAGTCAGAGGAATACGTTATGTTCATATAACTTAAAAAAAAAAAAAAATTCATATTTCCTTTAAAGAAATCCAGTATGTGAGAAGAGGGGACAGACGGAATCTCACTTACAAGTGTCACTTAAAATTGCAGGTGACACACTAAAGACAAATGTGGAACACTTCACGGCAGATGGCCTGCCTTTCAATCAGCAAAAGAAAAAAAAAAACATTAGATAAACCCTTTCAGCAGCAACATGACATAGTTAATAGGTCAGTTTTACCTGTAAAGCAAATTGGTAATAAGTTTCAAAAATTAAGAAGGATTTAGCATTTCTTTGTACAAGTTGGACAGAGTTATGATCATTTTGTTTCTCAGATAGAACAGCACTTTTTCAAATACAATTTTACAACTGAATCCATGTCCTGGCATTATGCTGTAGTTTCATTTTTCTAAAGAAATATAATATTCCATGTGCTTGGTTTGGTTTGCTTATGGTTTTTGCAAAGCTATTTGCAGTTTACTGAGCATTTAAAATAAAGTAGAAAAAATACACTGCTACTATTAGGAAAAAAAAAATCACTTATTATTTATTGCTTGCAGGTTTTGACCTCAGCCTCTCAGTCAGACATAATAAAATGTTCTTGCTTGCTAAATTTTTGCATTCTAGTCTTTTGGATTTATTTTATTTCATTATTTTCAGGAACTCCTGATGTTAGTAAATTAACTGTTGTATGCTTAATATGACAGCTACATGGATTACTGCAGACCATTTTCCTATAGCTTCTAAATATTAAAGATTTTATTATAAAACAAGTCATAATTGCAAATCCATGGAAACTCCAGCTCAGAGCTTCACCCAACACAACATCTTCTTTTGGCTAGGCACATTAGCTGGTAACTATCTGATTAGGTACAAGAGTTCATATCCTCATTCTTTTATCTTGAATAGCTCTGAATAACCACACAAATGGTAGACTCCAGGTTATGTAATAAGACATGAAAGGATTTCATCAGGCCTGTAATAAAAATTGTATCATGCTTGGGATCAGATTCATTATTTCTCCATGAACATTTCATGGGAGAACTGGTAAACCACAGCAATGGCAATATCTGGGTGAACATCTTACACTGCTTTGTCTTTTCTCATTCTTATTCTCTTCTCCTCAGCTCCAAAGTAGCCTCCCTCAGAGAGACACACAAGGCTACCTGAACATTCAGATCTCACCACAAACACTTGTCACACAGTAGTAATTTAAGACCCCACTCTACGTTGTGCTAAGCACATTCTGGCTCAGGTCCAGCCAAGCACTTCATACCTAACTACTCATGCTAACAGCCACATGGCACTGGATCAGGACCAGCAAGCTCTGTACTAGCTTAGGTTCATCCCTCAGCTACCAACATGATGGCTAGGTACAGCTAGTAACAGGAGATCACTTTTGTTGACTGCTATAAATTGGAAGGGGTTTTGTTGTGTCTGTTTTGTGGGATTTTTTTGTGCGTGTTTTTTGGCGCTTTTTTTTCCCTTTTTTTTTTTTTTTTAAAACAATAAACAACCACCCAAACCCTCCCGAATTTTTAGTGTTATCCTTCTAAGTAGCTAAATATCTCCCTTATATACCCCAAAAATCAAAGCTGCTGAACATCACCTATTTCAAGACCTGCACAATTTTACCATAGGATTTACACAAGGGTGAACAATTCCTGGATTTGCTTTTCAAGAAAGCTTGGCATATAGGCATGACTTCCCAATTATATATTTCCTAGCATTCTGGCAATAATTTTATTTTTACGTAAGCAACCAAAACAGGGGTTCTTTTGTACTTGTAAACCACCTCTTTTGATATGCAGACCATTTGAATCCTACATCTCTTCAGAGGCTTGACAAAGGGTTTCCTATTCAGAGAAGTAGGAGTGGGCAGGAAAAACGTGACCATAATCTTGCAAGTAATACAACAGCTTTCTCCCAAATGCCCTTTTCCCCATTTCCTTGCTACATACTCTGCAAGCTCAGAGACAGTCAGCAAACTCTGCACCTTCAATTAACAAGTCATTACAACACATTTTATGCATACATATATATTTATAGTTACACACTTATACTGAGATTTACAACACACTGGAGACCTTTGGTGCACCTGCTCCCAGGAGGGACTTTGATGACTACTCCAAAGTAGAAGAGACAGGTGTACAGCAGTGTGAACTATGCAAAACCATGTGCAAGCTCCTTTAAAAGTGGACTCTTTTTTCAAGTATATAATTTCCATCTGGTTACTGCTATCACCACAATAATGCATAATCCATAAGGTTCTCATTATCCTCTTTTAAAGCTAATTACATTATGTACTTGCACATACCCAAGTTTACTACAAAGTCTTTGCTGACATCCTTCCCAGGTAATAAAGCATTAATGAATAAAAGCAGGTTGAAGAGCTACTATACTGCATGCTATAAGCTAAATAGAGCACAACTGATAAAGCTAGAAAAACCCACTGATTGGAACACCTAATCTCAATGTAGAGAAGTTATGAAAATATATTCTTAGCATATGTCTGATCAGCTAATTTCAAAAATATCCCTTGTTCTGCTTGTACTTGGAGTCAGTCATCTCACTACCCAAGGTTCATGCAGCTTTAATTGCAAAATTATTTTTCCCCATTTTCATATAGAATCACTATAACTAAAAACATTGATCACAAGGCCAAAAAGCTCAAGTCCTGCCATTCTGGAAAAACAAAAACAAAACAAAAAAAAAAAAAAAAAAAAAAAAACAAAAACAAAAAGAAAACAACAACAACAAAAAACCAAAACAAAACTACACACACTTGCAACATCAATGGTGAACTTTATGTTGGGGAACAGGGTGCTCAATTCAGTTTGCTATTCAATTGCTCAGAAAAGCACTATTTTAACTGGATTTTTTTCTTATTTACTCAGTTTGTGACCACTATGGTTATTAAAGGCCTTTGAGGAGTCTTTGTATGCTAGAATATATAAGATTTTGCTATTTACCTCTGTTACAATATGTAACTTAGGAATGATTTCCAAAGTGTCATAATACATTGGCTTTGGAGGGCTTTTTTTTTTTTTTTTATTTTTAATTTACTTTGGATTTTATTCTATTTTAAAAGTTTACCTTCAAGTACAATCCATTCTATTGTTTTTTACTGGAAGTTCTCAGAGCCTCCCAGGACTTGAACATGGCTTCATTTTGTCACATTATCATCTGTGCTCCCTGTGCCCCCTGCAAACACTAAAATACTAAATCAAATCACTGTTGAATCTGAAGCAAACAACTGATTTGTGACATTTAAAATACTTGTCTGGAAGAGTCTGACAAACAGAGTTTTTTAATTTAATTGTAAATAAGGTGATATTTTACTGCAGTGATCAGAGATAAATCTTTACAGACAATTTAAAGGTCTGAGTGCAATATTGAATACCACATTATGCATGAGAAAATGGCATTTTTCTCCCCCATCTGTCAAAAATCCTTGCTAGAAGCAGATGCATATGAAGATTGTTGGAACACTGGTAGGGAGGAAAACTGACTTCCCTAATAAGAGCAACTTAGTGAGATCCACTCAAGGGCAGTTTCAGGTTTACCATGCCAGCAAATGAAAGTTTAATTTGATGAAAGAGACTTGTAATTTTTTCCTGTTTGAAATCTTTATTGTGAAACTCTGAAAGAGATAATTATCCAAGTTCCTGAAACACACAATTCCACCCAATTATGATGATTTGGCTAATTTCAGAATATGCAATACCTAAAAAATTTAAGAATGGCACTTTTTGATACAGAAAATGCTGTTCTGCCTGCTAAATAAGGTTGTAGATACACTATTCATATATTCTTTATTGTTACTAGCAATTTGCCACTAGCAATGCCACCAGAATCAGACACAAAAGTAGTTTAAAAATAAGAATAAAAAAAATAAAGCAAAATTACAGTCTCAAAAAAAAAAAAAAAAAGGTTAATTTGACAGGAATATTTCAAAATAGTAATGAAATAGAAACCTGTCACTCCCATGGAAGCTTTAGTGCCCAGTTCATCCATCTGAAGCCCAAGCTTTCAGGGAGGGAAGTTTATTCTTTCCTAGTTGCATTTCAACCATATACATACACACTCATCTGCATGTATAGTTTTACCCACAGTGTTAAAATTTGCATACACAAGCTCCCACAAGCACATTATGTGTCTTTATGATATAATTTTAAGAGAATATACAGGCTTTATAAACACTCGTAATTGTGTATGTTTACCAGAAGAATTTACTTCCATAACTATACAATACAATATATTACAATACTGTACAATAAGAAAATGCTTTATGAAAAAAACGCTGAAATACTCAGAAAAGTTAACTCTGAAATAGATTGTTCACTGAAACCTAGAAAGACTGAAAGATTCATTTCAGAAAATAACTATTTTTTGTGTAAAACATGTCCCTATCATCAAATTTCAGGGACTGTTCCAGTTCATGATTTCTCTACAGATAAGGGGGTACTTAGTCAGTGTTTTCAGTACAAAATTCAATTTTATGTTGTCCCAAACAGATTTTATTCAACTAAAGGAACATTGTTAATTCAATACACTTGATAACCATCTACATTGTCAGTAAATGAATATGGAAGACAATGAAATTATAGTTTTAAAACTAGAACAGCATACCCTAAATGGAGCATTATGTACCAAGCTACATAAATGTACAGTGACGATCACACCTATGAATGGACCCACACAATACAGAAACATTTAGCAGTTACTAAATAGAAGCAAAATTAGAGTCCTGATCTGTTAAAAACATATGCAAAACATATGTACTTGCAACAAGTGTACATCAACCTATAAATTCCCACCTAAAAAAAAAAAGGGTCATTGGGATAGGGGTAAATTTTCTATTTCAAATGTTTGCTCCACCCAAAAGCAACTTGCTTGTTTAAATATAGCATTTAGAAGCATTTCAAAGAATCTATTGGCTCTTCCACAGTTAAGGATAGAAAGCATGAATTTAAGGATCAAATAATTTCCAGAAAAAATGGTGTATTGAGACTTGGAAGGATACAATCCAAATCCTGTGTTTAGGGGGGAAAAAAAAATCAAGACAAAAAAATCCCCAACAAAATCAAAACTCACACAATTTTCACAACATGATCTGTAGGCATAGAGTTGTGCAAATGTTACTGTAAAAAGTAAATTGTCTCAAATGATAACTATTTGAGGTACTGAGAAGATAAGTAAGGATATGTGGAAGAAGAGTGTTCAGTCCTTTAAGGGTATCTGGTCAAAGACATTTTCCATGGAAGAAGTCATAAGAAGAAGGAAGCCATAAACCAGAACATCTTTAGACACAAACCTGATCGTAAAAACAAGGGAGACAGTACAGAAAACCAAACTTGGAGATTTACATTAATTATTAAAAGGTACATGGGAATGCTTATTTTAGTAATATTATATGCAGACTACAGAGACACAAACCTGAGCAGCCAGAAGCAAGCCTTGTCAGTCACCTGACTGAGGGACTATCAAGAAATTGCAATCAACCCAGGATTTTTCCACCAGTAAGGGTGTAAATTTGAGTGTCCAGAATTCTGGGCGTGGGTGGTATGTCTGGGAAGCTTTGCAAACTGATGGAGGAATGTGCAGGGAAAGTAATTCTCTACTGGCCTCTCTCTGAAAAGAAGTCTAGTCTTGATATAATGCATACTAGGTTTAATTTTCAGTCTGTATTTCCAGATCAGACAGTTTACATGTCCAAAGCATGTGTATGATGTGTGCCTGCTGTTTCTGTAGCATAAACTGTTCTTTATTGGCTCCCTGTACCACATGTTTAAGCTGTTAAATAAGATACTTTTTGTTTGCTACCAAGAAGGTCTAGTTTTTTGGTAATGACTATAGACAACATTATACTTAAAGGCACACAGGCTTTGGGCAGTATGTTAGATGAAACTTCAAAACATTTTTACTTCCATGATGTCCTGGGAAGTGATGCTATTTCTTTGTAAGTCTTTGGCTGAAGAGTGTTCTTATCTTTGCTACTGTTTGTTTGGGTTTTTTGATATCATATAATTCATTGAGTTCAACACTAATTTTACTAAATTCCAGCTAGACTGTGAATTCCACTGCTAAACTATAAAGGTCCTTGGGATAATCACTATTTTTCACATGAGCATTAGAGATCCATCAGGAGTCCCCTTTTTACAAGGTCTCTTTAAAAATTCAGTTCAAGGCTGGATGAATTCCAACTAGTTAAATTCAGAAGAAACTGCAGCTCTGGCTATGGGCTGGAGAAGCTGCACAGTACCACGCACCACCAGACTTCTTTAGAAGGTTCTGTCTCACCTATTTTAATTCCAGCAAGAAATGGGGGAGTTATCTTGGCCTTACAGCTTTATCTTGATAAATACGTTAAAAGTGCTGTTTGAGAGGATTTTTCATCATTTTTCTGAGAAATATAGTTTGAATTAAATCAAACTCTTGCAGTCCTGGATTGCTGTGGCATGTTCACTACACCTGAGTAGGAATACACCCAATTATTCATATTTTGCCACCTTGCCAAGAAGTTGCCCCCTAAACTCAATCTACTTGGTTTAGAGGAAGTAAAAGGGAGGGGAAATAACTGTATCTGGACAGTGATGGCCTGCAATGCTGAATTTATCTCTCCAAGCAACTCCACACATGTTAAACTGAAAGTAGGGCTGAAATTGCCCCAAACGGGAAACTTCCTCAAAGAAACTTCCTCACTGTCCACTTTTTTTTATGTACATTTCAGTTCATTTCTTACCAGTTTAGACTGCTATGTAATAGATTAAAGATTTATTCCATTGCCCTTCCCTCCCAGCCCTCATAAATACTGGTTTGGGTCTGCTTGGTTTTGAAAGTTTTCCCATTGTTTAAAAAATGAAAACTTTTGGTGTTTTCTTCATTCCCTCATCACCTTCCAAATCACCTCTTATTTATTTTCATTAGGGCCAGTACCTATTTGCCAAGTCTGTTCCTTAATTCAAAAAAGTCATCCTTGATTCCTGAGTAAGCAGCAAAAGCTTTCTTTAAATCTCACCCAACATTTCTACCTGAAAACTAAGATATTTTTGGTCAATATTATGTCATAGACCATACCTGCAGGTACAGCTCTGTTCTACTTCCATAGACATCTTTGGAATAAACCCTGATTGTATTATATTTCCAGTGAGGCATCACCATCAGGATTCTTGGGACATAAACACTGGAACTTGCAGAGAAAAATTATGTGTAGTATGATATGTGAAGTATCCAAATGGTCAAGAAATAGGTAGTTCTGCTCAGTTTTGAGCATGTCTAAGAAAATTCCAACTAAGATTTTGGCAATGAATATGTAAAAATAGAAATAAAATAAGACACATCCTTATATTACAGCAATAAAAGCTGCACGAAATGAATAGCTTTTCTTCTTATACAAAATTATCAAAATATTGAAAACATCAGAGGTATCATTTTCACAGAAATATTTATCTTTCTTCTTGCTTCTATATTCATACCACCAAACAGCAGCAAAATCTCTTTTGCTGTCTGTTTTTATAATGACCTTTACTACTTCTCTATAAGAGAAAAAAAAAAAAAAAAAAAGACTCTGGTCCAGGGTCTATTTCATTGTGTATCAGAAGTTTTTTTCTGAAGTCTAAAATGCAGAAATCCACAAGACTCAGAGATATCAGTCTACACTGCTTCTCTTTGCTGTTTTCTCTTTCATTAACTCCAGAAAGGACTTTTTGACAATGATCAGCTGCAATATCCAGTCAACCATTCACCCTCTCCCTTTCAGAAGTCTGTTGAGAGTATTTTCTTATTATTTCTCACTTTCCCAATGAAGGCACCTTGCTGAAGCACCAAAATAATTACATCATTCAAAAGTGTAGAACAAGAGAAGTAAAAAGCAGCAAAAAGATCAAATGCACATCAATACACTAGCAATCAGTGGGGTACCACAACAGTACAGAATTAGAGAAGATATAAGATGAGCTGCTCAGATTCTCCCAGTTTCAGTCTGTCCATGTAAGAACAGAGAGGTAATCCTTCTCTTTGAAGTGTTTAACAAACTGCACAACTTACAGTGAAGATTTGAAGGGAAAAAACACACCTCAGATTCCCACTAAGCAGAGCAGAAAACGTTTGTGGCAGTAATTCAGATACTCATCCTCAGCCCAGATACAGACCCTGTACACTGAAATTAGTTCAGAGTGCAAGAGCAACAGCACAAGACAGGCCTAAAGGTGTACTGAAACTCAGCACCATACCCCTTACAGTAGCTAAAGTGACTGAAGAAAATATTAATACTCAAATAAATATAAATATCAATAATCAAATACCTGCAGAACAGTATTTCCCCACAATTACATCTTTTTGACATCCCACAGTTTTAACACTGTCTTGACTGGTGCTCATTAATACCTTTTTTTTTTTTCATAAATGTAGATAACACTTTTCTTTTAGTAACTTCTCTAAGCACTTCACACACTCATCTGTATTTTTGGTAGTTGCAAGGCATGTGACAGCAAGGCAAGCTACCAAGTTAGGTTGCTTACTGGAAAAACAATACAATTCATAACAAGCTTTTAGCTCAGTTTTATTTTGATGCCCTTTACTTCTCTATCTGTAAGAAAAGGAAGCCAGACAACACCTTAATCTCCCTTTTCTGCATTTTATTTATTGAAATCATTAATATTTTTGAGATGACACACTGAACTATGTTGCACTAGTGTAGATGCACTGCGACTGTACAGTTGCATGGTCATGTTTCCTGCTTTGCTCCATATTCCCTGCACAATTGCTACTAACATGTTATTTGTGGGTTTTTTTCTTGCCAGCTGAACTTTGACTGCATATTAACTCTGGCTCCAAGCATGTTTAGAGGAACAGACCTACCTCTCCTGATGGGTAAAAGTCAATTCACAATCACTCTGCTCACAAACAGGCTTTGAGTTCTATCATTCATTGCCTTCTTCTGCCATCCATGTTTTGTTGGTATCTTTCACTTCAGAACAGAGTTTTAGCTACCTTTTGCAATGTCCAGCAATGAAGCAATGAACTCCTACCTGTCTCAGATTTAGTTTTCACTACCTGCAGTAACTTGTGCCCCCAGCAAGGATTATCTTTCTTATTATTTCTCCCTTCCCTTGAGATGGTTTGATACTGACAAGCATGATGGAACCACAATTGTATCTGTAGCCCTTTGTCACTGCAAGTTATTTCTGTCTACCTTCTGTGTTTTCTCTATCCTGAGCATTTAAAATATACATAAAAAAGTGGGTTTTTTTTCTAATAGACTGAACTACTAGAATTTTGGTTTCAATGGTAGTTCACAGCAATAATTAGATTGACCTGATTGCACACTTAGTGACATCCAAATGCTCTGGAACACTGCAAGATCTATCACTGAAAGAATTGACAATTAATATATTTTACTTTCATTCTAAACTGATTTTTAATCAATATTATCTAATTTATCTGCAATGGACTAGATGGGAAAAAGTGCTCTTTAATTCTACTGGACCTTGTAGACTACAGGCAGAAAAAATCAGCTATTTTTCTATTTGGGAGTAGAATTTGAAGGGAAATAGCAATCAGACTTAAAAAAAAAATTCTAGTATTAGAAATTTAAAAAGTCATTGAGAAATCAGAACAGTAAGCCATACAAAATATTGTACCTGTACTCCTCAGAATATGCAGAGCATAAACAGATAAACAGTGACACAGCTGGAAAAACACCTATACTGATTTCATTTTGATACAGAATTTAAGTATGCCTATGATAGCAAGTCCTTGTTCTATTTCAGCCATATTAACTATTTGATATAACTTGTCTATAAAGAAGCATGTCTTGTCCACAAGTGAACCAGTGGCCCCTGCTTCCTGACAAATTCTATTGCCCTTCCACACTAAACTACCATGGTTTCATCTGCTCCAGTTCAAGGAAACACAGCAGTGTTCATTGCCTTCGGAGTGACCTCAGAGTGAAAAGATAATACTCAATCCCTCTTAACTCACTGTATAGTTCATTTTGTGAGAATAAGCTTTAATTCCTCAACCAACTTGGTCTAACACTTCCATAACCTTTCCTATGAACAATATTCAAAGTGTTTGTTATTTAGTGTTTTGTGTCATCCATACTACTCTGAAGTCAACTATAAGACGGAATGAAAATGGTTGCAAAAATGTGGACCTTTTACTCTTTGAGAAGGATGAATAATTCTCTAGTTATAGCTATTGTCAACCTTATTTCTCATGACCTTCAATAAAATATGAATTAAAATAAAACCTAAACTTAATTCAAGAACCACATGGTAGGTCTGAAAAACTAAATTTATGTTTAAGATGAAAAGTGAAATACTGAGGAACTGGATTCACTGGCTAGCAGTAAGGTATCAACAGTAGAAACTAAAAGAATAGCATTTTTGGAGAAAAAACAGGACATGAAATGCATCTGACCCCATTTTCCAGTTTCCCCACCCACAGACACATCGGCAATCATCACCTCGCCAACATTTTGATGCATTTCTAGTCTATGTTGGGAAATAAACAGGGAAAAATAGAGCATAACTTCACATGTAGCCTTGGTAACAGTAAAGTCAACAATGCATTGGATATGGGAATATCTTTCCAAGCAACTAACAATTTAACTTCTGAGTCAGGTCAGCTGCAGCTATTCTTTATAATTTTCAGTGCTGGGAATACAATGAGCAGGAGTGGGAAAATGGTTCCTAGAGTAATAATCAGTAAAGAAACCCTATTCCCCAACATGCTGTCAATGTGAAAGATAGCTATTGCATATGTAAAAACTTTTTATCTTTCATAGTATTACCTCTTTATTCAACTGCAACCACTCTGGAAGATCACAGAATATGCTCAGTTGGAAGGGACCCACAGGGATCAATGAGTCCAACAGGACCATCCTCACAAGTCATACAACGTGCCTGAGAATATTATCCAAGTGCCTCTTGAACTCTGTCAGGCTTGGTGCTGTGACCACTTCCCTAAGGAGCCCGTTCCAGTGCCCAACCAACCTCCGGCTCAACAGCCTTTTTCTAATATCCAACCTAAACCTCCCCTGACACAAATTCAGGACATTCCCTTGGGTCCTGTCACTGGTGACCAAAGAGAAGAGATCAGTGCCTGCCCCTACTCTTCCCCTCACGAGGAAGTTGTTACTGCAGAGCTCTCCCCTCAGTCTCCTCCTCTCCAGGCTGAGCAGACCAAGTGACCTCAGTCACACCCTTATACGGCTTCCCCTCAAGGGCCTTCTCCATCTCCAGTGCCCTGCTTTGGATGCTCTCCAACAGTTTAATAATCTTTCCTATATTGTGGTGCCCAAAACTGCACACAATATTCAAGGTGAGGCTGCCCCAGTGCAGAGCAGAGAGGGACAATCCCATCCTTCAACTGGCTGGCAATATTTTGACTGATGTGCCCCTGGACACGGTTGGCCCTCCTGGCTGTCAGGGCACTGGTTACTCATATTCAACTTCTCATCGACCAGGAACCCCAGGTCCCTTTCCATGGTCCCTTTCCATGTCCAGCATTTAATTACCCAGTTTCTATGAACATCCATGGTTGCCCAATCCGAGGTGCAGGATGCAGCACTTTCCCTTGTTGAACTTCATACGGTAGGTGGTTACCTACCATAAATCCTCTAATCTGTTGAGGTCTCTCTGCAGGGCCTCCCTGCATTCGAGGGAGTCAACAGCTCCTCCCAGTTTTGTGTCGTCTGCAAACTTGCTTGGTATCCCTTCCAGTCCTGCGTCCAAGTAATTTATGAAGATGTTGGAGAAAACAGGCCTAAGATCCCTGTGGAACCCCACTAGTGACAGGTCACCAGTCTGATGTTGCCCCATTCACTGTTACCCTCTGTGCTCAACCTGTGAGCCAATTGCTCACCCACCATATGATGTGTTTATCCAGCTGTGTGCTGGACATTAGGTCCAGGAGGTTCCTGTAAGAGACAGTATCAAAAGCTTTACTGAATTCCAAAAAGATTACATCAGCTGGCTTCCCTTGATCAACTAGGTGGGTTACCTTGTCATAAAAGGAAATCAGGTTTGATGAGCAGGACTTTCGTCTCATGAAGCTGTGCTGGCTGCGACCAATGACTGTGTTGTCTTTCATGTGTTTTTCAACAATTCCCAAAATAATCTTCTCCATAACTTTACAATCCTATAGAGCGTTTTCTGTCAAGTCTTTTTTGTCCCATGAAAGGATTCTTTAGGGCATGACGTAGAGAAGTGAAAAATTGGGAATGACTTCTCTGAAATCAATGGAATCCCACAGCTGTAAAACCAGTACTGAAATTAAGGCAACTCACAGAGTTGCCAAACTTTTTTAGCACCACTTTACAGCATTCCATGTATTCTTTACAATACAGTTAAGAACTACTTTTCCCAGGAGGGTAAAGAGGAGTCCGTTTATGCACTTGTCTCTCAAAGCTCTTAAGCTGTACTTGTAATTACTTTACAACTATGTGCAAGTAATACAACTATAGGTATTAGGAAATTGGATGTTCACCATTCTACCTTGGCTTTAAGTATCTGAGAAAAATTCCTATATATTTAATGTCTTAAGAGCTTTATTGAATATTCACAATTCTCAGCTTCTATACGCCTTTGCATATTTCATAAAAAAATTAAATGTCCACCAAAAGGAGATTACTTAACCTTCATTTATAAACCATCTCATGTTCTTATAAATGAAGAAAAAAAAAGAACGTGTGTGTGTATAAATATACACACATGTAAAATCAAAACACTTTTACTGCAAGGCCCTAAAATAATTTACTTCTGTAACGACTTTGAAAATCCCTCTATCAAAGATGACTGTGTAAGACTGATTTCCAGATGATGTAAGCCTTCAGAACTCATTACAGGTATTTCAGTGACAATTCCGAATGCTCAGCTTTTACCTGAGGTGCCTGTGCAAGCATGCATCATTAGTGGTCAACTCAAGGGCAATCAGCCATGCCTGGATCTATTTTACCATCCTTATTCCACACCATGTTCATACTTTTCTTTCTCCACCATTCCTATAAACCTGTAAACGAATAGGTTTTATCTGCTCAGACTCCTAACACTTGAAAGGGGGCTCTTGCCTTACACCACAGGAGAATGACAACTGTTTTTGAATTTTGGTAACACAAAATACTGGTTACATTACAAACTGCAACAAATGCTAGAAATCAACATTTTCCAAGTACTGTTCAATTAATGATACAAAATCACAGCGCATAGTTTGTTGCAGTTACCTTCAGAGCTGGAGAAGCCCTGCCACAGAAGATCATGGGCATAAAGTCTATCCATTAGCTGTGCAACTTTCTTCTCCCAAAATCTATGCTTAAATCTTCTTACATTTGTTGAAAATGAATTTTTCACAAGCTCCTTTGCCCTCACAGTCCACGCCATCTCTTCTACTTGTCACTAAGAAGAGCTCCCTCTGAACTGCGAGATTTCAGGTTTCATTCAGAGAAGCTGAGCTGATCTCCTATGAGTGCAGCTCTCAACAAAATCCCTCTAAAATATATAAGAATTTAATCTTTAAAATATACCCTTTCATATGACCACCTGCAATATTTAGTCTAGTTTACTGCTAGTTAATCAACTAGTGGGTTCTACAGTCACCACTACTACTGTAACAAACTCAAGGTATTACGCAGAGGATTATCATCCACTTAGCCTTAAGTAACTCTTAAAAATATTCTTGTCAAACCCACATCTCTTCACTGCATGGGGATGAAAAAAAAAGGTTATATTTTCTTTCTCTGTTTAAAATATTCCTCACCAGTGAGTTAACTTCTTTTGCTTATTTGTAGGCATTTTCAGAAGAACAGAATAGAACATGTTTATAAAGAAAAGCAAATACAGGAAATAAGGCATTTGTGAGAATCAGGCTTGATACCAGAAAGCTCAGTTTTCCGAGTACTTAACGTGAATTTTGGATTGCCACCTCCTCCCCTCCAGGCTTTCTGTACATCACTAATATTTTAGTACATCCTTTGTTACATAGCACTGTAACAGAGTGCTGACAGGGAAGACAAGGAAGCTTCCCAAAATGATGTAGCCATGCATAAACCTTATACCTGATTATTACCCTACCTTTATTTTTTTCCCTGATTCTTCTTTCTTGTTGCACTTGACCGGGACAAAATGGTCACAAGGCAGCTGCTACAAAAACAATCTTTGCAGCTACTATCAGTGGCTAATTATTTCTGTTATCAGTTTGAGTTTTCGTGGATTTACAATCAAAGGGTCATGAAGTGGAAACTGGACTCCACACTGTTTGAGGAGAAAGAAGTAATGTGTTCCTGAAAACATGCACCAACAAACCTGAGATCCTCCTCCCAGTATTTCTCCTGCAAGTTCTAATGTTTGTAACTTGGAAAAATCAATTGAAATAGAGGAATCAGAAGTTTTTAGCCAGAAATACTAAAACCCTAGTCTCATGAAAGCCCTCACTAAGAGATGTTAACTTGTAATATTCTGTGCTCTTCAGACAGACTTTACAGGAACACAGAAAACCAAGACAACTGCTCTGGGTTTCCCCCCTTGAGTCTTGCCTTTCCCTTTTTTTCTCACACTAACGCTTTATTAAAGAAAACCGTCATTATGTTTTTCTTGAACTAAAGATCTCCTGGTAATGGAAAAACAAAAAAGGAATTCCACTGTTTAAAAAATATGGTTCTATTTTGTTAATACAACATTTTGGCTTCAGTCATTATCAACTACTTAAAAATAACTCATCAATACATTTCAATCTCACTGCTGCTGTGCATCAGGAATTAAGTCAAGACCCTTCTTTGGTAATTTACTGTCCAAAAATAAAAGTGTGAAAGAACAGAAGAATCCATCAACCACACAATTTTTTGTGGTTAGCCAACATGTCATTTAAAAACATGGGAGAGAACAGCTAGTCTTTAATGAAATTAAACTTTAGCTCAATGATTAGCTATCTATAAGCTACATGATAAAGATACCAACCAAGATTCAGTATCAAGCAAGAAAATTTCTTCATACTGATTCTGTCTGCTGATTTCATTTCAAGACAAAGTACTAATATTTCCAAAAATGTGGAGTTTACTTTTTTACTTTTTCACTTAAAAATTAGAAAAAAAAAAAAAAAGAGTAATATAGCACTTGTTGCCAAGTAAATTTCAAGTTATGCTGCTTATTACCTTTATTATGATGAAACCTTTAGGGATGTTTTAATTGTGTGGGTATTGGTAGTTTAACACAGTTTCTATAAGTTATTCTACAGTGTTTTAATACAATAATACTTTTTAGGAGTGGGGATATTTGTTTCTGGAAGGATGTGATGTAGACATCCTTTTATCCTGCTTACAGCTGTTAAATTTCTGAATTTGGGAAACAAGCAAGTGGGCAGCTTTCTATGAATACACATTTTTCCCCTTCAATAAAAAAAAAAAAATAAGAAAAAAACAAGTCTGTGCAGATTGCATGACTAAACTAGTATTTAGCTTGCGATGACACGAACAGCTCTACAGAAATAACCTTTTATATATAGAAAGTAAAGGAATACAGAGAAACACCCTTAAAAAGACTTATTTCTAACACCATATTCTGGCATTCAGTCTCTTTGAAATCTGCAGAAAATAGCCTTACCAATGATGTTAGTGTGACTGATTTAGGAAGCAGATGCCCAGCCACACACCACTAATTGTTAAATGAGAATTGCAGAGGGTGCTTTTTTTCCAAGGGATTTTTCTGTTTAAAAAAAAAAAAAATCTAATATTTTTGGTATTTAAAAAATCTTAAAAGGTTTCATACCTTATTTTAAAAATAATTACCAGAAATAGTTCAGAATGTAGTACCCAAAAATCCAGTATTTAATAAAAGTCAAGCTTACATTTTTTCAATTTGCTCAATGCATATTTTCTCAAACATCTATTGATTAGTGAATTAAATATTAAGTACATAAAAAAATAATTTCCTTTACACATACAGAATAGAGAAGCATATGAACAACTATAATATTACATAATGCCTAAATTAAAAGTCTGAACCATCATTTTAGCTTGAGGGTTTCATGGGTCATCCAGAATTCAGAACTTTGAAATATTTTTGTGGAACATTAAATATGCTGATTTTTTTTTCCTCTATAATCCCTTAGAATTAATCATGAACAGGAGTCTCACAATTAAATTTGAAAATTAATTATTATGAATCTATAAAAATGGAAGAGAAGCCACATTCACTTTTCCCAGTTTAAGAAACTGTTTGTAAAGTGACAATCCTTCTAAAAAAGATTCAGGTAATTGAGATGGGACCTTTAAGTTTCACCAAAAAACATGCTTCCTGAAGACTATGTGACCAAGAACTTCATATTCTGCAACACGAGCACCACTTTGTCTGTCTCACAGCAGCCAATGTAACATAATGTCCTATTAGAAACTGCCTAGCTTCTTTGCTCTCATCACCAAGTTTCAGGCAGATGCATCATTACACCTCCAGGGGAGGTCAGTTCATCAAACTTAAGCTTTCTATATTGCATCCTTCTTGCTTTCATTAAGATGACCCATATCAGTATTGTAGAGATGCATTGTAAGCCCCAGATTCTACAAAAGGAAAAAATGAATCATCTTGCTGATGAGCCTGACTGCAGCATTGCAAAGCTGATGAGGATACGAGTAAATTAATCATGCAGAGATCCATGCTGTCATGGCTGGAAGCTTTTGATACCTGAGGTGGCTCAATTAAAACTAGTTAGATCACTTCCCTATTACACTCTAGTCTGACATGAAAGCATGCCAAGACACAGCAAAGAGATTTCTTATACAGTAAGGAACTGTAAATAAAAGGATTTAAAGACATGAAGTTACTCAAAATCAACAGGAAAACTTAGAATTGCCCAAGAGAAATAAATCTCCCAGCAACACAAATTGATCTGCTGTGTAAGGCATTTTATGCTCCTTTGCCAGTTGCTGGTCTCCAAACCAATCTCCAAACCAATTACTATTTTTACATTAGTACAAATCTACTATATTTAAGAAAATTCTTCCTCTTTCTCCATCTACTTACAAAGTACAAGCTTTTCTTGTGAAAACTTCAAACAGAAAAGCATGCTGCAAGTGCCAAGAAGGGAAGAAAGGAGAGAGATATGCTCAGTCTTGGAGATTAACAAGCTGTGAAAAAAGACTTTGCCTTTAAAAAATGGAAAGCCCTTAAATTGCAAGCTGTATAATTTCAAGAAAATAATATTGCATTTCAAAGAAATAATGAGAAACATAGATCACTGTCAATCACGGTACCGATCATTCAATTCTGCTTTTTTTAAAACTACTTGGTTTTGCCCTTACCTGTGTATTTAGGCACTTTCCAGCTTGAAAAATAAGTAAACTGTGATCCCTCATTTAGATAAAAAGTTATTCTAGCGTTTGTTTTCTCAGAGGATAATCATATAGCTTGATACAGGTCAATTCCCATAAAGGCATCACAAATATGTAATTTTAACACAATAACAAAATGTAAGTATTAAAAGAAATTTGCAATTTTAACGAGGCTGTATAAAGACAGTATGGTCAGCAAAGAGAGATTAAAGCAACTATCAAGTCTTATTACAAAGGCCATTCTGTGTGTAAGAACAAATCAAGTGTTAAATACTCAGCACAATACTTACTGGCAACTTAGGAAGTACAGAATAATGTCACTACAGGAATGATGCCTAGCAGGGGTAGGTATGAGGAAGTGGGAAAAGGAGAGAGGACAAACTATAACAGTAATAGGCAGGATGACATCATCACTCTTACTGCCTAAACATTTTATCATTCAATGGTTTGGGTTGAAAGAGACCTTTTTAAAGATTTAGTTCAACTTCCCTGCCAGAGGCAGGGATATCTTCCACTGCTCAAAGCCTGATCTTGCACACTTCAACTAATGGGGCATCTACATTATCTCTGGACAACCCATCCCAACCCAAGGCGCAAAACTATTACACCTTGTCCAGTCACTACAAGCCTTGGCAAAAAATGCCTCTCAATCTTTCTTATTAGTCCCCTTCGTGTATTGAAAAGCCACAATAAAGTCTCCCCAGAGCCTTCTCTTCTCTAGGCCGAACAATTCCAACTTTCTTCACAGGAGAAGAGTTCCAGTTCTCTGGTCATTTTTGTGGCCCTCCTCTGGACCCACTCTAATATTTCTTTAAGTCTTTCTTGTACTAGGGACACCAGAACCAGGTGCAGTACTCCAGGTGAGGTCCCACTATGATTAGGTAGCTCATGGACATGGTCAAGTCTGTTTGCTCTCAGTGTGCCTTCCCAGGAGACTCAAAAACTTTAAGTTTCTTTCTGCTTTCATTCTCAAAATATAAAAACTGGACAGCAACAAAACTTACTTTCACTTAACACTGTGAAGGTACCTTTTCAGTCAGCTTTAAGGTTTTCTCATGTAGAATGAAAGATATCTATGCTCATTGACTGAGCAAGTCAAAGCCTTTGTTACATTTAACGAAAATTCTTTTATAAATTGGTTATGCATTAATTTACAGATATGGCACTAAAATTTGGTTTTAATCAAAACTAATGTTTTTCTCTTGAGGAACATAGCACAAATACGTTTGCATATCACCCAGCTACCTCTAGTATAAGGGCCAACATACCCCATCAATGACAGAACTTAGACACGTGTGACATACATGCACTACAATAGAACTCTTTGACATATATAGACATATATGCCATGACAGCATATATAAAATAAATGAGCTATGAACAATTGTCCTCTACGATTATAAGCACCAGGTATTCCAAATATTTAATTGGAAAATCCTATCTTACTCCATAGGCAGAGACAAAGAAGTGAAGATTGATATTCAAAACCAGACAGATTTAATTTGTGCAAAGTTACACTGAAAAATCAATTCCAAAGATCCCAAGTAAATCAGCAGTGCACTCAAATCATCCAAATAATTTTGTAACAAATACAGTGTTGATACAGCAATACTGCCTGGTACAGAGTGGAGGTGGGTTTTTTAAATTCTGAGTATCAGCCAGCTTGGATATAATGCTTCTGTAGCATAATCACACAGTGTTTTGGAGAGAATCCCCCTATCAATTTTCTCCAGCAGGATATCTTATCATTCACTGGTACCTATGGACTTCTGATCAGGTCTACCAAGCCCTGTCTCAAAACCCTACCAAGACCCTGTCTCAGAAATGGCAGGAGAATCACATACAGCATCTTTCCTCTATATTTTACGATTTATGGATGATACAAAGAGTTCTGAAAAGTATTCAAGTTTTGGTATTTTGTAACTAAAGTCCTGACAAAGATTTGTAACTTCTTCTCCCAGCAACACAATCTTAAAATTGCTTTATATACTGCCCTGTCATTATAGCTACTCAAATTTAATTTTGAGTCCACTACTACTTCTGCTGTATGCCTCTCATGGTTATTTTTTACAGTTTACTGTTCCTTCAGTGCCTTATTTCAGCATATTTAAAGACCAAACGCTGCAATTTTCAGGAGGCCTTTTCTTTGTTTCATAGTATAACCTGGCAGACAGGTAAATACCACACAGCTGCTCACTCATTCTCTGCCTCGCCACAGTGGGATGGGGAAGAGAACTGGGAAAATAAACAAAACAAAACAAAACCCCCCAAAAATTGTGACTGCAGTTTAAGACAGTGTAACAGGACAGAAAAAGAAAAATAATAATAATGATAAAATAATCTGAATATACAGAAGAAGATATGCACAGTGCAATTACTCACCACCCACAGACTGATGCCCAGCCTTTTCCTAAGCAGTCCCTGGCAACCTTTCCCCCTAATTTATGTACTCAGCATGACATTATGGTATGGAATATCCCTTTAGCTGATTTCCATCTGCTGTCCCACTTGTGCCCCTCCGAGCTTATATTCCCCAGCCTACTCACTGGCAGTGTGATGTGAGAAGCCAAAAAGTCCTTGACTTAGGGTAAGGACTGCTTCACAAGAACTAAAACATCAGTGTGTTATCAACATTATTCTCATTGGAAGTCCAAAACATGCTTCTATACCAGTTACTAGGAAGAAAATTAGCTCTATCCCAGTTAAAATCAGGACACATGGTTACCCTCTACAGCTCTTCAGAAGTGATTATTCATCCTTGTCCAGATTCCAAAATCAGGAAGGCATTGATTTGTTTGCTAAATAGCAATAATGAAGTTTCAGGATAACACATAAAATTCAGACTTGCAAGTCTGAATAGAGTTACACTGAAACTATCTCAAAGTACACGTTCATTAAAGTTTTACATCTAAAAACTGCAAGTGGCTTTATAGACAAGCAAGGATTGAGCTTTGTGAGAGTGAGGGAGAAGTGTTATCTCCTCTAGTCACATCGTTTCTTTTACAGAGAAAATTAAGCAAAAAATTTTTGATGAGACCCTCAACTTGATTTAACTTTGGGTGGAATCTCTTAAGATTAGCACTGAAGATGGCACACCATGTGCACCACTTGTAACTGCTGAGGTCCCTCTCAGATGTTTCAGTAATTGTACTGATGCTCAGCTTTAATGCTCGAGCACTGTCCAAATACCACCTAAGAACCAGAGAGGTCCTATGAGAACTCACAGCTCTTCAGTTGTTTTTATTTCTAGCACACTGAAATGAAACCACTGGGGTTAATTTTACTACAATTATGCATGTATATAAAAACCTTTAAAATTTATACATAGTTGCAGCCTTTGAGTCAGATACTGATTCACCTTTACAGTGCTACTTGGGAGAATGAAGGGATAACCTCCAAACAGTACTAATCCCTTACAATTACTTGAAACCCACAGGATTTGTAAACAAGAACAAATGCATACTTAGTAATAAAAGTGATTCGCTATTTAGGCTCACACCTCAGAGACAAATGGGTATTCATTGTGTAAAGGTTAGCATTTAATGTATTCAAAACAAAACAAATATTTTGCAAGAGGGAACCATTTTCCAAGGAAGGGCAGATAAAGCTTATAGATAAACTTAGTTTTTTCCTAAGATCTTAAACCAGAGGGTCTAAGGAAATTCTACTGTAATGACTTTCCAGTGTCAGTAGGTCCTCTCACACCCACTTTTCTTGCCCTGAACACTCAGCAGCAGCTTTTCTAAACTAAATAGTCAAGTCCATATTTGCCAGCAACATAAAAATCCCAACATCTAAATCCAGTACCTTATTAGTTAGTCACTGCAGTAACTGAAACAAGTGCAATGGCAATAAGAGCACCAGCATGTGTACATAAATAGCTATGTAGTAGTTACCCTTATTTTTGTATTACAACTATTTTGTGTTATTATTATTTTTAAAATTTTCTATCATTTAGAAGCTTTGAGAAATATCATAAAAATAAAAAATAGCAGAAAAACTAACATAGGGACCATATTTTTCCTATGCATTTGCCATGGTGAGGAAAATCAAAGGAAAAAAAGGCTTCTAGAGGTAGGTAAGTCTAACAGGACTTCAGGAATACCTCTGACACTGTCCCCCATAAAATCCTCAGAGACAAGCTGTTGATGTATGGGCTGGATGAGCAGACAGCAAGTGGATTGCTAACTGGGTGATTAGCTGGGCCCAGAGGGTAGTGGTCATGGTATAAAGTCAAGATGGAGACCAGGAATTAGCAATGTACCGTGGGGTCAATACCAGGACCAGTTCCACTGAATGTCTTCATTGATGATCTACATGATGGGGCAGAGCACACCCTCAGCAAATTTACTCATGGCACAAAACTGGGAGGAGCAGCCAATATGCCAGAGGTTCATGCTGCCATCCAGACAGGCTGAAGAGATGGTCTGACAGGAACCTCAAGGTTAAAAAAAAGTGCCAAGTTCTGCTTCCATGAGGGAATTACCTCATGTACCAACACCTGCTGGGAATGGTCATCTGGAAAGCACACTGGCAGAAAAGGAGCTCAGATCCTGGTGGACACCAAGTTCAACATGAACTAACAAGGTGCCCTTAGCACAAAGAAGGTTAAAAGTATCCTGGGCTACATTAGGTAGAGCATCGTCAAGAGCTGAAGGGAGTTGATGCTTCCTCTCTATACAGCACTAGTGAGGCCACACTGTGTTCAGGTCCAGGCTCCCCAGTGCAAGAGAGACATAAAGAGAAAGCCAAATTACTATGGAACTTAAGCACCTCTCATACAAAGAAAGGCTGAGAGAGCTGTGACTGTTAAGCCTAGAAAAGGCTTAGGGACGATCTTATTGATGCATAGGAATACCTGAAGAAAAGATATAAAGCAGATGGAGCCAGGTTCTTTTCAGTGTTGGCCAGTGATAGGGCCTGAGGCAGTGCGCATAAACTGGAACATAGGAGGTGCTGTCTGAACATCAAGAAACCCTTTTACTGTGCAGATGACTAAGCACTGGCACAGGTTGCTCAGAGAGGCTGTAGAGTCTCCATCACTGAAAATACTTAAAAACCCATAAAAATCTGGGCAAAGTCCTGGGCAACCTGTTTTAGGTGACTCTGTTCGAGCTAAGGGGCTGAACACTGCGATCGCCCAGAGTTCCCATCCAACCTCATCCATTCATAAGAAAGGAGAGCCTGCAGAGATATTCAGTAACCACACCTATTAATATAACCTTTACAAAGGCTACAGCGGGACTACACACATTCTATAACACACCTTCTCCTGGCTCAGCTCAGTCTCGCTCAATAAACTACATAACAAGAAACAGTACTAAATCATCTTTATCACACATTAAGCTCTCCAAGTCAAACCTGTGTGACTAAAGAGAAAAGGCTTGTATAGCCTTAGAAAAATACTTGACATTTTAGCCTACCTACAGTAAGCTCCATTATTTTTCTACAAGATCAGAACGTCTCTTAATAGGCTGTCTCTCCACGCTAGGAAGAGCATCATGGTTAAGCATGCAGAGAATGATGATGCAATTACACTGAAGTACCTCACTTGCAGTGACATCTTAGTACTTTCAGTAGGAAGGGAAGATGAGACAGCAAGACATAGATCTTAAGCTATTGGCTCCGCAAAACAGGCTCTCTGGAATATTTTGTTCTTCTGCAGATCAAAATACATACTTTTCTAACCACTTAGCTCTTTCACATTTATAGTTCCTGACGCTTAGTAGGATCACAAAGTTCACAATGCATAATGGTAGGGCATGCATCTAATACAAATGGACTCAAAAGAACATTTGACCAAGGTTATACAAGTGATGAGAATCCTTTTGTCATGTAGTCCCCCCAATTATTTTCTTATACTTTGAGATTGATGGCAGAAAAATTGAAAACATGTAAATACAATACAGATTCTGTACAGTGTATAACTATAGTCTCATTTCCAGAGCTCAAAGCTGAAGAATGACAGATGTTTGTTTTGTGTCAAGAATTCTATTTATTTCAGTTGCCACTGCTAAGTAATGTCTAAGATAACTTTAAAAAAGCTAGTTTTAAGCTTTAGAAATTTTCCTCAGGTTAATTTATTTGCCAGTGTTATGGTAAGCTAGGCATTAAATTCCCCACTTCACAGCAGTGATATTCCACAGAAATTATTTGCAATCCCTCCAATTATTTGTATCCCTCCAACTCAGTCATTTTGTTCTGAAAGTCCAAGCCAGTAACAAAGCTGACTTCCTCTATAGGCTCATACTTTCAAATACAAAAACAGCTGCTTTAGCTCATTTCTCCCCATATCGAACAATCACCTGTTCTCTTCTGGAGCTTGATTTCCCATCCTGATTCTGCTCTCTGCCCCACACACTGCCAATGATATCAGTGCTTTCCCTACAGCAGCTGCCTTATCATGTATAAGTCACATGTGAGGGAAGAAAGGCAGGGACAAATCTTTCATCAAAAGCAGCCATTACTGACTAAAACAGTAGCATTTTCCAAGTAAATTATTTCTATAACACTAAAATATGATTTTTCTATTATTCTATTGAGATTCTAATAGCTCTATGATTCTTAAATAAGACAGAACAGGTATGAAACATGCATTTCACAGATCTGATAATTCAACAATATGGCTACAAAGAATGAACACATATAAATCTTAAAGTGGCCTGCCAACCCAATAATGAATTCCCTCTCCTTCTCACCTCATTCTAGTTACTCTTTCTGAAAAGGGGGAAGTAGGAAAATCACATTCCTACCTCCCCAGAAAAGTGTTTGGTTACAGTTGGAACAGTTAAAACAGTTCAGTTTAGATCTCATTACAAAGCACAAAGAAAATGCAAACAAATAAAAACCAAAGCAGTCAGAGGAGGAGAAAGAAGAAAATCTTTTTTTCACTTTTAATTTGAGATCTCGTGAGTTTAAATACCCACGCAAGATTTGGGTGTAATTTATCCCCATATCAAGAGTTAAGTCACCTATTAAGACTACTAAAAGGTAAGGTTGCTCCAATCCAAAATCTATGGAACAAGCTAGTCTTGAATGCACTCCATCACTTCTTCCAAAATGTTTGGTTTTGAAGGAGTAACCACTTCCTCAAGGAGGATCCTAAACAAAAACCCACCAAGAACATCTAACTTGTTCCGTGTCATTGCTTAAGCTTTTTATAGGAATAGCAAGAGGTCTGTCAAGCTCCATCTTTGTGGTAGATGTACTCTGCAGACAGGAAAGCCTCTGCTGTCAATCTGAATCTGTTACCATTCTTATAAAAGGGCCATTTGACAGTTTTCATCACACTGTTGGAAGGATTCTTGTTATACCAGCTCTTGTGCAAAGAACTTTCTTGTGTCTATGTCAGCAAAGAGCTTGACTTTAAAACACATTTTTACTACATGTTATGCAGTATAATACAGTGCAAAGTTCCATGTTGATGAGAAAAGCTTTTGAGAAAATACTTAAGTACTTACATGATTCTTCTGTGATAAAAAAAAATTAGGATTTAAGCAGATAAAAATACTATTCTAATCCATCATTCATTTCATCCCACTATGAACAGAACAGATGGCTAAAAATAATCTAAATATAGGCATTTTTTACAATATGGTGTCAGGTATACCCA
Source organism: Pyrocephalus nanus (assembly GCA_038380795.1). Classification (NCBI taxonomy): domain Eukaryota; kingdom Metazoa; phylum Chordata; class Aves; order Passeriformes; family Tyrannidae; genus Pyrocephalus; species Pyrocephalus nanus. Next base: position 101,777,301 of record CM076260.1, read on the forward strand.
GAGGGATTCCTACTGATGTTGTACAGGTGATTATTACCAGGTGATACGCACAATTTTGTGTGACTTTTTACGAATTAGGGATCACAATAAGCTTTTCTCAATCCCTGGACTTATTGACAGTGCAAATTCCCAACTTTCATGTTTATACTTGAAAATTCAGAAGTTACTTCTCGCATTAAAGCCATGACCAAAGTCCCATATAGTTGATCACCTCTCAGATGAGATGTTTTAGATACTTTCTGAACTGTTCCCTTCTAGGGGATCTATTTTTGAGAGCTCTTAAAAAGAAAAACTGAGGGAAATTGAAGCTAGTTAAAAGAATTAATAACTATCAACCCTACAAAAGCAAAAAATATCTAATTATGATTCTAAAAATATCGCCCAACATTTAGAATCTTTATTTAGCCTATTAAAACAGACTAATACAAAAATGTAAGTCACCATATACTATCGACATCATCAGCTACTTCACTTTATCTGACCACTACCACTGCCAGATCTAGCATTTAACTGTGATTGTCAGTAATGGGACCAGGAAAATTCCTACAGACTCGGAATTCTTTCAGGCAGAAGCTACATAGCATCTTTTGTTCATGGAGTGCTCAGCATATAGAGCAAACCTTCCTCATCAGCCAATCAGATTAATTCATAATAAAATGATGTAATCACATTCAAACATTTGTTCCACACTTAGAGAAAAAACTCTACACCCTTATAGTTGCCTTTTTAATTATAATGAAATATCTTCCCTCACTACTACTTTTGCTTCAATATAACCATCTTGCAGAACCATACAATTCAGTGTTCAACACATGTCAGTGGAAGTCCAGCCCTAACTGTTCCTTTCCATTCAAGGTTTAGCATGCGCCCACACTGAGACGCTGCAACTGGAAAACAAATGAAATATTCCTGCCAAAGACTAAGCAGAAATGCATAAGATCATACTGGAAAACATCCAGTACTAATGACTCAAATTCATGTAGCTCATTTCAGGAGATGATTCATAACTAACCTATAAATTTCACTAATTGGAAACCCCTCTCAGTGCTTACACTCAGGGGAAAAAACTAAAATTAAGACACTTCCTGCAGGCTGGTCAAAAACCCCAAATAAGGCAACCATTAACTGAATTTTTGGCACAGACACCTCTCAATTATATCTAACCAACCCAAAGATCAGCAATACCTACATAAACATATATTTACACACATGTACACGCAACAGAACAAAGACTGAGTGTTCGTACAGAAAAAAAAGCTACTGATTATTTTACTTCGTGAAAAAAAAACCAACAAAAACAAAAACAGAAAATCATTTAAATACTAAAGATAGACTGAAAGGATGTAGCAGTAAGGGTACTTAGCAAATTTCAGTAATCACATATTTTGTGTGCTGCAATATAATAATTCTTATTAACAAACAAATAAAACAATTAGGATTTTCCAGTGTGTACCACGTCACAATACACTAAATTCATGACCAGTCATTCATAGTTTTGTGAAAAAGGGAGGATTGGACTGAATTTGAGCAATACTGAAAGTTTGTTTTAGTTTGTTAATCAGGTCCTAGTCCAGAGTTCTTAATTAATTAAAAAGCAGCCAGTTCAAATGAGGATAATTCAGTCTTGACTCTACCTCTTCCTTGACTGTTGCCAGACCCCACCATCCTACACACATGCGTGCAGATCAGTATAATTGACCCAGCTTGTAGCCACCCCCTAATTCAAAGGGCATTTGTCTCACCGGAGCTCTACCCTCTATGCTACTCTTCAGAGCACTATTTCATGCTCTGCAATCACAACAGCAAGAATCTTTCATTAAAAAGAAAAAAAAAAAAAGTAGGCTAATAACTCATGAGCTCAGGAGTCTGGGACATAGCCAAAGATCTGTAATATGGGTTAACATCTGACCAAACTGTGAAAGTAATTGCAGCTTCTCCGGTAAATGTGTGACCTGAAACATGCACCTCTAGTGACAGACCTCTCCTCTGAGAGTACTGTGGTATTTCATCTTTGCCATACCCTTAAAAAAAAAAAAAATCCAATAACTTTATATTATCCTTTTCAAGATCCTATGTCCTATTACAACACTGAATTCTGACAAAAAACCCCCAAAACAACAAAACAAAAATCTAGAAAAAACCCTAGTCCTGAAAGCATACCAGTGTTTAAAAACCGACCCCCCTACCACATCACGAGAAGTTAGGTCTGATTATTTCTTTGAGGAACTAAGATTCTGTGGCAGCACCACAATCCTTTGACTACTGGCAGGAAATATCACCTATGACTGCACATGCAGAGAACAGCAAGCCATTAAAAACAGAACCCGAAACAGGGCATTTAGCTTTTCATTTCCTATTTCCCATATGTCCATAAATGAAGAGCATGGAAAATACTGAAGTAATTGTGCTTTTTTTTCTGGAAAAGTTTAGAAGTACTTCATCTTGGCTTTGGTTCCACTCCCCCCCCCCACCCTTGCAGTAGATAAAAACAGATTCGAGACCCATAACACGAACTGGAGAAAACTCACAAATGGAGGGGTCTGACAGACTTTCAACAAAATATAAATGGAAATACTTTGCATTTCACTTTTTGCACTCTCACTGCTCTGTTTCTAAGCTGATATGAACATATATACACTCCCTTTAAGGCCCTGTATTCAATGAAAAGGTAAGAAAGAAGCCAAACGCAAAGCTGACAATCAGACAATTTAAAATTTTCATCTGAAAGGTAGTGCTATATGTCAGTCACATCATGATAATATGGGTGTACTCATCTAGCATCATCAAGCATAGTTATGTCATCTGCTTGCCTGCTGTCACAAATGTAGAGAAATGGCTACAAAGAATTCTCCTTTACCTGTCCAAGGGCAGCAGGAGTCGTACAGCTTACTCAATAGAGGAAAGGTTGGCACTTGGGACCAGGATCTCTCTAAAGAGGAAACTGCTCTTTGGAAAGGAGAATAACAAGATATTGCTGTGTACTATAACCAGTGAAAGTTAAATGCCTACCCTAAATCCAACTGGAATTGTGTCAGGATGCAGTAAAAAAAAAAAAAAAAAATCCAAGTAACTCCTTCTGTACTCATTTACTGAGTCTATAGATGACATGACATTGTCCTGACAATCATAAATTTAGCAGTAGCTTTTGCAGGATATGGTCAAGTGCAAGGAATCCACACATAAATACACAGCTACAATGAAGTGGATCTCAGCCCCAGAAATCCCATCTAGTACAATTTTAAAATGCTCTCTTACCTTTAAGCTACAGTGTCTTTTGATGTTTCTAATAAAGATGAAAAATGGGATAAAAATCTTGAACAAAAGTCAGATGCCACATGTAAAACACAGAACAAATTAGAAAGCTTCCTGTCCTACCCTTATTAAAAGGCCTTACCTTTCAAAGTAACCCATGTATACTTCTCAATAGGGGTTTCTTTCCCTTAAAGATCTGAATATCAAGAAAGTGCTGAAAGCCACTCTTTCCAAAAATGAAAGCACTTGCCAATAAATCACAACTGTTTTACCATATGCCACATCGTTCTGCCAAGTATCACCAGCCTGTTCTACTTTTAAGCAAATTTCATTATAACATAGCTCAGAGCAATGCTCATTAAAAAGTATACTGAAAAATGTCAAGTTGTTTTCATATTAAAAAATGTGACTTTGTTTTCCATGAAGATTTCAGACTGGTATTTATCGAAGAGAAAAATCTGGGAAAGCTCACCTCAAAGACTCACCACTCACTTCTGAGAATAAGATGACAGCCCTGTCGTTTGCTCCATCACCCACTAATGTTGATTGTTACTTTGAGGACTTCCCATTTCCCAGCACTACAGTGAGATCTCCAACCTACCTACATTCCTTAATCACCTTCCCTTTTGGTCCTATTAAGCAGGAGTTCAACATACAGCTGTTCCTTTGGATAACTTTGAATAGGTGTGTTCAGCCTTTCGTATTACAGAGGTTCACTCCAGGCAGTTCCAAGAGCCTTCTAAGAAATCTTTAAGCCCTTTCAGCTTTTTCACAAGCATGTAAAACCCAGCACCAGATTTTCCGTGGAGTAGATGACAAGATTGGTCTTTACCTGAGGAACTGTCCAAAAACTAGTCCAAATGCTGACCTCATTTAAACTCTGATCTCACTGGACTCATGGGGTAGAGTATGCAAATCAACTCAAATCTGGCTTTAGATTCCCTTTGATTTGTTTTGTCCAGAAATAGAACAACTTGTGATTTTCACATTTTAGCTTGCTGAATCATTGCTAAACCTATCACAGGCTAAAAAAGCATACAGACATTAGATTTTCATTAGAAAAAATAATTATTTCTTCAATTTACTCACATCCAATATTACTCAGACAACAACAGGGCCAACAGTCAATCAAGAAACACGCCTGCTTCCCAGTATTGTTACAGTTTAGTGGATATTATAAACTACTCATTCAAAGTAAAATTCTTAAATTTCAAGATTTAAGAATTCATATGCTTACAGCATAGGAATCACCATACAGAAGTTACACCTGTCACAGTAGTTTTCTTTTGGGGAAAAAGAAAAATCAGACTTTTTTTTGTCAGATTCCAAAATATGATATAAAGGTACTACATGTCTGGGTCTATATATTATAATGGATGTCCAACCACAAGCTACTGGCTCCTGCCAGTATTAATAAAATTAAGCACCATGGTACAGTCTCTGAAAAGTGAGGTAATACTATCATCCTATGTAACTGATGTCCAAAATTCAATTTTAATGAATATATGAGACTGCTTGTATTTCCTTTCCATTGTAGCATCTGTTTTCACATATATTCTCACATGCCCTCCTACAACAGTAGGGAATTTATAAAGATCTTTCTGTTCCAGATTAGTAATTTGCTTTTCCTAGGTATTTTCATTCTTGTTGACCCTTCTTGTACAGTTTTAGTTCAGTTTGCCAAGCATGGACCAAAACTATTACTCTTATTTTTTAAAGGGCTATATTAAAATCAATCAGTGTTTTAAGGGCAAAGACTATTTGTTCAGCCTATCACTCAGTGTTTTTGCCAATCCACATTCTTTTCCAACCTATAAGTCTCAAAGAAATGCCTATGGACAACAACATTTAAAACAGCTATTTTATCATCTGGTGCTGAAATAGCAAAGTAAATTATTTTACTATTGTTATTCTGAAGTTTCATTCTTAATTGTATTGAAACAGTACTGAAGCACAAGTTAGGCTGTTTAGCCCATGACAACAATTTTTTGTAAGAATTCCTTCTCATCCCACCTTTAAATGCCTCAGCTGTACCTTTACTTTGCATTTGGAATTAGTTATATGAATTAATCCCATTTATAATATGCAAATAGTGGAATGGTAACTGCTAATAACCTATGCCCCTGTGCCCTGTTAAGTTCCATCACACCCTTCCAGAAATAAATGGACCGTGGTACCCAACATTTCAAAGAAACACCAAATCTAAAGACTTCAGATCAGATTTTAGATCAAATGCCTTCTTCTTTTAGATTATTAATATTTTCAGTTACAATTGTGTCTTTGGTAACACAAGTTTTCCAGTGTTACTTATAAGAAGCAATGTATTGTTGATCTGTTTCTAAGCAGGATTAGGCACAACCTGGGTTCATGTGGAAGTTTTAATAAAAACTTCACAGTTTCAATAATACATTACTCTTTCTTATCATGCACAGAAGGTTTAAATAACACAGCAAACTAGTGACAGCTGAATAAAACAGGGAACAAACACAGTCTCTTTCTCAGATCTCTGTTGTGGATCTGCAATGGTACAAAACCAACCTGGAAGTTCCTAGATGACATTACAGGTCAGTATATATATATAAACCTGTTGTCAGAATGCAGACAGAAGAACAACTGACAAATATTATTCTTGCTCTAGAAAAACCACTGATAACCAGGTAACTACAGATAAAATAACTCACTTTCTTCCCAGTTTTCATGCAGCACAAAGAAATAGAATCAGATGCTTCTGGAAGTCAGAGGTACACACTTTGCAAGGTGTACTTATGCAAAGATATACACTCTTGAACTCCAAGGGAAATTTTCAATTCCTTCCTTTTAAATAGTGTATGATTAGTTACTATTTCATTGTCCACATTTGCTCTACACTAGCGTCCCATAGACTATCAATAATTAATGCCAGGCATAAAAAGCAGAGCTTTAATACAGACCCCCTACCAGGCTAATGCCCCACTTGCCACAGCCTGCCCCTGTTCATAGTTGTAACTTCTTTACTTCAATTGAACTAAAAGCAGCATCAGGTAGATAAACACGAGCCTCACTTGAATCATTTTGAGTCAAACATGAAGAGACCGTGTGACTTTTAGCATTTATCAAAGTGAAGGATTAAGAGCACCAGGGCTATAGCCAGATGGGACAGATGCACTGTGGGAACCTGCTTTGTAACATTCTTGCAACTGTCTTAATGAAAAGTTAAATCCTACTCAGCTTTCTGATGCCCTGAGTCACTTTTAATCAAATCTAGTTTTCCAAGGGAAGTTTTACAGATGCTTTGCATGAGCAGATACCACAATTAGAAAGTGTATAAACAGATCTTCAAACAGCACTTTAAGAATGTAAAAACACACACTTCTGTCAATGTTGCAGTCAGATGCTAATTAAGGAAGTATTCAAATGCCTGTCTTCAAGGATCACTCTTGAAAGCATACAGATTAATTCTAGAAGAAACAGAAGATGCCACCCTTGCTGTCTAATTGATGTAGTGGTAAATGATGAAAAATTGAGAGCTGATGTCAACTGCCTCCTGGTCACAGATTGTATCTACCTTATTGTTTCATTACAGTCAGTGAACTGCAGCTGGATTACATCCTACCACCAGGAATGACTATGCTGAAGAAGTCCACATGAGGACCACTCTTGATTTTTGCCTCTTGTGTGAAGAATTCCAGGCATATTGTTCTCTACTTTTTCAGCAAATTTAAAGCTAGTGGATCATTAACATTCCCCACAGGTAAACGTATCAATTTCCAGTAATGTCAATTTATATTCAGGTTACTAACATGTATTTGTCAAAAACAGGAAGGCACTATTTCTCTGGTATTTATTTTTCTACTGTGATTTCTACTGTGATTTGGAAAAGCCCATTATTTACTCTAATAAAAAAAAAAAATAAAGATGGCTTGCAGCATTGACACCTTGAACCACTTTTAGTAAATGAAATGCCTGATTAGGCAAAAGTTAGAAAGGTTGGAATAAACAAAGCCTTACCTATCAAAAATAAAAATTTTCAGAATAAATGATTCCACAAAAACTTTAACCTAAACTAACCATACTCATTCATGGCTAGGCTTCGCAAATGAAGATTTGAGAAATAACCATACTGCTAAATGATTAATTTGCTACTTTTAGCAGACATTCAAGAATAGCCTTGCCTAATTTACCTTCAAATCAGAAGAAAAAAGCCTGAGAGCTATCACTTTTTTAACACTTAGAACTAATTAATGGGAGAAAAAGAAACTGTATGAAAATATTTACCAGCCTGGGCTGTACACAGAGTGAACCTATTTCCAGACCACATTTAGACATAACAGCTGTACAATAAGTCACTAGCTTGGACTAGAGAAAATTATGTATGCAGTGTATAAACACAGGATTACCTTGTTGAAAAGCAAGTGCTACAGAAGTATTTTTGAAGAAGGAATGTCAAACAATGTTACTATATTTTCTAAAACCAGCTTAGTTTTTCCAATACATCTCTGGAGAAAGGAGATACACGCGGTTTAGACTAAATAATTAAAGAAACACCATATTTTCAGCAAAGATGCATTTGTGAACTTCTGTAACAAGGTGGGGTTAATTCACAAGTTCTCTGCTTATCATACGGACCAACAGGTTGATCTGATCTAGTTGGACTTGCTTCAAGCAGAAGCTGGACTAGATGACTGGCCAAAGTCCCTGCTACTTTAAAGAAGAGGCAGAACCCTTGATTTTACATTCAGAAATCTTTTATTGTGTCAAATCTTCCTGATACCTCTGTATCCACAGACAGAAACACCCACCAACAGTAAGGCGGGAAGGTCATGGATTCCATTTTGTTTCAGGTCAGGATTCTTCCAAGAAGCAGATCCTGTCCAAAACTTTCTAATAGAAGAGGACTCCATGGAGAACACAAAGCATATTTAAAAGAAAAGAAAAAAAAGAAAACCAAAAAGGTTTTGCCTGGGGTATTGCATCCAACTCTGGGGCCCCAAAGAAAGAGAATGACATGAACCTGTTGGAGCGAGTTCAGGAGGGGCACCAAGATGATTATAGGACTGGAGAACCTTTCCTATGAAGAAAGGCTGAGAGGGTTGGAATTGTTCAGCCTGGAGAAGAGAAGGCTCAACTGAGATCTCCTTGCAGCCTTCCAGTACCTAAAGGGGACTTACAAGAAAGATGGAGAAGGATATTTTACAACGGCATGTAGTGATAGGACAGCGTGCAATGGTTTTGAACTGAAAGGGTTTAAATTATTATTAGAAATAAATTCTTCACTATTATAGTGGAGAGGAAGTGGAACATGTTGCCCAGAGATGATATGGATGCCCCATCCCTGCAAGTGTTTAAGGTTGGATAAGGCTTTAACCAATCTGGTCTAATGGAAGGTGTCCCTTCTTATGGCAGAGAGGGTTGGACCTGGTTGACCTTTTAAGGTCCCTTCCAATCAAAACCACTCAATGAATCACCCATTCCCTCTCTCTTGGCTTTTTTGCTGCCCTGTTTTTATTCAAGTGTAATAGCTAAGACTCTCAGTGAAATTTCTTCCTGCCAATAAATTGCCATATTGCTTGAATACATTTACAAGTAACCTTATTTTACCATCTACTTAGATAGGGATTCTTAAGCCCACTATCTGCACGCAAGTTCTTCAGTCAAGTTAATATATATATATATATGTTTTTTAATAAAGTGTAGTAATTTAACTATGGCAAAAAAAAATAATACATTCATCCTGATGAAGGTGACATGCATATCTAAAAAAAAGTTATTTGATACCCTCTTCTCTATTGCTGTAAATGTTACATGCATATATCCTTGCAGAAAGAATTAAAAAAATCCCCAACCAAGTCTTACCCAAATCTTAGCACGGAAGTAAATTAAACCCTATAAAAACTTGCACAATACAAAGCAAATCAAATGCAAAATACCATTTATGAATATATTAAAAAATGCAAGGAGTCCATGTGTCAAGTGCCAATACACTTATTTCTTGAGCAAGGAATTTTAACATCACACAAATATGTATTTCAGATAAGAAAAGCAATTTCTGATTTAAATGTGACCTTCTCTTCAAGAATTTCACTCATAAGACTTCCACCACAGCCAAACCATGAAGATTATTCTCAGACTAGACTCTATAAATACCACTATTGATGACCACAACATAACAATGTGGTAACAGAAAAATCTGTAGTGCTTGAGTTTAATTTTATTTGTAATACGGCAGAGAGGCAAATCATTTCACTAAGTTGAAAGGAACCAGTAGACTGTCACTGACGTTTGAATTAAGTGGCACACTTGTTTTTTTTCCCCAAAGGAAGAATTCCATTTTTATTTATCAAATTGGACTAAAACTGTTGACCAAGAACATTTTCCTCAACACTGTGTCTGTTTTACTCATTAGGACTTCAGCAATGCCTCAAACTGGCTTTAAAAGGGATAATATTAATGGTTGAGCCAACAAGAAATATCCAGAAAGCTAAAACACTCATTTACACATCAGCTGGGAAGAACGTCTAGAGAAGAATCTCTTTTGATAATCTGATCAAAAGTGCTCAAGGTAAGCCAAGGCAACTTGTATCAACTCTCAGCCACTCTCTGCAAAAGTAAATACTTAGGGGTTAAGGAAAAGGTGGGATAGTGCCAACTTCCTCTGTTTCCTTGCATTTTGTTGAATGCTGCCTGAATCTCAGGTTATGGGGTTTTAAGCCCTGTTGATATGCACTTCGAAGAAAAGAAGGCAGGAAGCCTAGGAAATGGTGCTATTTGATAATGTCAGTTTTGTTCTTTGTTCACCCTGACAATCTTAATACCTTTAGAATACCTTATCAGGTGGTAAAATTGGGTTTTGGTAAAAGATAACAACACATGCAATGAAAAAAGCCTAAATATCTATCCTGAAAAGATTTCCATCTATAAGAAAATGGGCAGTAGGCAAAAGATGTTAGGTTGTAATTATATTTTGCACTACACTTGAGAAAAATTCTGCTTATTCTGCAAGACATTAAGAACAGCAAAACATAAAGCCCTTCATTCCAAGAGTTTCAAAATCCCCAGCTATTGGCCACTGTTTCACAGAATTGGTTACTTGCACTCAGAAAAAAATGGTAACCCAATTCAATTATATTAGACCGTAATATCTTTGAACATGCAACTTCACTAGTCTTTTCTACTGAAAAAAGGATCTTATTCTAGGACTAGAGTACACAACCCACTAGGAGTGATGCTGGCAAGGGCTTGTCTCTAATAGCCCTCCACGCTGCACAAAATCCTGGTTTTTTGGCTAACATGGTTTAAAACATCATGAAGAAGTTGACTCAGGTTACTTTTGAGACATATTTTTGTAAAAAACCCCCAAACATCTATCTTATTTCTTCAACAGCATTACAGAACCATATTTTATCTATTTGGCATGAGAAGGCTGACAAATACTAAGCACCATCCACAAGCTCACATATCAGAGTACTTTATGCCCAAAGTCTGATAAGAATTCCTAGATAGTAAAAGAGGGGGGTGTGGGGACATCAAGGGGAAGCAAAGTAATTACTGCAGCCAACTTTATATGGTAGGCAGCAAAGTACCAGAAGGAAATATTTTCAAGAGTATCTTGTGAACTCAAGTAACAGTGTCAGGGAGCTGAACTATACAGGAATCAAATACTCAGTTCTTCTACCATATTCCTCTGCCATGGGGTGCTTTAATCAACCATTTTTCTGAGAGAAAACAGAAGTAGACATTAACTCCTTCCACCATTCATACAAATACATACACTACAGATACTCTTCTTCCTTTTGCTCTATTACTGCACAAGATTATTTTTGGATCTTATTTACTGGCTCTAGTTAAAGGCAGTGGAAGGAAACATGGAATTTTAGATGAAATAAATCAGGACTCTAGGAAGACTGGTATCAAATAGTAGATAAATGAAGAATCTGAAGGCAATATTGATAATTTCCTGTTCATTATTATAATTTTGTTCTCTATTTCTTACCCTCCCACTTTAGATAAGGCAAGGTATGTCAAGGTACCTAATGGAAATTATAGTCTTCTCAGAGCTGATATAAAAGTTATACTGTAAGAGTTACTACAGTTTAGGATATCCTTCAGCCATAGTTTTGAAGGAATACTAGAAAGACAGATTGATTTCTAAACGGTCAGTTAAAAAACTAAGGCAAGTCCTCTTCCCATTCCTCTAACTTCCACTTACATGTTCCTGGCACACTGGCACATTTGAAGAAGAAGTAATTCACCTTTCAGCATTTTTTTTTTATTTATAGAATATTTTACTGCTAAACTGAAGAGAAAATTTAGCATCCAACTAAAAAAAAAAAAAAAGCCAAGAGTTTAATAATCATGTGGAATGCAACAGATGTATTTGCCTTTGTAATATTAAACAAAAAATTTAAAACTGTTATTCACATTTTTTTAAAAGCATAAACATATTTGAGGATAAAACATTTTGCAAGTTTATTTCAGTTTTGTCAAACTGTTTCTGTCAATAAAAACCAAACCAGAAAGACACTGATGTTTTTCTCACTGCTCATGTAATTTATGAAAAATAACTAAAAAATCTAATAAAACGATCACTTTCACTTAAAAAAAACCACTAGATACTGAATTAACCTTAGACAATAATTTCTTATTTTCCATTTGACCTGTATTCAGTACTGACACCAATTTTCCATGAATAGCCACTGAACAAAATTTTCCATATAGAATTCATAACAAAAAAATCCATCAGTATATTCTCTGAGACAAACACTACTAAATAGCTGCAAATAGTTATTCTGGAAACACATATCAAGTGATGATATTCATATACTACATGCCTCCACTTCACAGAAATGTGTACCTCCAGAAACCAACTGCAGATCACCCACAACCATTCTTCAATCAAATCTGCATTATAATTTCTAAAAAATTCAATTAGGCATACAAAACAATCACCTATTTTTAAAAATAGCATAATTTGTTTCCCCCAGCTGAAAAACACAACACATGTAAACAAGGAGCAGTACAGTGGCCTGACTACTGTGATCAACTGTGTTGAAATGGAAACTGCAACAGCATCAGCTGTATCATAAATTACAATAGCATTTAAAACCATGCCCTTCACAAAATGAGCTGCGGAGTCTCAGTTCAGCACAGCACTCATCTGACATGGGGGTTCTCATACTTTCATATTTCTGCGTCATTCTTTATCTGCATCATTCTTTATCTCTGTGTCACATTCATTTAGAGCAGTTTTGTCTCAAACTACCTGAAGATTAACAAGTAATTGGAGAAGTGAATTAGGAAACAAATTTCTGTCAAAACATCAAGCTATTAAAGGACAGGAGAACAACTGAGAATCAGCATCATTTAAGATGCATATGAAAGCAGAATAAGCACAGGCAAACAAACCTCACTTTAGGAAGTAAATTCAAAAGCCTGAATGCACTAGGTAGATAATGCATGCAGCTAGTCTTCAGTTAAATTCCCTTCAAAACCTTATTTGTGTTTAACCTGCAGCAATGCTGAAAAGAAAGGGAATACAATAAAAAGGCATGGTTACAATGCAAGAATTAACAAAGATTGCCCAATAGGTCACTGTCACTGTGGAGCTGAACATCACCTTGTATCCTAGGAAACGCCAAGATATTCCAAACATCATCATGTCTCTTCCTCAAGTTACAATTCAGCTCCACTAACCATATCATCATTGTTCAGCCATTCAGGTCTTTAGGTCCCCAAGGTTTTTCTTAAATTTAGTAAGGCTTCTCCTTAGCCACTTCTCTTCATATGCCTTCCTTGTCCTCTCAGTAAGAGACTAACTTCTCACAATGTTATTGTACATAAATACAGCAATACAGCACTTTCCACAGACAAATCAAGAACAGCCTGAACAAGCCAGCAAAGTAAAGTACAGAAAAAGCAGGAAAAGGTAGTCTTTCACCTCCTCCTCCTACTTCCAGCCTTCACTCAGATTCACAATAAAAGGTGCATACAGAACCTCTGCTATTGTTCAGCCTCCTTGAGCTCTGTGTTCATCTAACCATATATAAAGAAAAACATATAGGCAGAATAAATAGGAACAAAATTAAGCAAAGAGGGAAAGAAGGAACTAGGCAGAGAATATATTCAGAGAAGCAAAAGAAAAAAAATAATCACCGAATTGAAACCAAGAAAGAGAGAGACAAAAATAAGGGAGGGACTGGAAGACAGAAGTGAATACAGAATACAAGAAACATCTTATACACAATATTCAGTGGGCATCTCTTAAAAGAAAGCTGTTGCTATGCTACTTGGTGCTGTGGCACTCTTCAAAATAAGATCCAACTGAACATATTAGTTCCAGGGTGTTGAATGCATGACATACCACTTGAAAAGATTTGCATGTCTATTAATTTTTAAACAAGTTATTACCATCACATTCATTGTCCAAACATTCTAAAAAGAGAAACACATAACTGAAGGCAGATGCTTTACACAAAGAGCCACCACACACAGAGCCAACCCCCAACCCCTCTTTAAACAAACCTACAAACACCTTTGCATTACAAACAGGTAATGAAATTTTACTATTCCAGAAAAATGAATAAAGGTTTTTCCTACTACAAACAGTCCTTTAGCCTCCAGGTCAAGATTCTTTTTACCAATCAAAGCTACGTACACTGAAGATTGTCCCTGATTAGTTTTGCTGTTTTTTGCAGGGGGGAACAAAGACACTTGAAGGTAGCAAAGGTCTGCTAAAACAGAGAAGTACAGGTTCAAATATTAGATTTAAGCTGGTTTACATAAATTGGGGCTCAAGACAATATTTTATCAGGGACTATGTACTGAGCATTTTTAAGAACACAACAAAAATAACATTGCAGTTGATGTACATACATATATGTATTATATATATAGATGGGTTTCAAGCTAGAAGCTAAGAAATACTTGCAACTTCCCTTACAAAGTACTTTGAATTTTCACAATACATCCAATTTCATTTAGCTCTCTAAGTGTTCATCTAAATATATTTTGAACATATCTGAACTGCCATTTTCTCAGCAGACCCATATGCCAAGGGCCGAAGTTCAACAATACATTTGCAGCAGGACCCAAGAAACTTAAAGTTCGCTTCCTCATCTAAAGACATCTTTCCAAAACAGTGAACACAAGCCATTTGTGTATTTCCAGTAGTCTTTCTCAGAAGGAAAGCAAAACATGCCTAGATAACCCACATTCACATCATGACGAGGAACCAAAAAAATTTTGTACTTGGGTAGCAATTGGAGTACTTCAAAAGAATAGAGAGCAGTTCTGCCCTGTCTCCTTTTACACTGTCCTGCATCACTCGTTTGCTACCCAGCAATTAGTTTTTCAGGCCTTCTGGCAACATGATGTAAGCACTGCCAAAAAAAAACCCTGAAAAAAACACAAAAAAACCCCACCCCCAAAGATCCTGAAGGTTAATCAAAGAACAAAGGCAATGGAATACACATACACATGCACAAATTAATGTCAAGACTGAAGATGGTTGTCACAATTTCTGAGCAGCAACAGGTCATGGCATTTCCAAATGAAGATCCAATAATACAGTAACAGAGAACCTTCAAATGATTGATCCCTGAAGTTTTTAAATTTAAAGTTTCTAAATTACTAAGTATATTTTCATTAATAAAGGTCAGTATACTTAACTATCCTGAATGGTGTTACAGTATTTATATCAATAAATTCCCACCTTGTTCTGTAAAATTCTCTTACAAAATCCACTATAACCCTGAAATAAGGCAGTATTTTTAAAGGAGAAATTTTATAGGACCATCCTTTGCATAATATCTGGAGCTTTAATTAAATATTCAGAATAGTACTTCAAAGTATTCCAACATTAACTAGGTTTGCATCTAATAAAGCAAATATCTCAACTTTACTGATTTCAGTGGAAGTCCTGCTAATGGCAACTGGACTTTTCTCCCTTCCCTCTGCTCACGTTTCACCTTTAAATCAATGCTGAATTATAAGTATGCCCTCCCAAAAAATCTATAAAGCTAAGCAACCCACTAGCTATGCCAAGGGTACTTTAACTTGCATAGTGATTCTATTAAATACCAGACATTTTCTATCTTAAAAGTATGTTTTCTATATCTCTTTCCTACAATACCTGAAGAAGTTTTAGCACACTCAGGGGAGCTACAACAGAATACCCATTCTAATTGCCTCTGTATCCCTCTGTGGATAGTCTTAAGCCGCTACTCCATCAAGTTTGACTTGCAAATCTCATTGCTCAAACTGAGAAGCAGACCCACAGACCTTCACTTCTAAATCTGTATCAATCTACAATTAATTCTTAAGCAGAGGAAAACATTCATACTTCATTCTCCATACAGTGTGTTTGCAAAGGAGAGGTTGCAAGGGATATCACATCCTCACAAGTGGGAAAGGCTGTAGGTAGCACGGAGGACTTTTATGACATTAGAACTCTCTCTATTCTCAATACTTCAATAACTTTTTTCATCATAACATCACTGCAGTTTTGCTCTACTCGCACCTTCCAGAAGCTTCCTTTCAGAGAAAAGGAAGAAAGAACCATCTTTTAAACCATCTAAACCCTTCAAAAATTTGAATAGTAATAGTGTTTGCAGTACTTTGCATTGAGTCTCTCCTACCTCATGCTTATCTTCTATTTCAATTTTAAAACTTTCAGATAACAGCATTTACAGATTGCCTAGTGATCCATGAGCTTTGTCTTCAATATTACTGTACTATCTGGATACTAATTTATTTTTTTTTAATTCTGTGTGGCAGATACAATCTGCTACTTATGGCTGCAAGCACTAAGAAGCACTATGTTCTTGTCCTTTCACGCCTTTTTCATGTGATTCATGGTAATTTTAGTTTTTCATTTATTATTGTAGATCTTAAGTTTCTATGAAGAAAAACAAAAAAAGAAAGACTTCATAAAATATTTAAACCTTGCTGCCAAGGTTTGCATGGTTCCAGAATGTTCATGTGGTATCAAGAAACAGCCTGGAAACTCTCACAGATTTAAAAGCCAGCAGAGGCAATTAAACACAATAACACCCTTCACGATTCAAGATGCCCTTCTCTGAGTGATAGATCACTAAACCCTGGAACCATATTCTGAGAAGCAACACTACATGTTTATCCTTTTTTTTTTTTTTTTTTTTCCCCTGGGAACTGATGCTGAGCATCCAACAGGGAACAAAACACTAAGTCTGCAGACATTTCTGCTCTGGCCTTAACAAAGATATATTTAAATTAGAGATCATAGCCCAGAATACAGTATTAAAAAATATAGAAATCTCTGGTGGAAAAGGAACAAACACACTGTTGCATGGGTGCAGACATTTATTGGAAAACAGAGACACTTCTATAGTCCTTTTTTCTATTACTCCCTTAGCCGGTCACATAAACATGAAATCTTCTGCAAAAAAACAACTTCATGTTGTTACTTTAATTCACTTATCTCCTGTGTGTGGCCTTTTTTTAAAAATTTGTATGCACCACAATACTGGCCCAGTTTAAACTCCCTAAGTGATACTGCACTAGTGTTTCTGTCAAGATTAATGGGAAGTGGATTTTTGGAAAACCCTCTAAGCACTTTCTTTGTAAATGGCCACAGGATGCTTCATGAAATAAGAAGCATTTCTCACAAGTCAGCTTTTCTGTGTATTTTTTACTACTTGGACTTGAATAGAGGTCTAAGATCCTTATACTCCAGAGGTTACATGAGGATTTTGAATTAGACTTCACTTTCTGCACACAGAAAACACTTTAAAAATAATTAATCATGGAACCATAGAATGGTTGGGGTTGGAAGGGACTTTAAAGAACCAACTCCCTTACCATGGGCAGGGCCACCTTCCACTAGACCAGGTTGCTCAGAACTCCACTCAACCTGGCCTTGGACACTTCCAGGGAACAGGCATCCATAACTTCTCTGGGCAATCTGTGCCAGTGCATCACCACTCTCACAGTGAAGAATTTCTTCCTAATAGCTAATCTGAACCTACTCTTTCTCAGTTTGGAGCCATTCCCCCTTATCTTGTCACTACATGCTCTTGTAAATAGTCTCTCCATTAAGAGGTCGTATCAAAAATATTTGATCCCAAGTTTCATTTTCAGGTGTTAGCTTTTTTTTTTTTTTTTTTCAGAACACACAAAGAGCAACTGGCTCGGAACTTGTACTAGTTGTAACTAGTTCTAAGGAAAAGTATTTTACAAAGCTAGTTTGCAATGACATATTGACCTGTGAAGTTGCAAATTTGAAAGTATTTTATGAAAACCCATAAAATTAAAGTATCTCCATTGAATTGATAGGTTTTCAAAACTTCACCAGGGACATGCTCCCTCTGACATCACACCTATTTCCCATCTGATCTGGTAAAAAATAAGCAGCAGTTCATCTTAGCCCCTTCACCTACATTTCCTTTACTCTCTCCTGAGCTCACAAATGATTTTTCACTTCCCTTTATTTACTAGTGAACTAACATCTTCAATACGGACAAAAAAAAAAAGCAACTCACCAAAAATAACAAAAAACCCACCATAACAACAACAACAAAAACAAACAAAACCACAAACAAACAAAGAACAAACAAAACCTTGAAATCATTAACATAATTTCCTTCCCTATTAATTTGTCCCAGAAATATTGGTAATCATTTTGGGACAGATGTTTCCAAGACAGGCACAGGAAGATGATTTAAAAACCTTTGCATGTCTCTGCTGGCAATCCCCTCACTGAGATCAAGAATTGATTGTGAGCACCAGAAACTTCACTGCAGAGTCACAAATCTCAACAAGCAAGAACTGCAGCTGCATTGTTACAATTGTTACAAAAATGCATAAATCTTGCATTCAGCAGTGCCTGGAAATCAATTTTAGAACAGTCCTCCTATTCAGATATATGAAAAACATTTTTACAGGCAAGAGAGAAGGGCTTGATTTTTAGGCAAAAATATAAAAATCTGAAGAGCAACTAGGTACTGGAGTGAATCATGCAAGAGTTGAGAGTCTAATCTCCTGCGGTTTAATGTATAAGGTCTACTGTGATAAAAACCTGATCTGGCATTCCTACATAGTTTTCTGTCTTCCAGCAACAGAGGACCAGATTTTGACACCACCCATTGATAAATTCTATGTATCAAATAGTATAGCAAATTATCTACACAGCACACTTGACTAATAGAATAGAAAATTCCCAAAATACCCATTTTTTATTTCTACAGCCTTCCAAAAGGCCTTTAAAAAATGGAAGGCTGTTAGAGTTACTGCCTTCAAAGGAAAATCAGTTAATTTTAGCCTATGTTACATTCAAGAATGCATTTTATGAACTAATGATGGCTTTTACCAGAAGAAAATAAGTAGGCTCCATGCTTCGACAGTAAACTTTCATTTTATTATTTTAGCACAAAATTTCACTCATTGTACCATGTAACATGATATAATTGCCTCACATGAAAGACAAATGCCAGCTTCTGCTGTATGGTCCAGGAAGATGAGAATTGGAATTCAGTTACATTATGAGTTTCTCCTACTAAAGAACTTTACAGCCTTAAGAGATAAATGTTCAAGTAAAGGTGCAAGCGAGCCTAGCATTTATTTTAGTCTCTAACTGCTCACACAACAGGGATTTGTAACCCATTGGTGAAGACATTAAGGTGAGCTACTGCTTCCAAAGAAAAACAGGTGTCAAATACATTCATGATGTAACTCCAATTTGGATCATTCTGGAAGACCACAGGGTTCAATAAATTACAAGCTGCACAGGTAATTCATCTTAGCTTGAAGCACCAGTCACCATTACCTCCTGCTAAAGTAAGATTCCTTAAGGCTAGCAACATGCTCTTTCTTACCTACTTCCCTGATAGCAGAATGTTTACTTACAGGTCGATCATTTTTCACTAGCTTCCAATTTCAGAAACGCATTCAAGAAGCAAAAAACCCTAAAGATTGGATTTTGTCTTGCATGCTTACTCACCTAGCAATCAAATAAGCCATTTGCAAACAGTCTCCAGAAGAACAATTGTCAAGTGCAAAATGTTCAAACAGACAGTTATATTGACAACCTCAGAAACTAATGACAGATGCAATTATTAAGCTTGTACGCACATTTAAGAATTACGAGTGATTTAGCTAGTTGTTTTGAGTAATAAATATAGATTTAACCCCATCAGCAAAAAAACCTCCCAAATCTTAGTAGTTCAAATCTACTCTCATTACTTTCAAATGAGTAAGAGTCTTTCTCTGGTTAAGAAGTAAATCTGTGGTTAAGAAATGCCAAGTCTTTGAAGACTTTTGTGGATTTCAGCTCAAACCAGTCTATGAGCTCCCATAAAGAGCAGGTAAAGCCACAGTTTCATAAGCTGCCAATGTAGATTCAGAGATGTCTGACAGCAGGCTGATGTACCTTCACCGTGCGCTCACACCATCTCCTTTCTTACTACGGACACTCTCATCCTGCTACATGGCAATCCAGAAGAATGACAGGGCTGCCCAGGCTGGGATTAAACAATGATTAAAAATCTCTAAAATATCTTTTTGGAGCTTGGCCTGGTTCCAAAGCTCGCCTACTTAAGGGAAGCATCATGGACCTGCAGCCACTGCACAGGGAGATGATGAGAGTGTTTCCTGGGCAACAAGTCCACAGCTTGATAATTGTGGTGTTTTTAACTCAGAGGCAGCCCAATAGAGCAGTAACTTGGTGTACGTGGTATGGCCTTGTGTTTGTATGAAAGGACACTCTTACATATAAGTTACTGAAATCCTTAAATTCTGCATTCAGCAAGTAGCTATGCCAAGATATTTCTGAAGGTCAGGTAAGCAATTTTTATCCTTTTATGCAACAATGTCCCATTTCTGAGATGATGGTCACCACAGCAAAACTAGTTTACAGACTTCCTCTGTCCAGTCATCTGCTGTCTCCTTATTTTACCAGGACAGCTGACTGAGCAACTCCAGTAAGTTATCCAAATGGTCCACATTAAAGAGATGACTCATTTTTCCTAAGGTAATTGCTTGTAAGGGTGAGCAAAGTACATGGCTTTTAGCTTCTTGAGTAGTGTAAAGAGAACCACACCTCCTGACTCTTCAGTGTGCTACTTCATGAACCTTTGTACTAGAATATACTTTACAATAAAAATTACATGCAGGGCAGACTCTTTTCAACACTAGCCCTAGAATTCAGATAGATCTCCCAGGTCATATCACATTTCTTGACCATCAGCCTACAGGGTATATGAAATTGATTTTCTTCAAACCATTGTAGCCAAATTCATGTCAAGAAGATGTCCATTTGTTAAATTAAATGAAGAAATGCATTTGATTCCCCGTCCCCCGAGTTTATCAGTCCATTTTGCATATGACTAATCTTCTAGTCATCCCTCAAGTACTACAAACCTTGCCACCTAGAGCATTAGCAGTTTGAATTCAAAAAACACTAACCTTTCCCCTTTCATTACTGCCTTCTCTTGGATCACTTGTATTTAGTGTGTTTGTCTTCTTCAGACTAACACAAGCCTAGCGTTAAGAACAAACATCACTTCTTTGTGTACATGTATAATGATGAAAGGTTTTAAACACTGGCATCTGTTTCTGGAAAATGCAGAGGTGTGACCAAGCTTACAAGCACCCTGCATCTCTTCCACAGGTACTACTTATCCCACCTCCCTCACTGTAACTTTTTCATGCTTTATCACTATGGTTTCACTGTAGTAGTGCATAAAGTACCAAGTTCCACCACATGCTTGCCATTATACAATCACTCATCAAAAAGATCTGGCAAACATGTTCGGGAATGCTTTCCACAGAACATGTTTCTTCTCCCAGCTTTCCTCCTGCATCTCTGCAGAAAGCTGTCTACTCGACAACTAGACATTAAAGTAACTTTGCCAAACCTCCCTGCTCCAAGATCCCCTCTGTGCCTGATGTTACTGCAAAATGCAACTCCCTGAGCTGAATGCCTCATGGTGCTGCACTAATATTCCCTAGCAAACTACTGGATCGAGGTTGGACAGCAGAAAAAAAACCACCTCAATCTCTTTTCTGTGGTGATTAATATAAAACTTTCATATTTTGCTTACAACTGAGACAGCAGCAATAAAATATTTGCTTTATTGTCTGAAAACATAACAGTTCTGCATGAAATCACTCAGCAATCACGTGACCCCTTTCTTTAATCCCCAACCTAAAGAACAACTATTCATCCTCAATAAGATCTAGAAGCAACAATGAAAACTAAGACTTACAATTGAAAGTGCAATATTTAAGCACGTTTAATTGCTCTTTCTTCCCCTCCAGATAAACTATACTTAATTAAAACCTACTACAAAGCAGAGTACAACACTTAAGTAATCTTCAGTAGCTAGTTATGCAACCTCACTGTTCTGTACAATGCAACAGGTAATAGTTATGAGTGCTCTCTGAGGAAAAAAACCCATTAAATTGGAGATGGTAGAAAGGCAGGTAAGTTCTTAAAACATCATCACAAACTCTTGTTCTGTTCTCTAAATATAATTCCTTTCATCTGTGCCTGATCACACTCACATGAAAATGAGTAAACTTTATATTTAAGCACTACAACATGCAGGCACAGATACACATTCACCCCACTGCAGCACATTTTTGCATACCCTACATTTGTCCTTTACTCTCTTTTCAAAGTCTAAGGAGTTTATCACCAATATATTTCTATTGGCTTCAAAACAGTTAAAATAGCTAAAATAATCGAATAAAACGGCATCTTTAGTATATAAATGCTGGTTTAAGCATTTCAGAATCTTCAGATCTGCCACCTTTATTAGACAGATTAGCATTACACTTATTAAAGCTTTAGGATGGCTTTGAATTTTTCTACCCCAACTTTTTCAAAACAATCAGAATATTTTGTATTGATATGCATCAAATTTCAACATAGGCGTATTGAACCAAGTTTTTTCAAGTTGATTAAACAAGAGCTAGAGACATCAGTTTTACTACCCCCCAGCTAACCCACAGTGCTTCCCAGACATAGGCAAGCCTATGAATTTGAAAGCATGGAA
Organism: Pyrocephalus nanus; assembly: GCA_038380795.1. Lineage (NCBI taxonomy): Eukaryota > Metazoa > Chordata > Aves > Passeriformes > Tyrannidae > Pyrocephalus > Pyrocephalus nanus. The sequence continues at coordinate 101,799,560 of CM076260.1, forward strand.
GCTACAGAATCAAAAAACTGGGTACCATGGCTTCCTCAGTCCCTTCTTAAATTTAGGTTATTGAAAAGGTCTAACAAAAACCATGCCAACTATAACAGATATTACAATGGCTTGAGAGTTTGGGGTTTCTTGGTGTGAGGGTAGCGGGGGGAAGGTACGGATAGACTATGTTTGGCTTGGGGCTTTATGCTTTTGGTTTGTTTTTCTGTTTGTTTGTTTTTACCTTCTTGAGTCTTGTGTCCCTCTTGCAGGTGCTGGCAAGAATCACCACTTTCCATTACAGTTAAACACAGGCATAGAGGAAAGGCTTCTCTTCTAGAGACTAATAAGCAATAAAGTGTAAGAGTCATGATGCAATAGCCTTAAGTCTCCATGAAAATAAATAATGTATTGCTATGCATATAGAGGAAGACAAGTATTCCATCTAGTATGTATCCTTTTGTAACCTCAGTTAATGGCTTTTGAGATCAGTATTAGAGCTGCACAAGAATAGCTTTTTTGGAAAGATGAAAGCCATTCAGGGATGAGTCAAATCTCTTACACCATTTCTTAACAAATTACAAGTCCTACTGCAAAGAACTATAATGTGCCTCCAATTTCAATGACAGGCGTAAGGCCTAATGGAAAAAAAAGAAAAAAAGGCTCTGATAATGGCATTTACTCAGCTTCTCTCACCACAGGAAGAAATGGGCAGAGAAAAAGCAATCTAAGACATTGAATTATCCTTTAGGCTGCTACACACCACACTTATGGACAGGAATCAAAAGCAGTGAGACCATATTTGACTACAGAATATTACAGTGTAATCACACAGTTTGTTACTCTTGAAGAGGTCTTCCAGATATAGGTATATTGGGTATATTCTGTAAAATTTGCTTGAGCTTCCTTTCCATCTACTACACCATATTACTCTTTAAAGTCTACTACTAGACTTTTAGTTATTACAATGCATTGGCTTATCACAAATTATTAACAAGAGATTTTCAAGTCTATCACGTCATTCTGCAAGAGACATGAAATAAAGGACAAGGCAGCAGAAAGGACATCCTGGGTCACAAATTTTGCCCTCTAACATTAGAAGCAACCACATCATGTAGTCCACTTACTTTCCTTAATATATCAGGGGCAAAGTAGTACACATAAGTATTAACTATGACACTTGAACAGTTTTAGCATTCATAGGGGCAGAAGAATGACCATCAGTGGAAATTACTCCCCTCCCCCATCCCTAATTTGTCCCTGCCTTTCATTACTTGGTCTATGCATACTGATTACAGACAGGCTTTAAAGTGAGTACGGTACTATATGTTCTCATAGGACTTTGCAAAATGAGAAGTAAAGGTACATGCTCAGCCCTTAAGACTCTACCTGCTTTTATGATTCAAAAGAAAATTTACTTCTCGGACTTAAAAAGCTTCATAGTCAAAGACAAGATATTTGAAAGTTCTTTTCCCATAAATAACCTGGCTTCCATAGAAGTTAATATTTCAGGGACAGAATATCATTAGTCAGCAACGGCATGTTTTCAGTTCTCTTTAAAACAGGTCCTTTTAAAAAGCCACTATCCCACAACAAAGGAAGAGATAATTCTGGATTGCCCAGGCTTTTCTCTGAAATTGGATACCTACCCTACCCAGTTAAATCCATGCCACCATGAGACATTGAAGAGACTGTTCTACTCTAGTCTTTCTTCAAGTCTTCTTTGTCCAAAGAAAAATAAGGCCTGAAAGTACATAAGGTTAAGTATTCCCAAGCCTCAAATTCATATAAGCATACTTCTACTGCTCAGCTATTTGGAATCAGCCAACTGGCTTCATTTTGAAGGTACAGATTTATCCTTTTAAAGGTTATTTGACAAACAAAGTTCAGAAAAACACCACAGAATCCTACTTCAATAGCTGTAAGACGGCAGGCATTATCAGCAGGAATTCCTGTATATTTATTAATACAACAAACTTAGCTTTTTCATACATTTAGAGTTGCTAGACAAGCATTTTGAGCATTTTAAATGAGGAGAAAGCAGCTAGTGTTCTCATGATTAAAGCCTTGTGTTAGTTTGAATGCAACACTGCGTTTGCACAGTTTCTACAAACTCCTCTCAAGAAGTTAATAACAAAGCCCATACTATAAGTAATAAAAACATTTTTATCTTGGTTGAATCAGCAGAAGGGCTTAAAAAAAAAAAGCCAGTGAAAGATATTCTCCTCTCAAAATCATGTCTTATACCTGAAGTTTACCTCCTTAAAGTTTTGCAACTAATGTATCAAATACCAGAATCAATCTCTGTCTTAACGAATAAAGCAGCCAGTTAGATGTATACTTATTTATTAAATTGTATACATGAAAACTGCCTGAATAAGCTGATAGCATAGCAACACAATACAATATAATCTAAAAAGTTATTACAAAGTTAACAGCAAAACTACACTTTATATTTGCAAAACTTAGGTGCAAAAGGCATTTTAAGACCATATTTTATGAAGATATGTACTAGAAATTACACTGTTTTACATATTACAAGAGGTATATGAATACAGATGCACTCCCTCTGCATACAGAAGTTACCCTTATATAAGAAAAGGCTGCACAAATGGGCAAGATATACAAACAAGCTTCAAGTAAGAAAGATTATTGACACAGAAATAGAAATACAGCAAGAACAACAACGAGTGTGGGGTAAAACTATATCCAGTAAGGGAAAATACAGACATAAGTTGCCAGATTCTAGCATGGTGCAGTGTAGTTTGAAGTGGAAGTAGTAATGTGCATAGGGAAGCTCAAAGCTTAACAGCAAAAGCATGTACTCCAGAAGTCTCTCACACTGAGCAGAACTGCATGAGGTTTCTCCAAGCATAAAAATGCATTGTTATATTACTGTGACAAATAATTAAGAGTAGTAACTTCAAACTTGAAGGACTGACTTCATGTCACCTACATGACAAACCAGCTGCACAAGCAAGTGCAACTCGGCTGTGTGCCAGCAATAAGCAGCCAACACCTCTATCAGGATGTTGCATCCTTTTATTGCTGAGCATTCATTGAGCATCCTGCTACTGAACTGTGAAGAGGTAGACTAGATATACAGAGCACAGTATCTCTTCTCTCTTTCAGATCAGGCTCAGTAAAGTCTTGTTCTCTAACAGGGACTTTGAAGCCTGTGTGTAAAAGCAAAGCCAGAGGTTGCAAATGACCATACTATATTGTCTACTCCAATTACTCTGGAGATATTGTTCATTTACTTTCATTCAATTACTAGTTATTCTTTCAAGTGCTTCTTACGATAATGTTGAGACTTAAATAGCATGCATTTAACTGCACAAATTAAGGTGGTAGATTTTGGTTGATTAACATAGCTCAGCCATCGCTTTCAAGAGACAAACCATAAGGCAAGATTCTTAAAAAAAAACAAGTACCTTCCAGCCTGCTTATCCCTAGCACACGAAAAAAATGACAGGGCACTTAGTTACTGGTGGAAAAAATTAATTTGGGTCACTCTACAGTACAGTTGCTATGGCAACTGCATGCCAAATGTAGTAGTCATGCTCTTCATCAATGTTAATATAACATCAGCCATTCTTCACAAAATTTTTTAATCAATGTAAAACAAAGTACATTTCATAACTAGATATAAATTAAAATGAAACTTGCATGGCCAACTCTTCTCTGTCAAGGAAGAAATGTCATGACCTCTCTCTTGTTGCATCCAGTAATCTGTCACATCATCTTAATTTCCCAAGAAAATTTCCGCACCTAAATGTCACAGAAAACTAAGCACATCTGACTTAGAAGTAAGAAGTGAAGGGTCAGCCTGAAGGAAGGTTTTTTTCCTGGATGCATGAATTTAATACCTGTGTTTTTTTACACTAAAGCTGTAGGCTAAAATTCAAAACTCCATAACACCAGTTAAAATCAAAACAACTCTGCTGGCTTTACACAACTAAGACACAACTTTATCTGACCTCGTTTTCTAGTATTTTACAATCTGACCTCAAAAAGACATACTTTTGACCAGACATGGTGGGAAGTTAATGCCTGGAGCCAACAGTAGTTTTTACACATACATACACAAACACATCTCTTAGCTTCTTTTTTTCCCCTTATTACTACTTATTTTAAGGTGAACTTTCTCTGCTTCAGAGCCTGTTTTAACTCAAAATCAAAATGTGGTTGAGCATTTTAAGACTAGACTTTTCTGTCAGATAGAATTACATCACAGCACCAAAAAAATTTGAGCTATAAAAAACTAGGAATCATCGTTTGTCTCCTACACAATATTAGACTGATTTAGTTTTAGATCCTACTCCAAAGATAGTACACAGTTATATAAATATATACAGCTGAAGAAATCCTTGATGCTACAAAAATCACTGCTCCAAAACCAAAGGATTTCCCACTCCCCATGGAAAAAGAAATCTATTTCCCTTATTCCCACCAACCGTATCATACAAGTATTCAAACCAGCATAACATAAGACCATTTTACTGGCATTTTACTTTTCACTGTATAGCTACATACCTCAGCAGACTGTTTAGTAAAGACTTTTGCAAAAGATAACCATCTTTGAAGCGTCCAAGAACACAAACTGAGACACCACAACACCATAATGGTGGGTTAGCATGCAAGATTACAGTGATGATGGGGCTTTGTTCAACATCATGCTACTTCAAAATGTCACTGCACTGAAGGCAACTATGTCACTTAACGTTTCATGCAATCTGATTGTGATTTTGGGTCTGGTAGCTTCTTTCAAGACAAGTTTGTAGAGCATGAGATTGATTGAAACAAAAAGAGATGATTTTTTAATGGATCCCCACCTCCTCTTGACTGCCTCCTAGGTAACTTTAGGCAGATACAAAAGCTGGTTTTGAACTGTAAACTCACTACATGGCTGAAGCTGATGTTGATACTTAAAGCTGAAAAATTATATTCATAGCTTTGTATTTGGCAGGGCTGCCAAAATCTACAAAACTGAAACTGGGCAAAAAGATCTATTAGTCCTTGATGTTACACCAGGCATTAATTTGCACCTATATTATAGAACAGGTTCAAAGGTTTTAAACTGGATTAAAAAGTAAGAGTCCCAAAAGCCATTCCAAGTACACTATTAAGATGCAGCTAAATGAAGTGTTGAATTTTCTATTTATTTCACAGGAACTGGAACACCAATACCTTAAAAGGTGTCCATTTACCAAGTCAAAGAATTGATGAATCTACAGTTCCTCATAATTCTTCAGGACAAGAGAGCAACTACAAGGTTTTTTTCATATTTACTCCTTTCTAAAAACAGATAATAAAACATCTTTTTCAACCACATCTATTGGTTCTGTAATAAAGAAAATATCACCAACAACATACTTGCAGCACTTGTCTTAGTATTAAACCAGGACACTTCAGTGCATGGTTTTCAGAAGGTAATGTCTGGAATTGTGCTTGGTTTGTTGTATTTCATTCTTTATTAAATGAATAAAGAATCACTAAGTGGTGAGAAGAGATTCTGCAGCTGTATTACAGATCTGCCATCATCTAACAAATAGCTACACAAAAGACTATACACAAACAAACAAAAGGTTTGGATATTAAACAGCTATTAGCTGTCCATAATATATTTGCATCTAAAAACGGGGGTTTTTTTGTGCATTTCCTAATTTTAAAGATTCTCAATGTACTCATCAGTACTCACCTGATAAAGAAACGAGACAGCAAAATGTACACATTTAAGAGCTGGAGAAAGTTAAGATGTTATTCTATTCTTAAGCCAAATTTTAAATTTAGATTGCCACTCTATTAAGAAGAAGCACCCTACTGAAACAAAAGTAGTTTCTTAAAAAAAAATACCCACTTGAAGACTAAAATCTAAGGTATAAAACCAAAGAGGTAAAACTAATTGTCTAAGCAATTTCTAGTGAAATAGATGCAAGTGTTCATGCCTGATACACTACACTTAGGTTTTGAATTATTTGGATGACATTTGGGATGAAAAAGGTGGTATTTTCTACAATAAGATTATTCTCTAAGGCAGTTTAATTATTCCATAGCCACTAGAGTTTGGCTTTTTAGGTTAAGCAAATAATGCTTTGAGCTTGGAGAAGTTGAGAACAAAAGTTTCAATTCAATAAATCCTTTAGCAGCATGAGAAGTTTCTAAATGCACAAAAAGGCGATATCCCCTGAATCTGTCATTCTGGACCCTTGCAAGAAAAAAATACCAGGAGAGAACAAAGTTTCTGTTCTGGATTCTTTAACAATCCCTATGCATTCCTTGTTTAATGGCTAGCAGATACATAAGCAAAGTATTTTAATTTATGTCTTTGCCACATATGTAATTCCAAACAAAAACAGCTAGCAAATCCAGATTCAGGATTTAACTGGCAGTAATAACAATCTGCAAAACAAAAAGGCCCTTTCCTCTTCTTTCCACACAACAGTTTTTAGTTTTCAGATTTAAAATTCAATTTAATTAAACCAGTCGACTCAACACCCTTCACAGGCACTACTGCTGCCCTATCCCCTAACTAACCAAAATCCTATGCCCTTGAGTGGGGTTGCTTCCCAGTTCCTCTTTGCTGAAGATGTTACATTTCCACACTGAAGCACTCAGGAGCTGAAATTAAATTCAAGCCCTCCATGGCAACAGTATAATTTGAGCCTATGTCTATCATATTTTATGTGAACCTTATTACAATTAAGCAATTTATATAAGAGACCTAGGAAGGATGTTGCACCCTAAGTTAACAGGCACCTTCAGACAAGGAGGGAAAAAAAAAAACTTGTTTTCAAATCCTGTCAAGTTTTAAGTCTTGGCAATAGTGAACGGTTCAGCATCTGAGGTGAGTCAGATTAGGACCAGAAGCACAACATAAGGCAGTTAGGGAACATAAGCATCAGAAATTCAAGTACTCAGAGACTTCTGCCATATGCAGGGTTTGTGACAGTCGAGCAGAATTTGATGGTCTAAATTTAAGTTGCAGGCAAAGATATTAAAAATTCCTAATAAATATCTTGGAGGTTTAAAACAGAACTGAGGAGCTTTTCTGTACTGCAGAGAACCAAAGAGTGCAAACCGTAATATTTCAAATGGCTAGTGTGAAAACAGACATATTACACCTTATATAGTGCTCACTAATTTGGTTAGAGAAGATATTCAGGATGCATAAACTCTGCTGAAAAATAACTGCAACAATCAAGAGGTTTCAGCTGGAAGCATCATCATCTATTTTTGAGCAAATACCTTTCAGTGGTTCAGAAGAAAAAACTTTAAAAGGAAGAAATTCAAACTTAACTGAAATCAGGCCCAACTGTTATCCATGACGTTCAATATCTTAAGACAAGTTTGGCATATGCAATGTATCAAATCAGTAAGTTACAGGTTCCTGCTGACAAAAGTGAATAAATAAACACCAAAGCTGTGCAACAAATCTAGTGCAAGACTCAACTGGCTTTGTTTTCACCTAAGCAATGGAAAAAGTGACATGCAAACCCTAACATAACGAGATGATTCACATTACAGCCAATTTGCATAGTATAGCACTTTAAAGTTTTTCTTATTTCAGTTATGGCTTATTATACAATACAGTGCATTATCTTTTGCATATTATCTTACATTTTGGGGAGACAGGAGATACTTAATAATTTAAGTACCAAGTGGCAGAGAACAATTGAGTGCTTAAACTGGAAAGTGAATGAGTGTCTGGTAGGACCTTATTCACCTGAAGCCAGGCCGACTGTCACTATGTTAATCTCATTCTTTAATTTCCAACTGGAACTCCAGCAGGCACAAAGGCATCTGCACTATCACTAGCTGAAAACAACATCTGAAGGCCCTCACCTGCATCAGTCCCAAAAATCTCAAGATCCTGCACTATATTACATACTTATTCAGACAACTAGCTTGAAAATGGAAAGAATAATAAATACATTCATTGTGTTTACATAATTAGTGACCTTATTAACTTGGCCCTTCCAATATTAAATCCTAATCTTTACTCTTCTTCTCAAATTTATTGCATAAACTACATAAGCATAATTATGGCTTAGCATAGCTGTAATGTACTAACTACACTGTAGTTAAAGGCCTGCTCGCACATAGATTAAGGGTTTCTATTCCAGAGCGAAAACTGACGATCAAAAGCTAACCTGGACTGACACCTGCCAAGTGAGAGACCCGACCTAAAATCAGCAGTTCGCTTTTAAACAAATTCTTAACACTACATGATTTGGGGAAGGACATTTCCTCCCCCATGGTTTTAATCATAATACTACTATACCAATTATATATATCAACACATATAACTGAGGTTAAATTCTATATAGAAGCACACCTACAAGATGCCATTGCATATAAAAGCCATCAATACTACTAATAAAAAAGATACTGACAGAGCTATAAAACAATAAACAGCAGTTAACAGCATTCAAGAGGTACAGAAAAAAAGAAAGTCACAGTTACTTTGTGATCAGTGAACCTGACTATACATAGAAACCTGCCTCAGTTTCACATGGGTATAATCTCTTGAATTTTACAGCTACAAGTAACTGAAGAAACAAAGGCAATGCATTTGGTCAACATTTGGCAAGTGATCAAATATATCTATGTAGGAAGTATTTAAAACACAAAGGACACTATACCAGGTCTCAATATCAGTCATAATTACAAATTTCAGACACAGCTTAGAGGGTGATGCAGAACAATCTGTGCAAGAAAGCCTGAAACCAAACAAAGGCAATATTAAATTTAAAGCTGGTTTGTTTATCAAGGGCCTGTGACAAACTGAGTATAGCAGTCGTTAATAGGAGAATTCTGATCAATATGGTGACTTTAAGAAATATATAACCAACTGAATTTCTGCAGTTGCTCCCTTCAGATTAAAACATGTTATTACCAAAGATTATTAAAAAATTAGGATGAAAATCTATTGTGTCTTTTTGCATTTTTTATACACCTGTGTAAGATAGACGAGCTACACAGCCTAGTTACCTTAAAAGCTCATTAAATACAGCAGGAAATAAAAGAAGAAGAAGAAAAAATTAATTTAAAATGTCATATTACTAAATTGACTACAGGTAAAATTTCAAAGCAGATAATATCCTATTTTTCAGTCTCACTTGAGAATGAACCAGGATGTTTCAAGTAGTTAAGAGTACACACGTGTAATAGCTGAAATTTGACACACCTACTCTGCACAACTGCTATATGTAATAGTCCCAGTTAGCGTAGTTCAAGAAAGTATTCATAGACTTCAAAAGCATAAACAGAAGTGCTTAATTTCAGAAACAAAAATGGCAATGCTAGAAAAAACTCTGAAACCAATAACTGCTCATCCCTGCACTCGAATTCTGTTTTCCTATGTTTTTGATAAAACATAGGTTTGCTCACATTACCATGTTAACTGGGTAATGTCTGTAACACCAAAACACAGCAGTGCAGAAATGGCTTGTATTTCAGATCAGGTTTTTCAGGTACCTCTCCCAGTAATCCCTGTAAAGACGTCCCAAGGAAGCACAAAACATATTCCCCTGAATTAAACTGAAAACTGTGCTCCAAGCCTGCCCCTAATACGTCACAGAAGCAAATAGGCATCAAGTCAACTGGGTCAATATGAAGTTTGTCATAGATTTTAAGAGATTAGATCATTAAACCTGCATACTCCAGGCACAAGGTCATCAGGTCTGACCACACTGATCTCCACCTATTGATGCACACCTCCTGGAAATGGTGGCATGGCAATCAACAACGGGTCTGGACTCCACCAGCTTCTGCAGTGGGACAGGACCCTATTTATATCAGCATATATCAAGATACAGATCGGCATTAGGGAAATGGCTACAGTCAGGCATTTTTATCGTTACAAGTAAAAATACTTTTGTTTCTGCCTTAATCACTAAGAACACAAAAGTTTGATTGGTATTATTTGCTCACTGGATTACAATATAATCAGGTGGTACAATTCTTATGTTTATTATTGCAAATCCTAAACGTACAAATTATCAGAACTTTCAAATGATCTTTATGTTTATAATATGCTAAGAATAATGCAACCTTATAGTAATGGCACCAAACTGAATAGTGCCAAAAGCAGCACTCTCACAGGTACAAAAATGCACAAACATTAGGAGGAAAGAAGAGAAAATTATTTGAAAGATAAAATTTGAAGTATTACTTCAGTAATTGTTGACTTTTCGTATTTAAATAAATTACTTTAGCTGGAAATAACTTTTTGCTGATATACAACAAGCTCCTGTTTAATCGCCAAGATAAATATGCTAGTTTAATACATGCAATAAAGCATAAATAAGCTTTGGAAAGTGTACTGTAAATGCATATTTATAAACACACAGCAGTCAAAGTTTATGCAACTGCAAACTGTGTTTATCTGCTGACTCAAATGTTTTCCTTGCTAGGTAAATTATAACCGTGTTGCACAGGTTGCACTATCACTTAGTTTAACATTACAACTTCAAATAAAATTGCCTTTTCCAATCAAAGAACCCATAAATGTCATTTGTACTTGATGCTGAGTTGAGTGGATCATTTACATGTGAACAAGACATCTGAGTAAGATAGGAGATGAAGCAAAAAAAAAAAAAAAAATCTGCTTATACCATATTAACGATATTTAATTACCTGATTTCTCAGGTCTTAAAAAAGGTAACAATCTGTACAGAAGTGAAACCTTTTTACCTAGAAATCCATTCAGTGACATTATGAATCTGTAGCCTAATTTTATGATCTCTAGACAAAAAAATACCATATCTTTTTTATTTTTCTGCTTAAACTAGGGGACCAAGAGCTGGTTTTGCAGCCCATATCTATTAAAATAACTGCTGAAACACTGACCCTGTATTTGACTTTCTTCCACACCCTGACCCAAACTTTCATGTAAAAAACAAGATGGCAATTAAAATTCTCATAGGCTATTAAAATTTAACACAAAATATTCATGGTCTATTATAATCTCTGGAACCACTAGGACTACAGAAATTTCTGTAAGTTTGAGAACTTTTGCTTGGGATTTCTGACATAAGAGCTGTAATACAAAAGTGAGTCATGAATTTATGTTTTTAAAGGTCTACCTAAAGTCTAGCTTCTCAGAAAATGCTCCAAAGGCTTCATGTCATTTAGTTTGCAAAGCATACCCTTTGGTTCTAAGTATATTGGGGGCTTCCCTTAATTTTGCATTCTTCTCTTTTCTTCTTGCTATAATATACTGAAAATTATTATCAACAGGTGCTCTTAAATTTCACTAAAACAAGAATTCTTAATTATCTACTACTGATCTGATATTAATATTCTTGTTAACGAGGTAAGTTGCCAAAATAACTTAAAAAAACTGAATCTGTGTCAGTTCAACGGGGCTAACTGGACCTGCTATAACTTGTTTATCTGTGTGCTCCATCCCTCCTCTTTGCCAAGCCCCACTATCTGGGTTCTAAGTCCTTTCAATGTCTAGACAATAAAATGCTCTAGTTTCAAATTTTTCACTACTACAAGCACAAACTAAGTTTCTTCTTTGAAGTTCACATCACCATACCGTGCTTTTTTACCCCATCACACCAAGTGAACGCCATTGCACAAGTCCATGCTTTTCACACACATTTCCACCCATCCACATCAGGAAAGAAAGGAGGAGGGGAACAAGGGCAATTAAAACCACAAAAAGCCTTTTCTAAGAGGAAGAACTTAATAGATTAGCACTGTTCAGTTGAAACAATGCTGACTATAGCAGGACGTTACACAAGTCACATTCAAAAAGGGAAGGTGATCCAGCAACATCACGCTTTTCACAATTTTTCCCCAATACAAACACACAGGGGCCTTGAATGAAGTAGAAGTAGGACATAAAACAACAGATAACTCTTCACAGAGTCAGGCTGGGGATTCTGCTTATTTCAAAGGAGGATTAGATAATTATATGGACTAAAAGTCTAGCAATAGCTATCAATAACAGATATCACTTGTTACTCAGGAAGCTACAAGACACAAACGCTTGAAGTATTCTGCAGCAGTCTTACTACATGCTTACCTATACTAACGCTCTTTCTGGCAGAAGAGAATAATAGACCATCTAGGCATTGATTTTTATGCTGATTATTTCACCTTAATTAACTCAAAGCCACACCCAGAGCCATTTTTAAAATCCCTTATTTATTTGGTCAAATGACACTTGCCTTGAAAACCATTGGTATCCTCACTCACAGAAAAGATAACGTACCTACAAGTTCAATCGCCATAAAAATAAGTATTTACTGCAGTTTCATTTCCCCAGTTGAAATGTATTTATTTACTCCTGAACTAGTTATAGATGGTATGAAGTTTCCTCTCAGGCAGATGATGAACCATAGGAAAACAAGAGAGTAAGAATAACTTCCTTGGTGTTTTGTCTTAGTCACCAAAGTTTCATAATCAGGTAATACAGCAAGTTCCCACACATTGTGCTATGCTTTGAGGAAAGGAATGAGAAGTGCAAACAGATCTATTCAGAGGCTTTTTTGATAGTACTACAATATACAGCCAACTATTATATGACTATTTAGGCAACAAGAGGAGCCAACTAGAGAAACTGCTGAATGAAACTTGCTACTATGTAACATTTGCCCAAAACTTTTCCACACCACCTCCAGTAACTGTGTTTAACTTCTGAGATCTAAAGGCATTTTAAAGTTTTTTTGGTTGGTTGGCGCTTTTTTTTCCAAAATAATATAGATCTCCAAGGGAGTTTTGCATTACTAAAAGCTCAAACCTTCCGATAGCCACATTTTAGGTTCTCTCAAAAAAAGAAAATGCAGATAGTTCAAATAATTATGTAATTCACAAGCTACTATTCATTTACAAAATAATACATTCTCTAGGAGGGGGAGAAGTAGTGTTTTAAATTTTTAGATTTTAATGCCCAAGTAACTTAACCCTCTTAAAGATTAAGTTGTATTTGTCTTGAGTAACACAGCATTCTGGCATTTTTTAAACCAAATATTGCTCAGTATGAGCACCAGTCCTACCTACTTCTTTCTCCTGGCTCACTTTTCACTGGAGATGAAACTGGCACCAAGATAGTTTTGTTCTCCAGAAGAAGAACAGAAATTTGAACACATCAAAAAAGAGCTTTACTATCAGAAATTATTTTGGTTTTGTAGAACAGGTATATAGAACAAAAACTTTAAACTTCTATTTCTGTCAAAACATATTAACATTAAGACACAGCTCCAAAAGGCACTTTGTAAAAGCAACTATCATTTATCATGCGAGGGTAGATTAAAAGAACAGTAGGGCTGTGCCAAGCAAATTTATCTCTGCAGTGCTGGTTTCAAATCCACTCAATTGAAAATAAAGACCAGATTTCACTCTCCTATTCCCACTCTATAGAGGCAAGTATATACAAACCCAATACTACTTCACTTTAAAGCCATCTTTGGCTACTTGAGATTGCTTGCCTTGAATTCATGCCATGTTAAATTGCATCAACCTCAGCAGTCACAGTAAGTAAAGTTAATGCCAAATCAATGTCAGCTAATTGTATATAGTATTTTCCTTATATTGTTTCCTTTCAGAGTTTGCATTTGCTTTCACACGCAAGGCAAATCACTGCCTCATGGAGGCTGCTACATATTGTCTGTGTGCTGAAACCCCTTCAACCTGAAGTAGCCAAGTCAAGGAAAAGCAGTAGTCAGCACATACCTTGCCAAAATTCAGCTTCAGTACCAAGTGAGGTCTTTACATTACCAGCCCAAAGTGCAAAGCCATGGTGGGAGCCAAATACCCTACCCCACACCAGGGATGGAGGGCGGGCTCCATCCTCGGTCTCCATGTGTGAAAATCAACAGCCTCCTGGTCCTTAGGCAGCTGCTGAGATTGATGCAATTTAGGCAGCTGCCTATACTTGCTTTGCCCTGCCAGGTGGGGCTACACACTGAAGCTGCTCAGTCTGAGGCACACTTTCACCAATTCATCTCCCTTGCACCGTTGTCCCTGAGCCTGGCAAACTATTCTGGCAGGAGCTAATTGGAAGGTCAAGAAAATGCATATTTTCCTGCCTGATCACCTCTGGATCGGATTGAGCAGGTTTGCCACTGCAGGGAATCAGGGTCTGCCTGCTCAGGGATCCCTTGCCCATGGCCAGCAGCTTACCAGGGAAATCATTGCTAAAAATGGTGCAATCCAGGCACAAATTCTTTATTACTGTACCTTCTTGAGCCAGTTCCCTATTCACAGTTCTGATTCGAGGGTTTTGTCACATGTATTATAGATTTCATTTAGCACTGTTTCAAGTTATGTGTTATTGACCAAAATGTATCACAAAGTTCTAGAACCACGGTAACGACACCATTAATTTGCTTAAGCAAAACAGTAATATTGAGAATATATGTTACTTAAAGATTCAGCAGTAAGAGCTGTTATCTTTGGGGTAAGACTGCAGTCACAGATAAAGCTAATGTCTTATGCATACTTTCCATGTCTTTTGTATGCTGCTCTCTGACACTGCCAGGCTCAAAACTGGAATTAGATGACAAGCACGTAACAAATTAATTCAATATTCTTTTTTTTTCAAGATTACTTTTGGACAAGCAGATCATTACAAGGAGCTGGAATTCAGAATGGTCTGATACTACATCTACGTTAACACTTCGGCCATCCATAGCTGCCCTGTTTGTCAGATCCATCAGGGGAAGGTTACCTTCCCCTTGACTGTATCCCTGGCTTGTGAACCAGGAAAGAAATCAAAAGAAACATGCACATTTGTCAGGGGCTGCAATTGCATTTGTTAAGGAAAAAAGATACAAATGGTAAAAAAATAACAAATGCTGTTGGACCAGGTACAGTTTTTAATCAGAGGTGTTTACTCATCTTGCACATAAAAAAAATCAGAACCTAAAATAAAATAGCCATACAGTTACACATCTTATTTGAGCATAACACAGTGAGAACAGTACAGCTCTGAAAATAGTCAAAGGCCTAAATTCAGAAAGCACTATTTAAAGGACTGAGATATTCAGACAAAAATCAAAATAATATACTATGTTAATGGGCTAAGACATTGTCCACAACAGGACATTAAAATATTTCTGTCTCAGTACTGAAAAACCAATAATAATTTCAACTATAGCAAATAACAGAAAAGTTACAAAGTTAATAAATTATTTTAATATTTAAATTAGATGTCATAAATTTATGATAAGGTTCTTTGTAGGAAAAATTAACTTTTATATCTGAGATATAATAAGGCTTTGATTGTCTATGTTGAAAAAAGAGTTTAGCAAGGTAGGTTAGGTTGCTAGACATTTCAACAGAGAAGAATTCAACAGATGGCTGGAATGCTGCACTTTTGATGCCATTTCACTGTATGACTGGAAAAAGACATGTTAATAGAGCCAGAGAACCAGACACGACAAGATTTGGCCATTTTGCTATTGTACCATTTTTACCTAATCACTTCAAAAAATAACAGTGCAATAATTACAATTTCTATCACTGAAATTACCTCCATCCTCTCCATTAACTCTATTCAGTGATGTACGTAAATAATATTGTCTTCTTTCATACATGAGAAAAAAAAGCATGGGGGAAGACACTCCTCTAAATTCAAATATGCAGCAGAGAAGTAAAATACAAATATTTCAAAGAAGCTGGCATGCAGATCTGAATTGTCCAAATACAGGTTTGTATATTACTTCAGATTAACAACCCAGAGTTCTGACACTGTAAGCATGAGATAAACACCCCCACCCCCACCAGCATCCCCTTCACAACAACTTCTGCATATGGGAACGAATCACAGTTAAAGTAGGAAAATATTTTCTTGAGAGGCAAGGGTTTATAATCTTACTGTGATGCACAGTACAGAGCTTAACATCATTTGGAATATAAGGGTATTTGTTGCACAGCGATTCCAGCCCTGTTGCCAGCTTGATTATCACCGTACAGTGCTGGCAAGTGCAGCTTTTTCTATATGAGACTATCTCATAGCAGATTTCATGGTTGCTAGGTAGCTGTACAGCTGGAGGGCCCTGAAGGAAGCACAAATGCTGCAAATTGGTGGTACCCAATCAGCAGTCAATCTCTTTAAGGTCCATTACTTCTCATTACCTTTTAACCATTATTTACTTTCTATTAGTACAGACAGGATGATTATAAAAAGGATGGCTGAAAAGGGCCAACTCAATAGACACTTTTTCAAGGCAATCCTAATTATTTCTGGTATAATTATGCAATCCATCAAAAGATAAATACAATCTCCAGTCCAAACTGGCATTGTGTCTAACTTTGCACTGGCTACTCGTGGATATATTTGAAATGTGATGATGGGAAGGAAGCAGGTGTGCTCCTTCACATGCAGCCTTCAGTACTATTTTACTGGTTAGGACATGCAATCTGTATAGCCAGGACTGTAGTCCTGAGGCTTTTATATTCCTAATGAAAATTCAGGGCAGGTGTAATGTTTTGATAATTGTTTAATTATTGAATGAAGTACTTTTCCACATCAGCACAGCCTAAAAGAGATTAATGGAGTGTTTCTTGAAGGATGAAGACATCACAATTCTGATTTTCAGTGGTGAGTTCTGCCTTTGCAAATATAACTGTATAAGGTTACAAGTGGTTGCTTGAACTTCATGCCCAAGTTCACAACTACTAGCTGTCTTCACAGCCTGTGTAATTAAGTCATGAATTTTTTTTTGGTTTGATGAATGACTGTATCATTATAGCAGCCTACACGTGTGGTGATACAACCACTCTGGCTTTGCAAGCTGGATTTCAGAGTGCTAGTCAAGTTTATCCTTTCATAGAATAGAGAATGGAAGTGGGGAAGATAGGGGGATCAATTAGGTACCTATTACATACTTTTATGAACATTGGATGGAAGATAAAGTTCCAGACACTGATCTCTCACATTCAACCTACCTCACTGTGGGTAAACATCAACCATCACTAGTCAGTGAAGTTTCAGGGAAGAGAGATTCCTTCCCAAAAACACCCAATAATCTTTGCATGAAAACAAAAACCCAGGATGAAACCCCAGGCTGCTTATGTGTCTTATTTTCAGTAAACTTTTATATCTTTTCATCATTTCTTTGTGCAGTAGAACCTGCTTAGATGACTGATTAAACTCATTTGTCCTTACACCAAGAGGATCTCAAATGTGAGATGTTCCAGGTATTAGTACATCATATTGTTAGTTCTGTATTCTGTGAAATCTCCCCACTCCATTCTGAATTTCTCTTAATAACTCTCAATTTGAAGTTTAGCTTCCACTTACATTTTCTATAAGAATATTTATTAATTTGGAATTACTACTCAACATATGGGATGTATTTTGTGTCTGATTCAAATGTACCTTTTGTAAGGTTTAGCTATTAACGCCTCATTATCTGTTTTGGTCCTACCTGCTTATAACAGTTCCATCATTTAAATTATATGAATATTTTAGTATCTGTATGTGCATTTTCATTTATTGATAATGCTTTCTGAAGGTGTTACCGGAATTGTGGTCTTCATTCTGTGGTATTCTCAGCACAAGGAACTTTGCTGAGAATGTCTTTGCAGTACATTAAAATCTTTGATAAAGATGAAGCCATTTGCAGATACATGACTTAAGAGTATTTCTTTCTAACCTACCAAATCAAAGGAAATTTTCTCCTACTCTTCACAAATAATCTGCTGCAAAATTCCCACTTAAAAATCTATTTTCCACCAGTGTAAAAATGTATTAAAAAATGCAATCTACTTCCCTATAAGTAAATCTGGTTAGTGCCCCATGGAATTCAAGGTTTTACTGTGAACCGCATGCACACTCACACACTTAAACACAAAAGATAACTCCAGATCAATAATATGTTGCCCTATGTGTTTATGCATCTTTTAAGATTTGAGCAGCGAATGCCATTAACCCTTCTGCTGCTCCAGTGGTGTGATCTTAATAAAAGTTTGCTCATGTTTGAATTCACAGCTGCTGATTGATACTATAAGTGACAGAGAGCCAAGTGAGTGTGAATTGACCCGACTACAGTGAATCTACTATTCACAGATTTTGAATAGTATTCAGCAAACTACTTTCAACACGAGAAATAATTTAAATGTAAGCAGTTTAGGAATTGCTGTGCAGAAAACTGTCTCCTTTATTTATTGCAAAGAGTCTGTAGATTACAGCTTTTTCATTCTCTCTGTCAATGCAACACATGAGTTATCTGCTGTCAGTGTGAGTGCTCACCAATTAATCTTCAGCTGCAGCTCTCTTCTAGAACATGTCACTGCTGTGATTTTGTTTCCCTCAGATAGCTTTCCTGTTATTATGCTCTCACATTTGGATTTGTATCTTAATTACCTGTTAATATTTCTCTACAAGGAAAGGGGTGAATCAATCTCATGAATTAATAGTGAAGAGAGTGATACTCCAGGAAGGATAATGCACTGATAGAAGTGCTCTCATGGGATGTATTCCACAAGACTGAAAACAACAGCTCATAAAGAAGTGTACTGATTGAAAGTCATTGAATGGGCATTTAAGTTGAGGATGGGCCTAACAGACCAAAGAAGGTAAAGTTTACTTGAACGGAAATAGGAAACACCTTATTCTATATGAAATTCTGAAAAAGTGAAAGAAACAAGTAAGGTCATTAAAACTATTTAATTAATAATAGTTATGGATGCACCTTTTCTGTACACAGAATCCTGTTCATTTACCTTGGCATATGCTACAGACGATTTAAAGGTTTTCTTCTGTCACAATTACTTAAGAAGGCTCTTCTAAAGTTTGCTGTATGCTACTAGATAACTTCCCCTTTCCAGCAAGAAATATATTCAGGGATAAACTGAACTACAAAGTAGTCAGGAAAAAAAAAAAAAAAAGTGGTAGGGAAAACAAAAAATAAAACAGAATAATTCAGCCAAATGAATAACAGAATAACAGGCCAAACCCCATACACATGGTAGTAATTTCCTTTAATTCAAACTATGTAAATAAACTTCAATTTAAAACAGATATGGAACAAATAATCAAATTGAAAAAAAAAATGTTACCTAAACACTGTTCTATTTTCATAGATTTTTTTTTTTATATTGTTGAGAGAATCACAGAGGTTTTTGTTTCAATTTTTTTTACTGGATCAAAACTTCTCATCGTTGTTTTTCCTTGTGTTTCCATAAAAGGTAAAGATTGTCCTAGAAGGTTTAGAAAATTAAGGAGGAACAGGCAGATGGTCTATGAATACAAGAAGTTTTGAAAAACAAGCTTCATTGCAAATTTCCTTTCAAGCAACTGCTCCCAACTCCAATTAATCTTCTATGAGAAACAGGGAGATAATGCCTTCATGCTTTTTATTCCAAACATGGCTAATAAAAGAGACAGATAGAAAAAGAGACTTAGAACCAAGCACTCTAAATAAAAAAGTTACTCTTAGGTTAGAAATTCTTAGGTGAGAATGAAACATATAATACAGTTAATACAACCATTAGAGTTGTAAGTGTATTATTATACATGCTTGGAATTATCTCTGAAAAGAAATAGATCAGGTAACACATGGAATTTCAGCATGTGTTGGGATCCAAATTTGGTTTAGATATCTGATATTTCAACACTATTTCATCAACATTTGTTATGTGACAGAAGACTTAGTTCTGTTTCTTATGATCATTCCATTCAGATTTAAAGAGAATTTATCTCTGACTTTAATCTCCCCCTCCATTCAAATTGTAATAATTTTCTATATCTAAACCATCTAAAAGCATCCAAAGCATGAACAGCATGATTTTCATAAAGAGATTTTCAGATTTTAGCTAGAAATATAGCAATCAAAGCCAGAATTTTCTTCTCTGTTACTGGTATGTGTCTAGCTACTTATTACTGATACAGAAATATTTTTTTTCAGTAATGAGACTGCTATTGATACTTGTCCTAACTTTCTTCTCAGTATTTGCATTTTTTAAAACAATAATGAATTATATCAGCAAAGGCAAAAAAAAAAAAAAAAGATTACTTTTATCTGTTAATTGTGCTTGAGCTTATTCAGGAGCATCAAAAGACCATCTGAAAACTTTTTGTTCAAATCTCTCCCTAGTTGCAGCTTAGTTTGCCCATTTTGATTATTTAAAATCTATATAGTTAAACCTCTAGCACATAAAATAAATATACAATCAAATTTTAAGATGTTTAAAATGAGATGTCATTTATGTGTCTGTACACTCCCATTTGTTTCATACTTTGAAATAGTTCCTTTCCAGACTGAAGATATTACATGTTTTCACTGGAGAGTCATATATTAAAACTATTACACAATTTTTTAAAAATTAAATCCTTCATATATCTTAATATACTCCTCATTTGTTTACATCAAATAATGATTACTTGGCTTTTAATACATTATTCTTTCATGGAATATTCAAAGAACAACAACAAACTCTCTTGACATAAAAAATGAAGGATCTTAAAGCAGCGGTCTGAAGAAAGCCCACAGACTAAAAGGTTCCTCACATGTGCAAAAAATCCAGTTTCTGGAAGGCTCACAAATGAGAAGTCTTTAAATGGACTGCTTTGATTGATGGACATTCACCTTCTTGTTACTATTCTCAGTACAAAATGTTAGGCATAGAATATTGCCGAGTGTCCCAGGAACTGATGTAAAAAGAGAATTCAATTATATTCTTCTTGTGTCAGCCAGGAAGAAATACATGTTGAAAGTAACTGAAACACCTGAGGGAAACTAAAGCACTAAGTACTATGACAAATTATAAACTTTAAATCAACAGAATGTATGTAAATAGGAGTTGGGCTCCAAAGACCTCTCAGTCATTTGCTACTTCTTTCAAAAGCCTAGCCAAAGGTCTGGTCTTTCATTTATAATGGGATCTGTATGCAGGAAAGTAGAGAAGTCATCAGAGACCTATCATCATCAACTGTAGCTTAATTACTGAGTTGCAATGAGAACTACATTCCATTTCCAAAGCCTTCAGTCCTAGAACCCTTTTTTTTTTTTTTTTTCCAAGAGCTATTTTACTATTTCTTTTGGTGACCATTATATCACTATATCCCCTGAGTGTTATCTGTGCTCAGACTCTAACATTTCTAGCTCAGCTAGAAATAGGAAGTTTGAATTAACTACATTTTAAACATAATTTTAATGTTGCTAGCAAAGAGTTTTTCCATCTTTTGGAAAGTGTTTTCCCCTCATTCTCAATTTATTCATGCATTATCTAAGACATTTGCTTTGTAGTACTCACCCTCTCTGTGTACTGAAGATTTCTTACACTTTTAAATCGTGTTTCCATCTACCATAAGACTCCACCTAATGCAGTGGTCAGTAATGGCATACATTTTACATGAATGTTAATTGGGGAAAAGATCAAGTGTGGATTTTCCAAGATTCTTGTAATAGATTTCTGCAGCGTAGCTTTAATATTTTATCTACCCTCTGAATTCACACAGATTTGGGTAGTATAAAGAAAACAAACAAAAGGAACAATCCACATACCTTTATCTTTTTTCTACCTAAGGGTTTAGAAGATCAATCAGCATAAATTAAAAGTTCTAACAACGTCTAAGGGCCGAAAAGACAACACTGAGCAAACTTTCAATTCCTGATCTGCATTGATATTCACAACACGTGAAACTGGAATAAAAAGAACTGTTTATGAGAGAAGCTGTATTACATCCAAATTAGAAAAACAACCCTAATCATGTAGAAAGCATCAATCTCCCACATGAAGGTGGTCTGTTTTCACTGGGCCTCAGAGGCTTTGCACAGGAAATCCTCCTTTCCCCCCACTGGAATCATGCATCCACCAGAGGGCAATGCTGCCGCTGAGAAGCAGTTGATTCCTAAAAATTCAGAGCTTCACCTCATCTAAGCACTTAGAGAAATTACATCAGTAACCAGAGACAGAGAAACCTGGATTAAGCATACATTTTAGACTGATTTGTAAAGGGCTCCATGGGACTGCTGGACAGAACCTTGCCCAGAATAAAGAGAGAATGCTGTGAGACAGAGTGGAAATTGGAGAGAAGGAAGCATGTCCTATCCATACAATTTTACCTTTGTTGACAATAAATATGAATGTATTTGAGAGAACAACTCTAATTCAAATGCAGCCAGCATTCCATCACTCAAGACATCAGTGGTATGTGAAGCTTTTCATCTTGCTCAGCTTTGGTTGCTTCACTCTATGTCCTATCAACAATGTCCAAAAAAGTCATTACTGCCCACCAGAGCAGCTACAAATTAGTTGACAGAATCACAGAATCATAGAATTAACTGGGCTGGAAGAGACCTCCCAGATCATCAAGTCCAATCCTTGATCCAACCCCATTGTGATTACCAGATCATGGCACTCAGTGCCACATCCAGCCTCATCTTAAAAACCTCCAGGGATGGTGAATCCACCACCTCTCTGGGCAGGCCATTCCAATGCCTGATTACCCTCTCTGTAAAGAACTTCTTTCTAATATCCAACCTTAACCTTCCCTGGCAGAGCTTAAGCCTGTGCCCTCTTGTCCTACTGCTGATTGCCTGGGAGAAGAGACTGACCCCCACCTGGCTACAACCTCCTTTCAGGTAGTTGTAGAGAGTGATGAGGTCACCCCTGAGCCTCCTCTTCTCCAGACTAAACAACCCCAGTTCCCTCAGCCTCTCCTCACAGGACTTGTGCTCAAGTCTCTTCACCAGCCTGGTTGCTCTTCTCTGGACCTGCTCCAGCACCTCAATGTCCTTCCTGAACTGAGGGGCCCAGAACTGGACACAGCACTCCAGGTGTGGCCTCACCAGCACTGAGTACAGGGGAAGGATCACTTCCTTGCTCCTGCTGGCCACGCTGTTCCTGATCCAGGCCAGGATGCCATTGGCCTTCTTGGCCACCTGGGCACACTGCTGGCTCATGTTCAGCCTCCTGTCAATCAGCACCCCCAGATTCCTTTCCACCTGGCTGCTCTCCAGCCGCTCTGTGCCCAGCCTGTAGCACTGAATGGGGTTGTTGTGGCCAAAGCTGGCACTCTTCATGGCAGCAGGCAATCGACCTGATAAATACAGAAAGCAATCCACCTCCAGAAAACCAGAAATTGTTCAAGCTTACAGGAATCATGGCAAAAGATGAAGCACACAAGTTACACCAGCTACAGCAGCACGAGAAATCTTTATTGAAAACCCAGGAAACTTGAAAGAGAGTCCTTAGTTCCTATTTAACTTCTCCACGCTTCCAGGACACCATCTCTGAAAGGCTGGAGTTAAATCCCAAGCTGACAGGCTGACACTGCTTTATCAGTAGAACAGCACTGGCTTTGGTGCCTTCCAATCACATTTGAAAGTGCTAATAGTAGTTTTCATGGCAGCTCAGCTTCTCAGGCTTTAAAAACCTTACAGTTCTCTCCATTTATAAAAAGAAAGAAACATTTACAGATTTTTTTTTTTCCCATGGAGAAGTGGTTGATTGGTAATGAGGATTTCAAAATAGCTCTATGCAAAAATTTCAGTTTACTCTCTAATTATGGTATATTAGAACCACAAGCATTTTAACTTTCAGTTTATTATGGAACTTCCCAGATCTATAGACACTTTTTATCCTCCATTGGTCTAACAGGACAGAAACCCACTGAAATTTTAAAAGTCTTACAGGTTTATTTTAAAATTTTCTATGTCTATCATCAGAAAATTGCTACCTAGCAATAGAGCATACCTAACACTATAAAACTAATCAGAAAATCTTTAAAGTAGACTCTCGACAAACATGCATTCTGAGGTACAGTGGAATGGCCCTGAAATCCAGCCCGCTGAAGGGAAAAGCAAAGTTTGCTTGCAGTGTTTGTATTCAAGATTTATTAAGCAGAGGGATGTGTGTTATGAATAACAAATTGTGGTATTTCCAATTCCTGTATCCCTATCCCTGTTCAGCAGTTTGTCTTGTAACAAACCTAATCAAGCTGGGTTTTCCTCAGACCCTTTTCAGATTAGTCTGTCTCCTTTGTGATAGGGAGCTATGGGGATCAATGTCCTGGTGTCTTGGAGGATAGGCCAGGTCATACATTTCAAGGATTCAGAGGGGTTAGGCTGATACTTCCAATAGCAGACTTAACATCTCATTTTGGGCTGGCAAATCATATCCTAGTTAACAACAAAACACCCACTTACAACTTCTTTACAGATGCTTGTTTTCCAGTGTCCTAAAAACCTATTTAATTCCACTGAATATGCAGTCTGATGGAAACCTCTCAGGAAAATGCAAGAAAACTCAATGAAAAAGGAAAAAAGTAGTGAGGGGATTGATACTTTAACAGAATTTAAAAAGACAAAACTGGTCAACAAAGCTGCCAGATGAAGTGCAACTGAAATGAGCCTCTTGGCCTTGAAGCTTTTAACTGGTTGTTATAATGATTCTCTTCTAGATTATGGCTCTTTTCTCATCAACACTTTTGTGAGGTAGCTACAGCTAAGCATTTTTGGATAAATAAATCACAGGTTTCCATGAAGCATTTAAGCTTTCAAGTTAGTTGGTATTAGGCAGCCTTACTTTTGTAAAATTAAAACAATTATTTAGTTGCTCCATTATACCTTACAAAATACAACAAAAGCATAACACAAAGTCTTAGCCTCACTTAATTAGAGCTCTCCAGAGCATAATCAATTATAGAAGTTCAGGGTTTTGATGGTTGGATGCAAAGTTGTGCAATTAATGAAAATAATACCTGAAGTCCATGTGGTACCAGAAAGATTTAATTTATATTTAATTTACAGTTCTGGTTCCACTCTTAAATGCTTCCCTTTGATTTAAGTTCTCAGGTGAACTTTTCCATATTTAGCAATCTGGCCATCCAAATCATTCACCTTGCTGTCACTCATTCTCTCGCTCGCTCACTCATTCTGTCTTTCTATCCTTTTCCAATATATATTGTGATAAATTTTACACATTATCTGAGGTTGTCTGAAAATGTAATTCTTCCTGCTAGCACCTACTGTAAAAACAAATTAAAAGCCAACTCTGTAAGCTGAATTTATGTTTTTTATATGTTTAAAACCTTTTAGAACATCCCTGTGTGGGCCGTTTGAAGAATCCAAGCCTATGGAGTAGAGCAGAGAAAAAAGGATCCAATGCAGTTTTTGTAAAAATTACAGACATGCAGAAACCACTATGAAATATCAATGTTCGGGTTAAAATTAACAGCTTAATATCGAGGTACCCATTTCTTGCCTCATTCCCAATGGTTTTACAGGGATCTGCAGTGATTTTTTCTTCCTGGAAACTGGTTAAGGTGTAGCAGATGAGGCATCCACAAACAACCAGGAAAGGATTTTGAAATGTTACTCAGTGCAGTTATTAAAAACAGAATGTGGCCAGCAAAAGGTCATTTGTGGTTTAAAATACTTAAGTATACTTCTGTGGTTAATAAAGATACACTTAGGCTTAAAGGGATTGAAACTGATATTTAAATTGTTTTAGATGCTGTATCTCTGCAGGAATGTCCAACAGGTGTGGGGGTTTTTAACAAAATGTTGCAGACATTCATCCTGTTAAACCGATTTTGTTACTACCTATATCTGCACTACAGATCCACTTGCTCTCTAAAAAAACCCAATGTTCTTCTGACATACATCCAGTATAGAGATGTATAAAGTGCACAGTTTTGCTATTCTAAAAGCAGACCAATTTAAAAACCAAGCAAATATACATGCACATATAAATTTATTGATATGAAATGTGACTTTAACAACACAATTGGCCAAATGATCAATATTGTCCTATTTTCCCTAGATTAAAAAAGAAAAAAAGAATAAGGCTATCTATATAGCATTATTCTGAACAGAGGGAATTTATGAACTAAATAGCTGTCATCAGATACTTGTCACGTAATAAAAACTATGAATATTTTGATACTAAAATCAAAACTGCAATTATGCTTTTAACTATGACTCATTGCTGATTTAGATTGTTGTGATTAAGGATGTTTCTTTATGCATACAAATTATACATTCAGTTTGCAGACTGTGTGAGAATTAGGACGGCCTAGCTAGACATCATTGCTGCTAAGTGCTTGGACTTTGTGAGTGGTGTTCCTGGAAAACACTACAGTTGCTTCTTGGAATCTCTATTTCTAAAATAAAAAAAATAAAAAAATAAAAAATTCTGAATATTCTAAAAATTCTAAAATTCTGAAATATATCTTAATTTCTAAAAGAAAGTAAGTCTTTATAGGAAAAGATATATAGACAATGCCTCATTTACTTTTTTTTTTTTTTTCTGTTGAGAAAAACTTAGTAATCACAGTGAATTATTTCCCTGGGCAAAGAGTTCCATGTGGGTGGTTGAATGAGTGGAAACCAATTTTTGTAGAGGAAATAAATTGAGAATAAGTGGCTTTACAACCATACTCAAACTAGCACTATCCATCATATTAAAAGGAAACACCATTTAAATAAACACTGCAAAGCAATGCAAATATAGTAACTTACGTTAACAAATCAATACAACCAGACTGCTATTATGAGACTGGATGCAAACAGCTCCTGCTTCACTATTGACCACTACCTATATTTAAACAAAGAGGGACTCAGTTACAAAGATATTCAATACATTACTTCTATTTAGGCACCTACCTACCATTAGGAGGAATAAGAATTTAGCAAACTTTCCTGTCTGACCGTGCAGGAGCCACTCATGTAGTCACACTCCCACTGCCTCAAATCTTCACTGCTGGCACAGAAGCCTCTTCCCCATGGGCAGCTCCAGTGGACCCTCAGGTCTCACGCTTGGCTCTCTACACACCCCGCTCTCACAGTCAGACAAGGTTTCTTTACTGTTTCGACCCCAGGTTTCCCATATCAAAGCCACAGATATCTGGATCCCTAAAGCAATTTCATCACGGTGCAGTGGGGGGGACCCAGAAAACCCCATGGCTTTTACACCCTCACAGTCTGTGCGAGCGACAGTCCGGGGTCTTCCTGCTGTGTCTCTCAGTGCCCGATCACCTGGCTGGCGCCGCAGGTTCCCGTGCCCTTTGTTGTGCAAAGGGTCTGTACCAATCCACAGCCCCGTGCCGGCAGATCCAACCATCTCCCATCACCCCAGAGCTCAGCCTGCAGCTGCACACCCAGCTAACACCCATTAGGATTTAAGTACCTTAAAAATCTTCTTGGTACGAGACAGCTGATAAAAAGAAACAAACAACCCCCTCAGCAAGAGTACAGAAAGACAGGCTTTAGAGAGTGTGTGTGTGCCAGGGCAGTGGTACCTTTAGGACGAGCTGATCCAGTCACTACACTGTCTGGTCCCAGGCAGACCTTTAAAATACGTGCTATTCTTGCCCACTTAGTGGCACGAGTGATAATAAGATTGCAGAAGAGCCTGGGATTGCACCAGGCCTGGTGTGTTTGTCACATACCACCAAGATGTTATGCAGAGGCTGCAGAGAACGGACAACAAAGCAGCTGACTGAAGCCATGGGCTCATCAACAACTACAAGGAAAGCAGTCAGGCAGTGAGGAACTGAGAGGGCTCCCTGCAGGACTGGGAAGACGCCCAGCAGAGAGTAGGGCTGAAGGCAGGTCACACCGGCCTCCCACAACTCCCCCTTAGGACCAAAGCCCAAAAATCAATGGCATTTCCAAACAATTAAGTAAACAGCTTTATTCCATCTCGCAGTCCTCTGACACTTAGCAATACCCAGGCATCTTATCTGGAGAGAGGATTTTTTTTCAGACTCTATGAGAAGAAATGAAGTGTTTTTCATTCTCACCTGTAACAAAGAAGGCTCAATTATTCTCTTCTTTGCGTTACTTTCTTCCAGAGCTTCAGTTCTCAATTACTCATCCATACAAACACACATCCTAATCTGCGTTTGTCACTGTTATTTTTAATATGTAAGCCAATTACAGTTAGCTTTAAATAGAGAAGCCTAATGAGAAAATGTATCCCATAATTAAAAGGAAAAAGAATCAAGAAGTTCCTGCCAACATTAACTCTGCTGATTTTACAGTGAGGTTGCCTACTCTTTTCTTCCATCTCTATATTTAAATTTTTGTGGCTTTTTTTTTCCTTCCTAATTAAAAAAAAAAAAAAAAAGAAAAAAAAAGGTATTTACTGAGAATTTCTTGAGTTAAAGTTTTCCATGTAGAAACTTCTGCAACTTTTTTCATTGCTGATTTGTTTCTACATATTCCTTTCAAAACCTCAGCCTTGCAACAAAGGAAAATGTGTTTCTACACTGGCAAGAACTCAGTTACACATTCTAAATACTGTACATAACTAAAGTATAGCAGACCACCTTAAATTTACTGGCTGTCCATTTATTAAGAATAAATATACATTTAAAGGAGAAATTTGTTTCTTCTTTGGCTATCTAAGTAACGATCTATTTCACACACTTCTCCATTCCAGACACAAAACTGTAATTATCTCAAGACTTCTATTTCGTACTAATATAGCCCTGTCAGCAAGCCAGAATGTTTAGTATGCACTGCTCTTCTGCAGGCATATTAATGAAGAATTGCCTGCCATTGCAAAACATGTTAAATTCCAGCATTTCCATATGGTAAGATACCATGTTAAAAATGTTTCAGGGCAGCGATTTTTACGCTCCATGTCACATGTCACCTAGCCAAGCTCTCTGCATTTAGAGACCCATGCAAAAATGTCATCATTGTTCAGAATTTCTCACCACATTTTCAGGTTGATCCTTCTTGGCTATTTTAAGGGAAAAAAAAAAAAAAAGGAAAAAAAGGAAGTGGAGATTAGAATTGGCAAAAAAAGCAAATTTCAAGTCTCCACCTCAGAGTAGATTTTTAAAATAGAGTTTACAGTTACGAATATATATATATATATATATCATCCCATATAAATAATGAATGGCTAAGATGTGAAATGGATTTGTAAGTGAAATTTTATGATGTTCTGTTGAAGAAGTACTGAAATGCACCCAGTCAGTGCTTCACTGAGAAGCAGCCACTGGGCTTCCCAGGGGATTGTAGAGTAGCTCCAACACATACAAGTTTTACTCTACATCCTACACAAGGAGATTGATGTTCAAGTCCCTGCTGACATATGCAAGATTTACTCTACATCCTACATGAGAAGGTTGATGTTCAAGTCCGTGGTTTTACTGAGGCAGAATGAGAAATTTGCTGCAAATCTCCGTCAGAGAACTCCTTCACAGTTCATAAGCAAGTATCAAGAGAATGCTGTAATGTGTTTATTATTTACTTAACAATGAACAAACACTGTTCTTTCTTTGACTGGTTCCCAGTCAAAAGTTGTCATATATCCCAAAGAAAGAGTTCGGTTATTGACAAATGAACATTGTCAAATAGGCGGCTTTTTCACACCAAATGCCTTTAATGCAAAGCTGAGGCATTTAACTGACCCTACAGTCACTCTTTACAGTCGTGAACTCTTAAGGATGGTGATACAGTTTGTTTCCGGGGATTAATGGCTAGAATGATTTTTATTTTAAACAAAGGCTGAGACTGAGGACAGAAAATGGGGAGAGTAAAAGACAAATGCTGACTTTGTAAAAATCAGTCTGATCTGGATTTTTAATGGAAGAATTCTAGCATGATTTCCCCAGTTCAAAAAACCATTCCTTCTGGTTTAAAAACTTTCAGTGCTTATTACAGGACTACAAATTTCCTTGTGGCCAGAAAAGTTATTCAAACTC
The DNA here is from genome assembly GCA_038380795.1 of Pyrocephalus nanus. Taxonomy (NCBI): domain Eukaryota; kingdom Metazoa; phylum Chordata; class Aves; order Passeriformes; family Tyrannidae; genus Pyrocephalus; species Pyrocephalus nanus. Next base: position 101,829,171 of record CM076260.1, read on the forward strand.
ATGTCATACCAAGAGTCTTCATTACAAACTAGTATTTTCCAAGATAAATTTTTGAAGATAAATCCTCTTTAAAAAAAAGGGAGAAAAAACCTGAAACAACAAAAAAAAATCAAATTGTTTGCCAAGTTATATAAACACAGGTTTAGATTCGTTTTGCTTTGACACTCATTAAAAATAGATGATTTTGACTGATATGACAACATTGTAAAAAAGAATTAATTATGTAGAATATGAATTAAAGTTAATAAGATGCAATTACAGAAAACATGTTTACAGCATTTACTTGAGCTTGCTACCACACAAGCTGTTCTACTTCTTAACTTTCTGAAAAATATAACATCAAGACAGCCACTTGAACAGAAACCATCCTGTTATGGTCTCAACTTGTGTGTCCTACTGAACTAAATGAACTGGAGTCATAGTTTTGAGTATAGATAGGCAAGAAAAGTATGTTGTTTTAGTGAGGCAAAATATCATGGACTTGATGCCTCTGGCCACCCCTAAAAAAAACGCTTTTCTTCTGAACTTTACACATGTGCATTGTCCACCTTTCATTTGTTCAATGCTGCTGGCCTGTTTTTCTGGTCATACTTTCTAGCCAATATCTCTGAAGAACATTTTTAGGAAAAGGCTGCAGATCACTTAGGGAATACACAAGTTTTGATCCAAACTTCATTAAAAGCTCCTCCCAGGCTTGAAAAAAATCACACTTATTTTGAGGCCAGTTTGCTTGCATGCATGAATCTTGAAGATCATCCTCTGACTTTTACCTATGACAATGGTTGACTATAAATCCACTATATAGTTATTTGTGGCCCAAAATACAGAAGAATATTTAGGGGTTGCATCTTAGTTTTAGCTTTAAACCGCTGTTCGTTGCATTATCTTAAAACAATTTTTGGAAATGCATGTTCATGACACAATAAGAGCCCTTACTATATGTAAGCTAAACTATAGCCTACAGCTTCTCGGACCAACACATATTGGGAAATGGCTGAATCAGAGAATTAAGAACAGATTATCAGAAGTCATGCTATGCCATCTGTCCTTTAAGTTTTTGTTCTAGCTGTTTTTCAGTCTCCCAGGAGGAGATCAGTAAGATAGATATCAAGATATCGAGAAATAAACTCTCCTTCTCTCTGTCTTTATATACATCTCTCCCTTCCCTTCCTTTTCTCCCTCCCTGCCCCGTCTCTTTTGCCTCCTCTATATCTTTTTCCAGTCTTTTTCTTTTCCATATCTATACAACCATCATAGAAGCAACTGGAAAGCAATATAAATACACCTGAGGCAGCTTTAAATAACAGACACCCAGCACCAGGTGCATCAGTGCATCACACAGAAGCTGATGCAGACTGCCTGACTCTGACTGGAAAGCTGAGACGCAGCACCTGCATGTTCAGTTCAGAACTGTGTTAGAAGACTTGTCATGCCCATCTGTCCCCTAAACTAAAGCATAGAAACCTGTCTGCTGCTGTGGCTCCTTGCAGGTACCTGCCACTGCTCCTTGCCTTGTACCAGATCTCCTTTCCCAGGAGCAGCAGAGACAGGGGCTTGTCCAGGTCTCTGGACTCATCCTGATTTCTAACCACTACTTCAGGCTCTTCAGGTCTGACTTTGTTCAGCAAAAACTATGATTAATCAGGGTGCAGATTTTGCTAACAGTCTTCATATATTTAAACATTTCATCTGTTTGTAAATTTTTCTAAGAGAATTTATTTGTACATAATTTGGGGAGCCTGCTTGGGCCCACTAATAGTAATTACACAATGTGAAAAAACCATACTCCAAATATATACATGGAAAGGACATTTTAATTTTTTTTTAACATCAATTAACTGATCAATTACAGTAATTAACATTAGCCGGTCAACATCACCTAAATGATAGCACTTCATTCCGAGGCATAAATGGAACCAGCAATTATATCAAAGCTATATTTCCTTCCAGTTGATGTGCTGTTACCACATGAAAATTCTGCCTATTTTCTGTGATTTCTTAAAGCATTGGAATGCCTTTCTCCATAGTACATAAACTCTAAGCTGTCCTTTAAAATGAAAAACAATCTGATTAACTCACTGGTTTCTTCAGCAAATGTGTGTATTGAATGCTGGAGATGGATTAAAGGCACTTCTTGCAAAAAGATGGATACATGCAGCCCTGCTTGCCAGTGCAAATTTCCTCAAAAGACTGAAAATAAGGGAAAAAGTCTAGACTCCTGAAATACCCTGAGCACCTCATTGTAGCACAGAAGTAAAATATAGAAAATAAAATACTAAGGTGTTGAGGTAGTATTACCATTGAAACACTGAATTTTTTAGGTTGGAAAAGACCTTCAAGATCATCAAGTCCAACCCCTAACCCAGCACTGTCAAGACTGACTAAACCATGCACACCTACATTTCTTTTAAATACCTCCAGATAGGGTGACTCCGCTACTTCCCTGGGCAGCCTGTTCCAATACTTGACAACCCCTTCCATGATGAAATTTCCCCTAATATCCAATCTAAACCACTCCTCTTGTCCCATTGCCTGTTACCTGGAAGAAGAGACTGAACCCCACCTCGCTACAACCTCCTTTTTCGGGTAGTTTTAGAGGGCAATGTCTCCCCTAAGAATCAGGTAATTATCTTCTGCATGCTCCGGGAATCTCCAACATTCAGTGCCTCTGCCTCTCCTTCCTTGCTGATCCCTTCTGAAGAGTTTATAATCATCCTTTGCAGCACTACAGTTGTGTGACGCATCCCACCATGTTTCCATGGTGACAACCTATGCCATAATCCTGCTGCACAACAGCTTCCAGCTCCTCCTGTTTGTTGCCCATGCTGTGTGCATTGGTGGAGATGCACTTCACTTGGGCTATTGATTCCACCACCTTTTAGGAGGAAGAAGCCTTAATTCCAACATGACTATTCTCAGGTGCATCCATGGTTTCTAAGACATCAATAACTCTTGCATCTTTGCTGCTGCACATTTCTCCATCCCCTAACTTCACTGAGAAGCAGACTGAAGGGCCTCAATAGCACACCATCCCTCAAACACTGGGGTGCTGCCCCTATGCTTATCTCTACTGATCCTGGCTTTATCCCTTTCCCTCTTCTAGTCTAGTTCAAAGCTCTTTCAATGAGCCCTGCTAATTCCTTTGCAAAGATCCTTTCTTTTCTCCCTTTGGGACAGGTGTGCCTGGTCTGTCACCAGCAGGCCTGATGTTCTGTAGAGCAGCCCATGATCAAAACACCCAAAATTCTCCTGATGATACCAGGCTCAGAGCCAGGTATTGATCTGCTGGCTCTTCCTGTTTTTAACTTATAATTCCTTGCAACTGGAAGGATAGAGGGGAGTACTACTTGTGCTCCTACTTCCTTACACCAGTTGCCCCAAGGCCTTAAAGTGTCTCTTGATTACTCTTGGACTTCTTGTTGGAGCTTCATCACTGCCTACCAAGAATCAGTAATGATAATATGAGGCTGTACCAGGATAGAAATTATTAGAGGTGTATAAGTAGGTATTTTTATAGTATTAGACTTGCCTGTTTGTGGCTATGCCAGCATTAGATTTAAAAGTGCCATGGCACATGCAAACTATTTATTTTGTTTCAATATGCCTAAACTAGCTTCTCAGTCTTTCTTTCACTACGCTTTTCCCTCCCTTAGTTATTTTGTATGACATCTAGAATAGGAGAATAGACTGTGCTACGCACCTAATATTTTGTCTCCAAGTAAAGATACAGGGTATCAGACTGTGGTTCTAAACAGGGTGGAAGAAGGCAGTGTGGATAATTGTATTTCTGCTGTGCTATTTGCCATCGTTGTCCTCATTTTCAATACATATATGATTTACTAATTACATTATACTGACAATGTATATTCTGATGAAATAAAATCAACTGCAGAGGACAGCAACTATCTATAATGTTTTATCCTACCTTTTCAACAGCTGTTTTCTTATAGTCACAAAAATATTGAAGAAAGGGAACAGTACAATGGTAGAATAATCTTAAAATCAATCATGACCTTTTTGTCAATAGCTACAGGAGTTTTTCTATGTGGTCTCTATAATCTCATTTCCCATAAAGTGATGCAATGTGATGCAAACATCATAGGATTTAATTTTCCAGCAGCAGACGCTAGCTAATTGACTGCTGATGAGTTGTATGTAACTCATGTTCATGTTTCCCCAATTAACAGAAGCTAATGCACTACTTGTCTTGTACTCAGAACTCACCTTAAATCTACACAAAACATTTTTTTAATCATGAAAATAATTTACCTGATGTCAAAACATTACATAATATGTTGTTACATCAACATATAGGTTTTGATTTGCATTTCTGTACAATGACAGATAAATGAAAGCAGACTAGATCCTGAAATTAGAATAGAATAGAATAGAATAGAATAGAATAGAATAGAATAGAATATTTCAGTTAGAATAGAATATTTCAGTTAGAAGAGACTTACGACTATCTAGTCCAACTGCCTGACCACTTCAGGGCTGACCAAAAGGTAAGTCATCTAGTTAAGGGCATTGTCCAAATGCCTTGTAAGAACTAACAAATTCATAGAAAGGGGAGAATCTTCATGGACTATAAGAAGTCTGTCTTCTAGACTTTATTGATCAAAGTATTATCCTTGACTAATTAATACTTGTATTAAAACCAGTGACATTTAAAAGTGACAACGAAGCAACCTGACGAGTGTGCTTAATTGAAAAATCACATCCCAAGAGTATTCAAGTCACTAAGACATTCTTTCTACATTATAATAATTAACCACATCCCATGCCATTTTTTACTCTTTATGATACAACTGAGATTTCTTCCATGCATATCCTTATTGACTGGCAAATCTGTCCCTGTAACTAAGAGTCCTTCCCTAGAGTTTGTTTTGTGAACATCAATTTTATCATGCACTTCTATTCCATTTATAAGAAAGTATTTATTTTATTTTTAATTCATGTGACGCTATCACAATACTAATTAAAAGGATGGGATTTAAAAAGAAAGGCATAATGCACACACTTTGAGGATCACTTTAGCCCCACATTATAATAAATTGTTTAAAATTATTACAGAACTCATTTGTGCATTTTCACAGTTCCAACTTCAAGAAAAATTTCAACCTAGTTTTCAGATGGCCTCTGGATACATTCTAGGTAGAAATTACTTAGATTAAGAAAGAGAAGATTACAGACATTTAGATCCTACTCTTTTTAAAAGTATGAAAAGAAGCCTGATGCTGTAGTGCCACATCAGTGGGAAAAGGAACAGGTTGCTTTTGTCCTATCACTGCCTCTTCAAAGCTGTGCTGTTTTCCCAGTGGGACTATAGGGCAGATTGGCTCAGGTGCTGAGAATATTAAAGAAAATTAATTAACATTCAGCATGTGGAAATATAATAAATGTATTAGTTTGGACGGGCAACATAGACTTCTTTTGGGATAATACTGGCATCAAAATCTTGTGCATTAAAAGAAAATATTATTTCTCTGATTTTACTAAGTGATCTCCTTGCACTTATTATCTCTTCCATTTGGGTGCCTTGCTCAGGCCAGTTTTGCTACGTAGTGGTGCAACATTTTTTAACACAGCAAGAAAACCCACTAGAATAGGCATAATCACATAATAATAATAGTACTAATAGTAACAATGATAATTATAAATAAGTGTTTAGTCTGCTTTATAGGGGAGAATGCAGTAAGGTCCACTTTACCAGAACTTTTTCCTCAGTCAGTGACTGCAGAGAGTGCTAGTGGAAAGGCCTTTTTGGGTGTACCAGACATGTTTCCTCTCATCTTGAAATGCCAGTTCTCTTAAGAAAAAATGGGCACTGAGGTTTGTAAAGGTAAGCCAGTGCCATGTGGGTGGTATCTTTGGTGGAATACCTACAAGGGTCTGTCAGCAGCATGGATAGCTCACAGAGGGGCAGAGTGTTGTCTATTACATGCATTTGGCTTGCAGGACTTCAGGTAATCTTGGCACAATACAAAAACATTACGAAAATTATTTCTGATACATTTATTACTTGGTTAATTAAGGAATTAGGGACCTTCTCACATATAGTTATACAGGAAAAGAAGTTTTTTTGAAGTGAGGCTTTAGCACAAAAATTGATTAGGTTAGGACAATCTGGTACACTTTTTATTTGTCTCAGTAGGACCTTTAGACTATGGTTATTGTTCTGGTACTATAATAGTAAAGATAAAAAGCTCTTATTCAAAATTTTGGCATGACTTTATAAAGGTTATAAATAAATCCATCATTAGCAGAAGTCACCAAAGTGTAGAAGAAGGTCATCAACTTGCTAAACACCAAGTATAAAATTTAAGGCAACTAAGGTTGACTAAGACAGAAGATTTAACAGCTATATGCACTTTTCATTTGCAGTTTAAAATTTCAATTAACTATCTTGATCTGTTTAAAAGAGCAGTTTAATAGCTACTTAATAGATTGGCTAGAGATCTGCAGTTCCTGTGTTTTGCACGAAAAGTTACGTTGTTTTATAGAACTGACATCCAGAAAACTTAGTGGGTTTTTTCTCCAACTTGCAATGTACTGTAATATTAGACTAAAAAGAAATACAAGAAAGATGGAGAAAAAAAAATCACTGGTAGTTTCTACTATAGAACGGTGATTAGTGAGATGGACAATGTAGCTGTGATATGGTGAAACTTAACACAAACTTACATGAAGATCACATATTAAGGGAAAAAATCCCAAGATTAAAATTCAACTAAGTCTCATTTTTAGAATTAAGTGAACTTAATTATTGCTGTTTGTATACTTTCTTACTACAACTTATCTTTTGTACATCTAATTCAATGCCAATAACCAATGAATTGGTCACTATGAAGAGATAATTGGCCACTATAACTTATGCACCTTCCCTTAGGGAACAGAGGGATACCATATTTTATGAAGGTTGGTTGTTTCCTGCTAACAGTCATCTCAATTTAACATTTCTGTAAATGGAATCTTTATTTCCATTTGCGCAGCTGGCCGTTTTACGCTGCTTTAATGTCTAAAAGAAATTAAAAATCAACTTGCACTGCCACAGATGTATATCAAGGGAAAACTGACAAACCTGTCTAATTTTAAGGCAGAAAACACCTTAGTTTAAAAAAGTCTTTTGTTGTGATAAAGGTCAATGAAGTTGTAATGGCAACCAACAAAGCTGTAATATATTTAAGACTTGGCAGTTTGCTAGAGTCAATTGGTGCAGATCCAGCGACTCCAGCTGAAACTGTAATCGTTAAAAAGGGTACAAGCCTCCTCTACAGCTGAAGTGTTTGCATTCCTTATGGCATTTTACTCTTCTCTCAATCTGAATATTATAGTATTTTCAAGAAAAAAAAAAACAATATTTTTTTGCCCTTAAGAGGGCAAGTTTTTTCTGTTTAAAAAAAAAAATCTTCTTTACTCCTTTTCTTAGTTATTGTTCAGTTTGCAGAAAAAGATGAGAATTTCATCTTTGTTTTCAAGCAACATGAATTCCCGCTCTTTTAATAATATTTGGCCTTTTCTTAATGAACTATGTCTTCAGAGTTCAAAAAAGAGGCCATTAATAAAAGCCCAAAGCCAGATATAGATTGTCACACCTTACTGTCTGAAGGACATAAATTAATTTATAACATTTATTTTCTAGTGTAAGGTTAAAAAGATAAAATTAGGTCTAAGGGACAAAAACAAAAATAGGACAAAGATAATACACTAAAGAAGAGAAATAATTTTTGTAATCATTTCTTGTATTAATTTGTCCAAAAAACAACATTGATATACCACATTTGTAAATAAGCTTGGGAAAGCACACAAAAAAAGCCAGGTTGTATTTGAAATGAAAGCTGTTTGATAAACTAATTTTCATTTTTGTAATGTAGGCATTTAACATTTTTTCAAGCTATCCTGATCACTCTAAAAACACAATATGGAACAGTTCCTGTTGAAATTGTAATAAACAGATGAATTGTTGGAGAGGTTACTCAGTGTTACGCTGTTCAGGAAAGCTGCATTTCAGAAGCTTATGTGGAAGCACTGAGGATTCACAGCAGCTGGAATTTACAACTGAAAGATTTCTGAGGTAGTAAAAATGTATCTCCAGGGATAGATGAAGGCACGTTAATGTTCAAGAGGTGACCAGGGCATCTGTACTGAATAATTAACTTCGTTAAAGAGAAGAAAAACAAGCAGTTTCTATTTTTCATCTTAAAAATGGGGAGCAGAACCTTTGCTGTGCTCTGGTTTTGCTAACTGACACCCTAAAGCTAGTCCCTGACCTCAGCAGAGATACAAGGATAATACTGACTTCAGCAATAGTCTTTTCTTATACTCAGAACTTCTGAAGATTTTGGAAGCAGACATGAACAGTTTTCATCAATAAATAATTCCAGTTCAGCAATAAATTTGTAGCTGATACACAGATTTTGCCGTTAGCCTGAAGGCTATGCCCAGTACTGGTAGGGTGACAGATTCAATACTAATTCTGTCCCAGTTTTATACACTTTTTTATTTTTAATATTTCTTCTTCTCTCTCATATCTCAGAGCTATATGCTGTAAGTCTTGACTAATGACTGATCAGAACAAATTTTGTGCTTTAGAACTGCTGCAGTCATATAAAAATTTCATCTTCATCATCAGTGTGCAATTGTTCATATAAAGCATGGATTTTTTTAAAGATTACTTTTGGAACTACTTGGCACATGCACAATGCAAACTTGAGAGTTTTCATCAAAAGTTACTAACCTGGAGGAAAAAACCACAAATTTTATGTTTTAGAAAAGTCTTCATGTGAACTGCAAGAGGATTAAAGGTATCAACTTTCTGGGCATACATTAAATCCTCACAATGAGAGGTAAAATGGGAAACAAAAATTCTAGTCTTGGAAAATGTAGCTGACAACACCACAGTATAATTTTTTTAAAACCTTTCCGAACTGTGATACATCTAGGGTATATATGTATCTCCCATCTGCTCCTTGAGATGAAAGCGAATTATCTAGTCAAGGATGGGAAGGAACTATCTGCATCAGTGATTTCTTGTATCTAAACTAGCTAAGCTTTTTTCCAGAAAGTCTGAGTTGTTTTTTTTTTTTTTTTTTTTTTTGGTCTGGGCCTGTTGTTTCTGGGAACCATGCCAGTACAGTACCTTTATAGGATATTTTGCTTACCATCCTGATAACATAGTTCAGTAGTTTCTGATCTTTTTCACAACATAGATATACCCAGACAATTTTGTAAGCAAAGTCAAATGATCCCTTGCTTAAATCTTCAGAAGGTATTTAGGTACGAATCTCTGTTGGAAATACCAATGAGCAAAAGGACATTAAAAGCTTCGTATCTTGGCTACTTGAACTTACTTTTCAATCCAGATTTCTGTTTTAATTTTACATTATAGATCATTAATTATATGAGACAAGGACCTGCATTATTAAAAGTCACTTTATCAGGTAAGTTTTAAAAAGGAATAAAGAGTCTGCCTAAGAAGTCCTTAAATCAGAGAGGAAACTCATTTAAAACAAACAGGCAAGAGTGTTCAAGCAAATAAATTCTTTTTTGAACATTCCTCATCTCCAAAAATCCCCTTTTTTTTTTTCTGCCTACAATACTTTCAGCAAAGGGTAAAGTACTCTAATTCTGTAAAGCCCTTACGAATCAAGTAGAGTAACATTTTCAGTGAAAACAGTTTGGATCTCTCTCTGAATAGAATATTCAACGGAAAAGGGATAGAGGTGGGAACAGATTAATAAGTGACCCATTCCAGTATTAAATCACTCTTTCAGGATTTTATATTCCTTTTAGTAGTTCTTTTAATAATGAATTATAAGGCTATAATTTACATCAAGACATTCGACTCATTGGATTAAAGAAAAACACATCTTATCATGGAAAAAGAATCAACTCAGAGATTGTTCAAATTATCTGCTAAAGTAAGAACATACTCCATTTAATATTTTCTTATTCTCTTTTCTTGAACTCAGAGTAACCAACACCCAGTTGATTTTCAGAAAATAAACGTGAAACCAATAATACTAGGCAAAAGTGCATACAAGGGCATATGTCTTCTGTTACAAGACTCCTTACTTTTCAGCATAAATTCTTTAATTTTTGTTCATTTTTTTCATATTATATTGTGGAAATGCCTTTGGATACCAATTGCTTTTGACAAGGAGCGACATTATCGTAATTTCAGGCACACATGTAAGTTCAGTTGCAATCAACAGTGCTTTAACTGGTGATGATCTCTACTATTTTTTTTTTTAATTTTTTTTTTTAACACAACAGAAACATACTGTAGAACTGTGGGAAATTAAACTAAGGACACAGTTATCATTTAGGAGATGGAAAGAGTTTTCAAGAGTCCTCTGAAGTGTTTGGGACAAAGACAGGCCTGTCATAGAAACACCGTGCCTGTTCCATTCCCTGCTGGCATCCTTCACTAGGCAGACAGACGGATGTGCAGGTCACCCAGTAGCTTTCCCCAGCACAACTCTGTACTCAGCTGTGTTACAAAGCCTGGCATGGGACCCACACTCAACACAAATCTACACTAGAGCACAACCCAAAGGCTACAATTTGACCACACTTGCAAATGGAACCCTCTTGGATGTGCTGTATAATGATCTCAACTTTCATTACTCAAATGAGCAACGCTCATTGGGAAAACCCAAACACAGAGCTTAGAAGACAAAGGACTAAAATTAAGAGCCCAGAAATCACTTTGAAATCTTTGGAGTTTCACTCTGACCAAGAATAAAAATTGACTTTTATATATACTTAGCGTAGAGCCACATCTTGGAATTACGTTAGCAAAAAAAGACTCTTACTACCAAATTCCATGGCAAATTGCAAACAGTTAACCAACCTGAGGTCCATAAATTAAGTACCCCTGCACCTGAGATGCAGAGATACTATGTCCTGCTAGTTAGCAGTGCATTAAAGTTGATATCCTACTTCCTGAGAAAACTGTGTCTCATCCATAAGAGAACATTCACATTTCCTATAGTGAGTTAACAGTGTGCAGCAGAACTGGTTTGGAAATCTAATGTCAACAGATTCAAGTGGTCTTTAACTGTGATGCTGAACTACTGCAACAGCTATGGCCATCTCGGTTGGACCATTAATATTACAAAACCAATACTCAAATACAGAGGTTTTGTGCATTTAATACTCATGTAGGCTCATCCAAAGCAAAATGTGCTAGGAATAAAATCGGGGAAATTTCAGAAGGTGGTCAAATTCACATTTTAGAATGCATTAAGAGAGCTTCCCCAGTTCTGAAGGCCTAAACTGAAAAGCTCTTTAACTGTATAATCTAGACAATATACGACTCACACAATGACCACTTTTCCTTTAACACATTATCTGATAAATCATCTGTACTGTGTTTCATATCTCCTGTGTTGCTTGAGTTCTGCTTTTGCAGACTTTTTGAAGAATAAAACACAGCATATAATTTTAATTGATTTCTATTCATTCTCTCCCTGAAGAACTGGACATCCAAGATTTACAACAGTCTATGAAAAAAACAATGCTGAACTGGCAATACTTTTCTGAAAAAGAATGGTTCCAAAATTCACTAAATGAAATAAATATTCACCTTGATGTACAGGCTTTTCTTCAGAATACACCTTTAACTTTAAGTAAAAAAAAAATCTGAGTCCTAGAAAGGAAAGGTTTATGTTAAGGCAGAATCAAATTTGATGGAAACTGTCTGGTTCATGTCTGCAAAAGCCAACCTTATTTTAGAATGACAAATCCAGAGGGGGAGTACTTAAACCATACTGTCCTAACAGTTGAATAAGGATTCAACTGATTTATGACATCTTCAAGAATTATTATTTTTCTTTTTCAACTTTGTTCTTACTTAGAGTGGTGGTGTACAGCATTTGAGCTTTCTATGTGGCTTTGGACACATTTGTGTGCTACAATACAAGCATTCACAGCTACTCCTTCCTACCCTCTTTAGCCAAGTCATAGTCTGGGATCCTTATATATCCTAGATGAGGGCCTAATAGAGTACATAATGCTTCTTTATGTGGTTCCAGTAAACCCCATTACCATCATTTTGCTTTGATAACAGTAAGAACTCTTGTGATAACTTGTGATAATAGCTCACAGTGATGTTTTGGGTACAGCTTTACAGTTCAGATTTGGCTGCATAACCCTGAAATTTCTTAGACTCTAAGTGACAACTGAATGGCTGTGTGAAAGACAAACATGTAGCCACAGCTTACGCCTGGACCACTGCATTATTTCTAAAAAATGCTTTTTTAAGATATAGGACCATATCTGGGATGAGATTCATTCCTATCCTGCTAGCTAACATGGAAGCTAGGCCTGTTTAGCCTGGAGAAGAGAAAACTAAGAGGGGACTTTATAAATGCTCACAAATCTATAGTGTGGGTGTCAAGAGGATAGGGCCAGAACACTTTCAGTGATGCCCAGTTTCAGAAGAAAGGGCAATGGGCACAAACTGAAACACAGAAAGTTCCATCTGAATATGAGAAAAAAACTTCTTTACTTCAGGGGTGACAGAGCACTGGAACAAGCTGCCCAGAGAAGTTGTGAAGTCTCCTTCTTCACAGATATTCAAAACCTGCCTGGGTGTGATCCTGTGCAAGCTGCTGTAGGTGAACCTGCGTTAGCAAAGGGGTTGGACTGCATCTCCACAGGTCTCTTCGAACCCCAACTGTTCTGTGATTCTGTGAATTTGGATTTGAAGACGGTTTTATCACTTGCAGCTTCCCCTGAAACTACTTCATCTTTTCAGGGAGCAGATGCTCAGCCCTGCTGATATATGGCTGAAACATATGGCTGTGGATCTTCAAGTTAGGAAAGATATAAATAAAATATGCATGACTTGAAATAATATCATACACCACTATACATAGAGCTGTCTTAGCAAGAGTTCAAATTAGGATGGCTATATATTTATTGAGAAAAAGAGAATATTGTAATATTGTTGTGCCATAGGGAAAGAAAGAAGATAGTTAAGTACTGGGTGAAAATCCATACCAACACCTTGTTGTCTGCCTGCAACTGCCTGATCCTAAAAAGACCTGGAAAGACGTAAAATCTTGGTTAGCGGTACACATTTCTTAGGAACTGTCAGCAGGGAACATGCCAAAAATCCCAGCTGTTCTATAAAAGTATTTGTGAATTGCTTCATCAAAATAATAATTTAGTCCATAGACCAGAAATGAAAAATTATCTTTTTAAATCCAAATGTATACTAAGAAATAAAGTAAAAGCTATGATTTTTTTACTAAGGTAGATGTTAATGCAAACAGTGCTTAAGACATAGTTGAATAATGTACTCAGATGTCATGGTCAATTCAAATCCTTTTTATTAGAAGTGGCTTTGCAGCTGGCTATAGCATCTGTTGGCTAAGCCAACAGGAAGACTCTGCAAGTTGGTTTCATCATCTTAACACATAAGTAAAATATCTATGATGCTAACAATTTTTTCAAAATTTTTTTAATGAGAATCAATTACAATATCTGCCAAGAATTACAAGAAAATGCTAAGAAAAAAAAAATTAGAATACATATTAGGAAGAAATTCTTTACTGTGAGGGTGGTGAGGCACTGGAACAGTTGAGGGAAGTTCTGGATGCCCCATTCCTGGAAGCGTCCAAGCCCAGGTTAGATGGGGCTTTGAGCAACCTAGTCTAGAGGGAGGTGTCCCTGCCTATGGCAGGAATATTGGAACTGGATGATCTTTAAGGTCCCTTCCAACCCAGGCCATTTTATGACTCTATGAAATCATCACAACTATGTTCCAGATAATGAAAAAGTAGCATAGACCTTTCCTTGAAAGAATATGTAGTGACCTCAATGCATTTTCAGCACTAGGACAAAAATAGCACTGTATTACTTTCTATTTTTGTAGCTAGACATAATTATAACATACATTGATTAATTATGTTGGGCCATAAAGATCTTGGAAAACTGACTGCTTTTTTATTATTATTTTGTCCTTGAATGCTTGAGTTTGATTTGATTAGGAGGAAAGGAGCAAGAGAAAGTCTTTTTTCTGATTTTATGCAACCAAGTGGGAAATAAAGAGTTCAGTGCATCTGCACCAGCAATTACAAGCAATTAGAGGACACTTGAATATTGGTTGTAGTTAGGTGGAAATTCTTGATCGTCATAAAATGAGAAGCAGGGTTATATTTACCTACTGCCTTTGTTTTCTACCAATACAAAATCAGTCCAACAGTATCCTAAATATATTACAGCACATATCTATTTAGAGCAAAGAAAGAAGATTTCTTACTCTGGAAATAGGACTGCTGTATCAAAACATCTCTCACATTTGCAGATAACTATCAAAAGTAAGAAAGAAGGTATGCATGTTCTATTCACAAAAAGAGAGATTAGGTATTTATAATGTTTAATTCTCTCAATTATTAGGAATACTAATTAGAGACAAATATATACGAATAGATAGAAATATTAATATATACCTATAAATAGAAATAAACATATACTAATATAATTATGTATAAAAATTATTTGAATCACAGAATCATTCAGGCTCGAAAAGACCCTTAAGATCACCCAGTCCAACTGTTAGCACACCACTAAAACACTTCCCTAAGTGCCATGTCTATATGACTTCCAAACATCTCCAGGGCATCCACCATCCAGGGATGGTGACTCAGCCACTTTCCTGGGCAGCCTATTCCAGTGCTTGAAAACACTTTCCATGAAGAAGTTTTCCAAAATTACCAATATCAATCTCCCCTGGCACAACCTGAGGCCATTTGTTCTTGTCCTATTGCTCATTGTCTGGGAGGAGGGACTGAATCCCACCTCATTACAACCTCCTTTCAGGTAGTCATAGAGAGCTGAAATAGTGATATAATTATATAAATTTTATTAATTATTAAAATTAATAGATTGGTTTTTAGAAAATAACACAGGAAATGTATCATACCAAAAGTAAATAAACCCTTTTTGAGGGGGAGGAAAAGAATACTGGCTTAGAAAGTCATGTTTCTTTCCTTGAAGAATAACTTAATGACACAGTTTAAGAATCATCTATCCTTTCATCTTTCATTGCCGTTGAATGTGGGTCAGTGTTAAACTGGGTTAGAATATAACTCTCTGTTTACCACTGCATGTTCTGGTTTATGATCTCAAAATGAAGCCTTGTGATTAAGGTTTGCATACACTTTCAGTGACTTCTCAAAAGTTTTTCTCTTTCCTACCTGTACTAGCTATTTGGGTGATTCTTGACTACAGCATATTTGACTTATTTTTGAAGTCCAACCAAGAAATCAGAGCCTCTTAGAAAAAATGTCATATACCTCTAAAAAATGCCTCACATATATTCTCTTATACTGCATATAGAAGTGTACTAGCAAATTTCTCTGGCCAGGGTAATTTTTACAAATGTTGAAGCCAATTCTATAATGAAATGTGATGAGGTAAGTCCCTGCAGCACAAGTGATGCTCAAATTGAGCATGTGGCCCAAGAAGACTCCAGATTGCATCCAGATTTGTAGCTGCGTATCCTTTTTTGATTATGATTCAATGAATCTCACATCAACACTATTTCAGTAATAGCCAACATTGGCAAAATGTGTCACTTCACAGAAAGTTTTGAAAACCCAGTTTCTACGAGAAAAGTTTTTAAATTACAGATTTTCCTAAGGAAGAAGAATTGTATTTTGATCACAAAGGCCTAAAGCAAATATTAAGATTTTTAAATTTTGTTGTTCTGTTATGAACCTATGATATACTGATTCCTAAAGGTAAATAAAGTATCTCTGAAGTCAGTACAATACTTAGTAAACAACTTTTCAGTTTCTTTCCTTGGCCTACTTCTCATGACCTCCAAAAGCGGGTCAGCACTTAGAGAACCTACCTAATTTAAACAAAACTCAATGGAATGAGGTGATAAGAGTTACAGGGTTCTCTCCAATATACCTGAAACATTGTATCTTTATTCAAATACTCATTAACAATGAGCCAATAAAATAAAAACATACTTAGATGACAGAAACCATAGACACATATGTCTTGCCTATTCAAACTTCTACCTGGGAATGCTTATGTGAGGTTCTTTGTTCCACTGTAAGTACTACATTTAAATAAATAACAACAACAACAAAAATGATAAAGTTCTTAATTGCAATTTACAGCAGAAATTGAAATTGATCGCCCTTAGTCTCGCTGTCTTCAGTATGGAGTAGAGATGCTAACAAAGGCAACAGGGTGAAAAAAGATCAGATCCTTAACCAATGTACACTAGTAGGATAAAGATATTATTCAACAAGTAAGAGATTTTCAAAAAAAACAACACAAACTCTCAACTTAAAAATCTGGTTTAGGAAGCTTTTTTAATGACTATTTAGATGACTCTATTTTTAAAGAGTTATTATTTTGGACTCCTTTTTGCACAGAATATATAAGCATCCAGTCCCATTAAAAAACCAGAAATACTTAGAGCAACATTTTATTTAATATTTTTATTATATATATATTTACAATATAATATTTTAGTAGCAATATTTATTATATTTATTAATATACGGTAACGCTTCAAAGCATATCAATGACTTAGTAATATCTATCAAATTTACAATTTGAAATCTAAACTGAACAACTTCAGAAGGTACTATGAAGTAAATACGTCTTAGGCAAATTTACCAACCATCTCCTCTGTGACTCAGCTAGATCTTATTTTAGTATTATATGAAAAAGGACACAGTTCTTCTCTCTCCCATGAGGTGTTGGTTTGTTTTGGTACTCATCAATGCTGAGACACATACATGAAGAAAACATTAATTCACAGAGGATTCTACCTAAATCTGATTCTTGATTCTCACCTTTTTATTTCCCTACAGAAGCTTCATCCATGACAGTGCTTATGCGAGTTTCTGAAGCTACACTATTCAGCACTGTATTTCAATAAATAAATCAATCAATAGTACAGAGTTCTTAAAGCACAATCAAACTGCCCTACAATTTACTGCTGCTTGTGAGAAATATCTAGCAGTATCCTGCCACAGTCCTGCCACATGATACCTGCCAGCATGTTAAAAGTGAAAGATCAGCTTATTGGAAATTTTTTTAAAGAAACTGGTATGCACCTTGTCAGGCAGAGGGTGAAGAATGTAATTTTTTTTGAAGAGTATGACGTCCTTATTACAAGGAGGGAGGTAAGAGGGAGCTTGCACACTATAGTGAGTCAGCACAGTAAATATAAAGGAATGTGTTATTGGAGTATTGAACCTTTTGCATACTAAGGGTCATTGCACTTTATTTGTAGTGATAATACCAGAGGATTCCTGGGGGTAGCTTGCATCTGAAGTGACAGTGATTTTTCTACTATCCATGTATGTGGAAAAAAAATAATTGCTTCCATTAAAACAATCAAGTTGGGAATCATTTAGGACAGTAACAATTGCTGATTATTAAAAGTCATTTATATTTTCTTTCTCTGGTTTGCAGTATTCTACATTTCCCCATATAAGCATCCTTTATCAGAAAGACCTGGGGTGCCAATAGCAACAGAAGATTTTCTGGTCATGATGAATAGCTCATTATCCAAAATATTGTCTGAATGTATATTATGATGGCGCAGAAGTCTCAGAATTTGAGTCTTCTGATCTTCTCTTATCTACTGCAGTAGATAAAAAGTCACATGCACTGTGCATGTTGAACATACCGAACAGGGGAACATTCTGTCTTTAAGAGGAAAAGATGTTATCAATATTTTAGGAGGCTGCCAGAAGGACTAAGTTCTTTCTTAATGAACAGGTACTTCAGAACATGAGGTTCTATATAGGTGAATATTTACATATGGTGGGGAATTATCATCATCATTTAGAATAAGCACAGTAATATATGTGTGGTAGACTTTTTCAAAGACTTCCTTACTAGTTTGTCCCCCTACCCTCTGGTAGTATTATTGAGAATGAAGAAGTGATTTTAATTATAGTAATGGAATCTACTATTAATTAAAAATTTTATAGACAATTAACTGAAATCATATTACCTTTTTAATGGCAGTGATATTCTGGACGAAAATGTTGAACCTTAAGCTATTTACAAAATATGAAAATAAAAATAGTGCTAGCTTCATATATTCCATGAAAGACACTTATTTATGAAATTTTAGTTTAAAATTGCTTCTTAGAAAATTTTAAGAACAATTCCTAATATTTGGGGAACAGGAAAATTAGTTGAAACTGTGGTGAGCTCACAGCACATTCTGCAATCTAATACCTTTTAACAAGGAGAAATCTTTAAAACAAAACAGGAAGTCTCACACTCAAGCAAAGAAATATTTTTAAAAGTTCTTGCTCTTCATTTGCAAACTCTACTCAGTGATAAGAAAACTGGAAAAAAATATTAGGATATTGAGCAAGCTGCCTGCTTAACAGCTTTTAATTCTCCACATTAAAAACATCTGAAAAGATAATTAACTTTAGGGAGAAAGACATCAAGCACAAAAGGTCCATGCTAATGTTATCATTAGCAGTTTAGCAAAGTTTAGCAAAATGAGGACAGCATGCAAGTTAACATAGTGAGGGATTTCAGTGGCAGCAGGACAGTTTGTAGATGGGTTTAAACACCAACATTAAAAGGAAGGGATTTAAAATTTTGCAAGTAAGGGAGAAGAAAAGGTCTTCCCTCATTTCATTCAGTTCCTCCTAAGACTTCCCTTCTCTGGCCTTTTCAATCTCTCTTTGTTCCAAGATTGCTTCAAATGGGAGCAAGAGCGAAAGGAAAGCCTGTTTAATTAGCACACTGAGCACAGTGCCATCTTTCTCCATGCAGAGGCACGCAGGAAGAGGCTCTCACATCTTCCAGAATCCGCTCTCAGTTGGCTCAGTCATCTGTGAAATGTTTGCCAGTCTCTCTCCTAGATGCTCTGAACAAATACTGCAGCACTCTGGGGGAACATTCAATACGAATGGGGCAAAAGAACGTGCAGAACAATTTCTAACACTTTCCTCAGGAAAGCATTTTATTTTATCTGTTTTCATTTGAAAACAGCAAGAGATCCTTCCACCAGAAAAATATTCCAGTTGCATGAATTTCATTAGCATATCTAGGGAGCTCCAACTGGGTACCAAATGGTACGACTTACATTCGTGTATCTATTTTCTGCCATATGTCAAAGGAGTTGGCTGTATCTTGAGAATATTATAGTTCTGGCTGATTCAGCACAGTGAACAATCCATAGCCAAACATTCAGAAATACGGGCTTAGAGCAGGGAATTATGACTTCCATATCAGTCATTTTTATTTGTAAAGGTAAAAAAAAATAAAAAAATCACTGGCTTATGAATGTCAGATCAACTGAAGTTCCCATATGATTTCTTACTCATACAGGATAATAAAAATACATCACCTGTTACAGAGAAACGCACAATAACTCCACGAACAATTGCGGGTTTATTTGCAGACCTAAAAAGAATTTTGTAATTATTTTCCACACATTCAAGATTTAAATTCATTTTGCTAACAAAATAATAAAAAAAATAGGATTTATCTGTCTACAGCATAGTGTCTTTAATGTTTTCCCATGATAAAGATATTTCCATAGCTATAAATATCTGAGATCTTTCTTTTTATAGTTCAGAGAAAGTGTAGAATTGCAAAACATATACTAAATATTTATAAAACGGAGCAATGACATGGAACATAAAAATCCAAAGAGTGTCTACTATGCTCAGCATTTTGTAAGTCAGTGTTTAGTAGTTTACCTATGACAGCATTATAGGTGATATTTCTGAGAAAATAAAGACACAAAAGATGAATTATAAGTCTCTAGAAAATTCTATCATACTAAATGGGAAATTTAAGAACAATCCCAAGCTTTGGGTTCAGTATCTAACATTATCAGAAAAGGGAAATTCCCATGAAGCAGTGCTTGTCACCATGGCAACCTTGCAAGGTAGCACAAAAGGGTTCATCTTTATGCAACACAATTTTATAAAATCTATCATCCTAAATGTGACAGCATGTACTATCTTTTGGGTCTGCTGTGACACCACAATGCATATGAGTTATTAAATATAACCAATGCCTCATTTATTACCAGTCAAAGACGTTACCTTTTAAATGCAAATGTTGAAAATTAAAATGAAGGGTGTAATCAGTAGAGCTTCCCAACCTTAAATTACCACAGGGAGGCTAACAATATCAGCTTGCCGACATTGTGTTTTAAATATATTTTTAAAATATTAATACTAAGATCTATGCTTATTTTTGACAACTGTGACATGACCTTTAGAAGTAAAAGTAATAAAAGCAGTATGACCACAGTCTTTTGCAATAAAACCCTATAATCTCAAAGCATAAAAGCTATACTAATAGGTGATTACAAAGGGGATTACAGTGCAACCTAGTGAGTATATCTTTACCAATTCACAAGGCACAGCTTTTTACCACATAAATGTAATTTATTGTACTTAAAAGCTGTTTGAGAGAAAGGTTACCTGGCAAACCTGCATCAGGTGCTCCAGGTTAATTTGATTCAAGTTATTTTCTACAGAATGTCTAATTGTGAATGGCTCTGCCTATTGATCTCTTGCTAAGATCAATAAATTTTTTCCATCTCTGTGAACCACACAGAGAGAAGAGAGAAAAAAAAGGCTTATAATAGATTTCTTGCACAGAAGCTGCTATCTCCCTTTTTTTCTTTTTACCCAAGTGTCATTTCTTTTCATTTTTCTGTTTCATACAGTACAAAATCTCTAAGGGAATTAAACTGAAGTATGCAAACTGTAATGAATCATAAACTTTCAAATATCGTGTAGAGATCTTATTTTTCCTAATGTTTGTTTGCTTTTTCCCCCCCCCCTACAACTTTATAAATCCATAGAAAGATATTTTAAATGACCTTGAGGATGTCAGAACATGCACAATATTGGCTTAGTGAATATAAAGAAAATCCGCAAGTGACCTTCTTCTCATGAAATGGCATCATAAAATGAAAATTTTCTTTGTTTTTTTTTTTTCCCATATTAGGGTATAAGCTTTTGAACTCAGGCATGGACTTAGTAATAGAAATATACAACCTGATGCAGGTTGGTTTCAGAGGTTTGTTTTGTAGGTTAGTGTGACTAACAGTCATGCCTCTTATGTAAATGTCTTTGTATATCACCAATACAATTCACATTCTTCAGAAATAACCTGTTCAAAGAGAACTAAAGTTCTGAGAATAATTAGACTAGGCAAGGCACAAATGTACCTTTTAAATAAATATCAAATATAGTCTTGATAAGGACAGAAGGTAAAGTTAGCATAATCTGTAGAACTATCTTCTCATTTAAGCACTTTTTGAATTCCAAGTGAATTCATAAGGGAGGGAAAACTGAGACAAATGCTATGCTATGTGTACTAAGGGAAAGACAGCACTTTTCCAGCCTTGGTACACCCTTTCATAGGACTGATAACAGATAAGAGACTATTATGACAGGTTAGCCAGCTTTCTGGGACTTACCCCAGCAGGAAAGGAAGCCTTGCATGGCATACAGTTGGCAAACAGGCTCCCTGGCACCACTTCACGTGACACTGCCATGAAGAAGAGCCTCCCTCAAGAAGCACTGCTTCCCCATTAATCCCTTGATGCAGTCATGGGACATTTGAAGTTACATAATTTATCATGAGTACCTCTGAGGTGGCCCGAAATTCGACAGCAGCTGAATTAGATCCTAGCTCCTAGCAGAACTTACGAAACAGAATAAGCTTTCATAAAATATACCCATTGGCTCTTTTGCCCTTTTCTTGCTCTCCAATTGCTCACATGAACATGGAGTTTTATAAATGTGCGGCTAGGATCTCATTCTTCAAAGTGATTATGAGCAATGAAAAAAAATCTCCAACAGAATCTAGAGAAAAATAATATAAAAAGTCTGTAAGTGACATCCACAGCCTTCCAGCCTTTCAAAGATAACACCTTGAAACCGTTATTGCTGTTGACCTGACATGCATAATGCCATGACTAAGACTTTGTGCTGAAGCAGTTGTAAATTGGACAGCCAAGACTCATCCACATTAATCAAAGAGTTGCTGCTTCTCTCCCAGAGCAAAATTGAATGGGGAATATGTAAATGTCAAATACAGCAACTTGGCTTTGGGTTACAAGACCTAGAGCATATTTTGCCATTCCGATACCTCAAGACTACTCAGACTTCTAAACCACATATTTCTTCTTTGAAAAACAAAATATCTTTAAAAACAAAAATACAAGTTATTTGGATAATGAATAATAGTTAGAGGTTTATAATTTACAGCAATCAAAACTGGAATAGTATTGAAAACCTGCTTAGCAAATCTATGCTTCTCCTTGCATCATACAATGAAGCCATGTTTGATTGACTACAACCTTTTTTCAGAAAGAACATGATGAGTAACAGAATCAATTGTCAGATGATTCTGAGCAATTTTATCTTCACTACAGCATATTCCCAGCTCTGAAAGCAATTTCTTCTCAGCATTGCTCATATTAAGACTGTATCTTAAATAATAGAGTATTGTATCTTCATCTGTGTTCTAATTTTAATACAGTAATTAACACTAACTGCTTACTATCTTTGATTAAGAAATTATTTATAATACTTGCTGAACTTGATAACTTCACAATATAATCTCATTTATTCTCTACTATAAATGTCTGACCTATTCTATTTTTGTGACTGGGGTAGTTTCTGCATGCTTGTGCAAGTACCATAAGTGTGAAATGGTAATTTTCTTCCTATTTATTTCACATATGAAAAAAATAAACAGAAAATTTATAATTATTCTTTAAAAGTTCTGTAAGATGTATGACTTTAAATAATGAAAAATAATAAGGCTAAATTGCCAAACTCATTTTAATCAATAAGAATTTTGCCATAGACTTCAGTAAGGGTAGGATATTGCCCTTACAGAGCCTAAATAATACAAAAGATCACAGCCAAATTACTGATTAAAAGTAAAATAAAGCTCAGAGAAAAAAAAGAGTCAATATCTTTAAAGCTTTGCTGTGTCTGAGTAATCTAACTTTAAACTGAGTAATTCAATTAAAAGCTTCAAAAAGGAATTTATATAAACACAAAATTAGTGGTTGAGTTTTATATTATTCAATCTACTGCTTTATCATACTGATGGTAATATATTAGTTTATTATAAACATTTAACCCCCCCATAATTTTCTAGATTATACCACAGCATAAAGTATATTTTATTGACATAACCTGCCATAGCCCAATGTCTTAAATCTTCCAACAAAGCCCAAAGTTAAAAACATTCCTTCAGCAGCTATTGAATATTTCAAGGCATAGATTAAGGGATGTATATTTCCATTCCTTAGAAGTGGAGAAGAGAGAATGTACTGTACAAGAGAGATAGATCATGGCAAAGCAATACTGCAAGTGAAAAAAAAAAAAGCAATATCAAGTCAATAGTAATATTAGCTATATTGATGAATCTTTTCATTACTATCACTTTGAACACAAACAAATTTCTACCATATCAGCCTGCCAGTAGTATCTGTGGGCTGCACGAATATAAGCAGGTGGGGCCTTTTTCCATTTTCCTATGAGTATTTCAATTGTAAGAGCAGCACTCTCGATTTACCTCATAAGCAAATCAGTAGCTGGTTTCATGGCAGAATATTGGCTTTTCCAGAGTTATATACAATTACAGTGTCTACAATAAATAATACACGGTCTTCCCCTGTCTACTCCCTTACAAATTTAGAGCAATTAGTTGCTATTACCAAGAGATGGACTATGGAAAATCTTCTGACTGTAAAGAAACCAAGGGTTGCATCTCTGTACCACAGCAACAACTCATCTGACTCAAAATTCACCACAGACACCAGTGCTCTTCAGCAACTTCTGTCTTTTGAGGGCTCCCTCTTGGCGGAAAGGTGCCTCTTGAAATTAGTGGTCTATCCTTCACAGCCTCTTTCATCGCTTTACCACAATGGACTTACTGCCTGACATATCTTTGCCTACACTTCTAGCCCTACCCTCCTGGTCTCAGCCTCACCATGCTTGGCATCTGACCTGGATATAAGCCATCAGTTGTTTGTCCTTCATTCCAAAGACAGTATTAGAATAGGAGAAGTTCAACAGAAGATTAAAAAAAAAGTGAAATTGTGGAAAAAATACTGGTTTTGCCATCTCTGTCCTTATTTTGATATATAAAACCCAGTGAAAACCATGGAATCATCAAGGTTGGCAAAGACCCCTATGATCACTAAGTCCAATTGTTGACCACCAGCACACAGCTATATGTGAATTCTTTCTTTAAGACAACTGAAAACTAAATCATGACATAAATAATTTGATAATAGGAGATGGATTTCTCATACAAAAAAGTAGTTATTAGCTGGCATTTGATAATATAATTCATATGCAGACTCTCAACAAATTTATAAGGCATTTTCCCTCAATCCAAACTTCTATACCAGTAACAGTTTTCTTAAGGAAATTATTACATCACTGCAAGTTGATCTGTAATTCTAGAAAACCACCTCCTTCCATTTGCAGAAGGCTGTATTTGATAGTCAAAAGAGATCCTCAGACTTTTCATTACAAGATAATATGCCAAACTCAGTGCATTGCATAGCACCTCATTCAGCAAACTTCAATTTTCACACTCTCATTGACTTTTATAACAGCAGATGAGTTCTGAACTTCTGAGTAACTTTATGCCCCACATATTCTAGGCTGATCAAATCCTTAAATCTTTTCTGAGTGTGTCTCAGTCAGTAGCAATAAAAAATTAGTGTATGTGAGATTACGCTGTCCCTCTGGTGATTCTGTCGCCTATGGTGGATCAAACTCTTTCAGGGCAGTGACTCTGCTCTCCATGCTTTAGTTAAGGCTCCATGCTACAGCTCAGCACTATTCCTAGCTTTGGTATTAGCTATGATGCAACATATCACTGTAATATTTATCTGTTTAGGCCTTCTTTAAAGACTCTCAAGAGGCAAGAACGTAGAGGTCAAAGGCCTAGCAAAGACCTTGTCCATTATTTTGATTAACTGAATGGTAATATAGTTCACATCTTAACAAGTTCTTAAATTAGGTTAAAAGTCTATAACTGTTTTTGAAAGCACAGACACCTATTTTCTAGGCTACTTTGAAATAAAACGTTTTAAGAGAACTGAATTCAAAGGGAACAAGTAAAATCTACAAAAACCACCACAAGGCTATGGCCATGGGTGTGCCTTCTTAACACAGTCATTTCAGAATGCCAAAATTGAGACACGTGTGAATTCACAATGTAGATTTTTGCCAAAATCTCACAACCTTTACTCATCCAGTTCTTCACAGTTTTCTCTTCTTCACAGAGTTCCCAGTCCTAAAATTCCCACAGTACCCAAAGGCACTTAATGTTTCTCCACGTCCTGCAGAGTAATACTGTTTGCTAAGCCAAGGGTTGTGAATTCTGGTGGACAGGATCTCTCTAGCCCTTTGGTTAAATCTCTGTTAGTGTTGCAAGGCTTAGGTCTCCTTTGTAGAGGTGGCCTTCAATACGAAAAGATTTTTTTTTTCTGCAAAATTGATGGTAAGAAAGATTGACTGCCTCTGGATGTATAATTCAGTTTGAAGTATCTGAAAAATGTTACTGAAAATCACCTCTATTTGCCAAAAAGCTGACAAGCTATTTGCACAAAACCATAGAAAGAATTCTGGGAGATGTCAATAATGAATAGGATAAATGTTCACCAGCTTGATAACTAAAGGGAGTTTGCTGATACATTTTAAATGCATTCAGCATGCTCTAGAGTCACTTTATATAGATATTGCTCCTGGATTTATAAAAAAAGCAGCAGTTCTGAAAAAGTGCTACTTTTGTTTCAGATTATTTGTCATTTTAATGCATATAAGTAATGTTTGAGTATATGTAATGTACGTATGCTATTTCCTCATAAAAATTTTAGACTTAAAAAATAGTGAGGGTTGTTTATTTTTTGCATGTTTAGATATAAAAAAATTCAACATATTTCTTTAGGGGAAATATAAGTGTTTGGGCATCATATTCAAACACATTATTATATATTAACATATACTCTACCTATTCCCTCCTCTTCACTCTATTTTCTTATACATTTATATTTCATATTAGATTTGAAAAATTTGTGTTTCAAGGTCTTTTAAATAATGTGGTTATGAAATAAACATCCAGAAGTACCCAGATACCTAATAGCACATGTAAGCTTTAGGTATCTTCATACTTTTAAAAAGCTATCACTAAATGTTTATGTTTTGGAGAATCAGAGGTTATTTTATCTATTTATTTAAGTCTAAGATATACAAAATGTTATAAAAATTTTGGTGGAAACAGACAGAAGCTTTATTTACTTGTCAGTGGTAAATAAGGTAAACCTGGTTTTGACTGTTTGAACTTCCTGATTTTAGAGGCAAAACTGTTTTTGCTAACTTATGCCACTTTTTACTTACTTCTTCCTTCTTCTGCCACCACTATCAACTCTTGAAAGCACTCTGTTACTTAGTTTTGTCCACGGACCTAATCTGGTTAGGCAAATATTACAGACCTCTGCTCAAGACCTAGAGGTCTCGTGTTTGTTTTTGGTCTTTTTTTTTCTTCATTATCCTTCCTCTTGTAGAAAATAAATAAGGTGGTTTTATTACAAGCAGGAGTTTTCATAGTTGCCTTATGCGGAGATGCCAGGAAGTCGTTTTGTTTGGAGAGTTGGGGAGTCATTTGGTGGTCGGGCACTGGTGGGATGCCTGCAGTTACTTACTGCAGTTACTTATGGCTGCTTGCAGGTCTGCCTGCAGTTGTTTGTTGCTGCTTACAGGTCTGGTTACAGTTACTTTTTGCTGCTTACAGTTACCTACAGTTACAGTGTGAAGGCGGCTGGAAAGCTTGAAAGGCAGGAAGACCAGTCTGGGCTCACTGACGAGGGACCACACGGCCCAGGATAGGGAGCAGTATGATAGGTTGGGAAAGACAACCAATGGACTGATGAAAGAAGGTGCGAGCCGGCCCTGAGAGACCCAATGGAATTCAAGAAGAGGGGCTATATGACCTTTTAAAGAAGACAAGAAGCGGGGCTAGCCATGCGAGAAGTGAGTGGTTATGTAAATCAAGACACCTAAAAAGGACTCGTCTCTCCCATTCCTGCGGTGCTCTCGGACTCTGGCATGAGGCCGACCGCATCCAGCGCGCTGAAAATAAAGTTCTTTGTTTGGCTGTCTTTGATAGTTTAATCAGAGATATTTCTCGCACTCTCAATATAAATCTACTTCACAACATCCTTCTTCTCAAGGGGTCTGAAAGCACATATGCTACAGTACATACAGGTCTTTTTTATTCACTATATTTGAAAAGATTCTTTGCTGATGTGCAGAGGATTATCAAATCAAGCCTCTAGCCTAAATATTTAATATTACTTTCAGATATATGACTTAAAATACAGTAATGAGGGGAGGAGAACGGTTGAAGAAAGCCTTTCTCTCTCAAAAAATGTTGTCATGAACTTAATAAAAGTAATTTTGTTATCAAATCAATTATGAAAATTGAAAGCGTTGGAGTTGAAATGCCTTTGACAAAAATATAGCATTGTTGAATTCTGATCACACATCAAAAGTGACAGAAACGCATAAGCAGGGTTTTTCTTTTTAAAGACTAAATGAACAACTAGATAGCTTGCACGAGGCACATCTTTCAGATCTCTCAGGCATTTTTTCTACACCCTTAAGCCAAGCAAACACCTTGTTATGCTGAAGGATTGCCAGGTCCGGGTTTTGCACTTCTAAATTATGATCCACTCCCACATCAACAGCTCTTTCGCCTTCCCATTCTTCTAAACTTCTCTTCCCCTTCCTGACCCTTGCAATATAAATAAAAAAGTGGATGGGTGGTTGGGCCTACTGAGTATTGGAACAGTTGGTCCTAGGAGAAAACATTTTGCAGGAAATAGCTATGGTATTTTAAAAACTTGGGAGCAGTTACCTTACTTTTCTCCTAGCAACAGGGAGACACAGTCAGTAGGAGAAAAGAATGGAATAATAAAATCTTTTATGTCTGTATTTCTATGGCTCTTCAGAGCCTTCCTGCCTTCTTTGAGACTTCACAGACACAGGTAGTTTTCAAATTCGCCTAGGAACAGATTTAAATGTCAGGACACTAAAATTTCCCCATGTAGTTTTCTACTTAACGCCTTAGCTTTTCAGGGGAAAGTTTTGAATACAATAACCCAGAATAAGCTGCTCTTACTACCTTGTGCCAGAAGTCATTGTCCTCCCACGCAGCAAGCATCTCAGAGGTGCTACAGGTATTTAATTAGCAAAGTGCTTCACAAAAGAAAGATAAATATTCACACTGTAAGGAAAAACATTGTCTGTCAAGAAACAAGAGGGACAAGAGATGCCTAAAGTTTTAGTAGAGTTTCAATCATCTTTACTTGCCGTTCTCTGAGCTTTCCACTTAGCATAAGAAAAAAACCTTCTTTCAGTGCATATTCACACTACTCTCTTGATCACAGGAAAACAGAACACCTTCAGTGCACGATAATTAAGTGCATCTGTAATCCAATTAGTAATTCATTGGTCTCCACACAGGCAGTGGCTTTGTTCTTAGACCACAGAAACCCTGTTCATTACTTAGTTTGAAAAAAACCCAAACAATCAACCCCAAAAACAAAACAAGCCAGAAGGAAAAATAGCCCAAATGCAAGTTGCATAACTCCTACAGAAAGCTCAAGTACAGAAAGAAAGAATGCTAATTTAAGTAATAATACACACCTATCAAAACGTTCCAAGTTTCTTTTACTTCTTCCTTTGTGATAAATTTCTCTTCCCAAACCATCCTGATCGGCACTAATGTCTGCTTGGTTTTATTCTTAGTGCTTCCTTACAGACAAAACCACTACAATAAGCTCAAACA
The DNA here is from genome assembly GCA_038380795.1 of Pyrocephalus nanus. Lineage (NCBI taxonomy): Eukaryota > Metazoa > Chordata > Aves > Passeriformes > Tyrannidae > Pyrocephalus > Pyrocephalus nanus. The sequence goes on from CM076260.1 coordinate 101,858,043, forward strand.
CTGAAGCAATCACAGGAGTTCCATGTAGAGTTACTAAAAAGAAATTAATCTAGCTTTTGAATCAAAGATATAGCAATTGTGGAATACTGGTAAGCTATTTTTCCAAATTACAGGCCTGGGATTGAGAACCATATTTTGAGGTATAGAAAGTTCATGCTTTAACTGCCAATTAGGTTTCCCTTAGTCCTTCAGCATAATGACAGACATTGTGCAACCATGAACGGGCTTCATCAGTTCTTCTGCAGTGTCTCTCAGACATAACACGGGATAAAATAAATATAAAATATATTGTAAATATAAAGGAAAACAGATTGTGTGGTGCTTTTCTCTCATGTACTCATTTATGTGAATTCGAATATTACAGTCCAACATAAATTATACAAAATGAGCTAATTGTAACTGCTGGAGGGTTTGGGGTTGCTCTTTGGGTTTTTGTTTTGGTTTGGTTTGTGTTTTTTTTTTTTTATTTTTGCTGTCAATTACTTTGTATCAGCTTTCAAAAATATGATAGCATCCTTGTAGTGACATTTCAATATGCCCTATTCTCAAGCACTTCTAATAAATTAATTATCTGAAAATATCAGACGCTGCCAGTTCTGCAGGATGACACTGAGAGAGAGTAGGAAGCTGCTCTGAAGTCCCCACGCTCACCAAACAGCAGCACAGGAGGAACCACGGGCATGCAGTTGAAGCCTGTTCCTCTGTGCAGCACCAGAACTGTCTGAACACAGTCCAAAGAGATGGAAAAGAGCACTCGTTTTTTCCTTACATGAACAGTCTGAATACACAGTTTCTCACTTCCCTATGGCTTTTTCCCACAGAGCAAGTTCACTGATGGGCCTCCTGTTTACTACACACAGAGATGCTTCCATATTATGTATTGAGTAATTAATGGTGAAAAATTGTAGCAGAGACATTTTTCCTCAGAAAAGTGAATATGCTATTGTATTCTCTCAGTTGTTATATATTCAGCTGCTTGTACATATATTTTACCCATTGCATTAATAAATTGTCAAACAATAACAAGATGTTAATAATAACCCAGAGTCTGTCTACAGGGTGTGTAACTGAACAGTTGTAATGAGGCATAGAACAAATACCTCAAAAATTGGCTTTCCTCCTTCTCTCTGATATTCAACATGTATTATGAGGGAAAAGTTTGGAATTCTTTTAAACTAAAAATATTCCGGTTTCACTGAATTAAATAACTCATTTTTTTTTCATATGTTCTAGGAGAAACTACACACTCCCATTTGTCTTCTTGAATTTTAGCAAATAACAGAATCTTTTCCTGGCTACAATAAAACTGAAGATTAATAAAGTATTTGAAGCCTCCATGAATAAAGATAATTCTGATGTAGAATAATAAGTCCTTCAGTAAAGCAGCCTATGATTCCATCCTCTCCTTTTGTGTGAGCATATTGCAACTAAAGAAGACAACTTACAGTGAATATATATTTGAATTAGGAGGTTCAAAGAGAAACTAAATATTATAACATTGAGTTCAGTCTTTAAATTAAAACTCTGGGTCTCATGAGTTTGAATCTTTCTTCTCACTAATTCAGTGCACGCTTATAAGAGTGCATTAGCCTCTAGTTTACAACACTTCCTAGATTAGATCACAATTCTATTCCTCCTTTACTTTGTCAGCTTTGTATAAGCATTTTTCACTGTATCAAACAGCAAAAATGAACAGCTCCATTTTGCTGAACAAATAATTCACAACAATGTTTTGCCCTGGGTTCATCTGGTGTATCAGTAAGCTCATTTCTCACATTATAACTCAATGACCCCCATACCCTGTTGTAAATGTGTTATGAGAATCTATGTAAAAAAAAAAATACTGAATGGCATAACACTCCTGAAAATGAGATTAAGCATTCAAAGTATTCAAAATACATAACCACAGCAAAGCGTTGGAGTTTGAGAAAGATTAATCTCCTTCTGATTCACACTTCCATACATGTTTGAGGCTTTTCCATGAAGGTGTTTCAGCTTTCATATTACATTCTTATGTAACATAATCCCACCTATACAAGAAATACGATAAAAGTATTACTAATAAAGTAAAACCGGTGTGGCTCTTCTCATGTCTCACAATTTTCTTACATCTTATCACAGTAATTTCTCTGTTCTCTGTGATTTATAGGGTTCAAGGCCAGAAAGACTGTTTTTTAATGTCTAGTCTTATTTCCTGCATAATACAAACTACAGGCTGTCAGATAGGACATAAGAGACCTTCTCTTAAACAGTTTAATGGCTAAGAACCTAGGAAATGTATTTATTTTTAGACTTTCTGAAGCCTGCTCTTCTGACTTGGGTCTCAAGAGTATGCCAACTAGGTAGAGAAGTATAGGCGCATTCTTACCTCCCAAGGTGGATAATTAGCATGACCTAGATATATGTACATTTCTGAGAGTTATATGTACTTATTAAAAGCTATAGGGCTGATATACAGCTCTTTTAGGTGTTTTGAAAAGGAAAATATTAATTAGACTTTCAGTTTACTTTTATAACAGCTCAGTAAATGCAGAATTTTCAAAAAACTACTTCTTTAACAAGCATGTTCATTTCAGGGACAGCTGAAATGGATAGTTCTGTTAGCAAGGTTTAACTGTCTTCTCTATTTTAGAACACTTAATAAATATCAAATACATGTGTTTTCCTAGAACAGAGAATAAATGACACATAATAGTCATTTATGAATGCAGACACATTAGTAATTTTTATTACATATTTTTCATTATATATAAAACTTGAGATAGAGGCATTCCTGAGAGGTAAACTCATAAAATACAGCAGGTTTTATTTATCTGTGTATATTTATTTGCCTACATCCTGAATGCAGCTACATGTACGTATCTAAATGTGTATATACTAATAAAAATTGTTGAGGAATTTATCCAACTGTAAATGACTTAATGTGGTTTACTCCATGTATTCAGTGCTTCCCAGTAACTTCAGCAGGAATGGAGGAATTTCTTCCCTTCTCTGCTCTGAGGAAGTATATAGCAGTCGACTAATAGTGGAACTTAGGTGGCTTTTTGTAATGTTCAGAATACAGATTTGCTACAGATATATTCCTGTCTCACATAGGATATATGATTATGTGTGAATACAACAGTTCTATATAGATAAATATATTGCTCAATAATCACACATAATTACCAATTTCCAAGTTTGCTTTTGTTCCTTCAATCTTGTACTTAGATACTTTCATATGATTATTTCCTGAAATACAAAATTTTCTCCTAATGGACTGTATTCTTATTTGAATAATTCATTGCAGAAAAGTATAAAGACAAAAAAATCTGCTAAGGACATTTAAAAAATCAGTTCATAACTGACAAAGACATAACTGCATTTTCATGTGTTTAAAGGTGCATAATGATGTAAGCACCTTGAGGAATACCTGCAAAATTCAATGCCCAAGCATTCAAGTGAAATGAGGGCACCAGTTCAGTACTTGTACCACAGTGAGCTGGGGGTGTTTAAATTAAAATAGAAATTTGTGAAATCTCGCATCATCTTTGTGACAATGTAAACATACACTGGTGTTATGTTACAGTTCAATAGAACTACACCCAAATGACTCCTCTAAAATGAAAAACTACGTAACAACTAGTCAATAGTTGCAGTTGGTACAAGTAATATCAAATATCCATTTAAATAAGTATCCATTCATAGTGCAAATAGCATTGTCTAAGAGGCGTTTGGCTTTAAAACCAATTTATGCTTTGTTTTGCACAGGTTCCATAGCAAAATCCCAACCTGTATGTACACAAACATCATTTTTGACAGGGATTTGCCTGTAAATGAGCTTGATGACTTATATTTTTGGATTTCTTATGGACTTGTGCAAATACTAAAGTATCTTGTAAGACCAAGTGATTAAGCAGAGCCATTAATGAGAAAATCAAAAGACCAGCTTGTATTACCAGCAAAATGTCTGTAATGCCCTTTTTCTGAGACTGAAAGCACTTATCTTGCACTTTTTTGATATAACCCAAGTTCTTCCCAATAAAGATACTCAGTGTCAATGAAGTAGGAAATCAGGTAAATTATTTCTGACTTTTAAGTCTTAGAGAGAAATGTCACTGTTGGTTAGGAGTGGGGTCACATAAGTACCAATGTAGTGGAATCTCTCTGGGTTCTCAGCTAAAAATTATGCTTCATAAGCAGAATATTAATGGTCACAGAAAGATATTTTGCCTCCTTTCCTTTGGGTGGATACTCCTGAAAATGTGATAGCCATTGCTCATGATATGGAATTCAGTACAGACCTATTAACTAAGAGTAACTCCAGTGGAAAGTTTAGACTTATACTAACTCACTGCTGAATTTTACTTTTTAGGCAGACTCCCCTCTGTCTGAAGAATATGCAAAGGCAGATAAAATAAATTAGACACAGCTGCTTTTATTTCCTCCCACCCCCAATACAGAGAAACTACTCAAGTAAATGCTGTGATGCCAACCGTGCCAGGTGTGGCCCACCAGTTTCTCTGGTAGCCTCTGGTTATCCAAGGTTGCTTCTATGCAGCTGTATTAGTTGCCAGTGAATCAGTCCAGATATTGCCTTTCTTTAAAGAACAAATGTCTACTTTAAGCAGGCAGCAAAATGTACCAGAATATCTAAGTCACAACAGCAAATTAAAAAAACAGCCTTTAAATGAAATGCTACGCTGATCAGAAAATTATTGTGAGTGCCAACAAAAAAACCCCACAGAATATAGCTTTAATGAGGATAAAAATGACTTCTTTCACTAGAATAAATGAATTCAATACAGAGATTCAGTCACTTTTCTTTCTTCACAAGTCTGGAAAAAAGATATCTGGATAGCAGGTTGGTGTCTATGGAAACCATTAAAAGAAAGATGAAGGCAGAACTTCACAGCCAAGTCCACGTTCCATGATCCATACTCATTTCCTATGAAAGTCTTCTCCTTTGTGCTCCTAAATTTCCCAGTTCATTCACTGTTCTATTGATACTTAATTGTTCTAGGTGAACCTTGAAGTAAAGACAGAAAGCCACCTTCAAGCAATTAAGAATGTCAGGGTTATAGAATGACTTGAATATCAAGAAAGAGATACATTATTAGTATCAGTTCAAATTATACTGTTTAATCAAAAGACTTTAAAGAAGACTGGATAATTCAAATTTCAGTTGTTTCTAAGTAGCTTGGCATATTATTACAGCCAAAGAAAATTACTGCAGAGTTAAAGATTCTTTCGTAGGGAGTCATTCTTGGTAGAAAAATATCACTAAGACCTGCATTTAGAGAGCACAGTCCACATTTTCAGTCATAGCCGTACAATTTTAAAGTGGTTTTCTTAAGAGTCCTTCACTTTCTTTAAATTTAGTTTCTTTAGAAATTGTGATCATTTACTCTGGAATTTAGTATGCCTGCATGTAGACAAATCTTAGAAATGTTTGAAAATATGCCTTTTTAGGGCTCTAATTTCTTTCCACTTAGCTGGTGAAACTCCTTTGAGTGTGATTGATCGGATTAATGTTAAAATCAGTTGAGACTTCTGTGCTAAGTGAGAAGTACAATAATCTCCAATTACTTTTGATTTCCACTGAAATAATAGAAATTAGAGTCTATTGGGCTCATTTGTTTAGTTACTCTTGTAGATTTCAAGGACTGAATTTTATCCTGGGAAAGTCATAGCTGTAGTGCAATCTTAGATTGAAACTGAAATCTTTAATGTCACTCTACCTATTTATTTAGCTCATAGGAAGGTTTCAGGATATTGTACAGAATATCCAAGGAATACACCTCTCTCAAATATCTGTTTCATTGGAAATGCCTACGAAATGTGTATAAAAATTCTCATGGAATTTCATTGTGCAAAACAGACTCAGATCACTGCAGCTTTAAATTCTCATTTGCTGTGTACATTTATACGTATATGTATACACATTAAAAAAGTTTGTGTTAAGGAAGACATGCCTAGTTTTCCTATTTCTTTATTGCTTACCTGCTAATTATTTTTTTTCACCTTTTCAGAGTGAAAGCTTAACTGTTTTCCATCCTCAATAAATCCCCTCATACTTTTTGGACTGAAATACATATCCTTCATGTTGAATGAGATCTAATATTATTTTGAAAGGTTTTCTGTCAGCATACCCATCTTCTGGATGCTAAAAATGGATCCTTGTGTTGAGGAAGGCAAAATATTAGATATGTACTATCTTATATTACAATGTTTTCTGGAGCCAGCAGAAATCTACACTTTTGCAAATATAACATTTCTTTTACATTAAATCTCTCGCAGTTGCACATTTATTTTCTTTCCACTGAATCCACAGATCCATGAAATATATACCTATGCATATATGATACATGGTAATTTGAGTGATGTCAGAATGATTCAGAATTTGGCAAATGCTTTATTTTGGTGCTAGAACTCATGGTGTGGACTGGACAGGTGGACCGTGTGGTAACTTTATTTTAAATTAAATGTGTTCCCCTTTCTTCAGAAAGTTTTCTTAATATTTGTGGCAGGTCCATACCATGTCTTTTCTTACTGCTGATCAGGAATCAGCCATCTCAGGTATAATTTTAAGTACTTGTGTCTCAAGAGAGAACTCACATTTCTCTTCCTGATGTCAACTGGTTTCTTCTATGCCATGTAATTCAGATAGAAAACTTCTTCATGTTCTGCTACAGTTTTTCTCCTTAGGGACCAATAATTGATGACATTTCAACATAAAGTTGAGTTTGCATCTTCAAATTACAGGGTTGCTAGGCATCAGCCACTGAAGTGCAAGGAAATTACTTGCTTCAGTGCATCACAGCAAACACTAAACGTACAGTTTGTTATGATATTCAACAAAAATTTGAACATATTGACCATTAAAATATAAGGATAGTATAAAAAATTATTGGAACATACATGTGTAGGCAAAGGGGTATGAGTTACACAAGAACTTAATTGTAATATTTTTGGTGAACTGCAGCCTCTATTTAACTACATTTATGAGGTTCTTTGAGAAAAAAAGTCATTATAGAACAGATATTATGTGTAGCTACTGCTCTTTGGAGTACTTTGAGGAGGTACATATTTATAGTTCATTAATTTATTAAAAAATGTAATTCTCATTAAAAATCATGTTAATTTTATAGAGACTATTTTTTAAATTCTCATGTTCATAATTTTGTAAATTATACAAGACTTCAAGATTTTTAGGACCTGTTAATTTGAGAGTAAATTTTTAAACATTATTTTATCAGTAGAAGGAACTATGAGACTGAGCGGGGAAGCGCAAGTTATCCATTCTTCTGCTGTAATGTCACTTAGAAACCATTTCATTTACCTGACCTTGGCAACCCCATTATGTGCAAAACTCCTAAATTAACTCACTTCAGTTCTAGCAGTGAGTCTTTCAAATAAGCTGCTATCACCTAGGATACACAACTATGTGAACAAGTACAGAGAGTCAAGAATGCCCTCCATCCATGTTTTGCACTTGCCAGGCAAAAGCCAGCTGCAGTTGAGAAGGCACGTAACAGAATCCAAGTCAGCAGGGCACTGAGCCAAAAATAATAAGCTGTGCTAGGGCTCAGGGCTGTACCAAAGCATTTACATGGCTTCTGGACTGTTGGTGGCTCAGATCAGTGAAGGGTGGAGGATGGATGACTCTCAAACCCACTTTGAAGCAGCTCACACAAAAGCAGATGAGAACAGGATAGGCTTTTCAACAACCCATGGAGGAACAGAGAGTGCAAGGGGCCAAGGAAATTTTAATTCTTTGAAAACAGAGCAAAAATTAAAGTCAACACAGTAAGATGAACTTGTGGTCTCAGTAAGGTTAATGACTGAATTCCACATAGTTTGATGTTAGGAGAGGTTACTGGCACAAGGTGATGTTTGTGTAAGCACTACGTAATGACTTAAGTACAACACACCATTTTAATGCTCATGATTATTTAAGGATTTATTCATATTGCTTTTATTTTTCAGTGCCCTAATTTTCCAGTTGTCAAATTAATTGTGTGACTGATAATTAACAAGTTAGTGACATCACTTTGGTGTTACAGATTTTGTATGACAGCTAGTGCAATACAAAACTTGCCCTCCTTTGGCAAGAAGTTGACACACATAAATTGCCATTCTAAAGTCTTACTTCAACATTTAAAAACAGCACATCAAATACCAGCACATTAAAAGCTTCTAAACTAATACAATAAATTGCAGTTGTACTATCAATCTTTTGGTAGAAACACTTATTGTTCAGCTGACTAACATTTAATAGTTTGCTAGGGACCTGAATGATTCATGATTTAAAGCTGCACATAATCTCCAAAGTAATAGAACAGGAGTATGAACAAAGTATTTAGGTATAGAATGAGTAATATATGTAGTAAAAAGTAGGCTATTTACATAGAAATAAACTACAGATAAAAATATGCATAGGCTTAAGAGAAGTGAAATATAAAAAAGGAAGTAATAATGTCACTACATTATAGTTTCTGAATCATAAATTCTTTTCATTGCTCATCAAAAGAATATGAAAAAGAGGAGATAGGGTTTCTAAAAAAAATGAAAAAGAAAGAAATTGAGTGTTTTACATTAGCTGCCATCTAAGTTTAGTTGTATTAGAATTAATTACAAAATAATTCTTCATGACTTTGACGAGGTAAGGCCCATGGGTGGAAATGGTAGTTTTATTAGACCACGTTCAATAGCTAGAGAAAACCAACGACATTTCTTTGGGCAAACATCTGTTTTGGGTAACAAATCCTTTTCCATGTCTATTATGAGCGGCAGATTCCAGATTTGCTTCAAATTCAAACAGTTGCTCTGAACAGCATATTCAAGTGATCTAATAAAAACATGAACCCCATTTACAAGCCTTACCTTGCCTATGTCTTTCCACCACCATAGCTGTGACAACTCTGCTGCTAAAGTTGAACACAAGCAGGTGATTTCCACAGGACAAAAAAGGAATTCCTAAGTATTTCTGAACATATATGATGCTTATCAGAAAATAAATGAACACCAGTATAAATAAAAGATTGCAGCTCTTCCTAGAATTAGGCATAGCATCTACAAGGAGTAATGGATCAGGAAACAATTTTGTGTAGCTCTAAAGTTATGAGACAAGCTTTTACATGGGATGTCAGCTTTACGTTATATCCTCATTTGTGTCAGCTGGTTTTGCACCTAGACCAGGTTAAACGACCTGAAGTACTGACAAAGGTCTCAGCACTTCTGAGCTTTGTTTCTGCCTTTCTCTAAGGGAAAATAACAGCTTTGTTAATATTGATAAAGCTTCACTAAAAACTTGGTGAGGAGATTTTCCAAATTTATATTCACAACTAAATGACAAACAGCAGGTGCATCCAGTGAGATGGTACTAGATTCTGTATTGCTTGCCCATTTGGAGAGGTTGTCTCCTCTCTCCTTCCTCTGTCAACACCAGATCCCTGCCTTGTTAACACCCTGCCCTAATTCTGAGGATACATTGATTCTTTTTTCCTTTTCAATTTCCCCCCAAAATTTCTATACAATTAAAGCAGATGGCTGATACTTCAGCCATTTATACTCTTCAGGAAAATTACATAGTAAATCTTCTTAAAAACTTTTAAATTGTTTACATTTGCAAAATGAATAATTCATGATATAATCACTCAAAATTTTGCAATCACTTTTGTTACTGACCTTCCGTACCTCTCAAGGAATGGAACTTGCAATGAAAGATTGAAATAGGTGCTCCTCTTTTGTTCCTTCATTCCTTTCCATCACTCTCCTAACTTCTTATATTGTCACGTGTTACAGATGTGTGTTATCACCACTATTTCAAGGTCACACATTTCAGTAGGTGATATTAGTGTAGCTTCAGGGTAGTCAACAAAATGAGGTAATTTTTCACTGGTTGAGGACATGGTTCAATATTGAGGGATATCTTTTGTTACAAGCAACTGGTATTCGTATATATATAAACCCTTTCCCTCCATTTGAACAGATATATACCATTATATTTGCAGAATAAGTGTTGTGGTTATCAAAACATAGTAATAATTATTTCTATATTAACTGGATAAATTGAATAAAAAATTAAAGTATGAAAATAAAAATGTAGTCAAATGATTAGATGACTGGTGACTGATATTCAAATTATGTCACATGGCACATAATTAAACATTATTAGCTAGTATATACAAAGTAATTTTTTTGTGAAAATAGTTGCTAAACCTTTAAAAATAAAAATATAAGTGTCTAACTATGGTACAATACTTGAAAAGTTTTCTTTTGCTAAAAATCTGCTCTCCAGATGAAATAATGATCATAGTATATTTTCATAACATTTATATTTCAATCCTTTCATACTAAAATAAATTCTTCAGTGCTGTACATACTACATAATTTATTCTGTGTACAGAATAGAAAAATAGTTCCTCATTATTAAAAATGATATATGGTGTCAAGGTTCAGTTACTATAACAGGTTATGTTAAGGTAACTCTACTCAAGACTTCTACTGATTAGGAGTAAGATAGCAGTAAGAAATAAGAAGGAAGTCATACATACAGGGCACTATTAAGAAAAACACAAGGAGCAGCCATATAACAAACAAAACAAAATGATCCTATAAAACAAAGAAATCAGTATACTGGTTTTCACAAGTGCCTAAAAGTTTTGCTAAGCAAGAAGATTTAAGCTCCAGAACACACACAGGCCTTTAAATGGTATCCCACCTATTCAGGTATACGGTCTTTCCAGGGGGCCTGATATGAAGAGGAATGAGATACTACAGAGTTTTAATTATAGTCTTTGAATCACATAGTCTTTGAACTTTTTAATTATAGTCTTTGAACTTTCTAGGTCTGGAGACAATAAAGCCAAGACAACAACAAACCTGGAAGTTTTTTTTTTTTCTAATTTAAGTAGTTAGGAAAGTATGTCCATGCAGATTGGATTTCTGATTTATATAAAGAGTAGGCACACCACGAAAAATGCTTAAGATGAATAGAACTGTATCATTCATCATACATAACAGAGATTAAATGGCTTTTAATGACCATCTTCTTACCATAAAAATATATTTATAGGATGTCTGTGAACAAGCATCCTTGTAGCAAAACCTGGTGTTTATTTATACAAGGAAAGTCTTGACCCTACTGCACATCTCCTCCAGGAGAGAGAAAGTAAACACAGCTGGTATTCTTTGCATAAAGAAACAAAATTAATAAAAAAATCTGAAATAACCCAATACTTCTCTTTGTCATTCATTCTTCTTCACTTCTTTGTCCAATTATTGTCTCAGATATACTCAAAGTGATTAATATACAAGGAAAATCTCAGGGCGAATGCGATTGGCTGATAGCAGACTCACTAAAGGCAGTGCTATTCTAACTTAGAACTTACATCAAGCTGTGGACTGACCCTGGACGGATTATCTCCAGAGAGCCCAAGCTGAACAACATCATGCCTTTTTTCCTGTGTCTGGTGGTTTAGACTACAATTTCTTGAGAACAGAAAAAGGCATACCTCAAAATGTGGCTGTTATTTCATCCTGAACGCTTTCTATAACTGTAGCCTTCTTTATCACTGCCAAAGCTCTACATCTCTCACAAAAAACCAGGAGACAAACTTTAAAATTGGTCAGCCTGTACTTTAGGATAATTATCCTTATCACGATATCCATGAAATATTTACTTTAAGAATATACCTACCTCATGTTATCAGTGCAAAAATTTTACATTTATTTGCATTCCTTATATATACATTAAAGTATACTGATGACATTAAAAAATAAAGAAAATCATGTTATACCTTTACTTTTACCTATGGATTTGGTGAAATGGTTCCATGAAGAAAGCATTTCCAGACAAAAAGAGAATAAAGAAGAGGAGAGAAACAACAGTAAGAGTCATGAGTACATGTAAATGCAATACTATCTGAACATGAAGAGACAAAGTATAAGGTAAGTGTCTGAAGACAAATGGAGATGCAATTAGTGTCATATTAGGGATTTAGTTTATTTCTTCCTAATCATGTACATGCAGAGAAACACAGAAATAACCCATGCTTAGATAAGAAAGACTGTCACAAAAGTAACATGGACAACAGTTAGGAGGAAAAAAAAAATCACTGATTTTGTTAGGTAGCAAAATTGTACTCTCAGCATTCCAGAAGCCAGGAGCAGGTGCTTTTTGCACATTTCCAATCAGCCATGCATTAATGTAAATGGAGTCTTCAATGTGTACAATGTGGCAAGCTGAGTATCTTCTTTCAGGAGCTATTTGAAGAGTGGTCTTGCGCTTTGTTTATCCTTTATAGAATCACCCATAATTGTTTTTTCTGATACATGAAATTTTCTTAATCACCTTCTTATTTCTCTCACCTCTTTTCATTTATTGTATGCAAGAGGGGGAGTTGAGGAGGCAGGAAGGACAAAAGCTTACGGAGCAAACAAAAAAACAAAAAATGAAATAAGGAAAGATGTGACTAAAACCATGTGTTTCTTTGCAGCCAAAGACAGCTTTCAAGCATTTGCCCATCAGTTGCAGTGATGGATTCAAAGCAGCTACAGAACAAGAAGAAACAATGAAAGCAGAGTGGAAAAGGAACAGAGCCCATACCTTGGTCGCCCATCATCAGGTGCGCCAGACCTTGAAGGGAAACAAGAGCACAGTCAGCAATGAACAAGGGAGCACGGGAAGGTGGTGTTGTCACACTGACAAAAATGTTTTGTGACAGGCATCTGTTTCCTATGAGATGTCTGTATCACAGAGGGAAATCAAAGAGCATTTTTCAACCACTGGTTGGAATGCTTTGGGCTACGAGTAACAGAACTGCAATTCAAACACTAGGTGCTGTTTTATTGTGGGGGTTTTTTGTAATGTGCAGTAGTTGGGATGACAGAAAACAATAAAATGCTTTCAAATCCAACCAATTCCTTTAATAATCCATTTATATTTATAATATTTTGATTATATTGCTTTGAACACTTTGCTGGGAGGACTTCCTGTCCTCTACGAGTGAAATGACATTTAAAACCTGGAGAAGTTTAAACCTGAAAAATGGGCTGGGTCTGATCTTTTTCCCCTCATAAAAATGAGCATTTCAGGTAATTAAATAAAATTTCTTCATCACACTGAAATGATAATGCAAAGGAGGTCTCCTTATTTGTGTGAAATGTGACAGTAGAATGAATTTGTTCCAGAGAAGGCAAATTATTACATATGCAATATAAAATACATTGTAATAAAGAAAATTTAAGTGACAGCTTCTGCAACTACTTCATAAATCTGTGAGAAATAGATTTTGCTTTTTATTTGTATTGTGAAATGAAATTCAATCATACCAGAATAGATCTAGTGACATTTCAAAACAGATGTCCATAATGATAATCACTCAACCAGAGCCAAATTTTGTTACTCTTTAAGGAAAAATATTCAGCTTTTTTAATCCATGATAATAAAATGATACTTAAATTCTCACTGAGTGGAATATGATGCAGGGAAAGCATTTTTCTAGAAATATAAGGTTTTTCACATTTTATGTCTGATTTAAAAAACAGATTTATTCTTGTTGAACTTTGTTGTTTGAGGATCCATTTTTGAAGTTATTAATTGTTCATGTGTTAAATGTGCTCCTCTTCTCCAACAACTACAAAAAGCCATACATTATTTTCTTAATTGCAGTGACTTGAAATTACTTCACACAAAGAAGGTGAGCAATAAAATATCCTGCTCTTTATTGGAAAGCAGACTTCCTAGAGAGTTCCTGTGATTTCTAATTCACAAAGAAAATTAGGTGCACAAATGACTCATAGTATTGGGGTGGGGAGGGAGAGTTCAAAGACACTCCCGTCTGCAATCAGTCTGAAAGGATTCCTATCTTATCAGTTCCAAATCTCAAGTGATGTACCAAGCACACTAACAATGGTTTTGCTGAATTAGTGCTTTTTAATGTCGCCTGTTTTAGATGTGTAGTTAAACTGAAGGGCCTGATGTGCCTCATCGCTTGTGCAGTAAATTCTGTTTCCAAATACAGCGCTCTGCAACTGGTGGGACTACCTGGGGCTTTCAGCAATGTAAATGAAAGCTGACTGGGATACTGAAGGGATGCCTGCAAAAGCATTGCTTGGGAAACATCACACAGCTGTACTGCAGTTTGCAGCTTGTGAAAGAGAGTAAAAATGTTTTCATGAGTGTTCTTTGTAAGCGTTGATGCAAGAGAGGCATCCTAAACACGCAGCAGTGTATGAAGACCAGCTTAGCTTTATTCTTTTAATGCTGGGTGTTCCTGCTTGGATCCCTTGCCACATGGCCTTTTGGAAGTATCAGTCTCTTCTTGTGATTGATTAACTTGTTGGCAACTACAGCAAGAAATCTCAGGCTTTTGACTTGACCTTAACTGTATTTGACAGAGGAAAAGTGAAACCAGTCGAACATTACATCTTTTTCTTTAATAAAACTGTGGCTTTTCAGCTACTACTTTGTGTGAGCACTTTCAGCTCTTAGAAAGTATGAAGCTCATCATTCTCCCAGGGGCTTACTAGCTCACATTTACACATGATCTTTTTAGCTATACAAAACCAAACAAAAGAACCAGCTTCAGATTATCACTGCTTGATAGCCACTACTTTTGTTAAAATGATAAGTGAAATTGGTCAGTTGCAAATACATGATTCTTACGTAATTTGAAAAAAAAATGTAAATGGCAGAAGTGCCTCTTGAAAATATCACAGAAATCACTTAAATTTTAAGTCACTTATTGTGTTATTAAATGAATTAAGGCAGTCAAGTAAATGTAAAAAAACATATACTACTCCAAACAAACATCTATCAATTAAAAAATTCAGTACTAGTCCTCAAGACACTGTGTTTTGTTTGACTCTGTATGTTATTTTATTTGAAAGCAGTAAGGTCACCTATATTTACTTGCTAAAAATACATAATGATACCTACCTTATTTTATATTTTTGAATCTATGGACGAAGGCTATTGGAAGAGTGAAGAATTCCTAGTACAGTACCTGTTCCATAGAATGGTTTAAAATGGTACAGATAAATTTAGCATGGTAGCAATCACTGCTAGATTTTCAAAATAAAAGTCTGCTTGTATTAGAGAATACCACAACAAATAGTCTGGAAAGTTCTAGCCTTAACTAACCATTTATAGGCATCCCATACATTGAAAATACTCATTTGTGCACCATTACTTCATTAGAGGACTCATAAAAGCCTTTTCCTTGTGAATTAGGAATTCAGCATTAAGTAGGAATCCCTCATGTGTGATCCACTCCAACTATATCCTGAACTTGGCTCTGAGAGGAGAGAGTTAACGGGCACAGGGTGGGATAGTGGAAGGAGATATGAAGGTAGGATATTTTCATAGTTTGGTGTGTGAGTTCCATGCAGAGCACAGGGTCAAAACAAAATTCAAATGTGATAAACCTGCAGTGAACATGTTCAGTTCTAGCACAATTTCAGTAAAATGAATAAACTGTAGCCTTTCTGTATCAGCAGTATATATATACAAAATTAACTCTGTGAATACTAAATATTTCTGTTGTCTTATGTAGCCTAAATTACAGAGATGTTCAGATATCACAGAGATCAAAGATGAAAAATCTCAGCTCAGTTTTCTTGTTGTGCTTTGGGTACATCATTCTATGCTTCAATTCTTTACATTTTCATCCTTTGTAACTTTAATGTATGTATAAGTATCCAGACCTGTTTTGGAATAAATTTAAGGTTGCATTTTTAAGGATTAGATTCAGGTAAAGTCTGGATTAACTGTTATCCAGGCTTTATTTTTTACTGTTGTGCATAAACGAGTATGTGAAATGCAATTGAATCCCCTTATCTAGTCATACTGAACCTAATTCAAATTTTGAGACTCATGTTGACACCAGCAAGAGTTTTATGCACAGATCAAATACAAGATTAGGTAGTTCTTTCTAGGCTTTTATATTTTTCAGTTAGAATTTCAATCCCAATGTTGTTGAAGACATTTTATCTCACAGTGAAAATGAAATTGCATTGTACGTGTGTGACTGCACATAATTAAAGCACCAGAGTTGTTTAAATTTTCTTTCTCCTTGGGTAGCATATATTTTAACAAAATTGCCCAGCATCGTCTATGTGCTAAATCTGAGCATCTCTTTTCACCCTTGAATAGAGTAGCATAGAGAAATGCAGTATCAACACTTCCAGACTTCCTTAGAAAATTGCCACTGAACAGGCAGTGGCTCATGGTGACTTGAAACATGAATGAACTTAGGCCTAACAGCGGCTCACTAGAGGACCCTGGGTCAGAGTCATTCCAGGCCTGTCACTTTACATATGCGTTAGTTTACAAACTCCTTTCTTTAAAAATATTTTTAAAAATATTGGAATAAAATAAAAGTAACTTCTCATTTTAATTTTTCAGATAGATAATAATTTTTCTCATATGCAAAGATTCACCCTAGAGAGACTTAAAAGCACTTGTAAATAAAAAAGCACCTGCCCCTTTTGGCTTCTAAGTAAAAAGACAGTATTGACTTCCTGAAATACCTGATCTGCAAAGCACATTCTGTACCTTTAAAACTACCATATATTTGTATGATTTACCAGCTAATAGACTTACTTACCAATATTCAGTCTAGATGGCATTGTGCTTTAGTTTCCACTGCCCTATGCCATACTCTCTTTAAAGGGACTTAATCACATACCAACATAATTATTAAAATCACATACTGCTTCTTTCACAGTGTCCAAAAGGCAAGTGCAATATGCTGAAACGTTAAATGGAAAACCTTTTTATTCTAACACTTTGTGCTGTAAAGGATATTCCAGTAAGCAAGGCCTATAGTGTTAAAGAGAAAAGCGCTTTCCATTTTCCTAAGCAATTAAAATATAGGTATTTAACATGCATTACTTTCTTATCGGGAGGATTTATGCTCCACACTAATGAGACAAAGTTTCTTGAAGTATTTTTCATACAGAACATTAGAAGAAATCAGTGCTTCTGCAAATCTCCTGAAAGATTTTGAAGATTTTGATATCACTCATATGAGTGCAAATCCCATTGTTACAGTGGGGATATTCTGGAATTACACCAATAAGACCAAGATTAAACTGGAGCTTTGCTTGTGTTCTGTATGAAAAAAGAAATCACACTTATTTAATAAACCTTTATGGGTAAAAAATGCAACTTACCGTACTGAATGAATGTGTACTTTTACAATATTAAGCAGAAGGGAAAAAAGTCACTAAACAGAAGGGAAAAACAAGAGCTTAGGAAAATAAGGTAGAAAGCACCCACCTTCCACATAGTTGTCTTCTGTAAGCACATAACAGGGAAGGAGAGAAAAGGAAAACATTCATTAAGCAGCATGCAGACTGGAACTTGCCATTGCATGTCTTCATCATGCAAGGCATCAAACACAACATGCAAGTGCTCCATTGCTACAATCCAGAGGGAAAAACAAAAGCACCAGGGAAGCAGTGTTTCATCTATTTAACAAATTTTATGTGATATGAAATAAAACAATATTCTTTGCAAAGTGCAAAAATTGTACAGGATTTACTGCAGCTCTTTGTACCTGCAATTATTGTTATTACTCATTAACCAGAGGATCTTCTTGTAAGACTTTTATAACTATACATTTTAAAGCCACCAGTCATTTGTGATAGGAATTCTAAGTTAATTTGGTTCTACTTTCCTATTCTGAATTTTCCTTAACAACCTGTATGAAATACATGATTTTAAACTTCAGATAAGCTACATTTTTGAATATGCTGTGAAGATGTTACCACAGGCAGGGCGTCTGATCCTCCAGTCATTACTGAGGCACTCACTCTGGTCATTGGGTTAAATTTCCAAATCCAGCATGGAGAAGCTGGCATTTAAACTGAGTGCAATACCTCAGAGTTATAGAATCATGTTCCACAGCATTTGTCAGCATCAGAAACATGCATGTCTTTAAAAAAAAAATCTACAAATTCCCTGCCTGGCACAGAAAGCAAAGGCCACAGCAGTCCCAGGCATGGGTTCTGCCCCTGAAAAGGCTGCTATCAACAAGCAATAATTTGGTGGTTTATCCCCAACTCAACATTAATATGGGGCAAGGAAAATAAGGTTCCCCCAAAGCCTACCAAGCAAGAGAGGACTAGGAACTGAGCCTCAGCTAATGAAGTGGACAGAATTTAAAGTTGAGAAACAGGCTCAGTGTCCTAATACTCATGCTAGTGTCCAGTCCTCAGCTCCTCCACTGGGTAGGTGATTTTGAGGGAGAATGTCTCTGTTGCCCACCATGATTCTGACCAAGGAAAGGATAGGAGAGATTACAAAGATATCTCAGGGGAGAGAGAAAATGGGAAAGGTAAAATAACAAAGGAAAAACAACACACAAGTCAAGGAGATGGACTGTGTGGAACCAACAAAGAAATGGAGGAGGGTGACAACACAGCAGTCTGACTGCTTGGGAGATCTCTTCCTGCAGTTTGTGCCATCTCCACCAACATTCCTTAGGGAGAAAGCAGAAGCCATTGCAAATTGAAGCCCACTTCTGTCATTACAGGTCATTTCATGACCATGAAACTAAACTAATTTTGATATATTGTAAACCAATAAATAAATAAAACAAGTTACACAGAACTGGGCCAATATTTCTTAACTGATATTTCTTAAGCGTAGTCATTTCCTCCCAGAATGTGTCACTTATCATAGTGAAAAGCCTTTATAAGTTAATGCTAGAAAGCACTGAAAAATGGCATCATAATAAACATTGCTCCAATAAATAATTTCAAAAATTCACCACTTTAAAAAAGCAACTGCTGTAAATGATGAATACTAATGGTTTAAGTTTCAGTTTTTATTTTTAATACCCATAGGTCAGAGCAGATAAAGTTATTCAGTTTATGATATAAGTCACCTTTTCCCTTTACACACTCTAAATTTAAACTTCTAAAATCTCACTGCCTGAAAATTTAGTTATGAAAGTGCAAAGGATACATACTGCTTCATGAATTTAGGAAAGTAAGAGACTGAAAAAAATAAAATATCAAAGTGGTATGCCTGTTGTGAGTAGGTACCTCCAGAACAATAAATTGAATAAAATTCATCAAGAAAATGAAAAGCACACAGTTTCACAAGATAAAGATATTATGTTCTATATGCAGTGTAAATTCCAGTGATATTTGGGCTATTAGAAAGAGCTACTTTTAGCTCAATTTTTCTGGACGAACCTTCTAGCTTTAACTGCATATGGTAATTTCCTTTCTCTAAGACCAAAAAACCCCAAACTCAATAAAAAATAAATTTTTATTTCAAATGTAATATAACTTCAGGCTCTTTCATCTAATCCTGGTTATCATAGTGTTAGTATATTGCTATACCAACACCGCCATGGCATTGTTTTGGGTGCCATGTTCAGCTTAACATGATTTTTTAAAACTAGCACATGAACTTGTTAAAAGGCCAGTTTGGTTCCTCATGATGTCAAAGTCAAAGAAAAGAGCTCTGAAAATGACATCACAGGCAGCGTCAGATGGTTAAACTCATCTGGCTACAGTGCTTTAATTATTTTTTCTTTTATCATGAGCCCTGTTCTTAGGATGGTTCTTATGATGACTTTCACCAGAAAGATTTATGCTAGCTAAACAGCTTTCCCTAAATGTCTGATTGATTAAACTTTTAAGTTACAGCAAGTTAAGCTGTCAAAACATTGCGAATTCAATAAAATTGAAAGAGTTGAATTCCTACTCTGTGAATAAAATAGCCAAACCCCTATGCATCAGTAAACAGCAATGAAAATTCATTCCTCGTGTTTTTGTCATGGTAAGTTAAACCATCTTAAACAGTTTTGCAATCTAAGAAAAAAAATTAGTTCAGCTTCTTTATGGTACTTTACAAGGTTTTTACGATAGATTAGTGTTAAGCAATTTTCTTTAATTAAAGTGGTTCTTTTATGATGGCAGATAAATTTCCGTATCACTAGCACTTTGCTTGCCTTTCCTGATTCCCATTTTCTTGGCATGGCCTATTCTTATCAGCAGGCACTAAGAAGCCAGAAGACCCAAATTCTAACCTTGCTTTTTATTCATTTTGCTTACTGCAGCCTCTCTTCAAACAAAAAATGAAAACAAAAAAAGAAAAAAAAGGAAAGGAAAGGGAAACTTTTTGAAAGCCATGTATACAAAATAGTTGTAGTTCAGAGCAAACAAAATTTTCCTCATTTAAATCAGGAGTAACTGTATTTATGTCATTAGAGTTGCACTGGTGTAAAATTTATATACCTGAAGAAAAGTAGAGCTGTATTGCACATTTCTATCACTGTTCATCCACTCATAGTCTGAATTTACCCACATTTACATCCATCCACTCTGGGGGTCCTTATTGCCTACTGAGTATCTCTGTTGACATCTGTGGAACCAAAGCCTTTCAAGACCCAAAATGGCATCTCCTAATGCTGTAGGCAGTGGCACAGAAAGACTCTTTGCCTGTTCTGCACCAGCTGACTTTCACCAATGCATAGCCTGGGTACAGGACAAAGGGAACTGTCAGTGCAGCAGAAGAGGAGCAGAGCAGCCTGAGAGCCTCCACAAGTACTGGGGACAATTGCCAGACATGTAACTTTCTCTTCGACACTCAGGGTTCAAGTAGATTTAAAGAGTTGTAGTGGTTTCTCTGTCTGGGTTTTGGTAGCGAGGGGGGTGGGGAGGGGCGACAGGGGTGGCTTCTGTTAGAAGCTGCTAGAAGCTTCCCCTGCCCCATGGAACCAAGGCCAGCTGGACTTCTTGCCAATGCCAAGCCAATCAGGAGTAATAGTAATGCCTCTGTGATAGCATATTTAAGAACAGAAGATGTGGCACAGAAGAAATTCCAGCCAGGGAAGAGCGGAGTGAGAACATGAGAATAACAACATAGACACCAAGGTCAGTGCAGAAGGAGGGGTAGGAGGTGCTCCAGGCGCTGGAGCTGAGGCCCTGCAGCCCGTGGTGCAGACCAGGGTGGGGCAGCTGTGCCTCTGCAGCCCATGGGGGACCACTGGGGTGCAGAGACCCCCCCTACGGCCCATGGAGGAGCCCACACCGGAGCAGGTGGATGCATGAAGGAGGCTGCGATCCCGTTGGAGGCCCAAGATGGAGCAGGGTCTTGCAGGAGACCTGCAGCCCATGGAGAGGGAAGCCCAAGCTGGAGCAGGTTTTTCCCAAGTAGGTCTTGTGGCCCCTATGCTGGTACAGCTCATTCGTGAAGGACTGCTCCCCATGGAGGAGTGACCCACGGGACAGCAGATTGGAAAGAACTGTTGCCCAAGGGATGGACTCATGCTGGAGAGGTCCATCGAGGACTGACTTCCATAGGAGCGACCCCACGGGAGCAGGGAAGGACTCCTATCCCTGAGCAGTGGCAGAAACAACAACTGACTGTAACCCCCATTCCTGTCTCCCTGCACTGCTGTGGGGGGAGGAGAAAGAACATGGAAAGAAGGAGGGGTGAGGGGAAGATGTTTTTAAGACTGTTTTATTTCTCACTCTTTGGCTCTTATCCTATTAGTGATAAATTTAAGCAATATCCCCAGTTTGAGTCTGTTTTGCCCATGAAGGTAATCAGCAAGTGACCTCTCCCAGCTCTTATCTCTACTAATAAATTCTTAGCTGTTTTTTTTTTTCTCTCTCCTCTGTCCAGTTGCAGAGGGAGAGTGATAGAGAGGCTTCAGTGGGTACCTGGTATCTGGCCAGGTTCAGCCCACTACAAGAGTCCTCTATTTTTACATTACACCAAGCTGCTCTCTTGAGCTAGACAGGTTTTCATCCTCTGCAAATGCTTATTTCCTAGACCTTCCCCTATGCCCATCAACAACAAAAGGAAATTGCACTGCTACTTTATGTGTTTACAACCTAATTCCTTTGGCCAAAGTCTGCTCTCTACTGGTGTAATCTGTTGACTGTGCATATTGAGCCAAATATTGAATTGATTTAAATCCGGGGTGACATAAATGAAATCAGTAGAACTATACAACTTAAAAAGGCTGTGAATCTGGCATATTATCTTCAGATGAATTGTCTCAGCCTGTCCCTGTTGAGCTGAGAGCAGAATCTGCTCCATGTTTTTTTGCAGCAAAAGCCCAACCAATTCTAATTATTTTAGCATATCACCATGATTCAGTGACATATAAAAACGGGACTAAATTTTTACAGTATCTTTTTAATAATTCAAGAATCATTTTATTATTTGGCAATTCTTTATGGAAACCCTGTTTTTTTAAAAAAAGGATAACTGGCTGTTTATATGTTTAGTAGTTATTTCTGCTATTACATTTTTTCATCTGTTAGAATATTTACACCTTAACCACACAGAACACAATATTTGTCCTGACAATTATATAAGAACTGAATTTTCATGACAAACAGAAGAAACATTACACTAGTATTTTGAAGTTACAAAAATAGAAATAACATAATAAGAAATAGCATATTAGAAGAGGCATTTCTATAGGTTTGCAGTTTTTTGGGTTTTTTTTAAAGTTATAGTTCAAATCACATTTCAGCATGAAGGATATAATAAACCATAGATACAGTTCATGAAATTTCAAAAGATATTCAGAAGTATGACTAGTGAGGAAGTAGCCTGAAATAAAGCTATATTATGAAGGTGTCTTGCAAAAAAATGATGGCTAGAAGTTAAGGATACAAAGAACAATGCACAGTTACACTTCTATATAAATATATCTACTTAAGAACACTGTACTTGGTACTGTCATTTCAAGGGGCATTTTTTTCTCTGGGACTACACTCTCCATCTCTTGGATAATGTAATTTAACCTGTCCCATCAGTTTCTCAATTTGTTGGGTAAATTTGTTTTATTAACGTGGTTCAAAACAAAATATTTGGAAAGGATATCAAAACATGAAGTATGTTATAAAATATGTTATAAAGCACCAACAGCCATATTGTCAACAATGATGAACTAAAGCAATACATTGAATATCTGTGGTTATTACCATTGATCTTCTCAAGTGCTGTGTATCTTTCAAATCCCATTAGGATTTATTTGCATTTTTTAGATCTGTACTTTTGAAAACCACTGCACATATTGATTGTAATTATTGGTTGTAATTATGAATAATTAGACATGTATTATATAGATAACTAGTACAGAACTCTGATTTTGTAGCAGCCTTCTTGAATACTAGGTAAATATGGAAACAGCATTTCCTACAGCTGGGCTTCATGGAACAAAATTTGGGATTCATACACAAAATCTGCAAATCTACCAGAATCTAGGATTCCTACGTTTCCACATGGCTCCATTAGGTCTCAAGTCAATGTAGGGCCTCTCCCAGTCTCCACAAAACTTTGGATAGACCCATTCAGAGGACTTTCCAGTGCAGTGGGTAGAAATATGACAGGGACTTTATTGATTTCTTTTTTTTTCTGTGAAAGGGAGACATTTCAGATTAACAGGAATTTGGTTCTGTTCTAGCTTCATTTTCTACCTACATCTGTGTGAAGATCTCTTCTTTTCTGGAATGCCTGTTCAAGACTTGGGAGAAAGGTGAGATACTGTCAGGAACATAAATGACCTGTCTTGACTGAAAATAAGGACAGGGCTTTCTGGCAAATGAGAAGAATCATTAGGGCAAAATTAGATGTTTTTGCCAATTTTTTTAGAAGACAAAGCCATCAGCCCAAGTGCAGTACACTTCTGTGAATTCTACAAAGCTCCATGGATTTATTCTAGTTGAGGCCACCTTTTCTGGACAGTGTTATGTATCCCAAGTGCTTTGAGAATGAAATAAAAATAAGATCGTTTTACTTAAGCTACTGTAGATGAGCTCCTAGTGTGAAGCAGTAAGTAGGAGAGGCAGGGCAAGTTTTTAATCCTCAAGCAAAGAAATAATGAACAGAAATAGAAAATGGCATTACTTTTTGTGACATAACTAAAATTATTACTTGTGTAATAAGTAATAAATAATATGAGTTCCAATACTCATATATTTAAAAGGAAGTAAAAAATGAGAGAGGTTTCAAAAAAAAAAAAAAAAGCTTTTCCCACAGTGATTCATGTTAAGAAAAACTTAAGAAAACTCAGAAACCATGTCATACAAAGAAAGCCCTAAGATGCTCAATCTGTTGAATATATCCAAGATGAGATTAAGAGGTGTCTTGAACCCAGACTGTAACTATCATTATTGGGAGAAAGGTTCTTGACAGTTGGAAGTCCTTTCAACCAGATAGATATCAGGATCAAGAGTCAGAAAAGTTCAAACTGAAAAGCAGATGAAAATTTTCAATAAAGATAAAATAAACACTGGAAATTCTAGGAAATTCTTCCCTGAAATCTTAAGGCAGAGCCTTTCCCTAACAGAAATTGTATATAAATTATTGCTTTTGGGCTGCACCATAGGTATCACTAGAAGAAATTAGGCTTTTTGCCATTTAGGAGATCTGATCAGTATTTTCATATCTATACATTCTGGTCATAACTTGTATGAATGTATGAATTTACTCTAGTTAAATGAGAACAGAAGCCAAGTATAAACAGCAGCAAATACTTTGACACCCTGCTAAATGAGGAATGTTCAAAAAATTATTTTCTCAGAACCAATCTCTGCATCATTTACACAAGCAGATCACTAAGCAATATTTCCCATGAAGAATTTAAATAAAATGGGTGAAAAAAAAAATCATTCAGACAAATACCTATTTCCCCTATTGTTCCCAGTAGGAAAATACCCCTCCCCCCAATTTACTTCTACATCTTGTTATATTTTTTAATAACCTCTCCAGTTATCTGCAGATGAGAAACAGAAACCAAAATCAAGACATAATTAAATGACTACTCTTTCTGAGGCAAAATTTTTGATGCTGTCTCATTACTATGCAGATTTATCACTTTTCTATAGTTTATCATCACAAGTATCAAACATGAACTCACTCAACATTTCTTTAGCTTAATGTTATTAATATTTGATGATTTTAGTATTACTTATTTTTAGATACTGCACATCTGAATAGGCTTCTGGTTTTTGGAGCCACAGTAGTTAACAAATAGGCACATTTTTGATATCTATATCTCCTTTTTCTCAATTGCTTTCTGTAACTAACATTTTTGGAAAGTTATTTGTCCTCTTCTTTTAGTAATCTTTTCCGTACTTCAAAATAAACCTGGATTGACTCATGGGAGAGATCATGATGTAGATATACAAATGACTGCTTTTTAATTAAATTACAATCCCAAGCAATTTAGCTTTGGCCTTATTTTGCCACCTCAATAAATTTAATTCTTCTTCTCCAAAATGGATCTTGCTATTCTCATATTTACTAAATTTACAACCCGTTTGCAGTATGTCAATGCTTTAAAGAAACTTGCATCAGTCACTGGGGCAAGCATTCTTGCATCTGTGTCATGGCTGCAGTAACGACAACCAGGAATCAAAGGTTTTTTAATAACTGAATTTAGTAATGTTAATAATAGAGATAATGAAAGGAGAAATAACTCATTTGCATAAGTGAGCGCCAGTCAATAACCACTTTCCCTCCTCAGTGTTTTAATTTCTATGTATGAGTAGGAAACGAAGCACAATATGTATTTTATTCAATAATCAGATATTCTTTAAGAACTGCTGCTCTTTTCCCATTTATTCTCTGGTATTATTTCTCTGGATTTGAAACATTCAATTTCCATTGAAAATCTCTGAGAATTGCACACTTTGATTTGTGCTTTTGGATCTCTTCCTTTTAATCAGTAGGGGTCTTCTTTCCTATCATGGAGAATGGATAGAACTAAGAACTGACTATATATGGTCCACTTTGCATGGCCTGACTTTTTTCCCCCAGCATTTCCTTTGGATTTTCTTCAATTTAGCCCTGCTGGGTACATGACATGGAAACATATTTTCAGGCTATTCCTATCAAAACCTTTCATACAGAATTAACTCTTCTGGCTGGCAGAGAGTAATTTCAAGTACAGATTATGTTCAATGAAAGTGATATGGGGTGACATGGGTATTTCTATTTTAAGAATACTTGTTTTGAAATTAATTTGACAAACTCATAAATTATTTCAACAACTTCTTTAAGAAACTATCGCAAAATGAAAAATAAAGATTTTCCAGAATTACTAATGCTTGTTTTGATGTACATGAAAGTAGGAACTGGCTCAATATTTCCTTGTTGCGGTGTGCTTTGCGTAGTCAATTATGTCTGTCCAGGAGTCTGCAAAATCAGGCCCCAGTTACTATCAGAAGAAATCAAATCCCTGTCCATTCATCCTTTCAACAGAACTTGTCTATTAGACCCATTAATAGAATAGGATTAGCTGAGCTGACAGTGAGTAAAAATGCTGTGCAGTGACTGAATGGCAGAAGTAATTTTCCAATTTGATGGCAGCTTTACAGAAGTGATGATCCAGTGGATAACATGAGCAGGAGGCTCAAAGTAGGAGAGGTCAGGGTTTTTGTCCATGAGAAAGATATTGTTTTCAAACAATGCTTCCTAAAACTTTTCTACTGGTTTTGTACTGTACAGTGTACTGGGAGCTATCTACATTTACACAATCTCTACTGTGTATATATAGCATTTCTCCTTTATAGTACTTACTAAAGGGTGAAGACATGTACTGCACATTTTGCCTATCTGAGATATTCACTTATGCCCTGACTCTGTAGCTGGATATTTGTGACTTCCCAGACTAGTACAATGCCAAAATTAGCAGGACTGCATGCAAAGCCAGCCATAATTTTGTATTCACATGCTGTCTTTACACCAAAGTGAGGAATGTTTGTGTGCTGTTGTGATGCTATGACTTTAACACAGGTGGCTGAAGACAATTTGGTATGAAATGTTCTTAAGAGTTAGCAGCTAAAAATGTAGAAGACACAATGTACACAATTAAAAATAGAGTACCAATATTCAAAATCACTTTGTTGTATAGTTCTTTAGCTAGTCACCATGAAGTTTTCTTGGCTAGTACTGAGATTCATTTTTTGGATGTGAACTGAGCTGAACCTGCCTTTGAAAGAACAAACCTTCTGTTCATTTAAATGGGAAACTCCTGTTTCCCATTTCCAATAGAGCTGTACTTTGGAAGTCAGTGTAATGCAACCAAGTTCTTAATTTGACATCAAATTAAAATTTAATCACAGCTATCTGTGACTGCAAGTGAACAAAATAGATATCTTTATTTTGTAGAAAAACTCTGAACTTAATTTTCTCCTTTACTAGTCCGCAATCATTTCAATGCTAATGTTGAACATTATTCTGATTAATTAGTTGTTCTAGATAATGACAATTAATCTAATTACAAGAAATTTTAGTGTTAAAAAGATCAACATTTCTTCACTTAAAATCTAGTCAGCCTTAGCTAAAATAAGAATTGATGTATTTTTTATTTCCTCCATAGACTTTACAGGAATTGTGAAACAATGAAACTTTTCTCTTTTTTTAGTAGCCACAAGAATACCTGGATTGAGCTAACGTGTAGAGAGTACTTACACACAATGCAATTGGTAAGATGCTTTAGAGCTATCCTTGATTTTAATTATTCACTCTGATACAAATTGGTTAAACAGTTATTTTCTTGGCATTAAAATATATATTGTAACTTTTATAACGCTACAAGCGAGGTAAAAAACATGCAGGCATTATTTTAGAATAGGTGAAAAAGATGGCTCCTGTCAAGGAGAAACTGTATCTGATGTGCTTTTGCAAACCCCTGATTGACAATATTATGGTTGGCTACATTGATTTTTCATCTATGACTGTTCCTATCTCAGAATTGCACAAAAAAAATTTCTAGTGGAGGTAGAGATTTCAAAACAGTCGCATTTTTGGGTTTTATAGAAATTAACCCAGGACTAGTTAGAGCTAGTTCTTCTCTTCCTAAGAGTTAATCACTATCACAGAATCACACACAATGACTGAGGTAGAAAAGGCCTCTGGATATCATCTGGTTCAATCTCCCTGTGCACACAGGGCCACCTAGAGCTGACTGCCCACGGTCACATTCAGATGACTTTTGAATAAATACTATATTGGAAAACTCCACCATCTCTCTTGGTAAGCTGTGCTTTCTCTATAAGGATCTTATGAAAGACAGTGTCAAAGGCTATACTGAAATCCAGGTAGACAACAAGAAGTTTACCAAGTTGGTCAAGCATGATTTACCCTTGGTGAAGTCATGCTGACTACTCCTGATGATTTCCTCATCCTTAATGTGCCTGGACATGGTGTCCAGGATTAGCTGCTCCATCTTGTTTCCAGTGAACACAATGAGTCTTATCAGCCTGTAGTTCCCTGGTTTGCCTTCTTGCCCTTCTTGAATATGGGAGTGACATTTGCATTCTTCCATCTTTGGGTTCTTCTCCCAGATGCCATGACTGATCAAAGACTATCTTGAGTGGCCTCACAATGACATCTTACAGCTCCCTCAGCATATGTGGGTGGATCCCATCTATCCCATCAGGCACTCTGCACTTATTTATGCCCAGTTTGCATAAATATTCCCTGACCTGATCCTCTTCCACCAAGGGCACATCTTCCTTACTCCACCCTTTCCCCTTTGTCTCCAGGACCTGGGATTGGTTTTGTTAGTAAACCTGAGGTTAAAAGGCATTCAAGACCTCCTCCTTTACCATGTCCCATGTCATCATGTCCTGTCTTGTTGACAAGGGGTTCCAAATTTCCCCTGGTCTTTTTGTCAATAATGTACCTATAGTAGCTCTTCCTGTTGTCTTTGACATCCTTGGACAGATGAAATTCCATTTGGGCTTTGGCTTTCCTAACTTCACTCTTGAATGCTCAGCCAACGTTTCTGTATTCCTCTCAGGCTACCTGTCCTTGTTTCCACCCTTAGAAGGCTTTTTTTTTAGTGTTTGGGTTTGGCTGGCAGCTCTTTGTTCATCCACACAAGGCTTCTGTAATTTTTGCCGGCCCTCAAATTCGCTGGGGTGGAACTCTCTTGTGCAGAGAGGAGGTGATCCATAAATGTTAAACTGCTTTCCTGGATCCTCTTCACTCCAGGGCCTTACCCCATGGGACTCTTCCGAGCAGATCTTTGAAGAGGTCAAGGTCAGCTCTCCTGAAAGCAACTGCTGTGAGATTTCTTCTCACTCTCCTCTGTGTCTTCAGGGTCCTCAGCTTCACCTGGTCACTGCAGACAAGGCTGAAGGCTGCCTTGATCTTCACATTCTCAATGAGCCCCTCCTTTCTGGTATATGAGGTGCAGCAGACTACCTCTTCTGATTGGCTCTGCAAGCATTTGGAGGAGGGAGTTATCATCAATACACTCCAGGAGCTTCTCTTATTGGTTGTATTCTGCTGTGTTGTCCTTTCAGGAGACACCAGTGTGGATGAAGTTCCCTGTGAGGACCAGGGCCTCATCCATTTTTTTTATTCCTTGCCAACTGGACTATAGCAGACACCCCCTATAATTGTAATCTTTGACAGTTCTTGAAACCTTCCTTGTTACCTTTGTCCCTTTCTGAAAGAAATTTCTTGGATAGTACTCTGATGGTCATCCTCAATCACTTTACAACCGACATTAACCTCAGTATAGGCCATGTGAAAATCATTTTTTGTTTAGTTATGCTGTAATGCAAGTCACGTATCATAATACATCAGCATGGGAGTGTGTTGCCAATGAAAATGTGTGAAAGCATCTCTTCTATTGTCAGCTCCTCTACACTTGGCAAATTGGTTAGAACAAAGATGGCATCAAGAAAAAGCAACATAGGACTCTTCAGTGAAGAGCTATTTCTGATACAAAACTTTACCAGAACCAATTAGTCAAACAGAAGTTTAGAAGGAAATTAATGAGAACATCTAAATGTAGAGCTATAGAAGAAGTAACAGGGGAGACAAATATTACTGGTTGAGTAAAATGAATAAATATATCCATTAAAATGTGTTCTGAATGTATTTCTTAGATAGCATCATTTTGAGGTTACATCTTAGCAGGATATAACATGGTATTTCTTATATTTTTTAAATAAAATTTTAATAATAAGTGGATTAAACTGTCCTATATGGAAAATCCTTCTCTGTAAGGTAAATTCTGGCAAATAACAGAAATCCTTTTTGATTGTTAGCCTATTATTGAAATCAATACACAAATCATCTGCTTCCTAGTTTTAATTCATGAAGAGGAGGAATAATTCTAAGGTTCCCAAAGTGGAAAAACTCCTACATCTAAACCATAATTTAAATTGCTCTCTGGCAGAGTATTTATGCCATTAGGCAATTAACAGAATTATAATCATGAAAGAAAGGATCCTGTACCATATAACCTATGTACTTAAGCAAGTTAACAAACCTCCCAAACAAAGCACACACATTTCTTGCATATTTTCTTTCCAATCACATTTAGAGAACAAAGAAACTAACCATCTACTAAGAGGCAGTGGAACTTTTATGAGTATATTTTGAATACAAAGATCACATAAGAATATGCACAGTCATTCATGTGATAATAATACCTTATGCAATGTAAAGGATGTATAAGTGTAATGAATATAGCCAACACAGTGAACAATAAATGATGTTCTATGGTCCAACTAGTCATATATATAAAACCAGACCAGAAATAATCTTCACACTGAACATGTGAAAGAATTTTACTTCACTTACACAAAACTCCTCCAAATGTCACATCATGCCAAGGGACTGAAATAGATCACATTGAACTGCAGGAAAAGTCCCTTTACAATTCAACAAAACAAAAGCATATGAAGGTGCTTATGAACTTAAAAAAAGGAATATCAATTAACAGGATTTTGAATTTTTTGTATGTTGTTTTTTTAAAGGAAACATTTCAAGGAACTGTGGTTCTATAATTATAGCTTGTTCCAAACAAAATTATAAGAACTGTACAAAAGCCACTAAGAACATAATTTAAATTATTTTCAATTGCAAAGCCTCTTTACATAGCAGGTTAAAAAGTCTTGATCCATTTTCTTATTCTGCTTTTTACAGCTTATTGCAAGTGCCTTCCTGCTTTATGAAACATATACTTATTCCAAAAGTGTCTGCTGTGAAGAACATCTAATGCTCGTAAATAATTTGCTTCTTAGAAAAAGAAAAAAAAATTCAAAGCACATTTCCCAAAACATGCTTGTAATGCATGGAGAGCAGCCACCTCATTTTACTTCCATTAAAACAAACCAATTCTCTCTCCCCAAAAACCCATTTGCCTCCAAAAGTGCTTTAGAACATAAAGGTCTCCAGTGTTTTTCTTTTATCACTTTGAATGTGCTTCAACGTTCAGTATTGACAGCTCTAAATTTTTTATCCAGTCTGCATTATTAGTGACTTATCACCATTTTCTGTAGGGGGCCAAATTCTTTAAGTATATCACCTTCAGGTTAGGGCATTGCCATAACCTTTAAGCAGCTTTGCTGTTATTACTCTTATGTCCTGCTTTAAGTGACATCTATATGTATTTAAAAGACACATAAAAGATGTGTCCTAACAAATACCACATTCAAATGACATTAAAAGGACATGTCCTTTATGTAACGTCCTACATTACATGCTTTTCCTGTCTCCAGTAACAAGTAGTCTGATAAGAAGTGTAAAATTTATACTCAAAACAGGTAAAGTATTAGTAAAAAATAATTGAGATAGAAAAACTGGGCGGGCATAGTTCTTATGACATACAATGCGATTTTCTTTAGAATCCATTCAGGTGCAATAGAAATATTTTCATTACTTTATACAGCTTGGCTAAGACCTGGATTGCTCCTTGATTTTCATGGTTTATCTGCTGCGCTGCTACTTGTCATCTGCAACTCCCATTGAGATGTCCTGGTGAATCACTGGAACACAATGAGTTCATGAGTCCTCATTTTCTGCCAGGGAAGCATTTCTAATCAATAGCTTTTAGTGTAATGGAAGTTACCACAATGTTTTCAAGATCTGGGTTTCTGCTGTAGTTAAAATGAGCTTAGTTCCATCTCTAGTGAGTACTTGTTGCTTCACCAAGCTGCACATTATAAATTAGGTCAAGGCTGTTTGTCCAAATTGGTATTTTATAAAATGAAACAAAAGCAACACAGACAGTGTTGATACTATCACAGGGAAATCATCTTCATATGTTTTATTTGTGAATGCCTACATACACACATATTAAGATATGATTTGGTATAGTAAAAATAGGTCAAATAAATTTTTCATCTGAATTGATCTGAATCAGTATGCACTGGGAAAGTACGGATTCTGATGGAAGATATGGTTATGTAAACCTCCACTGAGACAAGAGAGCTACTTCAAATATATGCAGGCTAGTTGAAGTCCCTTATAACACAAGTTCAAATCTCTGGTTGAAACACCCATAAACTCATTTAAAATTGGAATTTTTCTCTTAGAATTGCTTCATTCAATTTAGAGGGGAAAGGTATTTAGAAAAAAAAAAAAAAGATCTTCTACAAGTGTTAGCTATTTTTTTTCTCATTTGTCAAAATATGGTAAAAATTAGCTACAGTCACAAACATTAAATAACATAAGACAAATCCAGTAGAGTGGAGTATTATTTAGTCTGAGTAGAAGCAACATGTCTTCTAATTCCCAGTTTCTCCAGAAACTGAAGAATGGGGTTCATAGATGCTGGAAGAAAACAAGGGTAAAAAAAACGGAAGTTCACTATATAGCACTAACAGCAGCCATGCTTTTCTGAAACGAGACAAATGTCCCACTGGAAATTGCAGGTCAACAGGAACTTTGCAACTGGATTACAGGATTGGGCTGTAAAGGCTGAAGTTTGAACAGAGAGTTTAGTCATCTTTGTGCAACAGTGACTCTCATTTTGGTATCGTTTACACATAAAAGTGATCTCACTAAATTGGACATTCCCCCCTGGAATTTGGTAGTTTTCTTAGCCAATATAAAGACTATATGGCTGTTAAAGGAGAATAACAACAACAATAACAACAACATTAGAAAAAGAAGAATTAAAACCAAAAAAAAATGGGAAAATAGTAAGAAAAATAATAGCAATTTCTTTTGGGAAAACTAAGTAAATAAGAGTTAGTGTAACTTACTCAGCACAATCCTATGAATCTCTCTGACCTTGGGAAGCTTTCTAGGGGTCATTCCTTACGCAAATATTTTCTGAACAATTATAAAGCACTGGAGCCACCTTTTTTTTTTTTTCTTTTTCTCCTCAGGTGCAGTGATTATTTTTTCTCTCTGTATCAATTCAACAAATATAATTATTGAGGCCATTTAAAGGAGACAGTACTGATATTTCAGATCTGTTCCTGTATATCTTTTTAAGATATATGGTCATGTGAAATAAACTATACCAAGGCGGGCAATTTTGTGTTTGGCTTTTTTTTTAAATATATTCTATTTAAATAATGAGTTGTAATTCCAGGACTTAGTAGAAGAAAAAAAAAAAAAAAAAGAAAAAAAAAGATAATTGCCTTTTTCCACCTTCAAAGAATAGCCTAAATTTATTCAAGGCAAACTATGAACACAACTGTGATTCTCTGTACCATTTGAAGTCTTTCCTCATTGTGATTCTAGTGCAGTGCATGGAGAATTATTGACAGCTGTGAGAGAAAGGTGGAGGTCAGTTTACCAGTCAGGGTTAGACTCAAACTAGTTGAGCTTGATATCCAGGCATAAAAAAAAAATTACACTCGTTCATCAGTGTGAATTAGTACTCCATATGCAATTGTTCAGAAAGTATTTGGCTGGTTTGGAAAACACAGTCTTAAGTTATAGAGAGTCTTACCAACAATAATATCTCAAACAAAGCAATTCCTAGGCAATGCATTTTCTGGCATCCTTCTCTGCCATCGAACATGTAATAAAAAGTGTGTATTATTGACCTCAGTCTTTACCAGCATCTCCCACTAACTTAGAAAGATGTTGTTCACACAAATCAAGACTGGTTTAAGATCAGTAGCTTAGGCAAGTACACATCTTTTCACTAAGAAATTAGCAAACCTATATGCCCAAATTTGATTTCCAGTGCAGTATCAATGAATTCTGGTCATTGTTATAAACTGGTTTGTGAACAAAACATTACAGGGCTAATTTAATAGCGATTTGGAAGGAAGAAAAAATATTTGTAAACAAAACGAACAACAGAAATGGATGAACTGTTTGGTAAAACAGGACACACCACTTTGCTGAACAGGACCCTCTCTAGCAGACATGATGTGAAAATCAACTTATATTTAATATGCAATTACATTCATTGTGCTACACAGATGATTAAAAAGGTTTTGAGGGCTGCTACGTTGCATTACAGGGATACAAAATTTACTTCAGTAGACTCTAAAACTCTAACACACTCAAAGTCATACTTCATATGCATGGAAAAAGCCCAAAACCATACAGTCCTCAAAAAACTATGCAGGAGTTACACAGTACCTTGAAAGTACAGAATCTGAGAAAGCATTTTCATCCCTTTAGGACATGAGCACCACTCCTCACAGAAAAGAATCACATAGCCATAATGTTATGAAAAAGGTGGAAATGACAGTTCACAAGACTATTAGTAAACAAATATCAAGAGAAAATAGGGGTCTTGATCTCTACAGGCAGCAACAGATATACCATGACTCCAATGTGCAGTTCACAGAACAATTATGGTTACTAAGTAATGCAGGGTGTTAAAACAAACCATTTCATCTTGTTGTAAATCTATACTTTACAGCTGAACTTACTACTTTGGGGAAAAAAGCCTGCTTAAATTAGTTCTTCTTAGGGTTTTGAAACTTGGTCACTAAAAATGTCTATCTGGTACACTAATCAAGTATTCACACTTTGTTAAACAACAAAACCTCTTCATGATTCTATAGTGTGTTTCATGGAAGGACCTCAGCAGCTTAAATATACAAATGCCTCCATGAAGCAGACAGAAAATTTGGTAGTAAATAGTTCTGTGCAAGCAGAAGTGTTGCTCAAGTCTGATGTGAGAGTCATTCAGTTGAGGGGAATATGTGTATCTAGGACTCCTTCTGCTCATAGCTGAGCAGAAAGAAACACAATAGGAGAATTTTAATTCAATTCAAGAAAAATGAAGAATAAAAACCATAATAGAAGGCTTATATAGGCTTAGACATTTGTCTACATGTAGGTAATGTCCAGATCAGATGAAAGATCAGATAGGAATCATACAAGCCATACAGTATTTTATTGAAACAGGATAATTATTTAAACTGTGTTTAATGCTGCTTCTTCAGACTATAATACCTGTGAAAATTGTTGTGAGCTTTGAGATGATGGATTTAATTGTAAAACTCTATTTTTCTTAAGTAGGTAAAATACACAGTGACAAA
Organism: Pyrocephalus nanus; assembly: GCA_038380795.1. Classification (NCBI taxonomy): domain Eukaryota; kingdom Metazoa; phylum Chordata; class Aves; order Passeriformes; family Tyrannidae; genus Pyrocephalus; species Pyrocephalus nanus. Next base: position 101,893,284 of record CM076260.1, read on the forward strand.
TGTAATGAGAATTTGTGACCTTCTTATTTTATTCAGCTAGGAAACTAAGCAGGGAAAGTGCTCGCGGAAGCTGTTGATTGTCCTAAATCACAGAATCACAGAATATTCTCAATTAGAAGAGACCCTAAAGATCACTGAGTCCAATCTTAAGTGAATGGCCTGTATGGGGATTGAACCCCCAGCCTTGGAGTTATTAGCACCATGCTGTAAATGCTTGTATATTCTAAGAATTCTGGTTGTTCCTCTATTTAGACTACCTTTTTTTTTTTTTTTTTTAGCAATAGTACTATTGGAACTACTATTTTTTTGCAATTCTTATCATAACAAAAAGCAGTTCTCCTACTATTAATTATGTGGGCAAGAAACAGATCAGAATTTTCCGCACCCCAGACATGTGTACTTATTTTTAGGAAATGCCTCCCAAGTGCAAATTTAATTTATTGCAGACTTTCCTTTTTCCCTTTGGCTTTATGTGTCCTGTAGAAAGAATTGTAGTTTTAATATGAAGAACAAAATGTCAAACAGAAGAAAATAAAGAAGACTTACTTTTTTTTTCCACCAAGAGGAAAGTTAAAAAAATCTCTTCTTATCAAGCGTAATACAGAAGAAATGGTGTTATATATGCAGAAAAACTTTCTCAGAAGAGAAATAAGGAAGAGAAATATTCAGTTCAGTTGGGTCCAAACTACAAGGTCTTCAAAAAGCAACCAGAACAACAAATGCACCACATATTATTCATTGCAATAACATTACGTGCCAAAACATCACGCCACTTCAGGAAAGAGGTAAATACAAGCAATTCACTCAGACTTGCTAATCTACCTCTTTGTCTCACTAGAGAATCAAAAAAGCAGAGGCAGGAGAAGCAGCAAAGTTTCACCAGAAGTTTATGCAGTTCCAAACTTCATTCTGTCGGTTTTTTTGGCTACTCATGACCCTATAAGGTCCAAACCAAGCAAACTGAGATATGATTTGTGTTGTTTCCTATTTTCGAATCATTCTAGAAAAAAACTGCCACAGCTCCACTTTTTCTACCACCACTATCCTTTGGCTTGTTCCTGCCTTCCTTCCAGTAACAAACTCCTGCTGAAGCCCTCACCCCCCTGTGGTTAGTCAAAGTAGAAACAAGTAGGATTTTTCCACAATCTGACTACTGGGAGTAAGGAAGAGAAGAAAAAAAAAAAAATCATTATTTCTAACCCAAAGGCAAAAATATTTCATATTAAAAGACAAATAATCACATACTCAATTTTTACAGCTACTAGCACTCTTTGTCTTTGGCTTTCAGTGTACTGTGGCCACCAGGTGTTAAGTAGAATATTTTACTCTGTTCCAGGGATATATCAATATAATTAATTGTGATAAAAAACAGAGCCATCCACCATGTTTTTCTGCCTTAGTGTAGGATCAATTCTATGTCAGTCCTTATATTCTTTATCTAACGTCTTTTCATCTTCAACTCTCATTACATCTATTTCAATGTTTAATTATTCATATAATTAAGAAGTTCTTCCTACTGTTTAAACTTATAGTTAATTGCTGCAATTTAACCCCATTATTTCTTCTCCTATCTACCATGGATAAAAGAACAGATTATTTCTTTCCTTTTTATACCATCCCTTCACAAACTGGATCTTTGCCATCAGGTCCTCCCTTAGTAGTTTCTCCTGTAAAGGTACATAACCCCAATTGTTTATTTTTTTATTTCACAGGTCTGCTTTGTTGCTGAAATGCAGTACTTAAAATTGAATGCAGAACTCCAGTCTGGAGTACAGCGCTAAGAAAAACTGGATAATTACTTCACCATGTCTTACAAGCTGTATTTCCATTTACAAGAGATAAAATGTTCTCTAGATTTTTTTACAGCTTCATGGCTTTGGTAACCCCTGTACAGAATGTGATACATGCAGACTCACAGATTCTTTTCCAAAGAAACAGTATTTCAGCAAGTTTTTTCTACAGCATATTTTTGCTGTCCATAATTTCTTCCTACGCCTATCACCTTCCACTTGCTTCCACAGAGTTTTAACATATCTTTTGGTCCTTTTCCCTAATTTGTCAAAGCTGATTTTGAATTCAAAGCTTGCTCTTGCAAGTATAAGGTTCCTCTTTCCCAGCTCTGCACTTAATAAACTTGGTCTAAGCTCTACCATCCAGGTTGATTAAAGAAAAATAGCAAAGAATTGATTCCAGGAGGTTAGCCTGTGATTGCTTTGTCCTTTCACTTTGGCAGGGAATTACTGACAATGCACACAGTTATCCAGATAAGTTTGCATCCAATTTACTAGCAATTTAGAAACTTAATCTAGCCCAAGATTTTCTAGCTTGTTTCAGAGAATATAATCTAGACAGTGCCTAAAGATATGCTAGACTGTGCCTAAAGATCTGTTAAAAATTGCATGATATTTGCTGCTTCTTGACAATCTCTAACAATTCTTGAAGAATTGGTTTAATGTAATTGGTCGCTGACCTAGTGTTACTCATCTCTTTCTTGCTTTGCTACTGCTAACAAATAATTTTCTTGAATATTTGTCCCAAAGTCTTCTTAACTAAAGCTAAGCTGCCATGCTAGTCATGGCTCTTTTTTATTACAAATTTCAAATTTGGCACTATCTTCCCCCTCTTGAAGTCTTTGCAAACATCATACACTCTTAGAAACACTCTTAAAGGAAAACTCTGATAGAGATTAGATTGCTTCTGGCCAGTATTCTGTTAAGTATCAAGATGAAGTCCATCACACTCTGCTCATTCATGTACTTCATGGACATCAAAGTCCTGAATAAGTTGAAATTTAAAGAATAGACTACTTTCATAATGAATGCTGAAAATACCCATGCAGGATAGTCATGCATCTGATAAAGAAGCTAAGAACAAAGTAACAACAAACAAATACTTTGCTATTTATTCAAAAAGTATTTTAATGTGCATTGAGAGATTTAAGCTTGTAGATTTTAGGTTATGTAATGAATTGAATACCTGAAAAAATACATCTGCCCATGATCTACCAAAGGAAGACTGTAGCTGTGTGTTGTGTCTGCTTTAGATGGAGTAGACTTTTTCACAGCAGCCATGTGGTGCTGTGGCTTGAATTTGTGACTAAAACAGTAAGGATAACATATTAATACTTTGGCTGCAGTTGAATAGTGCTTGAAAAGCACCAAAGCTTTCTCTGGTCCTTATTTTGCTACCCAGCAAGTACGCTGGTAGTGGATAAGAAACTGTAAAGGGACAATCAGGACAGCTGACCTCAACTGGCCAAAATGACACTCTGTACCACATAATGTTATGCTCAGCAACAAAACTGTGAGTTTTTTGTCTTCAAATGTAGCCATTGTTTGGAGACTGGCTGGGCATCAGCCTCTTTAAGGAGAAAGTGATTGCCTTTCCATCACTTGTTTTTTTCCCCCATTTTTTCTTCACTTACTAAATTGTGTTTATCTTGACCCATAAGTTTTTGTCTTTTATCTTTTGCTTCTTTCTGTCCTTTTCCTGCTGGTGGAAAGTGAGCTGTAGGAGTGTGTAGCTGCTGGCTGGGTTGAATTGACAATAGATGTGTTAGATGGAACACTATCATTACCGAAAGTTCAGACCATGTTTTTATGACATGTATTGATTCCAAGAAATATCTCTAGTAAAGCAAGTAACACAGGAGTTAACCAGCTGAAAAAAAATGTTTAGCTATTTAAAAGTATGTTGAATCCTGTTCAGACAGTAATTGCCTTATTGCATACAGTAAGGATAATTATTTTTGTACAAAGTACTTATACTATAATTTTTAGTTGATTCAGGACCATTAAAATAACAATATATAAGCTGTAGAGTATGGATTTCACTTAGTCTATAGATTTCTAGAAATTTTCTAAAATACAGTGTTTTCATTACAATTATAGATGTCTCTGAACCACCCATTTAGCTTTCATATCCATATCTGAGCTCTTTACTTAGTCCTCTAGAAACTATTGCCTAGCTTTACATGGAAAAATGTAAGCTCAATAAACAAGCAAGCCAACTATTTGTTAACGTTCCTAGTACAAGTGATTGCACTAGCAAATCTTGCTAGAAATATAGTTTTTTGCACAATCTAAACTTTACATTGAAGCTTTTCTGCAGATTGTACTTCAAGAAGGAACACCATTTCTGTGCATGGTAGCTACAAGAATTCAGATATATTATTTATCAAAATCTATTTACTTCTCATATAAACATGTGGATATTGCAAGTTTTTATCTGTGTATTCAGTGCTAGCAATATTTGTGTCTTATGGCATTCTTATGGGTTTTGAACTGAGAATTTTGCTTCTAATTCTAAGTTCAGACAAAAGGAATTCATCATCTACAGGCAAAGTTTTACATTCTTTGTCAAAGTTAGGTCTAAATTATTAAGCTAGAGGACAAGATTTTCTACTGTTCTCAGTACTTAGGTTGCAATGCAATCTCTGCAGCAGGTTTTCATGAATGCATAGATCAGCATTTTGCTAAATGATGTGTGAAAATAGTCACACACCTCAGGTGTTTGGATTTTTAAGTTCTGTATTACTTTAAATAGATATCAGACTACTGGTAAAGTTTGAATAACTTCTGTAGTGTACTGAATCTGATACTGAAAGGCATGTGTTACATTGCAAAAACAATGTTGGAGGAGAAAAATTACAGATCTTAGCTTCTCAGTCATTGTAAGTGGATATTATGCTTTGGGGCTGTGGAGAGAAGCAAGGTTGCCAGCTGTTGTTACTGGTGAAAATTTTTAATATGTTGTTATTTAAACTGTCATTACTTGTTTCCTCTGATATCCATTTTACTGACATTTTCCTGTGTGTAATGTTGAACAGTTGATGACCTCCATAAGATCTTTTGTTCTTATGAGTTAAAGTATCAAAAATGTGCATTTGTAATTTAAACTACTTTTCTTGCTACTACTTCTTCAGAATTCAGTAATCAAATTCACATGGGTCTAATGCTTTGCACATTTTTACCAGAGGAACTTCTTTATTGTCTTTTGCAGCATAGCAATGAGGTCTTAAACATTTTTCCTTTCTCTCAGGAAAATGTACCTGTCTCTGGGATGATACTTCTGTGTTCTCAGTAACAAGACCAATAAATCTTTTAGACCCTTAGCAGAACCAAGCTCCTTAGTTGCCAACTTTGTTTTTCTTCTCATTGACGTTGGTTTTTGCTTTTTTTCTTTTATTGTAAATTTAAGTTAACTCAGTTCGAACACCATTAAATTTAGTACAAATTTAAAAATTACATTGTACTATAAAAATTTAAAAATTACACTTTTAAAAAAGTAATCTCTTTACTACATTTACCTCTGATGTCATCTTTGTCATCATATATCTCCCTACAAAAGAGGCATCCCATTCTACACTACTGGCCACTAATTATTTATGTACAACATCCATGGAAGATCCAGTATTAGTCAGGTCAGCTCCTCTGCAGTGGATCAAGCTATGTGGAATCACCCCATTTTGGTATATCCTTTAGATTTTTCTTATCTGATCTACAGGAATGGTGCTGTTTTATGTTATTCATCTGCCACCACATTGCAAAATAACTTACTATTTGCAAAAGGCAATTCCCCTGTTAGCTAAGGTCATAGCTAATATAGCATCACATGTCTGAAGGTTTGAGTTTATTTAGCAGTTCATACATAGTGCCTGTGATTGTATAAAACATCAAAAAGTACAGGAATATACCCCAGAGTAACAGAAAAATGCTTGATAGGCTTCATTCTACCATTTGCACTGATGTTCACCCAGAGAAAGTGCAATCATAGGAGGAGACAGAATAACTGGAGTAATTCCAGTTTTATTACAAATTTATTATCATGTTTACAAGCATATATATGAAAAAAAAATCTGGTATTATGTTTCAGGTCAATACTGAAGGAGAGGAGAGGATGAGGGAATTGTTTCACCACAATTTGCATCTGTTAACAGTAGCGTAGTTGCTTTATGGGAGTGTTTTTTCACTTCAAATGTTAAACATAGACACATAAGGCATTTGGTAGACAATAGGATTTATGGCTTGAGCTACTATACTGAATTTCATGGTCTTCTAAAACCACTCTGTGGATTATCTCATATTTCAAGTCACGTATTGTTTCTCCAACTCTGGATTTGTTAAGTTTTATTTGTTGTACTCACACTGGCAGCAGTACAAACAATAAAATACTTTTTTTGTTATTAATATAATTTTTCAACCATCTGCACTCTGAACAACAAAGATTAAACGCCTTTCATTTTTTAGCCTAAGTAAAATGTCAAAGGCTAATTTTGTTTTTTTGAACATCTGAAAAGCTTTTAGTTTACTCTTTTCAACATATTTATGGTTTTAAAAAAAATATATTTGGAGGAAACAAATAGGATTCCTGGCCTCTAACTTGAGACACAGCTTCTGCAAAATAAAAACAACCATCCTTTATTAAAAGTACAAAGAATTTTTTTTTTTTTCCCATCAGGTCAAAGCTGAAATTTCAAATATTTGCAGGCAAATATTTTCCTGAATGTCTTTGCAACTTTTAACTAGGTAGTTGCTTAATTGTTTTTTCCATCATAACACAAGGTCTTTGTAATTTTCCATGTGTGAAACCAACTTTTGCTTAGGACTATCAGTTGGGCATTTAAGTATCTTTCAGGAGCAATATCCAACAGCAATCCATCCACATCCCTGGCCCACTTTACAAATGAAGAAACTAAGGCCAAAAAGGTAAGATCATTTCACTATGCTGAAAAGAAAATATGGAAAACCTGTAGTTTCAAATATTTTTTTGCAAAATTTTAAACTAATTTCTATGAATATGAAGTGTAAGTTAGAGTTACTTATTTGAATAGTATTAATGACCTAAACCTGAGAGGATATGGACTGATACAAAGTTGTGAAATAATCAAAATAATGTGAAAATTTAACATTTTGTAGAAATACTTAGCATTATCCAATAAATAAATGATTTTGATGATGAAAGCTACTTCAAAAATTTTTGAAGAAACTTTAAGATTGCTTTCTTTAAGTCTCCCTGTTTATTTTTTGTGGTTTTGTTTAATAACATTAAAAAAAAGGTAGTAGTTTTCACAGAATCTTTACCACCATGAAACTGTGCCAAGAGATAAAGAGGTTTTGAATAAATTAAAAAATATGCACAATGACTATTTAAAAGATCTCTAGTTATGATCACACTGGTGAACAGGAAGAAAAGTAGCTATGTCAAGAGAAAGACAAGGCATTGGTATTAGGTTTGAGGCTCCTGCCTTTCCTGTACCTGTCAAACAACTTAATTGGAATAATAACTAATTCAGAGAGGAGGGTGGACTGAAAGTTTGTCTCAGACAATCACTGTTCCTATGTTTTCCACAGACACAAAACCTGCTGAGTCCCAGAAGCATTTGCTGTTTTATAAAGCTGTAGTGCTGATTCCCATCAACTTTTTAAAATTATGAGTGATAAAACCTGAAGTTGCTTACAAAGCTCAGAAGTTTCACTTCTTCCATTACAGTGAAATCTGGTCTAGCTACAGCTGTAGCCAAAGTTCCATGAATACACAGAAAATTAGCAAAGTTTAGTTAAGATGATGGCATTTTTTAACAGTCATACACGTGAAAGAACGTACAGCATTGCATTGTCAATGAAGCTCACACTGCATAGTGTTCCTTTAAATATATCTATTTATCTTTATATGTATAAAATCTCTCCTATTCTAAAAGTGTAAGAGGTATATAAACTAACATGAAAATCTCAGTTAAAAAAAAAAAGTTTTCTTTTGCAGTACTCTGAATATAGGAACTATGTAAACTGCAGTGGGGTAACTTAGCATTTAGATGACTACATAAACTTATTCAAAACCTGGAAGCATGGGGAGTTTTCTTACATTTTTCTATCATTTTTTACTTTTAAATATACACCTTGAACAACATATTTAAAAATAACAAAAAGTTTTTGTTTCATTTGTGCAAATTCATGAATGGATTTTGCAGTCTCACTGTGTTCCCTAATTATTTCAACATGATGTTTACTTCTGGTTATATAGAAGTACAGAATGTAGATCCCTCCTACATTAGTTGTGGCCTACAACTGAAAATAATTACCACTTACTGCCATCACTAAGGAGAATAAGGATAATTTTAAACAAATAAACTTTAGAGATTATTTTGCAAAAAATACATTACAAGACATAAGTAACCTCATACATTGACCACTGAATTCAAAGGGCATCTTTCATTGACCAGAGTGGGTTTTGCATATGGCTGTGAATATGAAACTAGAAGCACTGACAGCAATGGAAATGGTTTCTTAAAGTGTGCCATTGTATATGATATGGAAAAGTTAAACCTAATAATAGAAATAAGAAGATGTGGGACAAAGAGCTTCATTTAATGTGCAGATAGCTCACAGCTCTGTATTGAGATGGATCACATGTGCAGAGTTAATTCCTGAACTGGGAACAATTTGGTGGTGGTGGTTATTTTGAGAATCTCAGCACAGAATTAAAAAAAAAAAAAAAAGCTGCAAAGGAAACAAACAAAACACTAGTAAACACAAAGGAAACACTGTAAAACTTAGAGAAAATATTCACTTACTGGTATCAGAGCTCATGAAATATGCTAAGTCATACCATTACCCTTTAAAGGCTATTTATAATTATCACTTTTTAAGAAATAATAGAAAAAAAATAAGGTAATATAAATCTTCACAATTAGAAAGGTAGTTTAAATATTTCATTCCTACCTGAACAATGAATTAAACTTCTCTAGCCTCGTTTCTTGCAAACAAAGATTCTTAAATTTTAACGTACACTTTTAATATCCACTTCCACTTAACCCACTGACCTTATTAATGAAAAACTGCCTTGTTAAAAAAGTATCTAACAAGCTCTTATCCTTTTAATTCAATGAAACTACACCAAGAAGATCAAGTCTTCTGCAAATGCTACATTAAGAGGTACAAGAGTTTACTTGTTGGCCATGGCCATTCAGCAATCCAATTAGTCAGAAGAATTTTCCAAACAGATAGCACTTGCTTCCCTAAAGACCTGTTGAAAATATTCTCCACACAGTATTTTCTAAATTTCCTTCATACTTAAAAGACTCTGAAGTGTGTATGTCAGAATTACAATGTGTATAGACTCTTTCATTTACATATGAGGAAACTATCTTCTTCCAGGTTTTTATGTTTGAATAATACTCAAAGGTTTGAGAAGAACTGAGAGAAAAAAAAAAAAGCTGATAAAGTAGTCTATACTTTCATATATCTTCCTAAAAACAATTTTTCATTTTGCAGACTACTTTCTCTATCCTCTTTGTGCCTCTTACATTGTCCTTTATATAACATAGGTTATCTTTTAAAACTAAAAGCTCTGCCAAATCACTGCTGCTATGAATGAAAACAGACCCAACCTATATATTCCAATATTAGCTGAAGATAAAATTCTTTCCTGTTTGCTTTTCTTGCCTGTAAAAGTGCTCTCAAAAATGAGCTAAAGTTTTTTTTTTTTTTTTTATGGATGGCATACCTTATTGATATTTTGACTTGTAAAAGAACGGAAGAAAGAAAATAAGAGTACTGAGAAATATAATTTAACCAGTTACTATGAAAACCCACAGATAAAATTGGCAACTAAAATATAGGACATTTTTTTCTGTTCAGGTTTCTATAGTTCAGGAATCCTGAATCATTCACACATCAAAATTCTCACATGAAAAAAAGAATTAAAAATTGGTGCACTTTTGCTTAATAAAAGAAATGGAGACATTCGTCTGCCTACATTTCTTCTGGATTTATATACAGCATATACCAAATACACTATTTCTGCTTAAATCATCACAATACAACTGTGCTCCCACAGAAAGCACACAAAACACAGAAATCAAAGACTAATACAAGATTTGCCTGCATAATTCAGATTAGTGTCCATGCTGATGAAGAAAGTTTTGTCTGCATAATTCAGACTATGCTGCTGAAGAAAGTACATTTCAGAACTTTCAGCTAACATCAGAAAATTTGCTAAAGACTTCACTGACAGGTGACAGCATTCTTATTTTTCCTCTTTTTAAAAACCTAATAGCCCAACCCCTTTTGTGACAAGAAAATAGAACAGCTAGTACTACTAACTTTTTTAAAAGTTTAATGCTTATTTAAGAAAAGACATACCTGTTGGATTTTTCTATATTGCAGTATATGATGATAGCAGGCACTAGTACTGACAAAGATCTTATGTCTTCATCTGGCCTACAATTTCATACCAAGGCATGATTTTTCTGAACGTTTTTAATGGTAAAACAAGATCTATTTCAACATGTATGATCAACATGTATGATGTTCTTTGTTTTCTGCTTTGTCTTACTGTTTTAATTATCCAATTAGTTTAACAGATCATAATTAAATTCATATTTGAATACTGACAGTTCCAACTTTGATAAATTTCAGTTTTGCTTCATACAAATACTTCAACTTCTCTGCTAAACCAGGAAGCTTTTATGGTGATCAGAGCAAGAATGTCTCAGTCCAGTTACAGCACAATATATGTATTTTTACACCACAAGAAAATGTGGTGTACTATTTTCTCTCAAAGAGGAGATCCTCAAGCGCTTTTATTTCTCAAGCTAATTTATGAATGGGTAGGGTATTTTAGAATAGCTTCTTCAGACAGAGGACTTGCAATAGATTAAGCCTTCTATTTCCTGATCCAGTGCTCAAGTAATGTCAGTGACTTTCCTCAACAGCTCAAATTTTAAAATCAAAAAATTGAGTCCTTTTCTTTTCTTCAAGAATTAACATAACAGCCAATTTAGAAGAAAAAAAGACTTTCAATTATTTCCGCTGAGTAACTCTGATCATGTCATATATCTATCAGTTGTCATGCTTCCAGCTGTCCTTTTTTGTAGAGAATCTCTTATTTGATCACAGTGTCATTTTGAAACACTGCTACTATGCAGCAAAGAGGTTCAGTGTTTTGTTTTTATTCCATCCCATGATTTTCTAAAAACCCATGCTAATAGATTCTAATGCAACAATCCTCACATTCACTTGTAAAGAGCATGTCTAGAAGGAACAACAATTTCCAGATTTTTCTGAAACATATAGCATTCTCTTCTTTACAGCTGCTTGACATGTGAATTAACAATTTTTCTGCTTGGACACTGGTGGATGTGTCCAGCTGATTTGTAATTTCACATTACACTGTGCAATGTGTCTGTATTGGCAACTGATTCCCTTCGGTGAGGGCAAAAATGTGACTCAGCAGCCTTTAAAATCACAAGTTTCTTTTTATATAACTGTATTAGCATTGTAAACACTTCTGGAAGGTGTGCTGTAAAACTGACAAACTTGCCACCCTCGAATAATTTCAAGCTCAGTAGGATTGCATTTATTTCTGCTTCTATTGCCACTTCTGCATTCCCAGGTTTCATACTTTCAGTGAAGAAATGTGATTGAAATGCATAAATTTGGTTCCTCTTTTTCTACTGAGGTGTATCACAGCCTTAACTTAAATCTTCTTTCACAGATTTCTAGGTCAGAAATATTCTTCCATGGTAGCTTGTGACATGGAATTATCTATAATGGATAAAATCTGATAAAGCTCATCTATAGCTTTTCTCAGCAAAGTGATTACAGATGTGCCTCAGGTAATTTAATACGCTTAATAGCATGTATTCTCAGTCTTTCTTCTGTGAATACTGAGGCTTGACTACTAAGATAAACAAAATCAGACTGCTTTCAGTTATCTCATTAATATATCAGAGAAACAATCCGGAAATTCTCTAATTTAACATTTATTTCCCAGGTCTGATTATTAGCAAACAATTGCAAATACCTGAAACAAACTTATATACCACTCTTGAGTCCATACACCAGAAAGCACTTTACCTTTCTAGTTACTGTTTAGTCTTCTAGCCTCAAAAACGTTGATTATTAAAACTTACAGTGTAAGTAAGACTTTCCATAGACCTTCAACAATGGAAAAATCTTTTATTCCATTCAAACCCAGTATGTCACTTATAATTTAGTGTCTTTCTCAAAATTTTGCCTCCTCAAAAACCCTGTACCTTGGCTGCATGTACTGATATTCTCCAGGTTCTGATAAAGGCATAAAAAGGCTATTTTGCCCTTCACAGTGTCCCCCCTAAAAGTGCAGTTTCTATTGCTATTCTTAATTATACAATAAATTAATGTATTTTGGGTATCTCTTTACATACACAGAAGAAACTACCACTTTTCATAAGCTATATCAATATTCAGCCCATTTTGCCTATGACAACAAATCTATGATGTTTGTTTAGCATCTTTAAACATGTGTTGCCGTCTGCTCTGTGTGTTTACATGGGGCTTGATTTTATTACCAAATTGATAGTGCATAAAGAAAAGTTATTATATCTGCAATGGTGAAAGCATTGTAAGTATGGAATAAAGAGGAAGTAGGCATGGGGATGATGTATCTGTTGCATATGTTATATTGAGCCTTTCTTAAACAGAATTTTTATGAATGGCTGTAAAAATTAACAGGCTTGGACCTTTCTATATTTTTGGCTCCTTTGCACTCAAAGTTTCTGCCAGGATGGATTGGCACAGGGTAATATTTGTGTTCAGTTGAAGGCAGCTCTGCAATTAACAAAATAATATAACCAGATAGTTGAGCCAGATAAACACTGGTGATACTCTGAGAACTTTTTAAAGATACTAGAAAGGCTGAGAGAATTCTGATTGTTCAGCCTGGAGAAAAGAAGGCTCCAAGTTGATCTTACTGAGGCCTCCCAGTACCTAAAGGGGGCCTACAAGAGAGATGGAGAGGACTTTTTACACAGGTTTGTAGTGACAGGACAAGGGAGAATGGCTTCAAACTGAGAGAGAGTAGGTTTAAATTAGACATTAGGAAGAAATTATTTACTGTGAGGGTGTGAGGAACAGGTTGCTCAGATAAGCTGTGGATGCTCCATCCCTTGAAGTGTTTGAGGTCAGGTTGGACAGGGCTTTAAGCAACCCAGTTGAGTGGGGAGGTGTCCCTGCCTACAGCGAGTGGCTTGGATCTGGGTGATTTTTAAGTTTCCTTCCAACTCAAACCATTCTATGATTCTGTAATTCTATGATTTTTTAAAACAAGTCTCACCTCTAGTACTGAGTGCAGTTTTGGGCACCACCATGTATGGAGGATACTAAGCTATTGGAGAGCATCCAAAGGAGGGCCATGAAGATGGCAAAGGGCCTTGAGGGGAAGCAGCTGAGGTCACTTGGTCCGCTCAGCCTGCAGAAGAGGAGGCATCACGGTTCTACAGCCTCCTCACAAGGGAAGCAGTGGGGCAGACACTGATCTCTTCTTTGTGATGACCACTGACAAGACCTGAGGGAACGGCCTGAAGTTGTGTCAGGGGATATTTAGGCTGGGTATTAGGAAAAAGGCTCTTCACCCAGAGGGTGAATAGGCTCCTCATGGAAGTAGTCACAGTACCAACCCTGACAGAGTTCAAGAAGTCTTTGGACAATGCTCTCAGGAATATGGACCATCTTGGAGAGGGTCCTGCGCAGGGCCAGGATGGATGATCCTTGGGGGTCTCCTCCAGCTCAGGATATTCTATGATTCTATGATATACATCTGACAACTAAAATGATGCATCTGGGAAAAACTCCATCACCCTGTCTACATGGCATTTATCAGAACTCATTTTAAAAAAAGCTGTATCACCATCTGTAAATCCCAGTATTTCCTTGTTAATTTTGAATTAGCACAATAACTGTCTGAGACAGTTGGAATTTTTTTTGTATTTAAAGGCCACATCTGATTTAATATTGCATTGCTTCACTAAAATCAATAGACCCATGTCAATTTATAAGAGCTAAAAATGCATTCATTTTAATGGGGGGGGGAAGATTTATTGTTTTTCAAGTGTACAAGGTATTTCAAAACTATTTTTAAATCAGAATCAGGCACCTTCTATATTTTTTGATTATTCTGTGGGGAAGATATTTATTTTTTTGCAAAACTATTGCAAGTACTATCGGAACATTAGTTTCATTTTAAGTTCATACTGCATATTTGGTTGAAAATGTTCATAACCTGATTTGAACAAAATGTGATCATTTACATCAGATTTACCATTGGGTTAAATCATCAGACAGATTTTGCACTTATACATGCTATTTTCCTAAATAATGAATATTGGCTGCTAAAATTTTATTATCTCAACTTTACTAGGCTTTCAGCAGATGACATCATGAGCTGCAGAACTGAAATCAAGAGTTAGATTCATATCTAACATTTAATGGGCTTTGATGAGATTTCCCCAAATTGTCACATGGTCATAGTATCTGTTTCAGCTCCCCAATTGTGCCTTTTTCACCTTTAATGTTAGCAAAAATATATCTTCTTCAAGAATAATCCATACAATTCTTGAACTTACATTTCAGAAGTTAAAACTTTTGTGGGTAAATCCATACCTGGCAACTGACAGTGTCTTAAAACTGACAACTCACAGACCCTCAGTGGCTTAGACATAAAGCTACAGACAACCTAAATAGCCAAGAATCTCTGTGATCAAGATCTAGCATTTATTTGTATATGGTTTCAGCTTTCGTTGCTAGGAAAATGTTTTTATTTAATAGTCTACCTTATCCCAGGGTGTAATTAAAATAGTCTATTTTATTACATGCAGTGATACAAGTCAGCATGAAATTAAAAAATTAATTTCTTTCAAAACTTTCCTATTCTACAGTAGAACGAAAATATTTATTTTAGGCTACTTAGAAGGAATCTCACTTTTTCTTTCCATTTTCAAGTCTGTAGCAAGCCATTGTGAATCTGATAAGATGGCATGAGATAAAGTACAGAAATGACATCCACTTCACCTTGCCTCACATCAGTTGACAACTGCACTGTTCACACTGCTCTTTTTCTAAGATCAGCATGTGCACAGATATCATTTGGCTAAAGCTGTACTTTGATAAAACAGAGTGTGTTAGTGGGAAAGATGGATGTATCCTTAAGTTTTTTTCCCCCTTCATCCTTTCATCCATCCATCCATCAATATACAGTGGCTGTAGCCTATAATTCTAGTTCACATACTTGGAATATTCTTTGCAGAAGGACATCCTATTTTGTAGCTACACCAAAAAAAGAAAAATTATCTTAGCAGAACCTTGGTACTCAGCCGTGATTTATCAAGAATGGGAGATGGAGAGATTAATGCAAGTAATTAAAAGTTATTTTATATATACATAAGAGATATATAGTTCTATATAGCTTCTTAACAACCTGGAATTTTCTAATTAATTTCTCTTATTGTAGATTCATGAGGTGGAAAAGTTTCAAATTGTTCACAAAAACCCACAGTCTAAAAGTTTAACTTATTTTCTGATGAATTATGTACTGCTTTGGTTTGCTATTGAACCATGTGTATCTGAATTAATTTTCCTCACCTTAAAAATCTTGCATGAAGCTTTTTAGGCAAAATTATTTTTCCACGTGGTGTTCTGACAATAAGGAAGAGAATTAGAAGATGCCAGCAAGTCTTTGAGCTGTCTAAATACTACTGTATTCATTGCTAGAAAAAAAAAAATTAAATGGCCTCTAAATTGCTTAATCTAACCAAAACCTGTAATCCCTGGCACTACTATGATGGAAGGTGTACAGATCTCTACAATTATTTAAAATGTACTTGATGTTATTTAAGTATCCAAGAAAGCTTTCTTGATTGTTAAGAAGTATGTTTGAGAAAAAGAGGATAAAAATAAAGAGTCAAGGTAGTTTCATTTAACTGATTATTCAAATTGCTGTTTACACAGCAATTTAGGTTTTAGGTACCAATAACTGGGGGAAAAAAAAATGAGTGGATTGACATGGAAATTTTGAAAGTACAAACGAAAAAAATGTCTCTACTTTCAAGTACCATTCAAATATATTCCTTAAATGCAGACTAAATTGCAGAAGTTGTTATAACTTTAAGAAATATCACAACACTGACGAAGTAAAAGAGAATAACTGACAGATGCTTTGTGTGAAGTTAATGTGTGAGAGGCAAGGTTTATCTGACAGAAGCAACAAATGCAGAGCAGAAAATACACCATTCATCCTTAATATTCTTCTAGAAGGCTGGATATACAAGAATGGTTGTCTACTAAGAAATGAACAATTTCTCTGTGCCATTTTGTTTCACCAAAAAAGGCAACCACAACTCAAATTAAATTTTAAACCATCTTTCTGAGAAATGTAAGCTGTGTAGCTACAGACTATTGATGAAATATTGTATTGATCAGCTACATTCTATGCATGTACAAATGTTTGTTTATTTATAGTGAGATGATACTGCTAATTGAACACAGCTGCCAGTAGCTTTTTTTACCCCCTGAGCTCTGGCCTATCAGGTAGTATGTTTGAAAGTGATAGCTATATACATTTCTGACTGAAAAAAAAAAAAACAAACCTCAGCTGTATGCATAGTATACCCACACATGGTAATTTTTCTGTTTGTTATGATGACGACCCCATTTCTAACAATCAATTTACACAATAGAGTGAAAATTATGTAGAATCTTGCTGCAGCTGAGAAAAGTATTCCTGTTCTGATAAAAAAGTTTAAACTACTCAGCAAAATCACACTGAACTTCTTAAATGCCATTTCAGTGAACTTCAGATATATTGTAAATATAGAGAATAAGATAAATACAAAATTAATGTGTAAGAGAAAAGCTGTTATGATAATCTTTCACTTTTTGCTTCTCTAAACCCTGAACCAAGAGAGTATCAAGGTGACATAAATTCAATACCCAAGACTAAGATTTATGGATATATATTTTAATGACATCCACATTCTCTAAAGTTAATTTAAATTTCTGATGCCTAACAAAGCAAAGAATCTAACAGTACTGTACTGAACATTTAGCACTTTCTAGAAAAGAAATAAGAGTCTCATCAATACATTGTACTGACGAGCAACAAGCTGAAAAAACACAAAGAGAAGACAATTCACCATAGCTGCAAGCATATTGAATAAACTATTATCTATTTGTTCAGCTGCATCCATATTCCCTTACTAAATAGTCCATATTACTTACTAATTACCTAATTAGTATTTATGGCCTATTTATGCACATAACTATCTTGTGGATAATGTATGGTATTCTTCAGAACACCCAAAATCCTGCAGGTTTTGTCAGTGAAACCAGGTGACCTATTTAACTAACAAGTTTAGTTAATATAGTCCATATATTACAATTTATTCAGTTACAGAAAACACAGCACAGCAGTTCAGACAGCAACTAGAGAACAGGTGATTTTGTCTATCATGTGAATCTCTTGTAAGGCTGCAAATTAATTTCATTTTAAGAATATTCTAGAACTTTGCCTCAAACTACAAAGGGGTTTTGCTTAGAGACACAAACCAGAAAACTAACAAGTACAAGCACATAATAACCATGAACTTCTACTCCCACGGGAAGATAATCTTTCTGCATCTAATTGTGGTTTTGATACCAGCTGTTCATTACTTCTGCATTTCAAGCTACTGTCTTGAATACATGAATGTAGCCAGGGAGAATTGCAGAAAGGCATTGTATTGATGGCTGTTCTTACTATGAGACAAAATTCTCTGAGTGGAAAATTACTTTTTTGAATGGATACTAGAACCATTTGCCAAGTACTTAAAGGAAACAATTAATCCCATGGCATTCATAGAGTAAATTATGAATGCATTTTTGTTGCATATATTCTCCTATAAGTGCTACAGGTTTTTATTAATCTATAACTTTCTTGAGTGTTTGTTGGTTTGGGCCAAAACTATCCATGTAAGTCATCAGCTCTGAGATGAATTTGATCTTGCTAGCTTTTTTCTAAATTTAGCACAAGTTTTATGCAGATTTAAGAACAGGCTCAGGCGGTTTTTGGTAACACATATTGAGTATTTTTGATAGTTCTGTAGTTAAAGGAAACTGAACTTTTTTTTTATCATGTAAATAAATAGATGAGTCAATGCAAAACAGATTTTGAAGGCCAATTAGCAACAGAAGTCCACTAGTTCAACCAGAGTTTGAATTAAAATAAATTATGCACAGCTATTACATGGCTTAGGGCAACACTCCCACTTTAGGATCCACAATTTTTCTTTTACTACCATGTTGTACTAAAACTGGACAAATGTACAATATCTATTTGTATTTAAAATTCACAGAAGCTCACAAAAACCAGTAGTGCAGCTAAAATGAGCTTATTAAGATTTTTATTTGTTCCATCCATGTGTTTTTCAGCACTACAAGCAGGTGGGCATCGGCAATAGTGTCTGTAGATTAGGACAGCTGGACTTTGAGTGGTATTACAGAGCAAAGTAGAACAGCTGGGCTGACATTTGATGATTCAAAAAAATGTTTGAAAAATTATTACAGAAACAGGACTCAAACTCTGCATATGCTGAACCATCCACATTTATGGAGTTTCTCCAGCTTGTAAACCAAGTAATCTAATTTTCTTTTTGGAAAGAGAGTCCATAAATATTTTATTTGCAAAGATTATTTCCTTGAATCTGAGCCCTTGTAAGTCACTGGACCTACTTCCATTGATTTCAACAGAATCTGAGTTATATTGATGATGAACACTTAATATGAATAGTTTTAGACAAAACCCTTAACAGTCAAGGTTATACTTTATAATGTTCCCTACTCTTTTCCATGAGTTGATATGTTACCTGTAAGCAATTTTAAATTTCAGAAAATCAAAATTGATACATTAACAGATAAGTCATAGTTATATTCTACCTTCAACAAATAATTCACTTCTCTTTTTTTAAAAAGTCAACTGCAAAGATGCAAGTCTACTTTCAAGTTCTAAAAGTTCCTTTATTTTTTGCTGTACTGTGTTGCCTCTCTACACAATATTCCAGGAGTGTGTAAAAGTCCACTGGGGGGAAGTATCAACCATGTACTTAGAAGACAAGGGACAGGGAAAGAAAACAAAGCACAGAAAGATGTTAATGGCCAAGAGTGCAGAGAAGAGATTCTCATGACCCAGGCGCTGAGGTGAAAAATGCATGTTAATCAATTTAGGAATGTGCTCTGGGTTTGTGTTTGTGCATTCATACAGATTCTGCAGTGATTAAAACCGTGGCTAACCACTGACAGACTGAAATATAATGGCAGCATTGACAGAAATATGGAACACTGAATTGTGTGAGGAATAAGCCAAACACAAACTTTCTCATTTTAAATTTTAGGCATCTGGTTAGTCACTAATTTAAACTAGTGACATCCCAGAAATCTAAGAAAACATATTTGTTAATCCTCATATCTGCAGAACGTTATTTGAGTGTCACAACCCATTATTTGAATACATATGTATTTCCTGTGCCTTGTTTTACTTGCATAAGATCCGCCTATGGCATAGCTCAAATGTTCAGAGAAAATGACTGTTGCTGTGTACATTGTTATTTCAGGTCATATGCCACTTGCTTCAGTAGAAGAGGTTGCTAATTAAGCAATAACAATTAAGGCACAGGGCATTTCCTGCAGACTAATGACCAACTAGGAGGAGCTGTGCCAAGAACCATTAACCCCAGCCAGTCACTCACTGTGATAGGATGGATTTCTTTGAAGAATATTATTGTTTTAAAACAACAAGGATGACTCTGGACATAATATAAATGTAAACATGAATGAATCAAATTAAGTACATTATGGTGATTTGTGTAGTGAATTCCAGGCCTCTTCTATATCCTGGGTAAGAGAAGAAAATGGATAGCAGAAGAAAATGGTATAATCAAAGAATACTAAATGCCATTAAGTGTTCAAGCTTCTCTAAACTGCTCTCTTCACACGTATCTTCTTGTATGTTTGCTCCTGACAATTTTTAACTTTGGTTATCATCACAAATACTAATAATTTAGCAAAAAGTGGTGCCTACTAGTGTTCTTGGTAAAAGGTCTACACTTAGGAGAATAGAAGGAAATATTTTAATGCTTTCTTTGTACTGAATGGTACTTGATGGGCAGATCTGTGAAACTCTCTGAGACCTGACAGAAATTCTTTTCAGAGATACAGAAGGAGGATGCAGGCCTGGATTATGAAGCTCTTCAACCTTTTTCATAACCTTTTCAGTAAAACATTTCTGAAAGGGTCTAGTTGAAAACAGAGCTACTAATCAGTAGCTTGCTTGCCAATTATTGTTTTCTCAAATTAGAACAGGTTACCTTTTTATTATCCCTGCAAGAGATTCTTTGCTTTCCCCCATACAGCCAATTCTTCTCTCCACCAAGCATTAACATCTCCTTAATTTAACAATTACCCACAAATAACACTCATGAAAATAAAGGAGGGAGACACCCAGAAGGCAAAGTGGAAACTAGCTAACAAGATAGGTGCAAATCATCAATTAAGTTTTCCCTTCCACAAGTAACTTACTGCCTAAGGCTCTCATCCACAGCCACCTTTTTGTCAACACTGCTCCCCTCATTTGCTGCTGGTTTTCACCTCTTTAAATACATTGATTCAATTAATAAGGTTAGATATGAAGCAAGCATTGCAGTTTTCTGTCTCCAAGGTGAAATAAGCAGCTGTATTCAAGACTATTTTTAACTAAATAAACTTCTCTAAGGAAAAAGATTATGACTGCAAAATCCCTTTCTGAGACTTTTATGAGTTTTCAAGATTCTTTTTCTCTATTACATTTCTCTTAATGGTTCAAAAATCTGATTCCCCCCTAATTTTTACTCATAGTGTAAAAGATCATATATAAAAATTTGGAAAAAAATTAGAAGGTATGAAGCAGCTGTGATACATGAAGAAACATCATTAGTTTATTGCAAAAATATCTGGAAATGCATTCTTTAATTTTAGTGTTTGGAGTCTGAACAAGTGTTTTCAAAATATCCCTTTATCACCAGGAAGCCTTTGCTGGAGACAGTGTGGGAATTACCACATTAAGTAACTTGAAAAGCTCAGTTGATTAACAGGTGATCTTTAGTCTCAGTGTAAACTATTTTAATTACACAACTATCTTTTTTACAAGGCAAGAGTAGTAATTTAAGAAAATAATTACAAGAGATAATTACACATATAAGGGATTAATACTTTCAAAATAATGTATTATTTACTTATAAGCAATTTTTTCCACATTTCTGATTTTCCACATTTTCTGTCATTTTGTATCAATGATGTGTCAAGAAATTTCTAATATTATTCTAAGGCTTCTGAATTTGCTTGTAGAAGTAAAATACTTCCATGGTAACATGAGTCTCCATACCATGCCTGTAACCCACAAACTCAAATTTCAGTTTTGTATGCATACCTGCATTATACTTGCACTGCCTAAATTATTACATAACAGATGTAATAAGGCTTATCTGAAATTACTAAGAGCAATCAAAGCAATAAAGTATAAATATTAAAGAATTCCAAGGAATTTCATCAGAAAGAACCAGCACCTACAGCCTTCCTTTTCATTTTTTTCTTGATTTTGCTTTGTAATGACTCTTCTTTTCTCGTTGGTTTTCCATTAGTCTTTTGGGTAATTTAAAATGATGGGAACAACATTTAAGCTAACTTCTTGAGCTTTAAAGACAGATCATATTTACTCTCTAATGTAATATTTATTTGCTATCCTAGGATTTGTCTCTATCACTGTTGCTCATCAAATATGTTTTTCAAGTTGATTGGAATAGAGAATGAAACTCTGGAAATTTGGGAGTCCACTTTTAATTACTGTAAAACAGCAGCTAAAGTTTCCAGAGAGGTCAGGGCTTTATTATGCTTGGTGGAACTAGTTAGTGAAGTGCTTTTCTGAACTCAAAGAATGTTAAAAATCTCAACTTTTTTAGGCCATAGGAAACAAGCAAAACTCAAAATAATATAAATTAAAAAAGGATACTATGGAATATTGGAAATGACTGTAAGAATAGGAAAAACCTGTATTCAGTGCCAAGAAACTTCTGCAAAGCATGAAAACAAAGGGGAATTATGTCTGAATTATTACTGAGTGCTATAGATTCAGATGCTTCTTTCTGGAGGATTTAATAAGTAGAAAATTAAATAGCTAAAAAAAGTTTCTGAAAAGGTTTGTAGAGATTCTGACCTCTTTATTTTGGGCATGAACATTTATGAAAATTCACCGCTCATAAAGTATGGCATTTGATATTCCAGTTGAATAAAATGAGGAATTATTTAAATATCTCTTGCTGATTCACCTGAATTTTTTAAGGTCTTCTCAGAAAGAGAGGCAGTTGAGAACTTTAGTTTTATTTTTTGAAATCCTCTATCATTTTAACCATATAGCAGAGGGAAAAAGCAGGAAAAGAAAGAAGGAAAGAAATAAAGGAATAGAAAATATTTTCTTGAAGAGCAGTCTTCAATGAGATATTCAGCACTATACAGAATCATACACACCAAGTAATTCTTTGAGCTTGATCCTATAGTCATATGTGCCAGCATAAATCCTGGAAAATTACACCAGGAAAGAGACTGTCTTAAAGCAAAACAGATGCTCATCTCTATTGCAATAATTTCATTTTGCCAAATATAGTTCTGTCAGTGACAAGGCAATACAGTCACTGAATTTTCTGTGTACAATTTCACTATTATTTATGGCTGATTATTCAACCTGCCATTTTTCTAAAATCTTTTCATAATCACCCTGATGACAAGAATCTGATTAGCTGACTGTTTATTTAGGGGGAAAAGAAAGTTGATAAGAATTTTTTTTTTTCTCAGAAAGTACAGGTTCATCCAAATGAAAATTTCTCTGGAAACCAAAGTAGTTTTAAAACACTGTCTTCATTTGAATTTGGTTTTCCTTAATTTTCAGTTTATATTGTTGTGCATAACATTTTAGATTTTTGAGAATATAATTTTTGAAAGCTATTGATTAAAAACAATTTGCTGTTATCAATATCAAATATTTCAATATTCCTACCTCTGAATAATGTTTGTACAGAATATATCTATATTTTCCTGAGGACAGAAACCTTTTTCATACAGAGATACTAAAAAACCACAGGGAAACTTAAATCAATTTACCATTGATACTGAGCTATCAATTAATCCAATACCAAACATTCAAATACCTAGCCCATAGATACTAAGAAAAATAAATACATCATTTTCTTCAAGCTTAGTTATATTTGGCTGCCCTAGGGTTCACAGTTGTATTAAAGTCTTTCTCCTCTTACTTTCAGCGCTATATTCTCTAAATCAAAAGGTAGTTTCTGACTGGTACTTTAGGCTCCTTTACAATATATGTTACATAAGAAGCCTGACAGACTTGGCTCATCTTTATAGTTTCAATTTTGGGGATTACCTTGTTTAGCCACTTATGCTGCAGTGATCTGTGGCAGCTCTGTGGATTTTCTGAGTTGGCCGTAGAACACTGATGGCCCTGGTCTTAGTATTTTTCAAAGCAGTATTAAAAATATAATAATTTCCATCTCACACTGTTCTGAGCAGTACTTCCAGATCCTCATCTAGAGAGAATGATGGTGACTTGGCACATTACTGTTTCAACTTAACAATGGTTAGATGGTTACTAATTATACAATACCAATTAAGACATGGGGCTTTTCCTGGAGATTAATGACCAGCTAGCAGGAATTGTGTGCAAGGCTTTTAACCCCAGCCAGTCACTCACTGCATTGCAGCAGAATCAGATGGCATTCTCTGAATGATACTGCTTTTCAGAATGACAAACACTGGTCTGCACATAAGTGCAGGGCTTTTTTGGTCACCTGCAGGGTATATCTAGTAGCTGATAATGAAGCCACGAAGTAATTAATGAAAGGCAGGTGCACACAGAAAGAAAAAAAAAAAAACAACCACAAACCACAATACTCTCCCCCTGAATACAACTAAGTATAGAAAAACAGTTGAATTCTCTACCATGAATTTTAACTACTTGAATTCCTTTTAGAGATAGGATCAGATCTTTCACTGATTTAAATCAGACACCACTGACAACTAAATTAGCATTTTAAATCAGAACTTGCTTGAGTATTTGCAGGGAGTCTCCCACATATAGCCATTTATCCTGTGCTGATTTAGGTCTTGAATCCATCCTGATATGAGAAACTGTTTTCTTTCTGAATGAAGCTGAAGTGTAAGCCTCTCATTAGTTCATGCTCCACCTAATTGGAAAGTGGGAAGCTGAACCTATGTGCAGAGGGAACCTAATACTTACTCCCCAAAAATTGCCCAGCAGCACTGGAAAACCCCCTTAGGTAATGCTCTTCAAAAGGACAGTGATTGAAAGCACCCTATCATCGCTACCTGGACTTCCAAACTGTCCCACAACAGTGCCTCATCCTTTTTCACCTTTCCCCCCTTTGCAATCTACACCCAGTCATGGCCTGGGTCCAGTCGTGGTCCTTCACTCCTATTCCTATTAATTTCTTTTCTATCTTGATTTCCTTTTTTTCTTTAAATTCAAAATAGGTATCTCTCTTCCCAGCAACATTTCTATAGCAGTTTGACCTGTGGCTCCAAAATAAATAACCTACTGGTTAACCTATCTGGCTTCAGAGGGAAGAGTTTTTTAGTAGCAGATGGACTACCTGGAGACAGTGCCAAGAGGTGTCCAGTTGACTTGCTGCTACTACGCAAGAGAGGAAAATGGAGTGGTGCTTCTTTGAAGTTTAAAGAAAAATGGAGTTGGAGTTTCTGAAGGTCTGAGACATTAACTATCATATCAGTCCAGACTCCCTTATTTGAGTTTTCATTCCCCTTTTGGAAGTGAGGACCTGAGTGAAGTGCCAGCAAGGGTGAACTCCTCGTTCCTTCCTGGTTTCTCCATCCCAAGGTGTGCCTGGGGCAGCAGAGGGAGAAGGACAGAAGCTGTGCCAGTCTGCTGCCATTGTCAGGGGTCCTTTCTGATGATTTGGTATGAGGATATCCCTGAATACTGAGGTAAAGTTCAGTGCCTCAAGCAGCACGCTGGTCATGCCATTCTTTTCCACAGCTTATGGTGGTAAATTAACACAACATGGCTTTCTAGGTAAATAAGTGAATCAGAAAAGGAGACCGCTGCAATCTTTTAATGTCATCTTGTTCATGCGAGCTGCTGCAAGTCTCTTCTGCATAGCAACTCTCTCAAAGTCCAATCCCTTGGCCAGCAATGAGCAGTTTGCTTAGCTGAGACAGAATATTAAAGCCCAGTGCAGCATCCACACCTGTGCACACACAGCCATTCCTCTCTCTGCACACCACAGGCCGTGCCAGCACTGGCATCACAACAGCCCAGGCAGCTGCTCCAAGGCTCCTTCCTGCCCAAAACTGGAACAGCAATTTGTATTTGCCAGATTTCCATTTCTCCACCGTGAGAAGGTCCTGCCTGCTGAGGAGCAATTGCATGCAGCCCAGGCTTAGGCCACAGCTGTCCTGGCTGCTCTTTTGACCACACAGGCATTGTGCCTCTGCTCTTACTAATCCCAAGGCTGTCCAGGGCGCATTACAGATTTTCCTATGGATCATACAAGTTTAACAGCACTTCTGCCACGGCCCATGTTGCCCCCTTACTTGCCACCCTGACACCTCTGTTGTCACCACCGTAATGTGCTGCCACAGTGATGAAGGGTGATGTGAGGAACCCACTGCCACACCGTGTCCCAGCCCCGACGTCCCAGCTGGCAGCACCTGTGCTTGCTGGCATAGGGGAGAAGGGAAAGATGGGAAGAGAGGCCAGGGGGAGGTGGAGGTCGGGAACAAGGGAAGGAATGGGACCTCAGGCCCGCAGGGAGCAGGGCTGGCATGGGAGGAAGGGAGGGGAAGCAGCTGCTGCGGCCTCAGAAACAGGGAACGGGCTGAGAGCAGCGCGGGGGCAGGTGCCCGGGAACAGCTGCTGAGGGCTGGCTGGGAAGCTTGGGAAGGGGGTCTGGGAAGGGGGATGAGGACGCAGAAGGGGTTGGGCGGGGTGGGGAGAGAGGCTCTAGAGCCAAAGTTGCAGCAGAGAGAGAGAAGGCACCAGCTGCTGGAGATGAGGCCAGGCTCCTGGGAAGCAGCCGAAGGCAGAGACTGGCTCTGGGGGAGTGGCAGAGCAGAAAGCATCCCAACTCCAGGCCAGGGCGGAGGGCAAAGGCCTGGGAAGGAAAGGGACGCACCGTTCCGCAGGGGCCAGAGCCTCCATGGGGCAGAGCCAGGCAGCTGCTGCAGCCGGGGGAGAGGCACCAGGAGCCAAACCAGAGTCCTGAGAACACGGGGAAAACAGCTGCAGTGGGATGGGCAGGATGGCAAAGCTGCAAACGTAGGCTTTGGAGCATGAAAAATGAAACAGCTCCTGAGGAATACATGGAGAGGGGAGGAGGATAGGAATCAGAAGCTATGGCCAAGGGGAAAGGATCCATTGACCACCCCAATGAAAGAGAAAAATAGCTGAGACAGAAATAATTGAGAATATTCCCACTTTAAAAGCAAAATACTTTATCTTTTTATAAAGCAGTTACGTTTTTTTGTCTCCTTAAGTACTATCCAAACAGTGGGAGCACATGCTGACAGCCTCATGGACAGACTGTGGATGCTGGGGGGACCTCCTGCCTGCCGCAGTGGCTGCAGCATCCAGCCCTTGCAGTTGCTGTCTGGATGAAATGGCTCTCCCATGCTCCTAGAGAGGCTCTGCCACGTACAGCAACTTCAGTCAGTCATTATCTGGTGCAGAACTGGCCAGATTGCACCTGGGCATTACATCACAGCTCTGCAGGCAGACAGGGTGGAGGTTACACCTCCAAAACACCACTGTTGTTTGTGGTAAAGATAGTGCACAAT
This sequence comes from Pyrocephalus nanus, assembly GCA_038380795.1. Classification (NCBI taxonomy): domain Eukaryota; kingdom Metazoa; phylum Chordata; class Aves; order Passeriformes; family Tyrannidae; genus Pyrocephalus; species Pyrocephalus nanus. Next base: position 101,919,986 of record CM076260.1, read on the forward strand.
TTTCCGGCACAGGCTTTCAAAAGTTATTTTTTTTCTGGTAAAGGGCTTCAAAGGCCTCACCTTTGAAAGTAGTGCAGCCAAGTTAATCCATGTTCAGGGTCTTGCCATTTGGTGCCTGGGAACTTCAGTTTGGGACAGTGGCCTCTGTGCCTGTCACCAAGACATTTCCTTTCCCACAGCTGACATCATGATCCTGAAACAGCCACAGAGGCAGTTGGGTCTTTGCAGAGGGAAAGTGCAGTCATCAGATCGTGTCTCCTGTGCGTCTGCACATGTTCCAACTTCAGCTTGTGAATGAGGGCTGGAGCTGATGGCAGGCAGCATGATTGTAGTGGCATAGAAAACTGTGAAAGAGGAAACAGCTTCCACATTTAGACTCGTACGTCGTAGATACTGCCATGGATACCAGTGTTGCTAAGCATGCTGCTTCCTAGGGAAATCTGTGCTTGTGGAAGCACAGGCTTATGGGACTACTTTAATTTAAGGATAATATTAATGCACCTTGTGGGAAGATATATAACACTAAGCCAGGCCCATCCTAGATACTGCAGAGATGCAAAAAGTTCAGTTATAACTACTGCAAGTCAATGATTTGTTTTAATTACCACAGGGAAATTGCTAGTGTAGACCAGGCTGTCAGTAATAAGTATGGCTGAAACTGAACTTAATGGAGTTATGGTCTATTTATCCAGGAGAAAATCTTGTATTTTTAGTGTTATTCGTTACTTTCCCTATTTTATATGTTTTTGTTTCAGTACTCTTCTGTTGCATTCTTCTTTGCGACTTCTCTTGCATACAGGTCCATACCTTTAATTTCATCCTCTCAAAATTCTCCTTTCACACTCTTGCTTTCTAGGCATATGGAATTCTTTTTTCCCTCTTTCCTGGTATTACTTTTTTGCATTCTTCTACTGTGTTCTTAATTTCATTCTGTTCTTCTCCCACTTTTGTTATCAGCCACATTTGCATCATTATGCCTTTTTCCCCATGTACAGTATGAAACTACAATGAAATAAGATAAACAAAAATATGCTTGTTTTCAAAATGAAGAAGAATACGGGATTTTCATGTGTATAGTCGAGCTATTCTCTTATTTTTCTTTGTTTGTCATTTACCTTCACCAATAAAATAACTTTAAGAAGTGAACATTTTTTTCTCCTTTTGCCTTCCAGATGTCTGGTATTGAGTTTATTTTCCCATAAAATAGTTCTCCATGAGAATGACAACCCTAATCTGTACATAACTAATTCATTATTTCATTCAGTTTTCAATAAAAAGGAGGCATTGTAATTAAAAAGAAAAGGTTTTGTCTGCCTTCCTCTCTGTTAAGGCATTGAAGCCACTTGCCCCTCTACTCCTAACACTTCTGAGCTGTCAAGGTACAAAGGTGTGAGAATATGCCTATGTACTTTTTCCTTTATTTGTTATACAACTTCTGCTGGCATCTAGAAAATTAATATTGGGAGCAGAGTGCTTGAATCACTTCTCATTATTGTATTCAGTAATTCACTTAGCAGCATTTAGCAGGTCTAGACAGAGAACTAAAGCTAACCATTATCATTAGAATATGGAGATTTCACATGTTTATTGTTATGTTTCTTATGCTTTTTGATCAACAAACACAATTAAATATCAAATCTTTCAGTAGAGCCCTGATACATTGTTATTTTCTTAAGTGGCATCTTCACTCAAAGCATGCTGATATTGAGGCCAGGGATTAAAATTTCTGTAAAATAACAATAGCAGTGCTTATTCATTACACTCTTCCTTTTACTACTTTTGCATCTTTCAGGTATTTGTCTAAACAAGATTTAGCTCACTAAATGTCCTGCTAAGACAGAAAGAATTCTCTGCTGATTTAAAGGAAAAATGACTGAGTATGTTATATGCCCTTTTATAGGGATATTTCTATCTCAAGTTTTTCAGTTAGAAAATGTTATGGAACACAAACTGTTAGAGTCTAAGTCAATGTGGCTATAAAAAAAAATCTTTAAAAATTACATAAATATATAAAATTCTTTCTAACATAACAAGCTGTCAGCTCTTCCTAACTACTAACTCATTCAGATACTGTAGATACCTCTGTCTCTTTAACTACATTATATAAATTAAAAATGAAAATCTGCATATGTAGTACTTTTTAAAAGCATGAAATAACCAATTCTCCTTTGCAGGTGAGTAAGCAGCAGTCCCAAAGTAGTCAGAAAAACTAATGAATGCAATGACATACTAATGGTTATGCCATTTTTAGGTAATATAACTTAAAGCTCCCAGTTTATATGTTAAATGCTCAATAAGGTTCTCGTTTCTTTAACACCTGCTGACTCCCAGAGAGACTGTCAAGGACCAAGCCATTTGGGCACTATATCCCTAATTCAAGTAAGTCAGCTGAAACAAGGCAGCCATTTTATAGCTTAATATCAATATAGATGTCCTAAACAAGGGAAATCAAGTTTATTTTCTGCTTTCTGACAGATGCATGAGAAGAAGGTTGTGTTTTTACTTGCCAGAAGCACTCATACATTTCAGTTAAAAGTGATGTGGCCAGAATTTGGCAAACAGATGTCATAAATGAAAAGAAAAGAAAAAAAAAAAAAAAAGATCTGTTTAAAGTCAAGTGATTTTGGAACTTTAGCAATTCCATGTGACAATGTGACACACATTTATGTATGATTTCTTCAAATCTTCCCTTTCAGTGCTAATCATAAATGCTAAAGGAAATCACTATTTGATAGTTAACAGGACTTAGGTGGTGTCCCTCATGGAATTTTCCCATCAATACAAGTGATTACTAAAATGTCCTGACATTAATTTATAAAGACACTGGCTTAAACATACTAATTGCATAAGGGTAAAACACAGGTAAATTATTTTCAAAAGAAACTTATACAGCAGGCTATCAACTCTTTGATGCTTTCTGTTGTTTTTTCTATTTTTTTTTCTTTTCTTCTTTTATGACTACAAGGAAATAGGGAATAAAAGCATTACTATGAATTAATCTCTAAGGACCACGAGGAAGGGAGATACAGCTTTGCAGCCTGTATATGCATTATCCTATCTGTTGCTCTCTGCCCACTAAAAAAGTTATCATCTTCGGGAGAGACAGGTCATCTCAGGCACCTTGATAGGTCTGGCTGTAGAAAAAGACATCCTCACAAATACCACAATGAAGTTCATATGCCTTGCATATGATATTGTCAGAAGAATATGCACAATAATACACTAAGTTTTAAAGGATCTGTTCTCTAATGTTCTGCAGCTGGAGCTAAGACTTCAACTTAACTTCAAGCAAAAATTGTAAAGGCTTTTACAGGTTGCTTTCACCAAGAAGAAAAAAAGGTCCCTTTAGTCTTTTTACATGTTTATGTTTTTATGTTTTGTTATGAGATGCACTTGCCCAGGTAGCTAAAATTTATTCTAAAGAGAATTTTTTATATCTCTCTATCTATCTATCTATCTACACATATATCCAATTTATTAAAAAAAAAGAGGCACTGGAGATAAATGCTGAAGCCACTAAACTATTGATGCTGCAGGGATATAGCCCTCTGCTTCTAAACTGAGGATTATTTCTGCTGAAATATTTCTTACAAGTGGCATGTTTCTGTGGGAGTATTTCATTAAAATTCTTAATGATATTCTAATGATGAATCACTTCATTAAAAAAAATATTCAGCTTAGCTATGTGTAAGCATATTTTAATCAGTAGGCATACTGTATAAGTTTGTGTTTCAAAATGAAAAGAAAATTCAAGGCTTTCTGAAGTGGACTTTCTATTACTATAATACAGTAGCAGGGACCATCTAGAGATAGTGTAAAAGATGTGAGTGGTAAACATTGTTTTCTGTGTCTCCACACCACATTTTCCTGAAGGCCCATTCCTGTTTCTGTTTTTAAGACAGAACTTAGTTATAAAAAAAAAAAAAAATTCAATAAAACTTTGTTCACCTTTAAACTCTCAGACTTATATGTTAGCTAATTTCCTTTGAATTTCCCTTTCCTTAAAAAATTACCACATGGAATTCTTTGGCTGTATCATACAGGATATAGCATTAGATAATCATGGACTAAACATATATTTGGTGGCTCCAGATCATTACAGCAAACAGTAATTTAACAATTCTAGAGACAGTTATCGCAGCATCACCATTTTTTAAAATTCAAGTAAGATTCCAGAAGCTGTATACAACTTCTGCCTATTTTCACCCCAGATATTTTTCCTGAATAGCTCCTCAGTAGCTAAGAAGAGCTATAAATTTGTTTTCACGCATAAGGGCTCATTAAATTGCTGGATTGCAAGACTGTATAAATTATTTATCCCTATAGAGAAACAGGTTTTAAAATTCACAGTTTAGAATAGGCTCTAATTCCCCTCTCATATACAGAGTCACTGATGTAATTAAAGGTTAAAATAAAGGAGATCAAATGTTAAAAGGATAAATGTGTTCCCTCTCTCCTGAGCTCAGGCACACAATGCGCTGCCGCGCTTCCTTTCCTTGTTAGCTGATGCTGAAAGACCTTGACTGTCTGCTTCCTTAATTATTTCAGGTTAGAAACAGAGTTTAGCCCATGTTGTTATCATGCTTTCAGTGCTGGTGGATAGATCATTCCTTTCAATCTTTCTTTGGCAAGGGGAAAAGTAGGAACAAAAGAAAATTCTCTACTTCCGTGAGAAATGGCAGGTGAAGCACCGTCACAGGCAATGGAAGTTCTGCCATAAGGAGCTCCTCAGCTTCCTTGAGCTTCAGCCTCAGGTCAGACTAACTTACAGGCTGAGCTAGCCTCCCTGGTCTCCACATTGTCAAATGATGAAGGTAAAATCTTTACAGAGCGAAAGGCTAATACATTCCCTCATGAATTCCAATGACAGACAGTGTTTCCAAACCTTCAGTGATACCATTATAATCTTTATAGACTCTAATCGATTTTTATGTCTCACAAACAGGCAATCTGCAATTTATAAGCTACATCATTAGACTTTTTCTCATTGCTTTTATTTTCTTCTTGGTGATGTATAATGTGTTGCTAGTAAGGAAAATTGATTAATTCCTTTCTTTTTGCCCTTGATTTTGGGACAATTTTTTTTTTTTTAACTTCCTCAGCTATTTTGGTTCTAAAGAGTGAAAAACTCACCCCAAATAAAGCCTTAGTTTGTTGTTGTTGTTGTTTTGGTTTTTTTATTGTTTCTTTGTTAATAACTCCCTTAGACCTCTCCATGACTGAATTGATAGAGTGGTAAGATAAAAACAAAGTTAGCTTTTTGACTACAGGTCCAGTGCAGGCTTCAGAATCACTCAGAATGAAATTGCATTCATTTTATCTGCTGATCTTCACAGGCAATTGCATTTTACGGAATTCGTGGGCAGCTGTCTCTCTTGGAGCCTTTCCTATCCCCCGCAACGCCGGTGAGGCTTCTCTGCCAGAACATTTGAACCTTTGCTTCAAAGGACAAGAAACAACAACAGCTGCATTACAGGGCGTGCACTAGAAACCACACACACTGCTTCTGTATCAAATCCAAACATGGGCACCCAAAATAGCTTCTGAAGGCAATTTGATTTTAGCTTTTTCAATACAAAATGTTTTCAGTTTTGTTTTCAATATGATTTTCGAGACACGAGAGCTTTGCAATATTGCATATAGATAGATTTCTTCTATGAACCGCTTTAACAACTTTGAGCCGGAGGTCCTGGTGCTCTGTTGTTCCGTTTATGTCCCTTTCTAGGTACATTTATAAGAAACTGTATGACATATATTTACTGAAGTGTATTTTGTATTAGATTAGGCAGCATTACAACACACCACCATCTTAAAGCTTTCTAAATCTCACCTTTGGAGACGGCAATAAAAAGAAGTTAAATGAAATTACACTGTGTGTGAGAAATAATCATTACAAGGAGTGACCAAAGGCCAGAGAGAGTGATCCAAACGAGACAAATAAGCAAAAGAATAAATACACTGAATAAAGAAGAGTGAGCCCCTTGAATAGTAAACGCCTTAGTCAGGTCTTTATAGAAAACATAGGTTGGGGGTAAAACTAGGAAGGCTGAAATGAAGAGGCAAACATCACTGAAAATTGGAAATAGAAAAATGGAAAAGGAACTGATATTAAGGAACAGAAATGGGAAGACATAGCAGTTAGGGGAGGTGTAGGGAACTTGAGGAGATTCTAAAGGAATAAAATATTTCCTATAAACCCTTCAGAACTATAGAGACCATCTGCAGTAATACAGACCATCTAAACCCAATTATGATTGCTACATATATTTCCTTATCTTTATTACTGTGTTTAATATAATTCAATAAGGAATATGAGTAATACTGACTTAGTATAAGAATGAAATATCTGAGGGAGGAAATTTAAGTGGAATGTGGTTCAACATCAAAAAAGAATCAGCAATGCAAATCAGACGATGTGATAACTGGGGAATGCTAAAATGAAACTTCATGAGAATATCAGACATTCTGTCATTTCTGTACAACATGATCAACACAAGATGAGTATTATATTCATTCACACAAAAAAAAAAAAAAAAAAAAAAGAGTTACAGATAGTAATAGGTATATCTTCCTAAATTGGAATGGCACATGAGTTAAAAGAGAAGGAGCCCTGCAGTGAAATGAGTGCAGCTGACTGTCACAGAGATATCAACAGCAGATTGTAGAAGTGCTGAACTGAAGATTATATGGCATTTTTTGGCACACAACTGTAAGCAGAATCAATAGGAAGCATATAGTCATAGTCCAGTAGCAAAGTCAGCAAGACTCTTCAACAAATGTTTACACTGACAGGAAGGCTTTTGGTGATACTGTAATGGAACCTGGACCAATTAACTAGTATCTTTCTAAAGCATGAAATTGGTGGCAGATAAAATCCAAATTATATAATCAGATTACCATGAGATGGAAATGTTTAGAGATACTAGTCTTGTAGTATATATACTACACTGTCTACACAGAGTGTATACACTTTACATATAAATTACTATCTTATAAATGTTAAATAATCACCTTTACACAGCTCCACACTTCACATGGTGCAGAGTCAAAACAATCATTTTGCAGAAGTTTATATGAAAATGAAGGCAAATGCATTCTGTGATGATGGACTTGTATCCCAGTAGAAGGCTCTGAATGGCTGCTCTGATCAACAAATTCAGCAGTCTGAACCAGCACGTTTGGAAAAGCAAGTCATGAGAACATGGAATGTTACTGGACCTGATTCTTTCTGGCTGCTTTATTTAAATTTTAGGAATTAAAGAATTAAAGTGGAAGACTAAGAAAAAAGAGCACAAACAAGAGGAATGCAAAAAAACCCCAGAAATCTAAAGAAGAGTGAAAAGAAAACATTTTTCTGTTCACACTAGAAGAGTGAACAGAAAAATGTAAATTGGAGGGGGACACTTTTTTAGTTGATAGAGAGCCAACTAAACATAAACCAGAACAATCTTTGCCTATTCAGAGATTAAGTTCCAGGATATCCTCTAGGAAAATGCTACCTTATAGCTAGCCTTCCCAAAATAAGATACATTTAGTGCTGCTATCAAATTCTGACATTAGCACTGCTGTCAGTTATTAGTTCTTGGATACTTCCTAAATATTTTGTGAAAGCACCTGTTCTGAGTAAAACAATATATAGTCCAACAGCATCCTGCTGCTTTACTACTATTTTTTCCCATGCTCCAGACTGGCCATATGGTTAGTTTATTTGATAATTTTCTCTAGAATGGCTACTCATTGAAATGGCCAGTTTGAAGGTCTGACCCCTCAGAGAGATCTCGTACTGCATTTCCAGCAATCTCATCTCTTACAGAAGCAAGAGTCCTATTTTGCTACTTTTAAGAGCACACCTGAGTGGTAGATTTCCTTCATTTTCCTTGGATTCTATACTGACCTTTAATCAATGAGCTTAAAATATGTCCTTCATTTTGTCACTGAGGAGGCTAGTATATTTCCATAACAAAAAAGATACTTCTTTTTTTTTTTCATACAACTGGTTATATCAATTTTTATCTTTTAACAGCACAAACATATCATATTCATTAAAAATTACTCCACAAAATAAAGTACTTGCTTTAATTTCATATGTATTGTATAAGAATTCTCCTTTCAGTATTCTTTATTCTATATAATTTGTAATCCTTTCATATGTAATTATACTTCTGAATACGCTTTTTCTCTGTAAGTGGAACACAAATTCAAATAAAAATATTCTGGCTTGTCAAAAAGAGAAGTGCAGGACAAAAATGATTCTTTTTGGAAGAGCCAAATCAACAAGTTCCTTGTGGAAATAGTGTAAAAAAAAATAATCTTTTCTCTAGATCTAAGTGGGATAATAAAGAATAAAGAAATGTGTTTACATTCCCTCAGCAAGCTAGGTAACTTCTATTTGTTATGTCTTTCTTTCACAGGCACATACCAGAAGAAGTAATGCAAATACAAACAACAATTAAGACAGTTTTCAAGCATTTGAGATCACAAGGGGCACAAATGATGTCAGATTGCGCTTTTCATTATTTGATCCAAGAGAACTCTCATGCATCAAATTGGATGCAACCATACCACCAAATTCACAAACAAATTTTGTAAATGACAAAATTTTCCAGGATTTAAATGCAATGAAAATTTTATACTAAAATAGTATTTAGTGCAGAACCCACTAACCCATTAATTCTTATATTTTGAATGCGCTGCAAATACAGTACAGACCACAAGCTAGAAGTCCTTCAGGCTCACTTCAAGCACAGAGAGAATGTGACCTCTCAAGAGGACTTAGGGGGAAAAAAATCTATTCCTGAGCATATTTAGAAACTTTTGACAGTCATGCTGTTTAAGTCAGGTAGCTCATGAAAGATTTTTATATAATAAAATTTCTAAAAATACAATGAAATGATATTTCACCCAAGAATAACCTAATCCTCCTTAACATCTTTGCATAGGGATTAGAGCAAATAAAACCAAGTCTGTTAGTATTTTTATGAGAAAGTAGATCCAGGCAGAAATTGGGTATGACACTCACATCCAACTGACATTTAAAGAAGACTGAATTTAAAAATCAAATACAGTCCTGAAATATATACGGACAGATATATCTGAAATTTAGCATGTTATTATCAATTAATGGCTAAGTATAAAAGCTTTAGGATTTTATTCTATCTCAAGTTAGTTGTTGAATGACATTGCACTGTGCAATTTATTACTCAGAGTTTGCGGCAAGACAAAACAATAAGAAATTTATGTCCTTCATTGCTGACATGTGTGATTTGATTATCACTTGTCAATTTGGTATTATTCTTAATGAAATTCACAAAATCTCAAGATCAGAATTCAAAGTCCCAAAAGTAACAACTATGCAACTATCTTTTTTACAGCTTGAAATCTACTTGTGTTTTGAGGCTTTTTTAAAGGTGCCACAAGGAAACCCTAAATAAACATATAATGTTGTCCCTTAAATATTACCTAAATATTCCCAAATTTCTGTTGATGAATAGTGTCTGCTAAAAACGCTTTTATGACAAGGCTACAGAAAAAACTTAATACATTCCCCCAGACTCCAAACATTTTCTTTGTAGGCAAGCAGCTTCAGTAGAATAAAAATGCATGTTTTTCCCCACATCCAAAAATAAAAAAGTGCTGTGTCACTATTAGCGGGAAGAGTACCTTGCAGAATAGAATAAATAGAGAGGAAACATTACTTTCATATGTTTCCCCCAAAGGAAAAATATTTTCCCCCAAAGGAAAAATATATTTTCTACTAGGGAAACTGAAAATATAATTTTTGTCCAAGACCATTATTGAAAACACCTGATCAAAGGTAGCAACAGGTTTCTGGCACATGCAAATCTTACCAGCGATTTAAAATATACAGCATTCAGAATTTGGGAATGTAACATTTTGAAAGAGATTACCAGATGTTTCAAATTAAGAGTAACTTCTTTTTTTTTTTTTTTTTGTCTTAGGAACGGTGTATCAGATATAGCATAAACAATTCCATTAAGTATGTACCTCCAGCGATGCTATGGTGTCAACATAGCTACGAAAATGAAAGACGTGAAAAGCAATATGACGCACTCATAACATAAACTGGCAATGAACCATAGAAGATATGCTGTCTTACCTTTAATATATTCTGCCATAGTTTAGCAAGATTAGGAAGTACCTGTATAGTGTGACAGATTGCTTCTTGGAGCTGATATGGTAACCAAAGGTACAAAAGAAAGTTTGTCAGCAAATTCCTACAGACCTCATGAGAGGTAAATAAGTATACTCTGTGCCTAGAAAAACTCATAAAATTTTGTTATGGGTATGGCTATTTCCATTTAAAAATACGCTTGAGTACATGCATAAATTATAACAAAGATTTACTTTTTCCAGAGGATGGAGCAGAGTACAATATTATAGTCTTCAAAGCCACTGACTCTATGTTTCCTCACTACTTAGTGAAATTAAAGTATCAGAATAAAAGGATTTTGAAGATAAAATAAACATATCAGCATTGTTCTACTGGATAACATATTATTTCAAACACCAGTAATCTTTTCAACACTACTGAGTAACTGGTCCATTTATTATTTGTGTATTCCATTAATGATTACACATTTATGACAGATAGATAATACTTAACTTCTCCCTTTGATTATGGGTTTACATGTTCAGTACACTTGCTTACAGATTTGAAGGACTGAATTCTCCATGCTCTCTCCTGCAATCATAAACTTGCTGACATTTCATTTAGTCAAAGTGCTTTGCTTTCTCAAAATCCCTTGTCATTCTACTTAAAATCAAACTGAAATGGAGAACATTGGGTCAGCACTGTGGATTGCTCATTCTGGGATTTTGTCTGTGTCATTAGACAGAGCTTCTATTTAATCACTTTTTCCTTGTGATCCGATTTATTAGCCTAGCTTAGCTGTGCAGTCCAGCAGAATGTATTATGCACAAGTACCCATGAAAAGGAGCTAGCACAGCAGTGGCTATGCATTACCATCTAGCATGTGGTGATATCTAACAATCCAGGAACTGGAATGCAATCTATGATTCCCTTTCATATATATTTAACCATTTCTTTTTCCTATAGATTTTGCATTCTTAAGTAGGTGACCATCTTCTGTGACAGAGGTGAAAAACACCAAATGGTAAACAATGGACTGTCTGTTAAGTTCCAGTTACATGTTTTCATATGGTCATTTGGGCAGTCTATCTATTCTTTTATACACATCTATCCCTTTTTCATGGATAACAAGTGAATTACTTGTTAGTCGACTAACTGCTATCTAAAGATATCTTCATGACACATTCATGGCACCAAAGCTAGTCATTTAAGCTACATATACTTGAGACCTTCATAACATTATTTCATCATATAAAGATCAGATTAGAATTATTTCTACATTAACTGTTTTATAAATAGTAAAAGCAAGAAATTTGGATACATTTTTCGTGAACAATAATAACTAACTTCTCTGAAAGAGATCTAAAGCAGTCTGAGGTAGAACCAAACCCCTTGATCCAAAAATTTCTGAAATCAGAAAGAATGCTCTCTTCCTTTCAGAGATTGCCCGAGGAGAATCATTCCACTGTTACATTGATGAAAATCAGATCTTCATTTCAATTCAAATACAGATGAAGGAATTCATCTTATGCTTGTAGGCAAATTCCTAGTAGAAGAGGAACCAAAAAGCTAGAAATTTAGGAAAGTACTTTTTTCCTCTTTACTAGCTAATCAGTCTGTTTTGTTCAGAATAGCCTTTATGTAACCAGGTATTAAGGAAAATCACTGTTTCCCCCTTACACCTTTTTTTTTACAAAGGACATTCTATGACATTTTGTAAACGCTTTTTGCTGGAAAGCTCTAAAATACTTCAAAGAATACCATCAGCAAGTACCATTACAGTGAAATATGCCTAAGAAAATTCTTTCAGCTGACATTTGTCCTAATAAAATACAATTTTACACATATTTTAGGAGGTTTTCAGTTCATTTCCAAAAAGCATCTTTGCTGTTGCTTCCAAAGGAGATAAAACTAAGAATTTTTTGATGGTACAATATTGAAGGATCCCTTTATAAATAAACACCTTTTTACTCAAGAATATACTAATCTTTTTAACAGATCCCATTGCCATGTCATGCTTTGAGAAACAAGCCACAAATCAGATGCAAATTGTTTATTCCAAAGAAGAACATTTCTTTATAAAGAATATGTATGAATACATCAGGAACTTACTTGCCCATAAAGCAATCTGGAACACCCTAAGATACAATAATTTATTCATTACTTTTGCTCCAATGTTTGTATCTCAACTACAGCTCAATATTGTATATAATATGTAACTTCTAAAACCCTAAGATCATCATCTCTTGTAGTAGGTATTGGTAGGAATATAGCAAAATATGCTCTGAAATCTCAGACACCACTAAGCAAAACAGATAGAGAATGGTAAGAAGGCAGTGAATATTATTGACCTTATTTTATGGATGCAAAACTGCAAGGAAGATTAAATACTTGAGATATATAAAGAACTTGTAATAGAATAGTGAAAATAAAATAGCAATTCCAAATCCCATTTCCAGTACTTAATTACTTCTCAGTTCTTCATCTCTTTTTTTTTTTTTTATTTTTCCATTTTATGCTTCCAGATGTCTACCATTCATCTGATGTAATCATTTATGAAGGATCCAGTTTCTAAAGAAGAAATAATATCTGGGTACAAAGCTAAAAAGGCTTGTTTCATAATAAGTTTTTCTTAACCGTAGCCAACTCTGCAAAACAAAATCCAATTGCAAACCCTAAAGCAAAGGTCACTATCACAATTAAAATGATTTTCCGAAGAAACCCAGCATTTCAGAGGAGAACTTGCAGCTGGTTGTATATCAAGTATCATGCAGTTCTTACCAAGCAAAACCAACAGTAAGAAAAACTTGCAGCAAGAAGTGTAGGATGAGACTCAGGGTGAGACTGTTACACACCCCTTAGGGACAGGCAGTTCACAACACATTCAGAGTCCAATAATTCACTGTAACTTGGCTGAGCATGATATACTACTGTAATATCTAATAAAATTCCAGAAATTTTGTTACATTCTTCTCCTGGTATCAGTTATTTCGTTACAAAAGGTTCGTTTCAACAATATTGCCAGTCTCTTATTTTATCAACAGTTTCCAAGCTATGCTTTGCATAAAGTCAGAGAAAACACTGTCATACTGAAATTCAGCTGAAAAACTTAAAAAAATTAATAAATGCAGGAACCTTTTTGGAATGTAGAAAAAAGGAAAGCAACTCTCAAAAATACTTTTGACAGCTATGAAAATTTTGTTTCTAAGAGGTTTTCTAAGATTTGATTTAAAAGTGATGCTAGTGGGTTACAGAAAATGGAAGTCCAGTTCCCAAGCTCAACCAAAAAACTTTGTGATTTTTATTAACATATAATACAGTGAGGCTACCAGGCATACTGAGAGACAAGTTTAAATCACAGCCATATGGACAGAAATTCAAGGAGATGTATACAAGAGTTACATGCCCACTTCTCCTGTAGCTGAGAGGGCAAAGACCTTGGCTCCCCTTACGCTACTGCATATTTGCTATCAAAAAACTCCAATTTGCCCCTTCGGATCAACTGGCAAAATTGCAGAGGAACTGCTCTATCCAAATGATCTGAATTTAGCAAAGTCCTCCCTAGAGAATTATTTATCTTTACCCAAACCCTTGAGGCGGGACTAACCCGCAGCACAATTTCCAATGTGTTGGGAGCAGACGTGAGAGAGTATTAACCTTACCTGCAGTGGCCATACTGTTTCACTTAGAGCAATCAGCTTCATTTGCTGTTAGAAATGAAAATTTCTAACATTGCATCAATTTTAAAAACACTGAAGACTACCTAATTTTTAATCTTACTGTTATAAATCCCAGACATAACACCTTAACAACAGAAAAATAGATACACCTGTTGTTAATAAGAGAAGCACTGCTTTTAATTTTTTTTTTTTTAATTTAGGAGTCTTTGTTAAGTTACCTTTAGGATAAGTTGTTTTCTATATATTAATTAAATTGAGAAGAGCTTTTAGCCAGTTTTTGAAACGCATGAATGCTGTAAACAATCACAGAACTTAATATTTTGAGAAGTCTGGCAAGTACAGGTAGTAGAGTTAATGGTGATCGAAGTGTCAATACATTTTTATTGATATCCTATGGTCCCATTAGTCTACTAAACTTTTCCTTCACTCTTTGTATATATCTTCTATATTTCAAAAAAAAAAAAAATGTTTGCAGAGCAGTACTGCTGAGCTAGGGACATATTTTAAATGACAGTAAAATCAGACTGTATTAAATTATACTCCCTTCACTGCTTAGCAAAAAACAGCCTTTAGGGATGTTACATAGGACTTGGATTTCTGACTGGTACTATTTTGCTGCAGAATTTAAGCTTTCCTAAAGAAATAGCACTACGATTCTTTCCTAGAAAATGCAGCAAAAAGGTGGTAAATGACACATTCATTGAGCTTGAAGACAATTTATAGGCATACAGACATCTGAGTCTAAATTCATCATTATTCATTAAAAAAGGCATTTCTAAAGATGGATCTAATTAGATTACATACTAGGCATGACATTTATAATATGTAAACCCACGAATAGTTATCTTTAAAAATTATAAATATTATTTGGTTGTCTATGATTCTGAAGTTTAGCTTGTATCTGAGTATGGTCAAGCCACAATTTAAATTCTTTATTTGATCATTGCACTTTTTTATTTTAAAAAATTTTCTATTCATTCTAGCATATATAGTCCCATTTAAATCGGTGGGAGTAATAACATTTAATATTCCTTAAAATGTCACTGGATGATTAAATACCATGAGGTAACATATAGGATAATCATATGCTTTTAAATAGCCATATTGTATTATTAAAATAAGTATCGTTATCTGCAGCATACTAGTACACACAATAATTTATACTGCGGATCAAGGGGATAAAATTATTCATACAAATAATTCAACTAAATACAGTGGGACTATCTGTGAATTAAGTGATC
This sequence comes from Pyrocephalus nanus, assembly GCA_038380795.1. Taxonomy (NCBI): domain Eukaryota; kingdom Metazoa; phylum Chordata; class Aves; order Passeriformes; family Tyrannidae; genus Pyrocephalus; species Pyrocephalus nanus. The sequence goes on from CM076260.1 coordinate 101,935,018, forward strand.
ATAAAGAAATTCATGGGGAATTTGACTGTGACTTTATTCTGTGTCACCTCCTGCCCTAAAAGCTTCTTATTTGTCTTCTTTCTAGGCAAATAGGACATCGTATAACATATATAAATCATGGAAATGCAAAGGGAAAATAAATATTTTTTTATCTTCAAATCTTTTTTTAACACATAGGGAAAGAAAGAGAAACTAGTTCTGTACATACAGAAAGTAACCATCTCTACATAAGGAGAACAATAATAAAGGTGCGTTCAAAGGACCTGGCACATTAATAAATGTATATTTACAATTAATAAATGTAGCTCTTATAAAGACATAAGTGTCTTAAAAATATTGGCTGGTCATATCAAAGACAAAAACTGCATTTCTGGGTATAGTGTACAGAATATTGTACTGTGGCTATGCTATTCCTTATATTAAACTTTTACAGGAGGATTTTAAGAAGTATTTTTAGGGAACTTTAATGGCAACAGATGATAAGCAGATGTGCAAATACCATGCCTGTATTTTATTTTAAAACCTCAATTCATTGGAAAAAATGATTCTGAAATGTACTGAAACAGTTTTGTCTTTTCTTTCTTTTTTTTCAGTCTTAAAAAAATATATTTTATTTACTCACAAAAAAAAACAAACAAACAACTGAAAACCTGACATTTATGTTAGCAGTAGTATCTCCCCAAGGGAACTCTGAGTAACTTTATTTTCCATTCTGATTCCTTTTGACTTCAGTCTTATTTTGAAGCAGAAATATAAAAAAAACATTTGGGCAGGAGTAACTTGACTTTTGTATTTGAGCCTTTTGTCAACCCCTTGAAAGCTCACCACAATGTGTTCAAGTTGCAAATTTTCTCAAAAATATGTTTGTACAGTATTAGTGGAGATGTCTTGGATTGTACTGGTCAGCTCCTGAAAGACTGTATTAACTTCAGCCTCAGCAGGTCTTTGTGGTCTCTGCAGCCTATGCTAGGTCCAGCTACCCAGTCTTGGACCAGGAGAAGCGTCAATCCAACAGCAACTTCCCTGCTGGGAGCGGGCCCTGAGGAAAAGGAGCTTCCTCATTCAAGTGCAGAAAGCACAATGGCTGGGGCTAGGATGTCTGCGTGGGAATCAAGTCTTTAAAACCTAAAAAAAATTATACACGCTGACTATTTTACTATCTTAAAAGAATGTTCTTTGGGCCGTAAAGTCAAAAATAGCAGCTCTGAGACATAAGGCTTCTTACGCAACTTAGATCCATCTACTTTATTCATATAGGGTAAGATATAGCCTTTAATTACACAGTTTAATGCAATTCTCTCCAGAGCTTCCTTCACTTCATCTGTACACAGAAGAGGACTATTCTTAGCAATAAGTAATGACAGAGTGACAAAGAAAGCTCTTGTGCCAATGAGCAGTGCACCCACCCCTGCAATACACCAGACCCTGGTGAAAAGGAATGGGGTGTACCTCATAGAAAGGAGAGGTGAATGCTGTGTGGAAGAAATATACTCTCTTCCCTTCTCTCCTAAAATCCTATAGATTTTGGTCAGGTTTTTAAAGACAGGCATTTTCTGGGTGGTCATTCCTAATGTTGTTCAGGACATTAGCACCTTCGGAGAGCGTGCCACGCTGGATATCCCAGAATATACGGTGCTGATCACTCAAACCTCTAATCTGAAGGCAAGGAGAGCTGTATTTTGAAGTTATAGTGGATGCTTAAAGTATGTGGTATTACATGTGAAGTAATCAGAAAAACTTCAGACAGGCACTCAGTGAATGTTTTTCACCTGCAGTCTCTATTGCTTCAGTTCTCCTCTACGAATGGGAAAATAGCATCTGTCATCTTACCTAGGCATTGTGTAATTTTTAATATTTGCACAGCAGCTCAGATGTTGTTGCTATGAAAACCTTAGAAAAGCCCAGGGAAAAATTACTAATTTCTCTTCAGAGCTGATTTGAATACGGACGATAAATAAGGCTCAGGGCTATAAACTGAACAGCAAGGAGAAAACAAAATATTGAAGATCTTATTATCAGACTATGCACTGAACAAGGCAGAAAGCTTGAGGATAAAGTGGTATATGATCATGTAATTAAACACTATTTCATAATGGATACCCAGAAACAGATGAAATTAAAATTGCACAATATCTTTTGTCCTGACTGTTCACAGCTTCTACGTGCTTTGTCTTATGAACTTAATAATATTGTCAGAGCATAATTTTTGAGTGCAGGATGTTCATACATGTTAGACTGACACTGATGAGACTTAGGCTGATTAGAGAAGCTGCAAACTGAGTTGTGCTTTAAAGACCCATGTACTAAATGGTTATCTAAAAACAACCAAAGGAGTGTGAAGATTGATTCAAATATGTTGAGGACAAAAACACTTGACAATCTGTTTTCAAAGGGAACATATTTTAATATAGGATAGGTCATCTCCTCTGTGGGGGTGAAAGTGAGGTTAAAATATGATTATTTTTTTTTTTAAGCCATTAATTTGCAATTTTAAGAATGAAAATGGCATAGCAAGTTCTTACTCCACAGCTACAAAAGAGAAAAACCAAAGAGTGGAATAAGTAATTATTGTTACCATGCAGGTATCAAAAACAAGAAAGCAAAGCTTTTCAACAGCCATTTCTGTGCTGATAAAATGTTTCTATGCATCTGAATGACAAAGGAAACTTCCATAAGGATTGAAAAGTAGTGTTATATAGTATATATAGTAGTAGAGGCCAAGATTAACTCTGTTTATTCCATGAGTTTTTGGGGTGTTTTAATATTAATACAGTTGAAAAGTTGGGTTTTTTTCCTAACCAGAGAACCTGATTCTGATCTTACTCTTATTTTACAATGGTTTAACATATTAGCTTCGAGAGGCATCAATCCTGATTTACACAGACAGGAAAGGAGTACTGCAACAAGTTATTTTAGCCCAGCAATGGACAGAGGTACTACTGAATGTGACAAATCTACAAAAGCAAAATATTTTTAAAATATTTTACAGAATACTATATATGATTTCTAAAGACATTTTCCTCTTCCAATTCCTTTGGTTAATCAGTGTCCTTAGTATCTTTTTCAGCATTCTCTAATGATTGAAAGTCACTGAGAGCTCAGACTGGGCAAGGACAGGTTTACAAGACATACTTAGATGCTATTTTTCAAATTTCTGATGAAGAAACTAAGGAAGAGTAAAGTTGAGTAACATCGAAACCTGTACTCAGTTCACTCGATATATTTAGCTTATGCAAGGAGCAATAACCCCATATTAAAGTAAAACATCAAAAGAACTAAATATTACAAAGCTCTTAGAGGCATGCTTTTTGAATTAGGTATACCTCTATCACAATAGATACAGCACCACTAACTGCTTGTTACTATTTTTTAATAGAAATGTGAATAAAATGGAAAAAAAAATTTATACTTAAACACAAGCAAGAAAAAGGGATGAAAGTCACTACTCAATGAAGGCATCTTAGATTCTGAATTCCATGGTGCCATTAACTTTTACTGCAGTGGATATGTTTATGTTTGTTTTCTTTTTTTTTTTTTTCTGTTTTATAGGGAACAAATTGGAAGGAAATTTTATTGACTTGCATCACTGTGCACGCTTTCATGGTTTAGGATTTACAAAATCCACCAGCACGACTCACAGTATCAATATCGGACTGAGTAGCAAACTTGAATAATGTGGGTATTTATAATGTGCAAGAAAGACTCTACTTATTTAAAGACTCTAAAGAAAATGGGATCCAGACAATAAGAGAATAGATAAAACCTCTGAATGTAAGCATGAATGTGGTTGTCAGTGGATTTGCAACAATAGCAGGTAAAAAGTTCTATTACTGAAAATCATTGTGCTTAGACATAGAAGTGCATGTAATCTGGGAGAAGATGCAGTGTCTCACTGGCCTTTCTGACTCCTGTCCCTGGACCTTACAGGTTAAGAGCCTGATTTTACAAATGTAAAATGTACAAATAATTTCACAAATGTAAAATGTAAGCCTGTTGCTGAGCAATAATAAGTGGAATCCAAACTTTTTTATACCACTTTTCTCACTCCTGCATGATTTAGAATGAGGAAGTATAACATCTTTCTTGAGAGGATTGAAGGGAACTTTTTTTCCCCTAGCATTAGGGCCTAATTCACACATTTTTGTTAATAATGCATATAATCTTTGCATCACAAGATTGTAATTCTTCTTAAAATTATTCATCATAGCTGTGCCCCAGACACCCATTGTCCAAATGCTGATGTGTGTGCGCGAATGTTTCTATTGTCACCTTTGGGAACAAAGAAGAGTCAGGATAAGCTTCCAAAGAAAATTGCAGTATTGGGATACAGATCCTCACCCCATGTCTACTCACTAATTTTGTGATTTTCTATATATTTCTTCAAAAGAAAGCACATAAAATTTATACTATATACATGCAATCTTTTTCAAGGAGTCTTTTCCTAATGGAAATACCTTCTTTGACAGAAGTGTCATTTTAAAAATCTGTTAAAGCTAAAAAGCACAGAAGAGAAAGAAGATCAACAGGAAGGTCATTCTGTATCAGAAATTAAGATGTAATTCAGAAACTTTGGAACTGTGACATGCATCTCCAATTGCATAGTGTAATGTCCGTGACCTCCTCAAAGCTACACCCATTCCCTTAATTACAAACAGACAGCACTGTGAGAAGAATCAATCTAGTTTCTCTGCCTTAAGCAACACAAAGCCTTTTCTCTAGACAAAATCACCAAAAAGTCAAACCTTCTCATTTCAAGACCTTGTGCAATGAGGCACAGTCTAAAAGGAATCTGCAACTTGCACACCTGCATAGCACTGTTAGTACATAACACCTACACAGGCAGTAGTTTCACAGTTTGTAGTGGCAGCAACTGCTAAAAGTGATTCTAGTGAATACACTGTCCACTTTTTTATTTTTGTAAAAAAGATTTTTCCTCAAATTACAGAGTGTCTTAAATATAAAACAAAATTAGTAATATAGCTTTACTCTTTCAGCATGGTTCATAAGGCATACATTAAATTAACAAATAATTATAATTATGATGATGATGGATGGTAATAAATATAAGAATTTATGAAAGTATTTTCTCTATAGATATTCCCAGAAGCATACTACAGTCAGAATCAGCAGGTTATTTAATTTGCCCTAGATCTCTCTGTTTTCATATTCCCACTTGAATATAAGTTCAGAATCAGCAGGTTATTAGGTTTGCCCTAATTTTAAACTTGAGTCAGTGGGACTTCAAACTGACTCCAGTGAAAAATGAAAACAGAACATGTTTTTTACAGCTATCTAAAAGGCACCAAGTTTACTGCTTAATTGAACCTAGCTAAATAGTTCTAGGTTCATAATCCACTCCGCAGAATTAAAGAAATCTAAATTCTTATCATATAATCCTGTTCTTACAGATTTGCTGCCAGCATACCCCTGTCTCATTTCTTTACAAGCTCAAACCAGGCATGACTGAGGCCACCTCCCACTTTCACCCCCAGATTTCTCATTGCAAAAGGAAGAAAATGAAACTTTAAAAAAATTATACGGTCATTGACTGGGAACCAGAGCTCTTCACTATCCCTAGACATTAAACCTTAGATCCCTTTACATTAATAAGGATGGCTTTTGTATGGGTGTTGTAATGGTGCAAAGGATGAGAACTATTACGACCATAAGAAGAGCTAAATTGCCAAAGGAAATGTGGTTGGCAGTTGACAACATTTCCAATGTCTAGTCGGACCAATGGAAAGCAGTGGCAGACGAGATGTGTACCAGAAAAAACACACTATTCTGAACACTCAGCTATGGATAGGCAGTAGGAATGCCAGCAACTTCAAAGCCAACTGACAAGTATCAGTTCTGCAGACTAAAGTGGTTGCACTACAGTAAAGGGAACTTCAAGTCTTGACTTCCCCCATTAGATCCCTAACCAAAATTCTGATATTTCAAGTATCTGATGACCAGGCAAAAAATTGTACCAAAAAAAAGTGTTTATGGAGTGTCACTAGTTTAACTTCATAGATGGAGAAAACAAACCGAAGAAGAGGTGTGAACTGGCTAGGGTCACTGAGAAAACAACGGCATATCAAAACCACGTGCTTTTTCCTACTTCATTAGGTCATTAGTTACTACAGGTATTTTGTGCATTGAAGTGCTCATTGATCAAGGAGAATGGCGAGACATTAGTATGATCCCAGCACATACAACTACGTTTTAGCTTGGCAGAAGAGCACTTGAGCTGCAAGACTGAGTTCTGCACACATGACAATATAATCTAGGCTGGTAAAGTGCTCGTGATACCATCACCACAGTACAGAAGGAGAAACTGTCATTCAATGAAAGTGCACATCTTTTGCAAGAGATTAAATTATGATCCTGAGTCAGCAGAAAACTAAATAAAGGCATCGAAGTATTACATACCCTAACTTTGCTAGTCAACTCTATATATAACAACACAGGTAAAGGTATTTTGCTATGTTCTACCAAATCATTCCCTGAAAGAAGTCTACTTTAGTCTTTAACATTGATTCCTCAGGTACAAAAAGGTATGCAGGACCTTAAAATGCTGTTCACTATTCTGTAAAATCATGTGTTTATGAAGGTACACAACTTTCAACCACGGCACAATAAATTTGGCATGGCATTTTTCCAGAAGCTGGTATGGTTTCATGTTCTCTGAAAGGAACATCAAGCTTTATGGAAGATAAAACATCATATTAAATTCACCAAGAAAGATGGATCAACTTTTTTGTTTTAAATTACCAACCAATTTTAATAATTTATTAAATGAAGCATAAACTGTTAAAGTTGCATATGTTAACGTTAGCCTCTAAATAAAGCTATTTCTATCAGGAACTGGTTTTAATTGCCAGGGTGTTTCCCCATTCCTATCCATCAGGTCAGTAATGATGATGGGATAAAATTATATGTTCTGGAATCCAAATGTTTTCCCACAAATACTTGGCTAGCATCTACTATTAAAAGACTTCTAGAAAGCTTAACCTGCAGCTGACACAAAAGATCAAGTACATTTGGTCCAAAATGCCTGTAAGCCTAAAAGTGTAGTTACATTAAAATATAAAGAATTTTAAAATATTCTTTTGAAATTCTGAATTAATATGGCCAGTCTGAGACAAGGTCCTATGGTGCTAGATGTAAAGTCTTCTAGTACATTAGCTTTCTATAATTTGCAATATAGACTTAAAATTAACAAAGACCTGATACCTCAACTAGGCACAAAGGGAAGCAGCAACCTCATTAATTAAAATATTACTGATCTGGGATACCAAGATGTAGGCTATATATGTACGTGGTCTTTTGGAAGTATTTCAATATCAGCATTTTGAAAGGATTAGTAATACTTAACAAGAAACCTCCTTAGAAGATAATAGAAAACAGACTGCCAATTCCTAATTACCAGTGACACAGTATTTAAATTCCTGTGATTTTACACGAGGCAGATACTGAAATCAATATCCTATAATGCTGCATCCTGGCAAACAAAGTAATGCATCAAACTGCATTATGAAAATGATGCAAAATTGTGCTTTAAACCGACATAAGGATTGTTTTTTCATATGACTAAATGTGAAGGGCACAAGTTTAACACAGTTCTGAAAGATTTTTGGATCACTTGACTATCTGCGCACAAGATACTACTCTAACAACAAAGTCACCATTTAAAATATTAAATAAAGTGAAAAAAAAATTGTTAAATTAATGGCATAATTGGTAAACACAACACAAGCTTAATACAATGTCTGGTGGATGTCTACCCCTCCCTCTAAATCAACATCACCCCAGTGGCCATTGGTACTAACAAGAAATTCAGCATACAGAAGGAATACAGATCATACAGTAGAGATGTGCACTCTAAGTAAAAATTCTGAAGTGTAAATGAAAAGGAAAGTTCTGTTCACAGTACTTTCTAGCCCAAAGTATATTTATCTAACTATTCAAGAAGCATAAAGACCATGGTGACTACTCTGATAAGACTGACTATAGGCAATGAGTGCAACAGCATCTCACTCAAACACGTATCTTTCAATAGATAATTAATGCCAAAAGAAGTTTAAATGTTTCATTCAAGGTATAAGAGAATTAAATGGATTAAAATACGAAAATTTCCAAAGAGATATAAATTTTGGATGACTTTTTAAAAAGATAACGTGAAAAAGGAAATATGCACAACAAAGACTGATGTAATATGTTCAGAACCCAAACAAACAAATCTAAATGCTGGCTAGCCTGAGACATCTGGAACTCGCTTCCTCACAAATCACTTTCACAGTTCAAACCATAGCTGGCATCAACTTCTGAATATCTGACAAGGAAGAGTATCTGTTACAGTGAACAGCTGCACGAACAGTCCTCATTTTTCTCATGAACCAGAAACTCAGTAGAACAGTTACAATAAAACATGTTCAAAACAGGAATACTTTGAATTCACTGAGCAATTATCTCTATAGCATACTAATATTAAGGCAACTAGGCAAGTTATATTTTAAAAAGAGAAATCCTGTGTGCAATTTTTTCAAGCAATTACAGATATAGAAAAGCAGAAGGGCATGGAGTGACAAGAAGTTAGCATCAGTGAGAAACTTCCTCCAAATCAATGCATTATGTGTATTTTACTACTTCTTTTGGAGGTATCTGCTTATTTTCTCAGACAGGATACTATACAAGGTTATTTTTTTATAAATGAGGATGAAATGAAAATTATACATTTTTCTTTTTGTCTAAAGTCAGAAGATCATTATATTACCAATTTAATATACAAAATAGGGGGGTTTTGTTTCCAGATTTTAGTGTAAGGAGCAGTCAGAAGAGGAATATGGAGGCTCATTGATATGAATCAGGTATTCTCCTCACTTTCTAGGATCTTGACTTAATTCACTAAAAATCTGACTTTAAAGATCTGTCTTTTTAATAAACAGCTATCCCTATCATAGAATCAAGCCATATCAATTTGAGTAATTTCAGGAAATATTATAATTTTCACTGAATATATTGCAATGTGTGTCAAAATTTATCAGAAAATTGATGTGGCAATTGGAGATTATTTCAATGCTAGTCTTATTCCTAATAAAATTTATTATAATTTTGTTTATTTTTCCTTCTACTGAGTCACTATTACTTTGTGAAATAATATTCCCTTGCCTTCTTCAGTACTAAATAGAGATTTTATTTTCTCTTTTAGAGGACACCTGTGCTAGTTTTACTCATGGACTCATTGACAACAGAACTGCTACAGAGCATATTTTTCTCTGCTGTGGACTGCACATCCTTGACACTTAAGCAAAACTCTAGTCTTTTTTCTCTGATTTATGCCAAAGCTCCCATCAAAGAGAATTTAGATTCTATTCGAACAAAGGGCATGACTGAATGGTCCTTTCCTAGCTTGCACTGTTCTTACTGGGGTAGTTCAGAAATGAAGCTACTGCTGATTTAGACAGGTACAAAACCAATTAAACCTACTGGAAATATATTACTATGGGTTTTGAAAAAAAAAGCCTAGCTTGGTTAAACTTCATTCTTATAAGAAAAAAAATTACTGCAGGAAACATTATTGAGATTTTCAAAGATGAGAATATGAAAAAAAAACCCCACCAGATTTTCTCCTGAAAATAACCAAACGTCTATCAAAAATGGCATCCTCAGATTGGAAAATTTGATTCTAAATCTATTTATTTCTAAACTTTCAAACATGCAAGTCAGGATAGAAAATTTTGAAAAGGTTTTCTTTGTTGTTTTTCTTATTGATTCCTTAAGTCCTCTGCATTACATTGTGGGATTCTGTGTCTTACCAGACTGCAGAGATACAGAACCACAATAAATCCAAGGAAAAAAAAAAATCCCAGGAATATAGAATTTAATTACCATCTTTCACCTTTAAAAGAAGGTACCAACCAGGACACCTGGCTAGAATTTCAGATAAAATCTAAACCATTTTTAAACAAAGAGCAAAACAAGGGTATGTGTGAAAACTCAAAAGACTCCTGCAGAGAATTGTAGTCTGAGATGATCCTCTAGCAATGGGTAAGGTTTGTGGGAAATTTACACATTCTGGGGACAAAAGATCAAAGCTCAACAGCATAATTTCTCTGTTGGCTACAAAAAGCTAAGCAGTAGCCAGCGTTTCTTTCTTGGCAGACATAAAGGATTTACTTATCCTTCTGCTTTTTCTATTTCTTAGAATATTAAATCATTTATAATAATTCAATATCTTTAGTAGCACATATGAGTCTCTTCTATTCCCTTCACCAAAACCTGACTGATGGAAATTTCAGTTACTATCTTTTATCAATTAACAGATACAAGCTGTAGGACTAGTTCCATTAATACTGTTAGCAGGGGAAATGTTGCCTCCTGTTCCAAATGAAATCAGAATGTGAATACTTAATGATCCTTTGTTGAAAGAATATGCTAAAATTATAAGTCTTGATATTATTTCATAAGTCTTCTTAGTGGTCAAGGGACATGTGAGAAGAATCTTGATCCCACTGAGGTCAATTGTAAAACCACCAGTATTTAAATGAAGTCAGCATTTTACCTTAACTTTGGGGGATTCTAAATATTATTTTGAGTGTCATTTCCTTAAAAGCTCCATACAATTTTAATATATATAAATATAAATATGTATTTCACTAACATTCATCCAAATATAAAAATGTTCCCTAAAAATAGATACTGAACCTATTATTATGTAAAGGTAAGAATTTATCTGATTTATGTTACATGCAATTATCTGAACATTTTATATGAAATTACATGTTCAAATAACTTCAAATAAATAAACTGTGTTTTAGTGTAAAGGGTATGCAAATGCATAATGGAATTTAAATTATCATTATTGCTTTAACAAAGCTGCTACACCTCATAATTTTCTTTTTGTTCTTTAGGCCCAACTAAGACAACTCATTCTTGTACATACACTTATATATTATGGAGTGTCATACATTAAAAACTGACATCCAAATACCAAATCCAGTGAGACAATCTACCTAATATAAAAGACATTACATTTTACAGATTTTGGGAATGAGTACAATTGAAAGTACAAATGTCTTATTTTCAGAAACTATCATTTGCTCTTATTAAGAATTATTTTAAATATTAGTAGAGTTTGAATTTTTTACAAATGGCAGATGAGAGATAAACAGCTAGTAAGGTAAACAGGATGCAGAATGACTGTAGCATTTTGAATATTGACACTAAGGACAGAAGGTGTTACATAATAAAGCACAGTCACAAATGATGTTTTCTTTCTTATAATAAGTGAAATCTGATAGAAATGCTAAAGGCAAATTATTCAGCCATAAATGTCATGCAGCCACTCAGTGAAGATCTTAATTTGGACTTGATGATATCTTATTTATATTTACCTTTTACATTTAAACTTAGGTCTTTGCTCTCCAATTTTGACATGATGATTATATTTTCCCTCGGTACATTTGCTCTTATTTCATTCATACACCTTTACATCCTGTTCTAGGTACACAACCTATGTAATTTCTATGCTTAAGGAGCTGCAAGCAATGGTACATTTAATAACAAAATAATAAAAACAAGAGTCCTGCATGCATCTGCAAAGTAAACGCTCACATTCCTTCCATTTGCCAAAAACAATGGGCACTGAATATGAATCATATTTTACCCAGTGATTTATTTGTAGATGGGATTCAGGAAACTGCTGTTTCGCTAAGCTCCCTCTTCCTTGGTAAAACTATTCAGTAATTTTGTGGTCTTGAAGTATGTACTTCCCCCTTGCCCTTTTGCATTCTCCCTGTCTAACTGGCATGGTGAATTGCTAAACACATTGCAAAGCAGTACCATTCACATTCATGTAAAAACATAATCCTCTGTTTAATCCCCCTTTACCCCAGCAACAATTTCAGGAATTCACAAATAAATCACTGATTTTATTTCAATGACATAGCAGAGGCAAGTATCAAATACAAACTGGACTCTGGGTCTCCTCTACCCTACAAAACCAAACCCAGGTCACCTTTGCACTTAATCCAGTAAAATTATCCCCAGAATTGCTTTCCCTGCTCCCTAAACTAATTATCACAAGCTGCCTGTGATAAGCATGCCTATCCCCTCCTTCAACTCCAGCCGAGTGTGATGCCAACCGCCCCCTCCCACCCAGGAGACATCTGGTACCCAGGACCCGTCTTCCCTTTGCCCGGAACAACCCCAAATCCCACCTCATCCCCAGAGAACATTCAAATAACATCCTGCTCCTCTTCCTTCTCTCACCCAGCCTCTCAGAAAACAGAAGAGTAATGGCACCATGGTTGGCCACAGAGACACGTGGAAGACAGGGAGGAGAAGGTGGGGAAGAGAGGAACCAGGGACATGATGGAAAGGGAGGGGAGGGAGGAAGATCCACTCATACAGATGAAACTTCATGCAGGCCTGGCCTCCTACCCGTCCCCTCCATGGAGTGATGGGGAGGGGGGCAGTGGGGCGAACTGAAATGGCACCTTACCTTCACTGCAGTCCTTCCCTCGAAAGCCCGTTTGGGAGCAGTCACAGACGGCCTGGTCATTGAGCACCGAGCAGACGCCCCCGTTGAGACAGACGTCCTCCCTGGCACACAGGCGGCTCTGCTCATCATCCAGCCGCACCTCCTGGCTCTCCACCGGTGACGCCTGCGTATAGTTGACCCGGACGTCTGTTATCCAGCCCTTGAAGGGCTCCCGGTCCTTAACAGAGGAGAGGGTCAGCTTTAGCGTCGCCGACCGCAGCTCCGGCGGGAGCCCCCCTAAGAAGAGCCCACTAAAGACAGTCATGTCCCGCCGTTTGGACTTCACCTCCACCCACTTGGTCTCAGCTCGGTCAATGATCAGTGTTGTGTTCTTGAAGTGGCGGCGAATGACGACAGCGTGCCAGAGGTTGTCGTTGACCGCCGTGTCTGAGAGCAGGGTGGCAGGCTCAGCACAGAAGATGGAGAAGCTGAGCTGTAGCCGCCCACCCTGCGTGAGGATGAGCTCCAGAAAGTCGCAGAAGCCCTCGTCGTCAAAGTAGAGCACCAGCCCACTGGAGCTGCGCGTCTTCATGTTGAAGCTCATCTCACTCTCGCAGCAGGCGTTCCACTTGGGGAAGCGGGTCCACTGGCCCTCTGCACCCGGGAACTCCAGCCCGCTGCCCAGCTCAGCCCAGCAGCCCAGCAGTAAGGCCAGCCAGAGCAGCAGGCAGCCCCCACGCCGCACCAGCGCCGCCCCCATCCTGCGCGGCCTGGGGCGGGCGAGTGGGGCGGCAGGGCTGGCGGGGGGCGGCACTGGGGCCCCGGTGGCAGACAGGGTAAAATCTTGCTGGGCACCAGCTGCGATGGGAGGTTCAGGCACGCCCACCCCCGCCCCGGGTGCGGGGGTCACTGTGGGAGACTCCCCGGGGCGGGGGCCTGCAGATGCCCCACGGGATGTGGTTGGACACGAGATGGTGCCAGGGGCCACTGAAGGGGACCTGCAGTGGGGGTAAGGCGCCGTTTGGTCTCTTCACTGGTCAACTGGGCTCCGCAAAGGGTGTCCAGGGGTGGGTGAGTCAGCAGAAATTTTTCCCAAAGCCAACATTACCAAACCTGGCGGAAAACCAAGATCAGTGGCAAAACTCTCCTCCGAGGGGATCCACCAGCTCGGCAAGGCTGTAGCAATATCCTGGCACGTGCGTGCCTCTTTTTACATCCTCTCCACCAGCTGTAGTTTCCCAGGAAGCCAATTATTGATCCCAACGCTGCTTTCCTAGCATGGATCCTCTTGTCATATCACGGACCGTCTGCCATGGTGCTAGAGCAGCGTCAGCAGATGACAGGACTCATCGCTGGTGGCTTCCTGAGCTGCCTCAATCCCAATGGGGCTGAAACCCAGAAGCTGTCAAACAGCCGAGTGGCTACTTGACATGCAAAGCCTGACAGCTCCTCTTCTGTTTGCTTGCAAAAGGCCAAGGCTAAGATCCAGGGGGGTGATTTTCCTCTATTGGTTTTGTTTCTATTCTGCAAGGAATTGAAACAGAATAATAAGAAATGGCAACTAGTAACATGTTAAATCATAAAGTTGATCAATATTGAATGTTTGAGATTATTTTTTCATTTCAGCTGCTGTTGAACATTAGGAAAATGCAGCTGTAATTTTGGAGTTACTGAGGAATTATAATAACTTGCAGTGCTAAACCTAAATCTTAATGTACATGCTTATATTAGATTACATTTTTATGGTATAATCTATACATAAACTACTTACCTTTCTAAAACTTTCAAATATTTCTGTAGTATATTTTATTATTACAAGAACAATGTTAAACAGAAAAAGTGGTGTTTATTCTGCAATTTGTTTTATTTTAATTTATTCATGGAAACACCAGCACCTGTGAAGCTACAGGGTCCTATTCATGCAGACAATGCTGTCAAGCCCAGTTCCAGTTGTTTCCAATACAGGTCAAAAAAATAAAGTGGACTGAGCTCCCAGCAAGCCTGACAGCCTCCACTGTACCTGGCACACCTACTGGTTTATTTTCATGGGGAGAGGAAGAATTGCATTCGTTTCTTAGAAGGCTTTTTGAAAATTTCAAACCATGTTTTTTCTCTGCCACCTGCTTTCTTTCAGGGTTGATATTCTCTGTTATGGCAGGGAAAATCCAATTCAAGCCAGCTCTAATGTTGACATTATTCACTATGCAAATCAGCTAATCCCAGGTGTTAGTCCTCTGAACTGGGTTGCAGTATTTTATGTATGTTTACTCAGCTGCCCTTATTTAAGAGAACAACTCCTCATTTAAAAAATTATATAGATGCCACAGTTCACTCTTATCCTCTGAAGAGGTCTCTACATTGAAAACATCTCAGCAGAGAGGCTCTGCTCTCTTTTTTTCTCTCCCAAGCTGCTATATCTTTTCTGGAAGCTGCGTATTAGCAGACCTCTCCTGATGGAGGAGAGGATCTCCATCTCCCTCACCCACCACTTCCCCTTCACCTCCCTTACATTTCTTTGCCAGCAGCACTTAGGCAGGCAGAATAGCACGTCCAGAGCTGCTGCCAAGCCCTGTGCTGGGCTGGGGTGTGTGTGTCTGTGTCTGTGTGTGGGGAGAGGGGGTAGAGATGACCCTGCCAGGGAGAAACATGTTTTAAAAACAGGCACACACCTCAGCTGCCTGCACCTGACACGTTCAGAGCTGCTAAGTCACCTCCTACTCTCTCTTTAATTTCATTCCTCTAAAATGTCAACACGATTATTTTTATTATTTGTCACACACGACGTGGGCAAAAGCAGCAAAAGGGAGGAGGGGAGAACCCCTAAACTTCAGGAGCAGAGGTTAGCTGTGCCCACCAGCATCAGGCAGACCCCAGGTCCTCCCCACACCCTCCCTGTCCCCCGGCAGCAGCCACCTCACGCATCGCCGCTACCAGTCGAGGGATTTTCCGGCGGCTCCCCCGCACAGCGCGGTGCCCGGGTGGGCCCCTGGCGGGAGCCCCCGCAGCTCCGCTCCCCAGATCGCCTTTCTGGGCGCGGCGGGGCCGCGGGCAGGGGCTCCGCTCGCCGGCAGCGCCCGCCGAGCAGCCGCTCCCGCTTCAGCACCCGGAACAGCTCCGCCCTGCGCGGCCCGACGGGGCGGCGGCGGCCGCTGCCGGCCGAGCGCCACGGGGACCCGCCCGCGGCCTCCGCACCGGCGTGGGACTGGACACGAGTGGCAGCCACCATGTGCATGAGTGGATGCACCGAGGGCGGGGAGGGGAGGTGCGGGCGGCCCCGCGGCCCCGCTGCGGCGGAGGGGAAGGAGGTGGTGAGGGAGCGGATTTGGGGTGCGTGGGGGGGTGGCGGGGTGGCGGTGTGAGACACGGCGCTCGTGCCCGGCGTGGGGGGTGGCGTGAGAAATTACATGGAGGGAGGGGGATGTGTGTGAGGGGGGTCCGAAATGCGTGGGGGAAGGGGAGACTGCATGTAGGTTTGTGGAGCGGGGATGCGTGGGGAGGGGGCGCGGCTTGTGTGTGTGTGTGTCTGTGTGTGCGTTCACGGGGGTTACAGGGAAGCTGGGGCTGGGCTGGGGAAGCGGCGGGTGGGGAGGAAATGCGGGAGGTGCCGCGGGGAGGGGGCGCGGGGTCCGCGCGGTCCTTTGCGCCGGGAGCGCACGGGGGAAGCAGGGAAGGGCTTTGCGCCTTCGTTCCCGGGCGCAGGAGCAGGAGGGTGCCAGGAGCCCGTGGTGTCTGCCGGGGCGGGAAGGGTGGGGGGAGCCAGGCAAGGACGCGCGTGTGAGTGCGTGTGAGTGTGTGAGCGCGGCCGCCCTGCGTGCCAGAGCGATCCCTACAGGTGTCCGCGGAGAGCCGCCGCGCGGGGATCCCACCTCGCGAGCATCCCTGCCCGCTGCCTGCCTCTGGCTGCGGCGCCTGCCTTCCCCCTCACTCACACACACACACACACACACACACACACACAGAGCAGCAGCAGCGACAAGAGGGGGGAAGAGAAAGGAAAAAGAGACAGAGGAGAAAAAAGAAAGAAAGAAAAAAAGAGGGGAAAAAAAAAAGCCGAAAAGAGATGCAGACACTGTAAAGGAAAGGAGAAAGACCCAAGAAAAAAAATACAACAAACAATTGCTTATTTATTACTGCCCATATAATTCACACACTGCCAATAAACAGCACAGTCTTGTCTAGTCATTTCCAAAGCAGAGGGACACTTTCATTCTCAGAAGAGGACAATTTATTAACATCTATCTATCTATCTATCTGTCTATCTATATCTATATATCAAATGGGCTCTTAAGTACCAGGCATTCCTCCCAGCAACGTATCCATGTATACACACATACGTAGCGAGAAACATACACAAACCAATATAAATGTATCTATTCCATTCAGTGCCTCGCCAGCGAATTCATATGCTTCCCCCACCCCACTACAACCATTTTTTTTTCTTCAAAAATTATGATTTAGTCACAGGTGCCCCGATTGATCCTTTTCAAATTAGAAAAAGAAAGAGAGAGACACCCATAGGTCAATAAATCCTTAATAAATGCCAGGTCGGTTGGCATGCACAATCCTTGGCAGAATCCTTATTGTATGAAATACAGAGCATTGTCTCTGGGTGCGGGGAAGACCTGAGAGTTCACAAATTACCGGATGAAATAAAAGGATCTGAAAAACAACCTTGCTGCAGCCAAAGGGAGAAGCGCTCTAATTCAAAAGCAGACTTAACAGCATCATTAATCTTTTCCTTTCATTTCTACGTAATTTCTAGAATCAAATTCTTTCCTAAGCGGCTGGAATGATCGATTTTGCTCCCCTCCCAGTCTGCAGCTGTATTTATTTTAATGTTCTTATCATATAATTTCTACCCCTTCAAAAATGCACACCATCAGCAGGAACCTGAACAGTTTCAAACACATATCGAGGAAGTCGGGTGCCCTCTTTCTTCTGGTTCACAATAGAAAATGTCCCAAATTATCAATGCACTTCCTGCACAAACCCCTTGCCTCTTCCAGACCGCCGCCGATAAATAACAATAATGTTGCGATATTTATTCCCATCGCTGCCCCGGCTTCGCGTTACACCACGGCAGCTCACGCCAGGGAGAACATGCAGCAGATTGATTTTATCGCTCAAGTCTCGCAGACCCCCCTCTCTCCCCTCCTCCTCCTCCTCCTCCTCCTCCCGCCTCGGCAAGGGATAATAAATTACCGCATCCAACCTTTCACTTATACCTCCGCTCCACCATCTCCTCTCCTCGCCATCCACCTCTCCACAACGCCGCACGCAAACCCACCAGCCTCTCGCGCCTCCGCCACCGCCAGCTCCGGCGCGGCGAAGCGGGGCGGCCGCTCCTCCGCCGGCACCGCTCCTCCCCGCGCTGCGGGCGCGCCTTACCTGCGCGGGGGCCGCGGGCAGGGGGGCCGGGGCCGGGGCAGACGCGGCTGCCGGGGCTGCCTGTGCCGCTCGCCGACGGAGCGGGCGCTGCTGCGGGTGCGCGGTGGCGGCGGGCGGGGGGCGGGCGGGGGCGGCCGCCGGGAGCGGGGGGCGGTGCCGCCGCGTGACGCCGCCACGCCCGTCTGCCCGCCGGGGGCGGTGCCGCGCGCAACGCGGGCCCGCCCCGCCCCGCCCGGCGCCGGCGGCGCTGAGGGAGCGGCGGGCACCGCCGGGCACTGCCGGGCCGTGGGATGGGATGGGGTGGGATGGGATGGAGCAGGGGGACCCAGGGGGCCAGGGAGAGCCGAGGGTTGCGGGGCCGGGGGGCCGTGGGCGCGCACGGTGCTGCCGTCTGACGGCTGCGGGGGGGGGGAAGGGGTGAGGGGGTGCGGCGGGGTCGAACCGGCAGAGGAGGAGATGGTGAAGCACGGCGAGGGCTCGTAGGGAACTGAGGGGCTCCCTACGGCCAAAGCGCTTCTTTGTCTGCGTGCGGGTTTTTGGTTCTTCTGTTGGGTTGTTGGTTGGTTGGGTTTGTTTAGTTTGACTGTTTGGTTTGGGTTCGAGGCTTTTTTGTTATTTTGTGGGTTTTTTTGTTTGTTTGATTGATTGGGGGGTTTTTTTGTTTGTTTGTTTTTTTATTTGGGTCTTTTTGTGGGTCTTATTGGTTTTGGTTTTGTTTGTGGTTGTTTGGGTTATTTTGGGGGGGGGAGGGGGCGTTGGTGGTTTGTTTGGTTTGGGGGTTTTTTTGCAGTTTTGTTTTGGCTTTTTTGTTGGGTTATTTTGTTTGTTTATTGGTCTTGCTATTTGCTTGGGCTTTGGTGGTGGTGGTTTTGTGGGGCTTTTTCTTCTTTTAAATTGTCGTTTCTCCTTCCCCTTTCCCCTCCCGAAACTGAAGTTTGCTGGATTCTGCACAGCCTCTGGGAAAACAGAGGTGTAGATTTGTGACTAGAACACACCCAAGGACTAGGTCTACAAGCACAGGAGAAATGTTTGAGAAAGTCCAGACGCTTTCTGGTGTAATGTTAAACCTGCCTGACTGTAGGTCTCCTCCAAATGGTTGGAAACTATTAGAGAAATTCAAGGCTTCTCAAGATCATTGGGTTTAGCTGCATGGAAAGTATTTAATTGCGCCAAACGTGCTCAGTTTTGTCTATTGATTAGCCTTCTAACTTACTGCCCTGTGGCCTACAGAAAGGTGATGAATTGATTGTAATTGATTTACATGGAGCCTTAGCCAAGGTCCTGGCAACTTTTGAACACACACGGGGATGTTTGTCACACCAAAAGTCATAAGAGCACTCCAGTATTGGACATCCCAGAATTTATTGGGAAAGCTCTGTGCAACCATACTTTTTGACATCTAGGGTGTGAACGTAGTAACCTAGTTTTGAACTAAAACTTCAGAAATAAGTATAAAAAAAATTCTTTCTCCCACCGCAGTCCCAGAGGAGTTAGCCTTATGAATATTTTTTTAATGAAACAGACTTCCTTACAGATGACAAGTTTGATGAGGTAACCAAGCAACATGTTAAGTAATGGGAAGAAAAGCTTCCTAGATATGCAGTGTATCTTCAGTACTTACAGCATAATCAGACATCCCTTTTGTTCAGCCAGATGATATCCATACCCAGTTAATTTAAAATAGAGTGAGAATTTCTCTCAACAGTTTTAGTAACTTGACCTGCGCAAACAGAGCAAGGAGCAAATATCTCCTCTTCTATGAAAAGCATATAAATTGTAGGCTTCAATATGATAAGTGATACACATTTTTAAAGGAGCAAAATTGTAACCTGATAGTAGTATTTAATGTGTGCATATATATATATATATAATATAAAAATACTACTTTTTAAGTGTGGTCTTATTGTAATTAGGCTCACAGTGAACACATGGTAAAGCTTCTTATGCTCTTAGATGGGAAATGTCAAAGCCAAAGCCCAATCCACCCTGCTGGCATGGTGGAGGTGCTGGCACACATGGAAAATTCTTTCCACCTTGAAACTGAAGGACAGCTCACTTATTCCAGCAGTAGCCAAAGGATGTTCATGTTTCTCTGGAAAGATGCCTGCCACAGTGAGAGGAGGGCTAGGAGGAGCCTACACAGGAATAAAGTGAAGACACTAAGTGAACCAGGAAGATACGGCATTTGGTATCAGAGTTGATTCATTCTGAAGCAGCACCAAAAAAAAAAAAAAAAAAAAAAAAAAAAAAAAAAAAAAACCACTTCCATACCATCTCTGTAGGTTTTTCAACTTTTTTTCAACCAATGTATGGAATACCTTTTAAGAAGCACATTGTGTTATGGAATCCTGACTTTCTTCTTAGTAAAATAATGGGTTATACCAAAATATTTTCTGTCAGAGCAAATGCAGTACATTATCCAGCTTGCAAATTCGAGACCTTTTTGAGGGATGTATGTTGTCAGAACAAAGTGCCTTTGAGTCATTAAAAAGTACATATGTGAAATTGTCCAAGAGTTGTAATTTTAAATAAGAGATCATGCTGTGAATGCTGGAGCTGTCTTTGAGGCACACACATGCAATTGGCATGGCATTCAGAGCTAATAAAAAAAAAGGAAGGAACCAGTCAAGGAGCTGCAGAAGAAATAAGACTCATTCTTCTGAGAAAAAAAAGAAACAAAACCAACAAAACCCACAACTAAAATCAAACTAAAGGTGCTTCCAGGGAACATTAGTTATCTGGGCAGACATGAGAAAGATATGAGAAGGGAGAAAGTTATTTATTTGAAACAGAGACAGCAGGAATTGTTTTAAAGATTTGAAAGAGAGAAAACCTGTTTCTTTGCTGAAGTGATCCAGGGTAATGTTCAGTAATGGGGTGGATAGATTTTGGGGGCACATCAAAGCTCTATTCTGGTTAGAATTATGCCACATATGCCTTACATATTTCCCTTCTTTGAAACTATCATCAGAAATCCTTCTATACCAAATAAAATCTTTGAGAAGAGCTTCAGACCCACTAGAAACTTGACCCTTTGTGTTTGAATAAAAGTGTTTTTTTAGAGGACAGTCAGTAAAATTTTTTTGAACAATTCAATAATACCTTTTGAACTTGGTCCAGAGTGAAGAACAGACAGGATGACACAGATGTACAGCAGAACTAAGGAATCTATATGCAATTGTCTGTATCTGCGTAGAGACAGCGAGGTTTAAAGAAATATGGAGAAAGAAAGGTAAAATTTCTGCCTGGTAATTGCCATATCAGCTGTGTATGAAGAAAGTATGGGTAAATCTAAAGTAAGAAGAAATTAGAAGATACCTGCCTTGGAAAGAAGGTCAGTGTGTTACAAAAGTCATTGCTTGCTCAATTTAAACTAATTAAAGAAAATTTTGAAGTACTTTAGGATCTTGAAGTAAAAGAGAGATAAAACTATATCGTTCAACAAAGTAATTGCAGCAAATAATGAAATGCAGTATTGGAGGTATTTGACTGAGATGTTTGAAATCAGAACAGAGAGGCAACTAGCTACATATGGATTGGATTTGATAGTTTCACTAGATAATGCATTTCTGGAGCTAGCTTATACCTAACTTTGGAGGATTAAGGTGTTAAAAACTTCCTTAATACCAATTGTGAATGGAAAAATAATAAAGTAAAGCAGCATACTTATGAGGATTTAAAATATTTATTGACCATATACTCAGTACTGGAATTTAATAATATTTCCTGGTCTTCTGCTTTTGCAGAAGGTATTGGCTGTATTTGGTGATGTAATGTTCTAGTGATGAAAAGAAGATTAGAGTCTTAGATAGTTGTAGGTGGCTTTGCCCAAAGAAAGCAGACATGGTAAAAAAATGTATAAGCATATCTGAGAATCAGAAGATGTTTGTGGACTCTTACTACACACAAAATCTCAGCTGACCAAAAACCATTTCAAGGCCTACATGTTTTTCCTTGGAAATAACTGCTTCCTTGTATTTACTCTAGTCATAAAAATTTAATATGAAACTGAAACATGTTCAAGACAATTAACAGTAATCCCAATTCGATCCCCAAGATTAAAATCTTGGGATGATTTAGAGATTAATGTGGAAGCTTTTTTTTTTTTTTTTCCTTGGTAACTTCATTGCAGGAAATTGCTTACAACACTAAGAAAAACAGGCCTGTTTAATAGTTCAAAGCATAAATATGCTATTTACATATATATGGCCCATGTGTGAGACATTGAATTAAAATTTTTATTACGGATCAGGAGTTGCATATCCAACCTGTGGGTATTTTTTTTTCAGTAAATTAGAGAAAAACTTGGTGAGTGTGAAGATAGTCATATTCCTACAACAGAATGATCGTAGAGGAAATTGTAATGCGAAAAATGCAGGAGCTGCCAAGACCTCAGATATCCTCAAAATGCATTTAAAAAGACGTAATTAATGACAAAACCCTATAGTTTGATGGCTCTAAGTCTCAGAGCTGAAGGTACAGTGCACTTTCATACATACAAGTTCTGACTCCTCCTGTGCACAAGGCTTGACTGATGGGCACAGCAGTGCACATTGCCAGGAGAAATCTGTAATGAAAGACTCCATATTAGCTCCTCTGAGCTGTACAAAAACTCATTTATCAGCTAGCCCTCTTGATGAATCTTCAATAGGTTTCAGAATGGATACGATATGACACAAGTAGCAATGGTTTTCTTACTGAAGCTCCATGAAGAAAGTCAAAGTGGTGCAAAATGGCCCTCTCAATATATATGTTTGGATTTGACAAAGAGTATCCATCAACTGGGCAAAGCATGGTAAAACAGAGAACTGATAAATCAACTGGCTTCCCAAGCACATTTGGTTTGGTCTTAACTCTGTTAATAAGAAAATGGTTGCAATTTTTTTTTTATAGAAGAGTTTGTAAGGATTGATATGACCATCAGTACTGTGTTTTTTTAAAAATTGTAATAGTACATTTCATATTAATAATCTAACTAATTTCAAAAGAAGCCCTTATGTTCACATTTCAAAAATGATCATTTCTGTGAATCTTTATGTGGTAAAGTGAGATAACATATATATTTATGCATGCAGCAGATACATTTCAAGGCCATCCTTGTAGATTTGTGTTTAGTTGAACACATAAATACTGTGCAACTAAATGCCTTTAACTGCAAAAATATAAGGAACTAAACTAAATAGCTAAGTCTTCTTTGGTTCAAATACTTGCTTTTTAATGTCTCAAAGCAGTTTTTGCAGAAAAATACTGGCAATGTTTTAGTTAAGAAGAATTGAAGTGGACAAGAAACTGTTGCATGTGGACATTGAATGGACCGTAATCACCAAAAGAACTTGGAAACTCATTTCACCCCATAACTGCCTGTGAAATAATTTCCTTGAAAGAAATATGTGAGAAATCCCACTATAAGCAGACATGGGATGAATATTTTGTTCCAGTCCCTAAGAGACTTTATTTAAACCCTGAAATATTTCACTTTGTATTAAGAGTCTTTTAAATGTTGCTCATATAATTTCCCATAATTCTTTTTAAATGTCTCACTAAAGTCACACTTTTAAGTACTTGATGTAGTTTATATGGAATTTACATGAATGCCATTTGTGTCCAATTTCTATAAATTATCATGAAATCCATTCATCATCATCATTCTCTTTGTTAGGATCACAGAAGCACCTGGATAGTTCCTGTAGTGTGAGGCTTCAAGTAAAAAACAAGGTCCTTTCCAAGAGACCTCGCAAACTGAAAAACAATGTGTAGCAAGCCTGTAAGGCTGGCAGAACAACGTGATATTCCAGTGTTATTTATCAGTGTGCCTGAATCATAGATGTAATATGCAAATTAGTAGAAGCAATCAAAGAAATTACATTTTGCCACAGCTGCAGGCTTGGGTCTTAGCTGGGAACTTTCCTAGAAGGTGTTGAGTACCCTCTAGCTCCCACTAACCACTCATGTGGGTGGGGTGTACTAGAAGGAACTTGTCCCATTTTGAATCAAGCTCTTTGAAAACCTCAAGAAAATCTCTGATTATAATAATTTGTTTTATAATGTGTCATTCTACACTTATGAAAACTGAGTATACTTGCTATAATTCAAGTATTCTACAAACACTTAGCTGAACTAAATGTGTGCCAAGTATACTAAAAATATATTACTTTTCATAAGGATATAATTTCCTAGTAATCAGAAGATATACTCTGATTCAAAAATTGCTATAATTTTTAATGTTGGTGAGAATTCCTAAGGCATCCAAGCAGAGGAATATTTGTGATAGGAAGCTGCAGATAGGTAGTTGAGATCATCAGTGTTTAAACCATGAATGATGCACCTGCTGGAGAGATTCACTAAGGGAATACTGCAATGTGCCAGATCGATAGTATTTTTACACTTCAGGGCAGCTTTATTGTTGGGTTGCAGAGTTCAAAAAACCTTTCACTAAGGGAAGTGAGAGTTGCCCTTTCCAGGAATTGTAGTATTAATTGCTATTAGTTTAAAAGCTTGATTTCGTTTATTGTTACTTAGTCCCCCACAATATGTCTTGAGAGCCCTAAGTGTTGTCATTGCTTCTTAATAGTTCAGGTGTTTGTAACACAGTGCAGAAGTATTAGAGGAGGCAAGAAGAAAAGAAAATTAAATGAACGACACATTGGAAGGCAGCAAAGGAGACAAGCTGGGGATGAAGTATACTGTAGATGAAGTGATAAAAAAAAAAAAAAGCAAGTAACCTAAGTTAGAAAAGCAAGAACTGTTGTAAATACAGAGCAGGGAAATGGAAGGGTGATAAACAATGAAAACCGCTAAACAATAATACTGAAAGTTTACTACTCAGGATATATGGTGGAAACAGAGGCCAACCCTATCCAAAACCAGACAGTTGTGTTTAATTGTATTATGATCATGCCAAGGTCAGGAATACTGAGAGAGTAGATTTGAGCTGTTGGGAGAACTGTGTGTGGCTGCTGGCAGCATCTCCTGTGCCTGGTTGACACACATGAACTGTGCCACATCAGGATTTTTCATGACTGATCCCATGGTGCTTCCAGGGCAAATATGACTGGGAAGGGTAGGCTTTCCCCTGCTATAAATTAATGTTGTTCTTGTGGTCCTGTCAGAGGGGATAAGTCACAAAACATTTTATATTATTTCCCTCCTTTTCACCCCCAAACTACTCACATGAAGATTCAGACTAGGCAATGCTATGTATTGCTGGCCTTATATGATGGTAATGATTTCTGATTTGTCCTTCCAGGCAGTGTCGAACATGTCCATGCATTTGCCATGAACAAATTCTTATCAGCATTCAAACACTTGGTCTCAAGTTCCATAGTTCTTTCTGGAGCTACCAGCAAACAAAAAAAAATGCCAGAATCTGTGATGGCCTATTCTTTCAACCCAGGAAACCACTTTTCCTATGCAATGTGAGCTTTCAAACTTTTCTGTAGTATCTGGAAGGCTTGTATCTCTTTCTAAGAAATAACACTTCTCTGATGTCAGAATATATATTGCATTGTGTTTTTAATACTGCCAAATTAGTATTTGCTTCGTGCAATCTTAGATCCATCCAGTGTTTTTTCTTGTTGCTGTTTTCAACTGTTTGCCTTCCCCTGACGTGTTTAATACATAGAGTTATTTTTTTCACTCTTGTTCTTTCTCTGTGAGTCTTTCCAGTCATTTTTTGACCACAGACTTTGCTGACTACTGCTTTTGATTCCGTTGTACATTTGTGCAAAAAAATACCATAGATACCAAAGCAGTAGGAAAAACAGAGATTTCACACAGACTTATACAGCGTCAGGAGAAAAGGTCAGGATACTGCATATTTTTAACAATAGATTCGAGTTCTCTCTTATGTATTTGATAAACTCTTGCATTGTAAGACAAAATATTTTCCTTCTGTAAACAGGTAACCCCAAAGATAGCCTGAAAATGATTTTAAAGAACCAAATTGAACTAGGAGTTCTAATTAATAACTATTCCTTTATTTTCATGGATACGATGTCTGGTTTCAGTGACTCATTTCAAATTTTCTCCATATTATTTTACATTGCATTCTCTATACATTCTCTTAGCAACAAAATTCTTTCACTATAGTGAGCATTGAAAAGGTGTTTTCATCTATGGATGTCAAGTCATGTCAAGTTATTTCAACATACACAGAAGGAGTTAACGAATAATAAAAAGATGAAGTAATGCAAATGTCACACTTTTTTTTGA
This sequence comes from Pyrocephalus nanus, assembly GCA_038380795.1. Classification (NCBI taxonomy): domain Eukaryota; kingdom Metazoa; phylum Chordata; class Aves; order Passeriformes; family Tyrannidae; genus Pyrocephalus; species Pyrocephalus nanus. Next base: position 101,961,083 of record CM076260.1, read on the forward strand.
AATGTATAGACTGAATCACATTCAATTATTGCTAAAGTGAATTGGAAGCTATAACTTGCTTCCTGACCATCCTACAAGATAATGTTTAGCTTCAGTTCTTCATTTATCAGCTTATAGCAATGTCTTCCAAGTGGATGGGTCATTAGTAATTGACAATTTTTAAGTATCAGTGAGTCAGAAAAAGCATTTCTGGTCCTTCAGATAGTGAAATTACCATGGTTATATTAGTTATAGACAGAAGACCTGGGCTGGTATACCTCAAGGCTTTGATCCTATAATTTAGCTAATGCAGGACTCCAGCAGGGCTTTCCCCTTGTTCTGAGAGCATGTATTGATTCTTAGATATTCAATGGCTTAATAATACAGGCAGAGAAACACGCAGATTTTCCTGATGTTTGCAGGTTTCAGGATTTTAAAATTATGCAAATTGAGCACTGTTTGCCCAAAAGCAAATTAGCATTGTGCACCTGTAGCAAGAATAATATGTATATCTCAACAAAAGTATGAACATTCAGCACATTTTCACCTCATTAGCACTCCAGGGGTAGCAGTGACTTAATTGTTTGCTGTTGCAAGGTCTGTAGCTGTTACCCATAGACATTTTCAAGTTGTCCATAAAACACCTTTGTCAAAAACAAACAGAAATTTTATGGTAAGTATTGACAAGTAAGGGTAATGATTCATTTCTTTATAGATTTAATTACTCTATTTGGGGTATAAAACTTTTGGCATCCAAATTTTGTGGTACGTAAAAAGAAATACCACTCCCAGAACTGGGCTGCCTGGCTTTTTAGCACTTTAGATTTGGAAGCAGATCCTTGCTATCCAGGATGCAGAAATCACAGAGCACCTCTTCGGACCATATGAGGCTGTATTTTGGAAAGGAAGACTGAGACAAAAAAGGCCTAGGAAGAACAAACTCCACAGAAATGGACTTCACTGTGACATTATGCAGAATGATGGAACGGAATGCAAAATCCTTTCTATTTATGTGCTTCGCTTGGTTTTATGGTTGCTTTCTTGCTGAAGAAAATAAGCTTCAAGTCTCCACAAAGTATTTATCCCTTTGATATAAGGAAGAAACACCTTTGGGTTATCATTGTATTTTACCCCAAAAGCCAAATATTTCTCATATGGTTGAATTAAGGAAGATTGAAAATTTTGCAGTGGTCTGGATCAGTTCCCTGTTACACTTTGGAAAAGTCTTGTTTTGAAAGCTGACTCTTAATTGCCCTTGAACTGTCTTATTATATGAGTAATAATACTTCCAGACAGTTTAGTTTTTATTTCCTATTAGCTGAATCACTAAAAGTGTTCACTTTTTTATTAAGAATGCCTTTTTTATTCCCTGAGTTGTCCTCCTCCTCTTTTTGTCTCACTTTAGTTTTCTTTAATTCATATTGATTTTAGGAATTTTATGCTTTTAATGAGCTATTTTATATGGTAACTGTTATACATTATGCTTTGCTGGACATTTCTCAGTCCACAAATGTCCCTGTAGATGGGATAGGTACTTTTAAGTAACATCAGAACTTTTTATACTATTGAATATACACAAATATGTTGCTAAAACATTTTGAAATACAGATATAGATGTAGTATAAGATATAATCACATTAACCACATGGACTGAGGGTATGATGCTATGTTAACAGTGTTCTCCCTTACTGTTGAATGGTTAATTACCAACTTAGATGACAAACCTCAAAACAATTACGAATACAGAGCTGAAGGGACTTCCTCAATCTGCTATCCAGAAAAGCTAGTAATTTTTTTTGTCTGGACAGAGGATTTAATGGAATCCAATACTGAGAAATAACATAATAAGAATATTGTAAATACCATGTGACCTCATCTAAGATGTTTGCTTAAGTGTTTGTCAACTCAAAAGAGTATTGTCACATTTCAGGACATGTTCAGGACTAGGTGAGAAGAGTCAGTGACAACACTGAGACATCATAAGATTTCTTATTAAAAACTGAAAAGACCAAAATTTCCTTTATGAAGAAGAGTCACATAAGCAAGCACTTAAAACAAACACATAAGCAAAAAACACATCTCTTCCAACAAACCTCAAACCTACAGAATAGTCTGAATGATAATAGATTGGAAGTTAGTGTTTCTGATCATGTATAATGCGAAAGATATTCTGTGAAACTGAAGAGAAGCTTATTCAAATCTGTATTGGAAAATTCTTTTTCATGCAGTGTATTATTGAACTATGAAACATTTGTTGTACAGGTTGCTACTGAGGTTAAAGACTAAGAAAAATTCCATAAAGATTTGACTATTCAAATAACGATGAAGAAATTATGAAATGTTATAATGTATACCAACATATTTTTGAGAATTGGTATACTTCAAGATACAACAATATTGTTAGCAGTTTTATTGTCTGCCATAGTAGTAGTGTGCAATTCTGTCTTTCTTTGAAGCATCTCAGACGGACCATTGTGAGAGGCAGCCTGCCAAATTAAAAGAACCTTGGTCCTTTTCCAGTATGAATCTCTGAAAGATCTTTTCCATACAAAACTAGATGTAAGAGCCTTTTGCTCCCTTCAGTGGGTTTTCTTTTGTTCCAGTATAGTTATGTTGATGCACCATTTTGTGGACAGAGGTACATCTGTTCTGCTCATGCAAAAGTTAGCCAGCTGTGTGCCAGCTGTTAGCATAGCACTATGTGGGAGTTAATGAGCCTTCCTGTGGATTTTTTTTCTCAACAATTGTTCCAACAGCTCTTAATCAGCAGCAGATTCTCCACTGAGTGATGTATGACATCATTGTCTGTGCTCTTCTCTGCTGTGCTGTAGCCAGTATGCAGACCTTTAGTGACCTGTTCAGTAAGAGTATAGAATATTTAAATTTATAATGTGTCCACAAGCAGATGGGGATTTGAACATCATATATCTATTATTTCATTCATCCAATCAGGTTCTGCAAACAATATAGCATCTTCATTATTTATGATTTTTTTTAAGCTTGTGGGATTTTTTTACTCAGCCTGGTCACATGAAAATTTTCATAAAAATATTGATTTGAGTGTTACTATGAAGCAAGTGAAGGGAGCTGTGAACATCAATAACATTTGATGCAGGACCAGTGTTTTAAAAGTGTATATTCACAGTTGCAAATATTGCCTGCAGTATTCATCATAGCAAACTACTGACTTAAAGATTTGGGGAAAAGACTTTTCTGATGTGGCATGTTTTTTACTTACATAATTAGGAACAGGCAGCTACTGTTTGCAGTAACAGAGCTTAAAGACTATTAATACACCCATTCTTCCTTCTTTGCATTTGAAAGAATTTATCACTCATTAGTACATTGTCAAAGACAGGATTATGTCTTGGTCCTCTGTGCACTCACAGGGAAACCCCTGCCAACTCTTTTAGTTGCTGCCAGGGAGCCAGTGAATAACAAATAATTTGGGGGTTTTTAGAGGCATAGAAAAATAATAAGTGTTTTCTTTAAAAGCAGAGTCCTTAAGAACAGGAACTGAAGTTATGATCCTGGGCAATACAAGGCCTGTGCACACCTGTCCAGGCTGTGGCTGAGGAGTCTCATTGCCCCTCCCAAAAGACCTGTGCGTTTCTTTCATCCTGTCTTTACTATGACCTCATACAGTTCATTCTGGAAGTTGAGTTGTTAACATAAAAAACTTTGACTGGAGTTTAGATATTGAACTTCTGTTAGTACAGGATGTACTGACAATATGCTGAAGAGGGTGAACCAAAGGTCCCTAAGCTGTTTCAGGGGCATTTCAATTGCTTTACAGTGGTCAGTGAAGACATGACACATTCTCTTGAACAATTTTTCAGCATTGGGGTTGATTATGTACTCTTTCATTTTCCTCACTATTCTCAATACATTGCCATCACTAAGACATATAGCAATTTAATAGTGCAGCACCAGTAATGAAGTAAATCAGTCTCATAAATATTCCTTATGTCTTAAATTAGATACTATAGGATGGGTCCCCATGTAATGTAAGTGAAGCTGTGACAAAGAATTTCTCTTCCATAAAGACTGATATTTTTTCCCCATTTACTTGATTTGCTCAAAGGCTATGTTACCTAGTAAACTGCATGTTATATGATGATTGTGATGCGAGTACAAATTCTCATTTGTAGGAGAGGAAAATGTTTTCCATTGCCATATTTTATTGAAATAGGCAAGCAAAACTTAAAAGCTAGAATTAGTAGTAGGACTTAAGGACAATTACTTAGCATGATGCATAGGTTAATGGCAGTTATATGGTCACTTCCTTGCACATCACATTGAATTATTATTCTTTTTTGTTTCTGGAAACATAATTAGTCTGTGATGGATGGGAGGCTAAATTCAGCACTTGAGGTCAAGCCACACCTTATAAAGGAATAGCTGCATATACTTTCTACATTGTGAAACACTAATTTGCATCCAGTCTATGTCAAACCTTTCTAGCCTTTCAAGGCATATAAACTTCAAAAGCCATAGATATCCTTGTGAGATAAAACTGATACTACTCTTCAGTCTCCTCCTGCCCCTTTCACCCATCTGCTTTGCCATTGAGTATTGTGGGGTAATCCAAGACAGAAACAATGTCCCTTCTACTTTTTATTAAATAATGCTTTCTATTTTTAGGACCTTGACATTGAACTAGTGGTAATCAATACATCTCTTGAGCAGAGGTAAGAGAATAATGAAAATGAATGTTCTCTAGCATTTGTTTAAACATGACAATGTGCTTCACTAATATTTGTATATGAAATAGACTGAAAATTTTCTAGTAAATACTCTGGAAATATGATAATTTTCTGAGTTTGAAATATATGGCAATCTATTAATTCTAGAAAGCTTTTAGGTAAAAATGTCTTGTTTGATGGTAAAGTCTCTGATTATCTATGACCCAAGTGAGAAGGAACTTTAAAACCTGATATTTTTACTTTGAATATAACATTGTAACACAGATATGCTTTATGAAGAATAAAAGCATTCTGGTTTTTTTCAGTGCAAAATGAAAATAAATACTGAACACTTAGGAGTTTCTGTGAAATATGACATGTCGGCTTTCTTTTTATATTCTTTAATACTTTCAATATTTTTTCAGGACATGTTTTCATCAGGATTTTCATGTACCTTGAAATTCTTCATAATTCAGAGAGCTAAACAGAAGAGTTATGCAATATTTAAACCTTTTTTAAGGCTGTGAAATAGGGAGGAGGTGAAAGATACACATTGTAAAGGCAAAGTGTTATGCCTAGGCATAAAGATTAATTTTACCTAAGAAAAGTGCTGGGTATTTATTTTCAGATAAAAAATACAGTCAGAAATTCTATCACTGTTTTATTTTAAACATAGAATTTGTCTGCTTAAATTGAGAATCTGGGCTCAGATAATGAAGAAAAATAAGCTTATTCAGCAGAGATTGAGAGCAACCCTTGTGTGCCTTTGCCACTGAGGTAGTTTGGCCAAGCTCTCTCCAGAGCTGACCTGCCACATACCATGAACAGTGTGGCTGCAAATAGAGAGCACTTGACACCATAGGAGTCGAAAAGGCTTCTGTAGACTGATATATTTCCACAACAATCATTCATAAGAATGAATATGAGTTTTTGTTGAATTCTTTTTGCCAAACAGACCAGTCGAGAGTAATGTTTTTGTTGATTACTACATAGAAATTAGAGATAATTAGAGAAGTAGTGTAAAACTATTTCTGACCAAAAAGAAGCAGGTATTTTTTAATATCTGAAGATTTTTTTTCACGTCACTATATAGAGTATGGGACTGAACTCTACTGGCTTGGATGAATTTTTTTTTTTTTTTTGCTATAATTTAAGCTGCAGACTCTTAACTTACTACTGTATCCACATTAAGAGATAACACTTTCAGCATATTATCATCTTTAGAGACTTTACATATGAACACTGCAGACCAGCAAGCAAACAACTTATAAGAAAAAAAAATCCTTTATTTAATCATTTTAACCAAAGTGATTTCTTTATAGGATAAGAGTTTTTACTCCATAAATTCCTGGAGTGCAGCTGAGAAGCTCAAAGCTACTTCAAAGAGAAATTCAAGAACATCCAGATCTTTTTTTATTAGTAAAATCTAAAAGCACATTTAAATGTATGGCTCTACTAAAGAGATAATACTTCCTTTTTATTAGTGCTAGGGAGCCCCGGGACTTGTAAGGGCTGGCAGTGTCCTCAGGGCCCTGGCAATTTGCGTACAGTATTTGTATTTTAAAAACCATTACTGCTCATTTTTGCCAAGGAATTGTGAAGAATTTGTAAGTTGGCTTCTCTTCTTAGTTGACTTCTTTCCTTAAACAAACCAAACAAACCAGCTAACAACAGTTAGTAGAGCATCTGGGAAATAAAGTGGAATGACCCTATAGGTAATGTTTTAATATATATATAATATATATATATATATATATAATGGCCAAATGAACACTCAAATCATGCATATTTAAAGAAAACCCTTACCATGAAGACAGAAATTACATTTACATAACGATTTTACTTTTGCTGCATGACTTACAGTATAAATTTTTAACTCTATGTGAAATTCAGTGAATCACAAATATACAAAAACCCCCATTCCACATTTATTTATATAATTTCATTTTACCCTCATAGATGAATTTTTATAACCTCTGTCTCTCTGGATACTTATGGACAGTTTTGAAATACCAGGTTGCTTTTTTTCTTAGTTTTTGTATCCCTTCAAACTCCCCATAGGCTAGGTTAATCAGTATTAAAATCCCCTAAATCACACATATATTTCTCTCTACAGTTTCAACTTTTTTTTTTTTAACAATTCTTCTTTTTGCATATTGCATAAGTATTTCTAATACATAAAACAGACAAATGGTTTATAATCCTAATAAATTCTGCTCAGGAAAGATTAAATTTCTGCACACTCACCATAGAATTTGCAAGGCAACACTACCAGTACCAGGGTAGGATGGCCATGGCTGCTCTCCAACACTAAAGTTATTCAGGTGTCCTCTGCTTTTTCACTTTTGCTTTTTACATCATATCAGTGAACCACCAGGGACAAAAATTTCAGAGAAATATGAATTCCTGTGGAGAAAAACAGCCTTAAATCTTGCAGAAATGTGTACAAAAATTATCATAGAAAAAAAAGGATATAATCTACTAAGTTTCTTCTGAGGAAATGTAAGGAGCAATATAAGCCTTTAATCAGTCTCAGTCTAATAAAGACACTTGGCCTGGCTGACACCAGCACTGGGGAAGAAATTGCTCTTTACAAAGTCAGCCTTTTCCAGAAGCCCACAAACTGATGGTGGGATAACTAGCTTCCTGGTATTGATGTTGAACTTTACCAGATAATTTTTTGAGACTTATTTTTTTGTTGCTATTGTTCAGTTCACGGAAATGAGAAAGAGAACACAAATTGTTTAGGTGGGAAAAAAAAATCTGTTTTCTGCAATTACCGGAGACAATGCAAAATGAGAGTTTCCCAAGGGAGATCAAAGGTAACAACTGCATTTTTGATATTCATAATTAATTTCCTACATCTGCCTTTGCATGTGGGATAAATCAACTTTGGTAGCTAATAACAGCAGGATACGCCTTTCCTGCATATTCATGCACACATTCATCAGTAGTGCTATAGTGGGGGCTGGGAAGGGATAGGGTTGTGTTTATTCCTGATCTCTTTATGTTGCAAACAGTAGTCTTGACTCAATTCCTAGTCCAATCCTAATACTGCTTAGATGGGGAATGGAGTTGAGGCCCACAGGAGGAAGAGAAATGTATGCTGTCTAGAAACTGTGATATTTCTGAGTAACAGCACTTGAAACTTGAGTGCTTGGTATCAGAAACATCCTGGCTCCATTGCCTCCCTTTTGACAAATACAAATTTTACTTGGAAGTATATTTGAGTGATTAAGAAGGGCCGAAAAAAAGCAATTGATTGTAAAGGAACTCTATGTTTTTATCTTTTGCTTCTCCTGTTGACTTCTTTTAAAGGCAGACACCTAAATAATTCAGACAAGTACCTTTCAATATGCGGGCAGGAAGGAAATCAAGAACATGTCCAGTTTTCTTCAGCAACAAGAACTCATTTGAAAACTATGTTGATAGTTCTGCGGAAATTTCTAATTATCTTTTTCACTCAGTAAACCATGTTATTAATTCTCTTATCTGCACCTGTTTCAGAGTTTCACAACCAATATGTTTCTTAATAGGTTGATGTTGCTTTCTGCAAGGAATGCTTTCAGTTTCAAGGTGCTCAGAGTTTCTGTAAGCATCTTCAATCAGAAAAAAAAATAAAGGAATACCTGTATTGCAATAGAATCGTTGTTACTGTTTTGTGACTACAGATATTTTCTAACTAGTTGAAAAGCCAGTTCTCCTCAGAGTTTTGAGGAGTTCTGACTTCAGTCATGCTTACTGAGTTTTCAGAAGGTTCTTTGGTGAGAGAGGGATGCTGTTTCCATTAAAATGAGTAGCTTGATGTCAAACCTGGCAGACTACAGCAGCAGTCATGTATCCCTAAACAAGTATCATTTCTATTCTTTTGTAATTTTATGATTCTCTTCATAACCAATTTTTTATTAAAAATTTGGCTGTTTGCATATTTTCCTATATCTTGCAATTGTTTACTAATTATTTAATTTTTTTTTTTTTTTTTTAATAAAGAACATGTTTGATCTGTTTGCAATGTTACCAGTAAATTTACATTGCTGTATAAATATTTATCAGAAATAGCAAGAACAGGCTTGGGTTAGGCCCACACAAATGCAGGAAGACCAGCTGCACTCTTCAGAAAACACTAGTAGTGCATGAACTCTCTTTCAATCAAGACTGATGAATTTATTAGCATATCTGAGATTGTGTGGGAGCTTCGCTGGTGGAAAACAACATAGCAGGGGAAGGAGAGTTGATTAGCAGGGTGTCTTGATTCAGGAGTCAATTAGTCCAGGTATTGCATTATTTAAATCTTCATCCAGGAGGATGACCAGCTGATGTGTTGTCACCTGTATCACTCTTGAAATAGTTAATTCAAAACTCTGAAATACTCATCTCCTCCAGTACTTTAAAATAAACTTCACAGTAGGCTAACAAATAAGGTGCTGAGACAGTCATGTATCTATGTGGTATAATAATACTGGCTTCTTCAGCTCCTCTGTCTTTTATGATCTAAATAAGGCATGGTAGGTATTAAGTGCTTTTAGACAAGTTATCTATGTTAATACAGAATTTGCCTTACTCACAGATCTGTGGCTGATTCATTTTACAGTACAAATAAAATTTTACAATTAAATAAAAAAGTCGCCCTTTTAGTAGGCTGCAAAGATGGTGAAAAGTTTAGAGGAGCGAAATGAGGAGCAGCTGAAGTCAAGTGGCATGTTTAGACTTGAGAAGAGGAAACTGAGGGAAGACCTCATCTTGGTCTGCAGCTTCCTTATGAAGGGAAGTGGAGGGGCAGGCACTGCTCTCTTCTCACTGGTGATCAGTGACAGGACCCAAGGGAATGACCTGAAGTTATGTCAGTGGAGATTTAGTTTAGATATTAAAAAAAACTTTTCACTCAGGGGTCAGTTGGAAACTGGAACAGGCTTGCCGGGAAAGTGGTCACAGCACCAACCCTGATAGAGTTCAAGAAGGATTTGGACAACACTGTCAGGCACATGGGGCTGTCCTGTGAGGGACCAGGAGTTCAACTTTGATGATCCCAGTGGATCCCTTCCAGTTCAGGATATTCTATGATTCCACGATTCTATAGTAATGATGCCTATAGAAAATAGGAGTTGAAAGATACTGGAGATAAAGGCTGCTAATTTCTATTCATTTCTCATATCTACTTCTAGACTTTAGAACTGGTCATTACAGTATTCTACAAATACCTTTACAAATGTTAGAAATAAGTTTGTGCTTTCAGAAGCCCGTTTACCACAATGCCAGTCTGCTATTTTATATACCAAATGTACAAAGTGCTGTATCCTCTTCCTGGCAAGATGCCACGTGCAATGAATTTTATCTTTTAAACAAAGAATATAAATTTATTTAGTATCTTTGAGAGTAGTATCCAAAACACTACTGCTGTTAAGAGTGTAGCAGTCTCAGAGAAATCCTCCATGTTTTTCAGGATGTGAGAATAAATGTTTTGTAAAGGCACAGTGTTTTACTTTATTTTTTTTTTCTGTGAAATATATGTATCTTTAAATGTTCATGCAAATTGTGTTTGCTGTTTTTACACAGCGCTGGTAATGTGGGAAAAGGAAAAAACTATTTATGGCATGGTAAAAGGGAAATTAAAATTGTGCTTAATAGCACAAGACTTACACTTAACTTTTAAAAGAAAGGTCTCCCAAATGTACAATTTTGATCCCTCACACCATTGTCAATGAATTTAGGTTCTGGCTTATCACTGAATCCTAGAGTAGTTCGGATTGAAAAGGACCTTAAAGATCATCTAGTTCCAATCCCTATGTGCATATATAATTAAAATACTGAATTGTACATATGTATATAGATATAAGTATGTATATATAAATATTCTGCTTTAAAATAAAGTTTTATTTCTCTGTTTATAATTATATGTTCCATTTAGCAAAATAAAAATACAATTGGACCTTGAAACAACTTCCATGTTGGTTTTTCAATCCTCCTGCTATACAGACAGATGCAGAAAACCTTTAATTGGATGTAATGGCATTCACATTTTCTTTTACTTTGCTTCATCATAGCTCATTTCATAGCAAGCAGTTTCTGCTGAGAACAGTGTTCAATATATCTTCACGTAAAGAGAGTAAGAAGTAGAATATAAAAAGAGATAAACAAAGTAAAGGCTGAGGCCTTGTAAGTTTAAAGCTTCTAGTCTAGACCAGACACAAAAGAGTCTTGATTCATAGTGATCTACAAGGGCTTGTACAAGCAACAAACTTCTCATCCTCACAAACAGAACAAACTGCAGAACAAGATCAGTCTGGTTTTAGTAACTCTGTGAATATCAGACTGAAAGTTGGATTTCACTTGCCAAAGACAGGATTACAAATGAAGTACTTTCAGGTGCAATACAAATATCTTTATTTCAGTAATTGTGCATAAAAAGAAGAGCTATGATGTCCCACAGGGTCCCTCTGACACTGAACACAGGTTTGTGCTGAGGTGCATACTAAAAGCTCCTGTTTCTTTGCAACTGAAAACCTAAAGATGGAGCGATATGTAGTCTTGCCAAGTAGTCTTTCCAAATGCTAGTTGTATTGAACATTTTAAAACTTATGAAAATGCCATTAATTCTTTTCCTATTGTTTATAGAATTCAGCTATATGTATTTTGTTAATGAGATCTTTGTGACATAATTTTCTTTCTTTTCCTATGTTCCATAATTACTTTTCTAGTGCAATTTTTTTTAAAATCAATGAAATACTTTTTTTTCCTGAAGCTTCTCCCTTCAACTGTTTCAATTGCCAGTGCATGACTGAGAATCACACACGAAACTCTCTGGTTGCATAGAAGTGGAAAAGTAGAGAGGATGCTTTGCAACCTGCTTTAAGTGCCTTTCTGAAAAGTGACACAGATGTGCATTGGAGGACAGCATGAAGTCACAGAGGGATGCAAGATGCTTGGATGCAAGATGCTTGTAGGGTGTCAGTGAAGGGGCGGGATCATGGCATCTCTACACAGAACTCTATTTTGTGTAATAGTCTCTGCTTTAGTTTCAGGGGATTTTGTAGGGAGACCAAAGATGAGTTTCATCTCATTTGTCTTTAGGCATCCATAATCACCTTAAATTAATCACCTTAAATTCTCTTTATAATACATTAAGAGAGAAACATTGATAGCACTGCTGCAGGCATGACAGTGAAAGAGCATATGCAAAGAAAGATTTGTAGGTTTAGGGAATGTATTTCGTCAAGCAAACTAAAAGTAGAAAAGTAGACCAACTTTCAGAAAAGAATTTGAATCTTCAAGTCTAAAATAGAAGCATCAGTTTTCAAAAGTGAAATAAAAATTGGCCCTGTTAGTCCTTCTGAAAAAAAATGTGCATGCTTGAACCAAAGTAATATACACGGAAAACATGATGTTGTATCTAATCTACCTTTTTTTAGATGTGTGTCAGGGTGAGATGCATTATACCCAGGACATCACTAACTGCAATGACTAGATCCACAATTAGGGGAGACGTCGTTGGAGTATTCATAGAAACAGAAGAATCTCATCTAAAAAAAAATTAATTTTTGAGGCACCATTCTGATATTTTTTTAATATGGCTATTTCCTTCCTACTGAAGCTTTCCAGCCCAACTATAGAAGTTAATAGAGACATAAATCCTGCTAAAAATGTAATCACGGAAGTATTGACTAGGAATTTTAATAAAACGAATTTTAACTGATTTCTGTGAAAATCACTGCAGTACTTCTCTATGACAGATGATGGTAACATTATGGGAATCATGGAATATGTCACAGGTCAAGAAATAGTACAATAAGAAAAGGTATATGCAGTAATTTTACTTTCATGGGGCAGTGTGAAACAAATTTTTCCACCTACATTCATTGATGCATTATCTGGGCACCATTAAAGCATGTGGATTTAATCCTTCCAATGAATTGACAAATGTATACCCTATATTGCAGGAAGGGTACAGAGATTCAAGACAAATGAAATGACTTGGTGTAGAGTAGAGGTGTCTGAGGCCAAAATTTCAGGATTCTGCCCCAATTACCCACAGCCAGTAGAGTGAATGTATCCAAGTTAGCGTAATCTCATTAGCAAGAGAAGAATGTAAGACACCTTAGTTCATTACAGGAATCCTACTGACAAGTAGTCTGGGGAAAGTCTACCTGAATTTCCCACCAGAAGTGCTGTCTAGGATGCAGGAGGGACATTGCATGAAAAACTTGCTTGAGAGATTAGAAAAAAAACAGCTGAGAAAGTTGAAGTTACTCAAAAAAACACAAAGATTATTATGCAGTTTGGGTGACAAAAACATTAACTGTTTCCTTTTTATTATATTAGAATTTAAAAGTTTTGTCCTAAGTCCACCAGGCAGATTTTCCAAAGTACTTGGGCACCTAAAGGTGCAGGGAAATCCCTCAGTTCTTACTTCACAGTTGGTGGAAAGATTGCCCGCTGCTGGTTTTTGTTCTTAAGTGTCTAAATATCTTTAAAAACCTACTTAGAAATTCTGCCCATCCAGATACTCAATCACCAGAGAAATATTGAAATTCAGCTTTCCTGGGGAAATTAAGATAATATGACTGTGAAATTGAGGGCTAAACACACGCTGTTACTGAAAAACAGGAACTTCACAGCTTCACTTTCAAATTTTGGCTGTAGTTCAGAAAAGCACTTTCATACATGCCTAAATCCTTTTAACTTTAATGAAAGTTAAATACGCTCTTAAGTTTGATCCTTACTAGGAAGGGTCCTTTCCTGCAGCCTTTCAGTTGGAGAAGAACCCTGGGCAAGGGGAGAGAAAAAACACCAACAAAAGCTTTTGAAAGAAAACAGTGAAGTCTTTCTCAGGGAATGGTTTTCAATTAGTCACTGTAATCTGCATGTAAAATGGCAACAAGATGTGTCTTCCAGGAATTTTCAAAAATCGCCGTTGTCATAAGTAATTTCTGTATAGACAGGCTGAATTTCTGAGAGAAAGATAATTTCTGTTAACCCCAACAAGTATGTTATTTGGCGTTGTCATGGTGGTAATACTTACATACATATTGTTATCCTTTGTGTTCTTCGGTCTTTACTGCATCTACATCTATATTAGTATATAATTGATAATGGATTCAAGTCATGAATATTATTTATTCAAATATTTGAACAGTACAAGCCAGAGCCAGATTAAAGCTCACTGAAACCCACATGAATCAAACTCTTGGCTCTCCTGCAAATTTCAGTGGAATATGAAGATGTTTGCAAACAGAAAAAAGTTGTCCCCCTAGATGAATGAGTGACTAATTTGCATATTTGGAAAGGTTGTGGTGGCCTGGACACAAATTAATAGCCTTCTGACACTGAGTGAGGATGTTCACTTGCTTGAAAGTTGCTATTTCCCGTATAAATTACCTTCTTTTACTGATATTGGTTTTTGTCAGTGTTAGCTCCGTCTCTGTTCTCATAGAACTGAAGCAGTTACCTCTCTTTCTGAGGGCTTGAATTTACATTTGATATTATATATTGGTCAGCGGATGCCCCATCAAGGGACCTCAGATTTACAGTTTTCCAAATTGCTGATTAGCATCCTTTATATTGTTTTTCTTTTTTTTTTCTTTTTTTTTTTTTAATGGGAAAAAAAGCAAAAAGCAAACATATACAAAATATTTTAAAACCAACAGAGTCTTAGGGAAAATTCCTCCAGAGCTTCTGCAATGCTGATATAAGAAATTGATTCAGCTGGTGTAAATATGTGACCTTTGCAATGGCTTCCACTCTGCCTGTGTCATTACTCGATTTCCAATGGAAAATGAGGGCATGACAAGTACTATTTGCAGCCATTTCCAGTCAGTACTTATGATAGCTTTAACCTCGGGGTCAGGGAGTAGTGTGTTTTGCAGTTTAATTCATTGACTGTCTGGCCCCAACTCTTTCTAGAGGGGAAACATGGGAAAGGCAGAGAAGAAGCAAGATCCCAAGAAGCTTAATTCAGTGCCTTTGAAACAGTCAGCTATTTACCTTTCAGATAGACAAAGTACAGTAAAGAAACATTTCCTATATTCATGTGTCACGATGTGATGTGCTGGGTTTCTGATCTTGTCTGTTGTGATGTTCCAAGAAGATGAATTAATTTAATTCTACATGTTAACATTTGGCCATTTGCCTTCCAATGCACCTTCATACGCTGGAGAGTGATTAATGGTCATTCATGTTAACACATCTGTGGTTTGTGTAAGGGAAAAGCTGGTAAAATTTTGGAGGGCCATGTATGTGTGTAGGGATTTCATATATGTGACACATTTTGGGAAGTTGAAAGGGGCACAGTGCAGCTGTCATAGACAAGTATCAATTTACAGGGATGTAGTTCTGGGTTGTACACTGATGAACCCTGAACCTTGTCAAAAAGGGTAGGTGGCCTAATGGTCACTTAATGTAATGGTCTATGTGTATGCTAGATTTTCTATCACTGTGTGTGTTTAGTCATCCTCAATCAGCTGTGGGTGTATGTTTGAGGCTTTATACTAGTTACTCACACTGTTTGTGTGATTTAATAGAAATTGTGCCTCAGTGTTCTAACCAAACATTTCAGCATCCAAATTATCCTCTGATTTGGTGTTATCACAAAAATAGACAAACAAAAAAAAACCCAAAAAACACAAAGCCCAAACCAACCAACAGAAAAAAAACCCAAACCAAACACAAAAACCTTTTTACCTCCAAAGATTTATGCCATAGCTTGGCTGAAGAGTACCAGCTCATCCAGAGTAGTTATGTATTCCCAAAACACTACATATCTGGTTTCAGAAATTTAGTAGTTTTGCTTTTGACAAGTAAAATATATCATCTAAGTAGTTTATGTCCTTTTACTCCTGATACTGTAATCATCTTGAATGTAAAAAAAATCTTGTTTTGATTTTGATTTGTATTGCTTCATGGTTCATTCAGCCAGCCATCCGGATCTGTCATATATCTTAATCTATATTTGCTGTTGGAATCATTTAATTCCATAACACAGAGCTTCCTGGAGCTGTACAACACACACACAACCAACAAATTTAAGAGAGGAAAAAACAAAAGTCTGAGAAGTAAAATTCCGGAACTGACAAAACTAATAATGTATATTCTTGACAGATATTATGGGGTGAATACAAGCCTTTCTAGTCTCATTCTAGTGATTTTTTGAAGGATTTAACTTTGATTTATATATATAAATGAATAAACTATAAAATATGATAACTATACTATATCTATGATGTATTATTACATGTATGTAGCCCAAACAAAGAACTGTAAGATTGATCAGTTTAAGGTGCATTTTAAATAAAATAAAAATACTATATCAAACAATGTCTTTTTGGATTAGAATGATAAGAAATTGCAATATAATTTTACATTTTTACTTTTAATCATCTTTCTTTAATTCTGTGTTAATGAGTTTAGCCAACATAGCTGAAAAGGCTGAGCGACACAGTCAAAAAGAAAAAAAATGTACAAAAGAGAGGTTTTTCTCCTATAGGGTACATATAACCTGAAAATTATACTACAGAAAGCTATGAAATGGAATTTGCAAACCATTATTTTATTCACCTGGGTTTAAAATATGGAATTTATATTTTAAAATGTTAGTCCTTTTATCTTGCAGTGAACTACTAGTTCCCAGTCTCCTCTGTTGAGGCCAGGTTTTTAGGATCTCATCTGGGCACTTATTTCTTTCTGTTTTTCTTAAATTTCAATACATCTTCTTCCTCCCATATTCCTTATATTCTTCTGTCAGTTCTGCTGATAGCTGTCTCCTGGCTGCCATAGGAATTTCCTTGGTTTCTGAGGAATTTCTTTTCACCAGAAGCAAACCACATTGTAATATATTTCTTATGTCCTTCCTATTGAAGCACTTCTTCCCTGAGAAGAAAACAACCATTTTTTTACTCTAATGCCTTAAGCATGATGAGAAGGCTTAGTGGCACCCACCAGAGCAAAGCAGGAGGTCACAGCACTGGTAAATTCATGGGGGCCCCACTGAAGGTGTCACATTCAGAGACTCTGCTGGAGTTGGCACACCTGGGAAGAACTGACACTGGGGTGTTACTGCTGGGGAAGCCTTTGGCAGGCAGGAACAATGATCTGACTTCCTTCTCAGCCTAACAGATAGAAAAAGGATTGGATAAATGTATTTATTGTTTGTTTGTGCTCCTTCTTTAAAGAAGATATACTCCAAGCCTCAGAGATTTTGGTTTTCCATTCCTTGAACTATGTAATTAATCCAGTGTACCAATTCTACAGAAGAACTGTGCTATGATGGTCAGCTTGTATACTTGAATCAGAGTATATGATACTGAATATATGAAAAACTATGGTTTTTTTTTTTTAAATTCAATTTCTTCTAGAGCGTTTCATTTGATCCCAAGTGTTTAGTCCCATCAAAATGTAGTGAAATTTCCTTTCACCTAGGTACTAATTACCACTCACAGACATCCTTTATTGTTATAACATTATGAAGGGGGAGAATTTTTTTCAGAAACAAGTGGATGAAGTATCCCATGGTAAAAACATCATTTAATTCTATTAGGATTATTCAGAGTGCCATACTACCATCTCAGTATCTCTTTGTTGAAATGTTATTGTTCACAATTAATATACCTTTAGTTAATATACATTTAGTCATTGGTGAAAGGATAGAATTGTGTAATCATAGAATGGTTTGGATTGGAATGGACCTTACAGTCCTTAATCTAGTCCAAGCCCCTGCCAAGGCAGAAATGCCATTCACTAGACCAGGTTGCTCAAAGAGCCATCCAACCTTGAACACTTCCAGGAACGGGGCATCCACAGCTTCTCTGGGCAACTCATTTCAATTCTTTACCATCGTCTGAGTAAAGAATTTCTTCCTGACATCCAGTCTAAACCTGCCCTCTGACAGTTTAAAGCCATTCCCCCTTGTCTCATCACTAGCTGCCCATATAAAAAATCCCTCTCCCTCCTTTTTATAAACTTTTTTTCTGACGAGCATCTTTTACATGCCTTAGCATATCTCCTTGGAGGGTCTGCTCCATGATCTTCCCAGGCAGAGAGATGAGGCTCACTGGTCTGTAGTTCCATGCATCTTCTCTTCTCCCTTTTTAAAACTTCTTGATTAACATGAGACAAATAGAGTATGCTGGGTTTTTTTGCTTTATCTGAAATCAAACCGTTGCACCCTCTCAGAAATTTCTTTTTAAAATCTCTCTATTTTCTATGGAATTTGAAATTTAAAAAACACTAAGGACAGACATATAAGAAAGGGCGTTGCCTTATTTGAATAGAGTTTTTAGAATAACCATGAAAAATTAAAGATCAAGTTGAATACAAAATGTAAAGATATATATATACATATATGAAAAGAAAATATCTTAGGAGTGGAGGCTATTTGATAGGTAAATTTAAAGGTTTTGCTTTCCAGAAAAAGGAATTTTAATGGCATAAAAATATATATGGTGTCATGTCTTTCAGAGCAAAGCCCAGAGTCTAATAACATTAAAAATTTGTTCACTTTTTACCTGCATGATAATCAGTGATAATTCAGTGAGGTGCACAGAATTGAAATTCTCAGAAAATATTTTAACAACTAGCCAGTAATCTTTATGGCTGTGGATTACAGTGCCGTATTTTAGAGGTTATGCTTAAAGACAATTTCTCTATCTGTTTTTGTATTTGTAGAACATTATAACAGTGTTTCAGAAAGTTTTAGTATGATCTGAAAAAGCCCTAAAATACTTCAATTTTATAATAGACTTGTGAATTATGGTGTTATAACAGCGCATTGAAAAATGTTTTCAAGTGCATGAACAAATAGCGGGGTTTGTGTGTCTTCCTCTGGGGAATCTGCTTTGTATCCTGAGACCAGGTTAAGTCATTTATTATTGTACAGTTGCACACAGCCTTTTAAAGCATATTCAGTCAAGATATCAAGATGCTTTATACATTCTGTGTCCACTGGGATCAAAAAATCCGCAGCATCCTGTGGTTGTCCCCATGGAACAAGAGTTTTCAGTGGCTCAGTTTGTTTACAGACCTACAAACTCTTTCCTCAGAAATGAACATTCAGCAAAACATACACACTTTCTGGGAATTAATATCATAAATACTAAATTGGGCAAAAAATGTAATTTTACTTAAAGATACTTGTATGAAGGTATAAATTATACAGAAAAATTCTTGGTGAAGTACAATGCACTTGACATGTTCTATTGTTTTAATATGTTTTTAACAGTACATTTTAACCAATTTTTCTTCTTCTTCACCAAGTTATTATTAGGTGACTACAATTAATAATTTAAAGGGGCCTATTCTGGCTTTTAGTGCATTTATATGACTCCCATGACAGTAATAAGAGTTTAAAACATACTGTATGTTCTTATATCTGATTTACAACATGAATCTTGCATCATTTTCCATAGAATTTTAGATAGGATTTTTCCACATTAGTTTTACATTTGCTCTATGTATGTTTTGTGGTTTCAAGAGGCTTAGCTACACCAGCCTTTTATCTCTGAAACTGTCCAATGTTGCTCCCTCTGGTTCATTTCCCAGGACTAGCAGGGCTGACAGAATTACATGGGATCCAGATCCTGTGTAGACTGACTTCCAGAACCTGCAAAAGCCATGTAAGGTCACATCGCCCTAATGCCTGTCTGCCCTGGCACCAAAGGGAAGGAGAGCTTTAACCACACGGCCTTTAGGAGCTCTGTCTGAGTTTGGACTAAACTTGGCAATCCCAGTGGCTCTAAAAAGTTCAATTTTATATTGAAAAATTTATGAACAATTCATGTTTAAAAGCAGAGCACTCAGATATGAGCTGTTTCTGCAGCTTTAGCCTGACTTTCTCTACTGGGAAGTCCAGTTGGCTCACTTCTAATTAAACGTGAAATGTGGGTCAGCTTCATGACAGTGAGGACAACGAGGGAGTTTAGGCTTGTATTCTTGTTCCAAGTTAAAATGACAGAACCAGCATTGCTTAAATTACCACTTAGGCTTTTTCCTATTCGATGACCCAATTCATCCTCATTCTTTAAACTTTTATAAATGTATTTCTTTTACCCAACATATAGCAAAGATAGCTGCACTGCACCTATAGTTTTGTGTGCAGAAGATAATGCATCCATGATTCTTGTGGTCAAATGGAAAGGTCATATAGGACTCAGATTCTTGGGGAAATAATCACTTGTGCTGTCATGAGACAGTATATACATGCCTTTTGTGGATATTTCATCTCTTGGAAAATACATAATCAGGAGGTGATAATTCCATACTGCTTGCACCTACAGTACTCACAAAAATCTGTGAATTATTATAACGTTTCAGGAAGACACTTTGTGAAGTTTTATCTTGTGGTTCCCTAAAGATTAAAGAGTGTATTGTAATCTTATATGATTGAGTAGCAAAAGCAAGCTATGCAACAGAAACTTTATATAATATCAACCTCTATCCATTTGGATATCTGGACAATCTTCAGCAATTTTTATGGTAGTCCCATTTTTTCATGGCTCAGAGATAAAAGTCTTATTTTTGATCCTCTTTTCTTTCTTTTCATCATCATCTCAGTAGTATGACTTCAAGAGTTCCCGACAACAACAACAGCTAAAGAGTACTCTTTTATTTCTTTTGCCTTTTAACAGCATACATGGTAAGGAGGAGTGGATTCAGTACTAATAAAATGTTAGTATTTGTTCAGAACATGTGATGAGCTTCCCCTTTTTTTTGAATTTGCAGGTTTCAGGAATACCCTATACCCTCCATAGAACAGAATGATGATTTAATTGTTTTTGCAAATGACAGCTTTACTTGGCTGTGAGTTTATGAGGCAGTAAATTTCCCTCATAACTTGCAGCATTTACTCAGCACATCTCTATGATGTTGTGAGCTATTTATTACTAAATTTGTGGAGAAAAGTGAAATGATCGTATAGGCACTCAAAGGAGTCATATTATGATGAAAAAAATAGTTTTCCAATAACATTCTTTTGGATATTTCATTCTCTTCCCAGTTCCATCAGTGCCCTTATAGTGGTGTAAGAGGACCCATGGAGTTGGTTAAATAGCTGATATAATCCAGGAACACTAAACTTCAAATTAATCTATAGGGTAGGTATTTGAACTCATACGTGCTGGTGATGCTTAAAGAAAGCAAATTAATCTAAATGACTGTGCTGAATTGGACTGAAGAGCCATCTAACCAAATCACAGATATATGGGTAAGGCATAATATATATATACACATATATATGTATATAAATAAAAATGTTTCCCCTGAGTTCATCTGAGTTTTCAGTGACATGGAACTTGCTGAATAAAAGAGCCTTAGAGATCAAATATTTCCTGAATAAGAAGTGATGCCTTTTATTTTATTTATTTTACATTTCATTTCCATCTGTCACACCTGTGACATTGAAAATGCTTATCCATTGCACAGGTTATTGTTATAATAATTGAAAATATATAATATCGAAATAACATCAGTGTTAGTATTTTAATGGGCTGGCAACTAAATTCTGTGAAAATACAGATCCATTCTCAGGTTAATTCATTGTACGCAATGCACTGTATGCATTGCATGCAGTCAGTCTCAGTGGTCCTAGTAAATGCTAATGTTAAGTATGTAAATGCATCCCATGAAATCTGGTTTCCCCTTGGTATATACAAGAAATGCCTCTTAACACTTCTGTGATCTAAGCTTTATTTATTGTTAGCTGGAAAATAAATAGTTTTGCAACAAGGAAGTTCTGATTTGTCATTAAAGCAGTTTTGCATAGGAGAAAACAAACTAGTTAAAGTAAAATAAATCCATTTTCCTATTTTTAAAAAAAATTATACCTTAATCTTCTAGTGATACTTGTCCCTACAGCCCAGTTCCTGTTCACAGTATAGATAGTGTAGATATATTTTTTGGACTATTATCAGATGTGAATATTAATGGTGCTCTGCATGGAGATAATGGGGAGCAAGGCCAATCTGAGTCTTGGGAATATGGATTCATATTGGGCCAGAAGGAGACATATGATCTCAGTATTCCCATCCCTAACTGGCCTGTTTAAACTGTGAACATGCAAAGGGGCTAGGAGATACCCCAGCAGTGTTTCCACAGGGTCTGCCTGCAGGCTGGGCTATAATTGGATGCTGCTGTGGCATCAGCTTCTGAGTTTATGCTCCACAGAAAGGAAGAAGTGCAGTTTTCATCACTTCACTCACATTTGCTGGCATTTCAATCCCTGAAATAGGCTGGACATAGAAAATTCAGAAAACTGCTGCACACCTTTCCTGGAGCTCCCATCTTTTAATCTGTGTCTCTAGGAATTTAAAACTAGATCAGCAGTCTCCAGAAAAATGTTGTTTTGCCTATTGATGTATGATTTTCAGGGAGGTCAAGCATCCTGCAGCTGTGGCAGGGGACGTTAAGGTTTGTCTTGGTTGCAAGTTACTCTATGAATTATTTTTGTTTTTTCTTTTCTTTATTCTCTTCATCCAATTCTAATGCAGGTGACATCCTCTCCATAGTGACACTTGGTTGAAACTTGAGATAGTTGACAATACCATGTATTTCTGAAAATTTTGTATTTATACCCAAACATCTGCTTTATTACCTTTAAATGCTCTCACATTTATTTCCTTGTTCTAGAGCGAAACTGTGACCAGCTAGAAGCTGGTCCTGACCAACATCCCATGGCACCCCGCTCACCTCCTCGTGGCCTGGCTCAGTCTGCACCTGCCAGTTGCTTGCCCAGCGCTGCTGTAGGAGTGCTGGTGCCCAGGTCTGGATAGACCTTATGTTGTAGCCTTGTTTCTAGCCCAGTCTCTGTCCCTGTCCCTGTCTCTTGCTGCTGCTGGAGAGCCTGGCTGGACCCTGGCCCTTCTTCACCACTTGTGCTGGGCATTGTGGTGCTGCTAGCACCAAGCTCTGCCCTGTATGTTGGCTAATTACCAAGTTGAAGAGAAGGATGGGAGCTGGGAGTTGGCTAATTACCAAGAGGATGAGGGGATGGGAGTTGGGAGTGGCAATGAATGTTTGCTAGCACGCTTTCCTCAATACATACACCAAGCTTTGCTCAAAATTTGTGTTGTTGCTGTTTTATCACCATCTCAGGTGATTCATGTGTGCTTGTTCAGGTGCAAGTGATGTGGGATGGCTGGTTTCTCATCTCCTTGCAGGTATGTTGTTTGGTAAGTCAACATTTCCTATGTCTCAGAGAATAATGTGCAGTCTAAGTGACTCATGCTACGTTAGGCCCTTCCAAATAAGACTGTGCAGGGACATGTGCATATGCTGTTAAAGTTACATCTGACTTTCTTTCCAAAAAGCAGTTGATTTCTCATGGTCAGAATTATGGCAATCAACAAGCCTTGAGTGATACTAAGAAAACAAAGAAAAATTTCTGGATAGCCAGTGAATGTCACAGCATGATTTGAAAATCATGATCCCTCTTTATAGAGGGATGAATCCTGATATTTTAATTATCCTATCTGGTAATGTAATCAAAAGCTAATTATGAATCGCAGTTATTTTCAATGATACACTGTGGAAAAGAATTGAGGGTGAAAAATGAGGACAAAACAAATCATAGTTGCATCTCCTAAATCTCTGATTAAGCTGTCCTTCTGATCAATGGAGACTGCTGACTGACAGCTTTTCCTTTCAGTGCTGTCATTCTCATTATAAAGTTACTTGTCTACTTTATCTAATAAGGGGTTATTCCTAAGTTTAGGGGAAAATTTACAGCAAATTGGACTGAATCACTTTGAATGGCTGCTTTTACAGCCTGCATTTCAACTGTAGTCACAAACATGTCTCAATTGCTGTTGCTATTTTGTATAGCTTCAACCTCTTTTCCCCAGGAATTAACAGCAACTTAGCAGAAAAATCTTCATTCTGTATTTCATGACCTCTTCTCTGTAGATCCTGTCTACTTGCTGAGAGCTTTGTCCAGCAGTCCCCAAGCTTAGTGCATTAAATCTACAAGCCTGTACAAACATACTTGTTTTGAGTGCTGGTATTTGCATCCCTGAAGGGGAACAGGTTCTGTTCAAGATTTAGCATATCGTGTGCAAAGTAATCGTCTCATTCAGTGAGGCTTACTGTCCCTGTGAATTTTCTTTAGTTAGTTGCACAAAGAAAAGCAACTGCCCTTTATCAGTGTGTCTGCATGCAGTTGAAATTTTTAGAGGAAGCCTCTACACTTTTACTTGTTTTAGAAACACCTAAAGGTTTTTTTCCTAGCTTTTTCCACCAGCAAAATTCTTAGAGTTTGCTTTCAAACTTTATTCACTGTTAAAAATCCATGTTAGCTGGTAGTCACAGAAGGGTTAAATTGAATAGCCAACCATAAAATCTGTCTGAGACCTAAATATTAGTGAAGAACACTTTTTCCTTCTTGTGTAGCATGAGAAGGAACTAAGGTATAAGAATTTAACAAAGTGAATTATATAGTGTTTCATAATGAAATCTGTACAGCTAATTACCCATTAGTCCATCTGTGCATTCCAGGAGAAAAGTAAAATTAACTTTGGGTAATGCACACAACTGAAAACATAGGAATAGCTATTTTTTAGGCTTTACTTTTCTTCTATTATAAAATTGTGGTCAGAACATGCAAATGAAAAGTCCCAATGGACTCTAGCTTTCAGCTATCATGAAACCCCTTTTATCTCCCCCACAGAATTACAAGTATTATCTAATATGATGCAAATTTTCAAATGCATTCCACAACTTTGTCAGAAGAGATAGTGTTCTCCTTTTTACTGAAATATTAAAGGACTACTTTCGTTCCAAGGAACAGAATATTATTTTCTGATATTAAATAGGCTTTGAGGCACTCTTCAGATTCAGGTATATAAAATATTGCAATCTGTGACAGTGATAAATCTATGACAGTGAGATCCCATGGTTAACCTCAAGCACAGAATGAACACTGGAAAAAAGAAGAAAAAAGAGGAGTTCTGCTTCTCAGGTGACTTTTTAAGCATGAAGATGATGACAACCTGCCCTATATTCAAGTTCCTAAAAAACAATAAAGAAAAATATGTATTCCAATATTTCTATTACTTTTTCATTTGTTCTGTTATCTATCCGGGACTCAGGTTGAATTTGCAAAACATTTACAGAAAAATTCATGGCTTAAGTTTCCAAGGGTATGTTGCTGAATTCTCAGTCAACAGTCCTTTCCAGAAATACTGATCCTCTTCCTTTTATATGCTGAAAAAAGCAACAATTATAACAGAAGATCAGATTTTAGAAAGGTGGTATGGGTTAAGGTTTTCCAGACCTCATATGAGTAGGCCAAAATCCTTAAATAAATATGTACTCTATTTGGTTATTATAAGTTTCTAGTCTGTCTTCTTAGAGAGGGAGAAATTCTTTCTGGAAATGGATGAAATTTATTCTGTTTGGGGATAATCCTCTATGTCGCACAGATTTTGAGTATTTCACTTCCTCTTCTATTTTTTCAAGTAATATCTTCTGGTACAAAATATTTGCATAATCAAGGTGACTTATTTTATGGATTTTTTTTGTGTATGTGTGTGTGTTTAATTCTGAAGCTAGGATATAAAAAAAATCCCTTAAATTAGTGAAATTTATAAATAGCTATGCATGATTTCCTTCCTTCTACATTACAGAAATAGAAAACCCACGAAATATAACCCTTGTAGAAACATAAACTTGTACAGAAAACAGCTCGATGCCTGGTGCCTGCTAACTTTTTCTCAAACATTTTGTTTCACACACTGGTATCGTTTCATTAGATGATGAAAACTTTGATTTCCTAGCGCTTAGGTTGTGACGTTGATTTTTACAATGCAAACATCAAGGTCATGATACTTCAGGCATTTTTGGACATGTCTTCAGTCAAATATAGATTTTGTACTTCACTGAACTATCTTGGTGCTTATTGACTTCCTTTCTGCTTGTTTCAGTGACAGGCAGTTGATATCATATTTCTCTAATTCTTTCAGCATTAAAAAAACATAGAGACTCCAGGATACCTCTTCACTCCCGGGAGGCATAAGTTTGACTTTGTCACTATTGGCCCATGCAGAAAAGTAAGAAAATGATCAGAAGTACACAGATCTACAAGTTGCAATTGCTTCTTTGAAATTTTCCTAGAGTAATACAGAACATTTGCTTGCCTTGGGGTAAAATCTATTCTTTAAAAAAAAAAAAAAATCTATATTCTTATATAAGTATACGTACATGAATGTCTAGCACATGAGTATTAAAAGCACATCAGCATGTGTATGTGAGTGTACATGTATATGTGCATCTGTATTCCTGCAGCGAGTTTAAAAAGGAGGTTGCTTTTAATTTCTACATAATAATCTTACTGGATTCTTGATCAGTCTTGAAGAAGTTTGCCTTATATCAGTGTGGTTATGACTAGGGCAGTAAGGCAGCTTGTCCCCAAGAATGCAAAGCACAGGCAAAGGACGGTCATGGCCTTTCCATCATTATCATTGTTCATGTTGTTTCCTGCTCTGCCCATCCTAAAGGAAATGAACTGGATTGTTGTTTGGCTTCAGCCAAATGACCCCCCAGCCATTAGCAGTCATCTCAGTGAACTGAGCCTTCAGCATCCACTGCAGAGGGCAAACAATCGGGATATGCCATCCGTCTGTTTCTGGAGTGTGGGAAACCATGGGTGGTGCAATCTTTTTAGCGCGTGTTATTCGTACGGGACCACGTGTGAAACAGCCTCGCTGTTATGCAATGATCTGCCCACACCACAACATGCAGCTTCCCATCTTGCCTGCCTTTCTCATAAGCCTTGCAATTAAAGTCTGGGCTGATCCCTTCTGGCAGCTCACCATCTGCAAAACGGGAAGAGCTGGCTTTGCTGTGATTTCACACTTCTCTTGATTAAGCTCGCTTATGTCTGAGAGCCTTCAGGAGAGCCACGTAACACGCAGTGGCTGTGGCTGCGCTTTCTGTGGGGACAAACACGCAGAAAGGCAATGGTGGTGGCATGCAATCTGGAATACCCAACAGTGCTGCCCAGATCTGTTAGTTTCTCTTGTACTTTAAAAGCTGCATAATATGAAATGAATGGTCTGATTTCAGTGTGGATGGATCTACCTTCCTAGAGGGAATCACGAATATTGTTTTATGATCTTGCAGCTTATTTCTTGGTGGATAAATGCAACTGTAAGGATCAGGCTGGATAAAGCTCTGCAAGCAGAAGTATCCTTTTTGAATGACAATGGCTAGAAAAGAAAATTCCCTTTTATTGCTGGTGTTCCTATATATCACTTTCTCCTTCTCTGGTTGCAAGAGCGCAGAAAGGAGTTTATTAAGTATTACTGTCAAAAATCTGTCACTGTTCTAAAGATTGGCAGTACTGAGAATTGCTCTAATTGAAGGTTTTTTCAGAATTTTCAATGGTCAAATCAAACTTTTTAAAGGTTGGTAAGAAGCTGTTCTGGCCATTCAACTTTCCTTGTTCCTTCATATGAACCTCAGTAGGTAACTCTTAAGTCCACATCGACTCTATAAGTGATAGCTCTGCCTGTAGAGAGCTCTTGTTTTTTCATTTAAAGACACTATAAAGTGAAATGACTCCATTTATTTCCGGTATAAAAAAAAATATATTGCATTCCATGTTTAATTTTTTTCCTGCTTTTCTAATACATAAATCATCCTCTTTTATAATATTAAACTAACTTTTGATTCACTTCACTTGTCTGACAATTAACTGCCCTCAGCTGGACATGGTTTTGACAACTGTTTCTCTTGCTAGCTTATTTTAACATTTTCTCCTCCTATGAATCTCTTTTTGTTAGCTGTCCTTACTGATCATCATGATCTTTTTCCCAGGGAGCAGGAGGGTTGCTTTTTAACAACATAACTTATAAAGTGAGTTTTGCAAA
Organism: Pyrocephalus nanus; assembly: GCA_038380795.1. Lineage (NCBI taxonomy): Eukaryota > Metazoa > Chordata > Aves > Passeriformes > Tyrannidae > Pyrocephalus > Pyrocephalus nanus. Next base: position 101,988,591 of record CM076260.1, read on the forward strand.
TGTAAGGCACTAGAGCAACTGATTAATCCATTTTGGGAAGACACAGGCTACCCATGGTCTTCGCCTGCATCTCTATCTCAGCCCATCAGACTGCAGACGAATTTCATGAAGATTGGATGTAGAAAGAGTATTTTCCATAACAAGAATGTAGTTTTGTTTCAACCACATGAAATGCTTGAAGTTATGCGTAAGAAACTCATAGAGCTTTAATCCCTGGTTTGCTTTCATAGTGTATTCTCAAGAAATTTTTAGTCTCAAGTTATTTCCGAACTTGCCAGAACATTACTGTCATGCAGCAGCTTGCCATCTTCTCACCCTAATTTCTGATATTACCTGGAACTGTGTATTTCCCTGTGCATGCAATCCTTTTATGACACTAGCTCGTATTTAATATTTAATGCTTCTATCACTACTGGCTCTGCTCTGCAAGCTGCTGGGGATTACGCCCTTAAAATGTTGGTACAGCAAGTTTTCCATTTGAGTTTGTAACATTTTTTTTGTGGGGATCAAAGTAAAAAAATGTACTGGAGCTTCACAGAAAATGGTTCAGAAAAAACTTGGAAATAACACTGTGATCTTGGGGCTAGATTTGACATTACCAACTGGCATTTTTCATCTTGACACCATTTTTAAAAGGCATAATAATGTGAAACATTTTAATTAGATCAAATCAAAATATAATTTGATGAGTGTATATGAATATGGTTAATAGATGTGATCAGTATTCTGTGGTGATTCATTATTGTTATGCCATGTGCAACAAGCATAATAACACAAAGAACAAGCATTTCCTTAATACTTGCATTTTTTCTACATTGTACTCAAGCCACCGTTTTCTTCTTAAAGGTGTTTGTGTATTAAGGTATTTGTGAGGCACTTGTGTGCATGCCTACATAATGGTGGGGAGTAAGATGCTCATCATCATAACAAAAACATGTACTCATAATGTAGCCACTTGGAAATACACTAATATTCGTTATATGCCTCAAATGCTTAACTTATGGGAGCTGTTATTGTTAAGACTACAAAAATAAGCAAATATATTTACTTATAATAACATCTATGCACCCACGAGCATGTGACTGTAATTTGTGAGAGTAGTTTCTTATGCTCAAGGTGCCTTTATTTATTGAATTGGAGGCTGCCTAAGGAAGACTGTCACTTTTAACTTCAACAATAAATAACTAATTTAGGACTATAAATAATTCCAACAGTACAGGGCTACCTTTCATCAAGACCTTAGTATGTAAAAAGACAAAAGGAGAACAACTTTTTTTTTTTTACCATACTTGTAAATAGACTGTTGAATCAATCACTTTTGAAATACACATTGCACTAGTGCCTTCATTATTTTTTTACATTCTGAGAGAGCATCAGAAGCCCTACTAATGCCAAAAGTGAGTCTCAAGTTTTAAGGTATTAATCCAAGCATGGGAGACCCTATGCCAGAAAAAAACCCCAGCACAAATAGAAGAAAAATGACTTTGAAATACAGCCCCCAACTAAATGGTAGTTTGAGTAAGGTGGAAAAAAGGGTTGACTCCACAATAAGGCAAAGCCCAATTGTGTGAGTTTTTCATTGTATGAGAGTTTCCATTGCTTAATAGGGTTATTTTATGTGAAGGACCGTTCCAGGAGAAGATATGGATTTTTTTGTCTTGCTTTTTTGGAAAGGATTGTTCCTAAACAGAAACAATTTATAAATCTTCTGCAGCTTTAAAAACTACTGTGCACAGAATAGAAGTGGACTTGATTTTCAAACTTTATAATATAAGCTGATTAAGATAGCATGCCTATGTTTTACTTCTCAGCTGTAATGAAGAGAAAGGATTTAGAAGTCACTCTGGTACTTCTTTAATATTTTCCAGAACCACTTAATCTTTCTTGTAATGTAATCACTGCCTAGTTTCCTCCTGAACAGATTTACTTTACTCTCATTTTGTCTCTCTATGTCATAGAAAACTTTAGTCTTTATGGGAAAACAGCTACGACAGGAGTTCAATGCCCTTTCTGTTTAGGAGGAACTTTGTCACTTGCTACCATACAGAATTGGCAGGTCCATATATACACTGGTGGTCTTTAACCTGGGGAAAATTTCTGTTGTGTTTTTGATGATAGTTTCAGTGTAGTTAAAGCCTATTAAGTAGACTATGTCTGTATTCTAACTGAACTAGACACAAACTCTGACAGTTTCTGGCTTCATGGAAAGATGGGAAAGAGGGCAAAATGTTGCTAGTGTGGTTTCTTCTTCACTTTCTGAATCTGACATTGGATCTAGCTCTTAAGGATTTTTTTTAGCAACGATCATCAATTTCATACTTCACTGGATGTATATAACTGCGTGAAAAAACCAATTTCCGTAACTGCTGCAGTCATAGGAGCAGTGACAGTAAACAGGGTGGAGCTACTGGTGAGGCTGAGTGCAGACATGATGCTCACCTAAACTTGATTAGTTGAGAAAATAAATATAAAGGACATCTAAAATGGGCAAAAGTGGGAGGAAGGTTAACAATACAGGCGTGGAGAAAGAACAAGGATAAGATTTCACAATTCATGAACTGAAAGCATCAACTAAAGACTAAAGGAAGAAAGCTAAACTGGAGGCAGGAACTTAGATCAACAAGAGGGACTTGCACATAGCTAATGTAAGAGATTGCTCCAGATAAAGAAGAGGAATAAGCAGGAAAGGGAAATCAATGACAAAGGCTATGGTGAAATGAGCCTGTGCTTGGTAAATAGGTCCTGGGGTAGTAGTACCTCCTCCTGTTAATCTTGCCTCCCCTAATTCATAAGAACTGTAAAGACACAAATTAGAAAGTTCCTCCTGGGTTCAGATGTGTGATCTGTAGATACTATCCTCTCATTTTTCAGATTAATTGTGAAAATAATATAATTAATATTTATGAAGCAATCAAATGCTATACAGAAAAGTACCATAGAAACAACTGTGGGAAAAACAATGTCAGTTTTCAGGGCTGGATTTGAGTAGCGCGTAGTAAATAAAGCACTTGAAACAACAAGGAGAACACAAAATATTGACTAGCTGCTCAGTAAGTGAGCTGCATCCATATTGTGCCCTGAGGCAGGAATTGTGTGGGAAAAACAGTATGTACTCATGTAATTAAAGAGTATCTCATAATACACCCAAACAAAGAGTTCAGATAAAATTGGCACTACAGACTCCACTCTGGTATTTCATAGCTTTGGAGTTCTTGGCTTTACAGCTTCAAAGATGTCCATTTATAACAGTGTACACTGCACGCAGTGAAGCGCCTGAATGCCTGGCATGGTTGCACTTCCCTACGGCTTCTCCTTAAAGGAGTGCATGAGCTGTTGAACTATTTTCAAAAGTCTTGTGAGGCTGCAAGAAATTGTCACATTTCTTCTATATATAATAGGGAGCATCTCATGCTTTCTTCCCTGTCTATGGAGTGGGTCACCAAGATTTAGCAGATTAGCAACCCTTTGAATTATCTACTTGTTTTTCTATTAAATAGTCTGCAAGTATGGTAATAAAGTACCTTGTAAAATTAAATATTAATTCACAATTTTAAATATGCTAAAACTCTCCAATTTAAACAAATAAATAAAAACAAGTTAAAGTTTGGACTGGAAAATGTGGGTGATTGCATTGCATACTAGTTTTCTGTCTGCTAGGGAGATTCCCAGGAAATTATTTTCTTGACATTTTAATGTAAAGATCACATGACCTCTAGCATTAATTATTTACATGAACTAGCAAATGAGTCCTTCAGGGCTCATGATGACTAAAAGTAAATTAATCCCTCGGATTTTATATGATTGTTGGATGATATTTTTAGTGGGTCATTAGCTGTGGAAGAGCTGGTCTTCTCTAGTTTTTACATAAAATGTTTTAAAACACCTCTGCAACCCTATTGGCCTTGTAATCAACTTGAAATTAAACATAAGGACGATCTCTTGATAGAAAGACTTTAATGTCTCCTTGATGAAACTCACAAAAGTAACAGAGCACAGTGGAGGGGTAGCACTGCAAAGCTTGCAGTATTTGTTGATTTCTTTTTGAAATTTTCATAAAGCATTAAAGCAGAAGAATTGAGATAATCCGATGGAAAAAAAATAAGTGAATTGGAAAAGCATTATTCGGCATATAATTTTTTCAATATCTGAGAGTAAAAGCAAAATTGTCACTTTTATACTCCAATAAAACAATGATGTACTGATATGAATTGCAGGAGAAGGAGTGAAAATAAGGCCAGAGTTGCAAAAATGGTAACAAATGCTGAAAGATGCATTAAATGCTGTAAAGAAATACATGCCTTGAAATGTCTAGATAATGATGTATTATTTGTGATCCGTGTTGAAATTCTCTGGATGGACTGTCCCCAGAGTCTGGGGTGTATGGGGAAATCCATGTTTCATCCTAGCCAATACTTTATAAACATTCTTAGCTCATCTTGCATGAAGAGTCTTATTCCAGTGTTCAGATGGATGCAACAGAGATTTGCACTATGTATCCTTTGAGAACAAGCAGGCAAATGTTCAGCTCTGTCTGTTTATATCATTTTTATAGAGTCCTACTTAACACTTACTTACTCTGCTGATTTTTGATTCATACAATTTTGTAGCACTTTTAGACAGCAACTGCAAAACTTCACTAAAGTCATGACTTCAAGGAACAGTTAATACAAAAATTGATAGCTCAGTGGGTCAGACATGGGAGGATATAGACCACCTGGATCCTGTTTTTCTGATTCAATTCTGGCCCAGCTTGATTACATTTGAAAGATATTGCTGTTTATGGACTCTGACTTATGTACAGCAACTTAGTATATTCCAACCCGTAAAAGGAGTTTCCATGCCACACAAGAGAATGCTATATTTGGAATTAATTGGAAGTTTTGGCAGGCTGGAAAAAGTTGTTAAGAAAATGAGCTATTCCTTAAACCTAGCAATTAGAAAAGGCCCAGTTGTTACCTAATGGCACATTCTGTTAGGGAAATAAGGATGAAAAAAATGACATTATTATTTTGTTTCTCTGAGTGTACTCGCATTATGGTAAAAATTCTGTTAGCTTTTGTCCTCACATTACTATGTTTTCAGTTAGGATCCAGTCTATCTTTTCTCTTCAAATGTCATCAACTCTGACTGTCTGTGCCATGCTGAAGATCTCCTATGAAAGGACTCAGTTTCCATCCTTCCAATTTATTCTCTCATGTTTCTTTCCCTGTCTTATATCACCACACAAGAAATGAGTGTCTGATAGCTCTTTTTGCACCTACAGGCCAGAACAACATCTCCTGTAGGGCAACCTTGACTTTTCCCTTCAAATAGAATCTGTAAGGAGACTCCTATTTTAGGAAGTTATTTTAGCTTTAGGACAGTTGTGTGATATTCCAGGGTTTTCTGCACATCAGTGTAGATATGTGTCTTGCTGATGCACTTTGGTAATTATTGTTGGACAGGTGGGGCAGTTCTTGACTACCACAGCTAGGCAGGCCCAGGTATAGTACAACAGAACTAATGTAAGCAATCCTGACAAATAAAGGGTTTCAGGAACAGGAAAAATTATCAGCAGCATTAATGACTTGTGAATATTTAACTAGGTAAAGAACACATATACTGTGATAGTTTATCACAGTAGCTGCAGATATTGGCTTGATTGAGAGAGTTTTTAGCAGCTATTGAAATTACTATATGAATACTGCATCACATTCCCTTTTCTTTTATCCTATTTTCCTCTCCCACCTTGTTTGCTGACCCTGCATTTGCTGTCCATCTCCTTGAATATCCTTGCTGCTGCAAGAACACTCTATAACTCAAAAGATGAAGCCTTACATAAATACAGATATATCATGTTCTGTTACCTTACTTCTCCATAAGCTCATTGGTACACTGAAAGAAGAAAATAGGAATAATTCCAAGGCTATGTTTAATGCAGGATTATATGGACAATGACTGCTGCTTATACTGCAGGAAGAAAAGGGATGTTTTTCATTTTCTTCTTTGCATCAGTACTGGGCTCTGTGCATGGATCTTTTTATCAGTTTGCATTGGGAAATTAAATGCTTTAAAACACCTTTATTCACAAGAAAGAATGTTCATTATTCATGTAACACAGCCTATAACCATAGTCTGGAAAGTACCCTCCACGATCATGGTAGAAGGAATTTGTTAAGCCCACTGGAGCATGGATGCTATATGCTGTCCTAAGTCTGAGCATTAGAAAAAGTGTGCCTTCACTTTTGATCTGGCCAGCCTTGTTAGTGATACTTTTACCACATTAGTAGACTGGATAATTTTTTCATTAGACTATTCATAAATAATTACAGGTCACTTCTTGTGAAGTCTGTGCTTTTGCATGAAGTGCATTAATCAGGAATCATTGTTGCTCCGAGACAGAGGGAAACAGATGGCTACAGAAATAGTAGGACTGGCTGTCTCTTGCCTCAGCAGCCTGAATGTCTAGTCAGTCAAGAAAATTAGTTTATTATGCCCCTGGTTTATTTGAACTTTTTCTATTTTGACTCCAAAATGCACATGAATATTAAATTTTAAATACAGTTCTTACATTTGTTCATTTGAAAGAAAGGGATTATTTCCATAAGGAAACACATTATAATTTCTAAACAAACTATCAAGATGGACTGATAAATACTTTCTCCTTTTGCTTGTTTTTTTTTAAAAAAAAGATCCTGTACAGTGCAAAATGACTCTAAGAAGTCACTTGGAAAAAATCAAATTTAACATCTCACTTTGGATTCAAGGCTTAACTCTGAAGTTATTTGTATGTTTTTATTTTTTCATGACCTTATTAAGTTCAGTAGATTTATCTGGGCTTCAAAATGTTGGTTTTTAGCCATATCTAATAAATCATGGGGACCTGCTGTTGATGAAGCCAACCACATAGGTTTATTGCTGAATTATGACTCCTCAGTTACCATGCCAAGAGGGAATAGAAGGCACACAAGAAAAACATTGTGAGTTTGATGAGACAGAGAGTAGCTTCACTGCACCTTCTGGAGTGTTTCTCATCTGACAAAACAAAGTCCCTATAAAACAATTTCCTGTGCTCTCTGGCCAGGCTGTGCTGCTGGTAGCATAAGAGACTATAGTTGCTGTCCTTTAATCTTGGAGTATGAAAAATACAAGCCTGCATTTTGTTGCTCCTTGTTCTGAAGCAGATGCCAGCCTCACAGTCAGCCTCCTTTAGTATCAGTGGGTTCATGAACAGACACCTTTTTTTTTTTTCCCCTTAGAATACTCTTTTAAACAATAAAACAAACATTTTCAAAGGACTATGTAGATCAACTTGTAAAGAATACATAGTATTTGGCGGCATCTGACATTTACATAAAAGAAGGGCTCCTTCATTGTTGAGTTGTCTATAGAGAATAAAACCATGCAGAATCAGAGGTAGTTGAACAAGGAATGTCAGCATTTTACAGTTCTTTCCCAGGTGTAATAGCAATATACATTGTGGAGAGAAGGCCTGCTAGTGTTAAACTTCCAGACAGTTCACCAGAAGAGATTCATTGCATTATAACATATTGATTCATAAGGTAAAAACAACCCATACAACTTCACTCTGACTTCATTTTGGCTGTGCATGGCATTTTACCCTAGCATGGCACTCCTTCATCCCATAAACTTTGATAGAAAATGCCAAGGCAGCATTACTGGGATCTGCAAGAGCACAGATGTTTTGTGTCATCTCACTGATGGAAGGCAGCCTCTCAGCTTCTCCCAAAAGAGTGGTCATTTTATCAGGCACACTGAAGCTTAGAAATTCTAAGTTGCAATATAAACAGTGGCTGTGATTCCCAACTCAGCTGGTGCTGTCAGGGATAAAAACCTGCAGTCATTTGAATGCAGCAGGATAAACACAGTAGAACCTTAATTCGTTCAGCTACTGTTCCAGCTTATTACCCCGCTTTGGCAGATATAAGTGCTTTATTACAGTAGAGATGTCACAAGTATCACAGAAGATGGTTTATCAGCCGTTTATGATACCCACAAACATCAGACTGAAGTACAATAAGCAACATCTCAGCCCTCAAAAATTGTGTGCATAATATAGCAAAACACAGTCAGAAAAAAAATTATTTTCCATGGTATCTGTCATTTAGATAAGTGGAAGGTTTTATTCAGGTGCCTGGATTATATCTCATTTATGATGGGACTTGGGTGGGACCTGTGTGGTTTCTGCTCTCCTTTCCCTTGGCAATTAGTTGAGAGGACAAAAGCCAGGAGTTTGTATGTCCATGGCCCTTTCACTTCAGAGAATTTAGAACAAACTCAAATCACAACAAAACCAAGTTCAGAAATTTCTAGATGCTTCTATTTAAAGCTAAGGAACAGAGCTATTTGAGCAGTGGCCTGTAAACAGCTTGCTTTTGGACTTTGCTATGGGGGTATGACATGGTAGAAGTCTCCCTTCCATTTCTAAACTCAGCTACTGATTGCCAACCAAAAAAGGTGCTGAATAGTTTTCTCAAAGAAAATAGATGTGTACTTTATAAATATAGGTAAACCAGTTCTCCAGTCCCTCCTCTTCTAATACTTGAAAACACTTGTAGATTTTTAATAAGTTAGAAGGAGGCAATTGATAAGTATTGCCTTTGGCTGTCTAGGAACAGTGTCCCTTCCATCTTACTTTTAAGCCCCAGTTCCAGTGACAAATTTTGGTTGCAAATCTTTGTGACAGTATTACAATCTCCCTGCTGCCATCATCTAGCGGCAAGGGGTTTTGCAGTTGACATCCAAGTGCTACAGCATTAATACTTTGACTAAAAAATAGTTTTGTACTCCTTGCAGATGCTGGTTTCTGTGAAGGGTTGCACAGTGTGGCAGCTGAGCATTTGTTGAGAGAGTCCCTTTGAAAACATGATTACTGAGCATAGCATTTTCACTAGAAGTGCTTGTGAATAATGCGCATTAATGAGGAGTTTTAGTACTTATGTTCATGGGCTCTTTATTCAGCTAATTCATGTTACCTCACTGTGAACACAATAAACCATGGCATAAGTTGTGCAGTATGAATAATCCATGGTTAACAACTAAATAAAAGACAACGTGCAATACCACACTTCAACACTTACCAGCATTTCTGTAATTCTTTTGAAATTTATTTGAAAAAGAGTGACATGTATCCTTGATTATCACCAATTTATTAACTACTTTCAACTACTTCAATGATATCCGTAAGAAATAAAATCCAAAACAAAACTTTAAAAACTGGGAATGAGTAGTACAATTCAATTTTTCTTTTGATATGTTGTCAGTTTGCTAAAATCCAGCTAACAAAATGTGGGTACACATATAGTGTGTGTGTATACAATTAAAAAAAAAATATTTAGGAGATTTGGGAGAGTGAAGAAGCAGACAGTTTTTCCAGTTAAGTATTCTGCAATATATGAGTGCTAGCGGTTGATGTGCTTACATATATTAAAGTTTTGAATTATGACATTAATATAAACTTGTATAACCAAGACCTTTGTGTAGATTTCAGAAAAAAAAAAAAAAAAAAGGAAGAATTTTGACTGAGTAAATGCAGAAATTTAACCTGTGACACTAAAAATTAGATGACACTGAAAAGCACCGGTTACATAATTCACATAGAGTTGGATGAAGTAATTAAGACTTTGAAACATCCACTAGTTGACAATTTGCAATTCCAGACAAATTAAAATTCCGGACATCCATTATAGTTATGATTTGGAATCCTGAGGATATTGTGTTTTTAATGAACTAATTTTCAGAAGCTAATTATACCTGAAAAATCTTAGCCTGCGACAAAAAAAGGATTTAAGTGAACTTAAATTGACAACATTTCACACACAGCTTGGGAACTACTCATTAGAGCCCAAGCAAATAAAGAGGAAATATTACTGTATCCGTTCTGAGCTAGATTTTAGTACATGCCTGAAAACATAAATTTCAGTACAAGTGTGTTTGTTGTTTATCTCTGAGCAGACAGACAGCCCTAAATCAGTGCAGCACTTAATTCTCACTTATATGCTGCTTTCAGAATTATAGATAGCACTTCACAGGCTTTGCAGGTGTCCTCTGAACAGGAGTAAACTCGTACCTACCAGGTACCTTGATCATTGTGAAATTGGACTTAAGTAAAATTCTCCTATACTGTAAATGGCACTAATTATTAAAGGTATTTTTGCTTTGAAAATGTATCGAAATTAGAGTACAGCTTATCTCACCTCAAAGAAGCAAGACATTTGAAGTGTTGCCACACACCAAATATAATTGCATTGTTTAGATCTTAAGCACAAGGGTGAATCCATGTTACATGCTATGACTGCTGGGAACAGAGAAGGGCTCTTTTCACACCTTTGGGTTGATTTGGGGATTTTGGCTGGAGGAAAAACAGTCACATGGTATAGTTTATAGTGCTGTATTACTCTTATTTGCAGAAGAATAATATTCTTGAAAGATGTCTTTTTACCAGGAGTATTAATATCCTGCAAATTATGATTCCCTTATTCTTGACAGAGATTTCTTTTCAATGCACTTTGTCAATTGATGAGAAGAGGGGTACTCCAGGTAGAGAGCCCATGTGTTATCTAAATATAGATAGAGAGAATTTTGGCTTCCTTCTGATATTTTTCTTTTCATTCAGAATATTTTTATGTTGTTTTTCTTTTTTTTTTATTTTTTTTAAGCATACCTTTGCACAAAATAATCCAAAGCGGAACAAAACAATTATGTGGCAAAGTTAACCTCATCTGTTACTCACATTAATGACTTATTTTTAGACAAAACACTAATTGTTATTGTACCTCTGCTGTAAAGTCTTCTTTTTTGATTATGTGAATGGATCTTTCAAAACAAATTGAAACTGCCTGCATTTGGCACAATACAGTAAATTTTGTTTACCTTTCTTTTGTTCCCCCTAAGAGCTATTTTTCATTTCTGCTTTAGACTAAGAAACTCCTTTTATTTTAATCTGATTTTTTTTCCTGGCATAGAAACAATCAATAAGAAACCTGCCTCAATATCAGAAGAGAATGACCTTTGCATTCTCAGCTGATGATACTGCAGAAAGGTTTGACTCTGGTGTCAGGCTATTATTTCTCTGCATTTTCCAACTACATGGAATTTTCCTAATGCATTTATATATAAAATTAAATGAAGGAAAATATATTATAAACGAACACAGATGTCTATAGTTCTGCTTAAATAACAACATTTTTCTTCACTAGACATTATTTAGAGAGTCATTAGAGGTTTTACCAGGAACAATTTCAAATGTAAGGAATGACTTGACAACTTGTGAGCATAGGTTTGCAAAAGTATTGCTTCTGTATTTTGGTGAGATGGTCAAAATAACTTCACTGTTATCTCAGCCTTTTTGAACCAAATATGCATACTGAACCATATACACCCTTCCTACTTTCCTTTTTGTGTGTTGCTGAGTTTGAATCTCTGCTTCATTTGTTTGTGCCATAAAAGTTCTTAGGTACAACCTAGGAATAAACCACAGCAAACAGTTTAGATTTTGCACTTCCTTCGTATCCTATTTGTGATGAAGGTAATTTGTATTAAACTGTGAATAGCTCATGAAGAATTTGTTCCCTGACTAGTCTGCTTTTAAAAATTTCTCCTTGCATTTTGAAATTGCCAAACAGTGGTGACCATTTTTCTGTCTGTATCCATGTCTAATGGACCTTCACAGATTTACACAATTACTGCAGTTGTTATTTATATGCTGCCTGTACAATTCCTGCACTGCTTATCTGCAAAGCGCTCTAGAAAACATGAAAGGGAGAGCAAATCCTCACCGTGAGTAGAGTAGATGATGATCTGATAAATCAGGACGTAACACATCAATATATTAGGAAATAATCCTGAAATGGGAGACACTAGCAGTAACACTGAGCTTCTCAGATTACAGAAAGACAGATTTGTGTTGTTGATTCTAGTAAAATGGTTGATGAAACCCAACCACACTAATTCTCTTTGGGTGATGTTTGACCCCTAGCAGCTAATAGTACCTCCAACAATGTAAGAGACACCTTTGCAGTTCACTCCCAGGCTTCTGGTGAACAGCAGCTGAGAAATGTATACTGTTCGTATAATGTAAATTGCTATTCCCCCAGCTTTGGTGAGCTGCAGAAATGGCTGGATAACTGCAGAATGGCTGGATAACTGAGACCTTGTGCAGGCTTCCTGTGCCACTGTTGGATTTCTCTCATAGACTATTTAACTATTTTCTTTCAATTTATTTCTTAATCATTTTAATTATGCTTCATTACATCCCCAAAACTGCCAAATGCTAAAGCTTTTTTCATGGGGTCATTCATTTTAATAAGCTGAGCATTGCACATACTGCAGCAAAAGCTGAACACTAGGCTATGTTACATTAATCATAAATTTTAACTTAAAAACTGCAAGGAAAATGTACATTCTTCTCAATTATGTTAGTTCTTCCAAATAACTTCGTAACTATCTACTTGGTATTTCCACCTAGCTGTGCTAGCAACACCACAACATTATGAACCTGAGAAAGTTTCCTCTCTCCTTGTGGCAGACACGCCACTGTGGCACTGCAGCAGAATCACCATCCATACCAGAACCACAGGGCTTAAGGAAAACTTAAAGACAGTCAGCAGAAAAATTGCACTGTTGACTTCAGATCATTATTTTGTGGAAAGCTCATTCTGAGCTGGGAGACTATTTTTATGTACTAAAATTTGTGGAGACCAACATGTTTGCTGTGAATTCTCTTGATGGCAAGACAAATTGGGCTATTGTATGTGAATTGGAGGTTCAGCTATAAGAAAAGATATTCAGCTATTTTAGTGTTACTGCCCTTTGCAAGTATTCCTCTTAGAAGAGCAAAAGATCAGTCAATCCAGAGTGGCAAAACTTCATTATTTTCCATTTCCAATTAAATATGGAGCCTAGTCAAAACACCTAATTAGACTGCAGTGTCAAAGCACCACTTGTGTCAACTTGCAGAAAATACTACTTGTGTATAAACCAAGTGTTCTTACTTCAGAGAAGTAAGGTAATCAACTGAGGAAGAAAAGGATTCTATATCTGTAATTGGAAAACGACTGTGAAAACTAAGGGTGGTATTCATCTCATCTTTAGTAAAAATAATGTTATACAAAAGTCAGGTAAATTATTCAAGCTACTTTTTTGGGTCTCCCAGTAATCGATGGAAATAAACGTCTCCAAATTGCAATTCACCCCATCCCACAGACAAACATCCAAGACTAGTGTGATGAAACAGTCCTTCAGCAAGTGTCTGTCTGTCTGTCAGTCTGTATTGGTAAGGGGAAATAATTCAGGATGAGCAACTTGAACAAGACATATATGTATATATTTTCTAAATTAAGTAAATCCTGTCATAAGTGTTAACATTTTGAACATATAATGTATTTTGTCCCTTTTTTCCAATAATATATTAGGTGACTTTTTGTGCTTGTATTATAAATTATATAATAAAAAGGGAGAACACTTAATCCTACAGTGAAAAGTTCTCATTAATATTAAAACGTCTCGATTTTGTAGTCTTGTGAGTCTTCTTATTTCCTTGTATTTAGACTGCAAGTCTGGATCTTGATATTCTGTCAGGATTGAACTCTGCATGCCTGACAGCCTTTCTTACTTTTTGCCAATGCTCTTTACTTTTAAGATCACTACAGTTTGCTGAATACATTATATATATATACATATATATATACACACCTATTTTTGCTTCAAATGAAAGTCTTACATATATTGACAAATTTTTCCAATTTTATATATTTGTTTATGATTTGCTTTCCAGTTATTTTGTCAAATTGAAGTGCGTACAAAGCATAAAGTTTATAGTAGAGAAAGCAGCTGTAAAAGCTTCAGATCTGTGATGGAAAAAAAAAAAAAAGTTTCTTGATATTACCTCCAGAGTCTGTGAGTCAAATGTATAAAGTACCAATAAAATTCCACTATTAGCCTGAATGCTGAAACATTTTAAATGTTTAAAAATGGCCCTCAGCTTGAGTATGTGAAAAAGAGACAAAACAAACCACTTTTCCATACACTTTGTATGTCTATTATGTCCACATACCTATTGGAAATATACAGAGTAGACCCTAACTTCTGCCTGCAGATCTTTCCCTGGCTTTGACTACTGAATATAGTTTGCCAGGAAGAAAAATACTAGTGACAGGGATGCTCTAGGAATTATCACACTGAAATAACTGGTTTCCATAGAATGACTTTCCGGCAAGGGTGTGTTTGATTATTGCAGAGAGGAAGCACTTGTTTTATGTTTCCTAAGTCATCCTTCCTGAGCTATAGTCCAGAAATATTCCCTAGATGATCCTGTGAGGATGATCCTGATGGATGAGCCTGAGCAGTTGTTGCAGTTATGTCTGCACCATCTATGCCCTACATCATGTAACATTAAACCCTCTTTCTTTAGAAGCTACCACTTTATTTTAGTGTTTGTTAATAGATCTGTAGTAGATGTGCAGTGCAGCACTTTGTTAAGAATATAGCAATGATCTCTTTTTCTAGTTTGGTCCTGTTCATACTATCACACTGGACTACATGCTGCTAATTCATATGTTTTGGCTGATTATACAATGCCTAGCAATATTAGCTTTCAATTCTACTTGATACTTTTAGATACAAAGGCAGTATATTACCAGCATTCTTCCTTTACAAAATGTCTAGGAATGTTTCTTAAAAACACATGCTACAAACACATCTATTGTGGCTAAGAAGTAGATCATTAATTTATGATATATGCATGTTGACTCATTGAAACAACTCAGACTTCTGTATAGCAGGTGCAGATTCCACCCACTTTAAATTTATCAAGCACATAGTTGATACTAATGAATTTGTTTTCAGATGATATATAGTGAATTCCTTGACTTTCAGTTATTTCTGTAATCATGGTGTATAAAATTAAAAAATTAAAATACTTTGTTTCTATAGAAAATTGTAGCATTACTGTTAAATGAACAAAATTAATGTGTGTAGGGGGTTTAAAATGAATTTTAAATCAATATAGTGCTTGTGAAGTACGTCAGGCAGACAACTCCAGAAGCTCTGCACAGAGAAATTGTAGACTGTGGACTTTTGCAGGGGCCACCAATCTTTCGTTGGGCTCTCTCACCAGGACAGACCCAGGGGTTCACCAGGCCCTTCTGTGACAGGCACAGTTGTGAACACGATGGAATGAGGTGACAATAATGTCACAAGATTGGCTGATCACCTCTCTGATTGTCACCACATTTAGTCACTAGTGATGAAGATCTCATTTGAAAAACTGAATGCAGTCTTGAAATTAAGAGGACAAGAAATAGCCCAATGGATAAGATCAAGGATTTGGACTCAGAAGTGCAGAGTGTTGACCTCAGCTGTGCTCTGTAATCATTGCATCACCAATGCTGAGGATTTGGGGGGAATTTAGGAGATCCATAGGCTTTATTTGGATCATTTGCTCAGAGATAATTTTCACTGTGAACAAATGTCGAATTGAGTTACATTTGTGAATTGTTCATTTCTAATTCAGTTCATTTCAGAGCCTAATCACATTAGAAAGTTCATGCTGATGTTCATCTTTTATTTTTCAGTGAAAGGCTCAAGTAAAGTGTACAAACAACCTTGTGCTGGACTGAGTTGGGTATTTAAGAAATTTTGTACCTGTATGTCATGCTGCCAGGTGTGCTTCTGAAGGAGGACATTGAACATCTTTGTCTGGGAAATTAGAGAATAAATGACAATTATAAATAACAATTAATGAGTAGGGAAAGAAAATTCTAAAAAGCAATAACCCCATGAGGCTGAAGTTTGTGAAAGTTCTGAAGTATAAAAATGTATTTATTTATTGAAAAACTAGAAATTTCCAAAATGTTTACAGGTAAGTTAGGACTAAAACTCTATACCTTTCTGCTGAAACTACAGTTTGAGGCCTATTCATGGACAGTTTGTTTCCCCTGCATATTCATGCAAACTCCAAACTCTTCATTTGCATTTAATAGCTAACTCTAAAAAAAATAATATGCTTATAGTACTAAAGAATGAGATTACTCTGTTAATTTCCAGAGTATTGCTTCTTTTGGATGCTTTTTATTGGTACGTATATGACATTCAAAGAAATAAACTGTAACATTGCTTTTATTACAGTAAAGTTGCAGAAAATAGTTTATCAGATTCTAATAACATTATATTTCTAATTACTTTTACATTCATTAATTAATTAAGTATTCAGGTGCTTGCATGTTTCATATTTCAAATATTTAATAAATCAGATTTTATTAGCATACTGGTTAATAAAAGCAATACTTACAGGTTACTTATAAATAAGCTTAAACCTTTACTTTTCACTACCTTTCCATAAGATGTAGAAAATAGGTTATAATTTTATGTGGAACTGCAAATTTTCTTTATATTATCAATTGGTATTTTACTTTAGAGATGATTACTTACTGTTCATTGGGGTCCTTCCGATGGAGTCCTTCATATAGTTTATAGGAGCTTTATTTTTGTTATATTTGTATCTGAACAATACTCAGGTTATTACTCTACTGACTATTTAAGTCTTAAGTCTATAAGTATGACAAATAGGGACATATAATGCCATATAAAAGTAATTGGCTATATATGCCATCATTTCAGTCTAGTACCCAATGCTTACACTGGCACACTCCTCCTAGACTAAGGATATCTCATAAAGTTGTGTTCTGTTCCCTGAGAGTAGAGCCTAGACATCCCTAATTTTGATGACATTCCAGAACTCAGGTAATACCTTTGCATATTTCTTATTGATTTCTGATCATTTGATGTCACTTCCAATGCCTTTATTTTTGAGCAGCTGTTAATTGGACTGAAAGCACTGTCTGGTCATTTTTAGCATGTATGTCACTGTGGTACATGAAATCATTGAGACAGTCGAGCTGCTGCAGTGTTTTCTTTTTTATTCTATGAGAAAATTAAAAGCATTCCCAAGTCCTTTAGGGTCAGACTAAATATTTTTTTTCTGTAATAATTTTCCCTCTGATTTCACTGGGAAGCTTGGTTGCAGATGATTGGCAAAATCTGATGCTTAATAAGATTAAACTTCAAAGACTAATTAGGCTCAATTGCAAGTACTTTCATGGCTGATCATCACCAGTTGAGGCATGTCTAGCTGACAAGCTTTTCCAGAGTGACTGGATTTACTTATCCCAAGTGACATTCAACAGAAATGAAAATTCAATTTTGTCCATATAAAAGGGCAGATTTTTATTGATCTTTTTGGGCAACTGAGATGCATATTGCTATCCCTCAAAATTAACTGGAATGTTCCTAACTGTTATGGCTAAAAGAAAGATGAGAATAATAAATATTAAAAAAAAAGCCAAACAGCAACAAAAGCTGTTTTTGTAATCTAGCTTTTGGAGTTATAATTAACTACTGAATCCAAAAGTTCAATATTATTAGTTAGCATCTGATTATAGACACTTTGTACATGACTAACTCAATTCATCCTTCAGTTTTTAACTTGTTCTTACAGAAGTCAAAAAGGTGTTGCTTGAATAAATACCTGTGGTGAAAGCAGAGGATCACTTTACACAAAGAAATACAAAGAACAGTTCTTGGACAGCCTCAGTACAGCATCCTGACTGTCCAACCATATTTCAGTGAGAAAACAACTCTACTAATCTCTCCTTTACAGCAGACCGTCACCCATCCCTATCCAGGTTATTGTCCATGTGTAGCTTTATAAGTATTTGTAAGGAAGAAGTGAGCAAGACCTGGCTGAGGTCCAAGGAAATGTGTCCCTGTTAGTCCTTCATTTCATGACACTTTCCTCCTGAGAGGGGCAGATTCTATACTTGCTTAGTTCATCTCAAAATTGTAATCGCCACCTTCTTGAATGTGGACAGATGCCACAAAGCCAATGCTAAAACAAATATAAGCCTGACAGAAAACAGGCACAGTATAGTTCTACCCAGAAGAGTAATACTGTTGGCATGATCTTCCTGGTCCTGATGTGAAATGCTTTTTTTAGCCATTTTTTGGCCAAAAGTGTGTTTCAATGAGTGAAATGGAGGAATGCTGAGTGGAGCATAGGATGCATTTGAAACTATGAACTGCTGCCTTTGCGAATGCAGCAAAACTCTTTACAAGGCAGCAGTTCCCAGCTTTTGATTAACTGGGGGGCTCCAAGGAAAAAGCTGTCTTATGCTAAGGCTAATTACTGATTAGCAGCTGATAAATGGTTATTTGCATCCATGCAAAGTAGAAAAACTGAATACTGCTATGAAAGGGGACAGGGTGGTCATAATTAAGCACATTTCCTTTAAGAATAAAAAAAGAATAACTCAGTATTCAGAGGAAAAAGGAGATTTATAACAATACCAAATCAGTATCTTACCCCAAGTATGTGGCTACTTAATGTATTCTTTCCTTGGTAATGCCTTTGATGCATTTGGTTTCCCCAGTCCAACATATTGGGAATAGTAAAGTGAAACTTTTTTCACAGGTGGCCTTTATGAGTGACCCTGAAGGCAGCATCTCATCTGGAATACAGCTGAGACTGGGATGTAGCTTTTAATGAATTTAGAACTGGTTAGATTAAGAGCCCTGAAGTTATAGTATGCTGTTTATCCTAGAGCAGGTGAAGTAGGAATAGCATTTAACTCATTTCTGTAAAATTTAGTTCAGCAGCAATAAAAAATGCTCTGTTAAATAGCTAATAAACATTTCTGAAGGCTACTTGGGGGCTTTGTGTAATATATAGTGTTAAAATAGGTGGCTACAGCTAAGGAAGAAAGGAAAATGAAATTCCACACTGAAATACTGCACAGTGAAACCTTTTGGGTAGGTTGCTCATGGATAAAGAAAGAGACAAAATGATGTATGTTTGCACATTTCTTTGACACAAGATAGAAAGATCACAGCTGCTTATTTCAAACACTTGCAATGAGCCTTAGGGACAAAATCTAGGAATAATAGATCCCAAACCATTTTTTCCATTATATGCCATGCAAATATGAATTTCCTTCACTTTCTGTACTGAATAACATCAGTTGATAACTTCTTACAAGCTGCTGTTCTGTGAACACCTGATCATAAATACCAGTTTGGATCTTACTCTATCCAGCAGAGGGCACTGACATGCACATACATTATACGTGTATTAAAGGGTTTTTTTTTTTGACAAAAGCTTCTTCAAAGCATTGATTAGAAGCTTAATTTCATTATCACGGTTAATATAACAGAACATGTTTGGTATTATAAAAGTTATTATTTCTAGGCTTGTGTGTCACTCATAATTGCTTTCTCCTATTGGCAAATTATTTAGGTGAATGTACTGAAAAAAATGCATTGGTGCAGTAGTGTTATTTTATCCCTTTTGCCACCTAAAATGCACACACAAAGGTTTTTTTTCTGATATAATTTTGAAGGCAAATCATTTAAGCATAAATAACTTTGATTGGATAGTGTAACTGAAATAACACTGAAGGACTGATTATGGCAAGTATGTTATTTCCAGATAAACATATACAATGCTAATAAGAACTTTCCACAGTTCCCATGTTGTGAAAATCCACGGCAGAAAAGTTAAAATAATAAACAGCTGAACATTATCACTGTTAAAAACCTGAGGTTTTTTTCTGACTTTATAAAAGAATGTGAATGGGTCAATAGCATCGCTTTCTCCAACCAAATAAACTGAATATGTAAATTACCAGGGATAAAAGGGAATTAAGCAAGACCTACAAATCTCATGAAATACGTTATACCTAGATCACAAGATAATATAAAGATGTAACATATTGGCTGCTTCTAATCCGAATGTGTTAATACTGGCTAGAGCAGTAGGTTTCTTTTTGGATAGCCAAGGATAAGTAATAATAACCCCAGCCTCATGGGGTTATTCCTGTTTCCCAGTTTCTGAGATAACTAATAACACTGTAATTAGCAACAGGTATGTAAACTCATGTTGAGAAATTGGAGCACAAATTGAGAAACTGAAGCACAAGTTCCATTTATCAATTAATTAGCTCACTTTTAATGAAAAGAAGGAAAAGAAAATGCCTAGTGTTATGAACAGGAATAAGCATACCATCAAATGTGTAACCAGTAATAAAAGGCTGCAAATCACTGGACTCAGCTTTGTTTACATCCAAGGCAATGGCAGCATGTGATGAAGGAATAAGAAATTAGAAATTTTCTCTGCTGAGGCTGAATTGGAGTTAACTCAGACAGTATTTGAATGAATGAGGAATTACAATTTTCACAGGCACTTCATGTTTGCTGATCATTAAATGATCTCACAAGGAATGACATGTGCAGAGCATAGCAAGAGCTGTAATGATCAGTGTTTTCTTTCATTGCTATTAATGTCATTATCTGCCTTGCCAAAAAGGTGTTTCTAAAAGCTGTGTGTTGGCTATTATAGCAAACAGCCTCAAGCAATCACAGAATGTCCAGGTAGGTGAATAGACACTTAGTTCTGATGTTCTCTGCAATTCCAGAAACAGTTGGTACAAAGCAAAATTGTTCTTAGAACCAAAACCCTCTTTCCACGTGATCATGGCTTCATAATTCTGTAGTTTCATTCTTCACATTTTAAATTGTAACACCATCCACAAAACCCTGAATAATTCTAGCCTGCTAGCTAAACTCCTAAATATGTTCTTGGTAGCTTCTTACATTCTCTGCTTTTGATTAATGCAAGTCAAGAACAATTGACCTGACAACTGGCATCAAGTAAGCAGAGAAGGCTGTTGACACAGTAGTGAGGAAATGGTTCATGTTGTCTCTTCTATGTTCTTTGCTGGGATAACAATGGCTGTTTGTTATTTAACTCTACCTGAGCAAAAATTTTAAGTGTTGAAGGTCACTGATCTGGTAACTCAAGATTACTTACAACTTTGTATTATTATAAAACCTTAATTTATAGTGGGTTTGATCAAAATAGAAACAATTATCCAGAGCTTTTTCTTTGGAAATGATGTTCATCATTTTTACCTAAAGCTATGTACCCCCTTTTTCCTGGTAGCAGAAAGTATTAGAAAATGTAGAGCTAGAGGGTCTTCCTGATGAAACTGCCTGTTATTTACACTTTCTGCATATAAGCTGGCTTTGGTTATTCATTACAGTAGACAAAAATAGTATGAAAAGAATGGCACTGCATTATTAATGTTATATGCTGTTATATAATGATTTTTTTTTAATTCATCTGTTATATTTGCTCCTGTGTGCTCACATAGTTCAATATACACTTAGTATCAACCATCAGAATTTCAATCTCAGTGAATCACTGCCACTGTTTCTGAAGTTACCTGTAATCACATCTTTTTCAGAGCAAGGGTCTGACTTTTTCACTGATTAGGTTTGTGAAGACTGAACACAGTAAAGCAAGATTCATAACTCCCATTCCTATAGTTACAGGTGTCATTTCCACCCTGAATGATGGATGAATTTGACCACTGAAATCTTCTCCTACATGCAAAATAGCTCTTGGGTCTCAATGTTGTAATTCATTATCTGTTTTGTTCTATGCTGTTAAACAACAAGCTACATAGGAGTCAGATATGCCTGACATAACCATAGACAGAAGAGACATTTTCTTTGAACTACCTGTAATCCAAATACTTTATCCTTTCTACACCAACCTAGTTGTGCTGTCTGGAACTTGAAAAAAAAATAAAGAATATTAACTCCACTTTACTGTCTTTAGGTGCTGTCTATTGTCCTTAAGTGAAAAACTGCTGAAGAGACTGGGGACTTTTTTATGATGAGTTTAAGGGAGAAGAAATGTATCAGGCAGAGAAAAAAGGGGTTAGTAAGCATAAGTGGAATATTATGACTGACTACAAGCATGAGTGTCTGATAAGATACCTATGGGAATTCAGATGGGAACATGTTGGAATGTATCAGCATTGTACAATATGGTTTTTAACAACCTTGTTGATGTAAATACATGTCTGTGTTACACTTTGAGCCTGTGTAACAGGTTACCATTTCACTGTCATAAAACCAATGATAATATTTAATATATTCAGATGTAGGTTCATCAAAGACCTCTTCGATGTGGTTGAACTACAGGAATTTTACTGAAGTGAACAATTAAAATATGCTCTTGATGTTACTGGAGCATTTTTTGAATGCAGAATCACAGAATATGCCAAGTTGGAAGGAAGCCACAAGAATCTTCAAATTCAGCTCTTTGCCCTGCACAGGATCATCCCCAAGAGTCACATCACGTGACTGAGAGTATCATCCAAATGCTTCTTGAACTCTGTCAGCCTTGATTCTGTGACTACTTCCCTGGGGAGACTGTTCCTGTGCTCAGTCACACTCTGGGTGAATACCTTTTTTCTGATATCCAGCCTAAACTTTTCTTGACACAACTTAGGACATTCTCTTGGGTCCTGTCACTGATCACTACAAAGAAAAGATCAGTGCCTGTCCCTCCACTACCTCTCACAAGGAACTTGTAACTGCAATGAAGTATCCTCTCAGTCTCCTCTTCTTCAGGCTGATCAGACCAAGTGACCTCAGCTGTTCCTCATATGGCTTCCCCTCTGTCCTAGTTAGAGCAGCTGGGACCAGCTCATCACTGTGTGGGTGTAACCCAAACTGTGTATTCTAAATCCTCTATGTCATTTCCCAGAAACTGTTAACAATAGGCCATTTGCAGCAGCTGGCCAGAGCACACCTGACCCCTCAGGCTGTAATCTGGGTAGTAAGAGGCCTGTGAGATAGGAGGATGTTCCTGTCCTCACACCCACAACTCACAATCACCCATTGTGGAACTCCCACCCTGGGGGAGGTGCGGGGCATTGCTGCCTGAACCTGAGTGTATATAATCTTGGGGTCTTGGGGACTTCTGGTACCATTTGTGGGATCCAGAGGAGGACCAGAACCTCTACCAGACTGCGACCATCACTAGCACCAACAGTTTCTTCCTCTCCTTTTATTTTTGAACTCAGGGGGCCCACGTGGGGCTCAACACAGGGGCAAACAAACACTATTCTGTTTGTGCCCCAGGCTACCAGGTTGTACATTTGGGTTTTTGTGGGTTAAAACGAAATGTTGATCCGTACAATTCTATTTTTTGTATTATTTCTAATAATTTATAATTCTGATTTATAATCTCATTTGAGTTGGGTTAATTTCCCTGCCTGTTTGCCTTTAAACGTACATACCATCAAGGCCCTTCACCATCTTCATTGCCCTCCTTTGAATGCTCTCCAATAGCTTAATATCTTTCCTATATTGTGGTGGCCAAAACTGTACACAATATTCAAGGTGAGGCTGCCCTAGTGCAGAGCAGAGAGGGACAATCACCTCCCTCAGCTGGCTGGTGATGCTTTGCCTGTGGCCCCCCAGGACATGACTGGCCCTCCTGGCTGTCAGGGCACTGCTGACTCATATTCAACTCCCCATTGACCAAGACCTCCAGGTCCCTTTCCATGACACTGCTTTGCAGCATCTCATTCCCCAGTCTGTACATACAACCAGGGTTGTCCCACCCCAGGTGCAGAATCTGGCACTTCTTGTTGAGCTTCATATGGTTGGTGATTGTTCTCTGATTTGTCCAGGTCTCTCTGCAGGGTCTCCCTTCCTTTGAGGGAGTCAACAGCTCCACCGAGTTTTGTGTCATCTGCAAACTTGTTCAGTATTCCTTCCAGTCCTTCATCCAAGTCATTTATGAAGATGTTGGAGAGCACAGGACCTAAGATCCCTGTGGAACCCCACTAGTGACAGATCACCAGTTTGATGTTACCCTTTTCACTATTACTCTCTGTGCTCAATCCATGAGCCAGTTGCTCACCCACCACATGATGTGTTTATCCAGCTGTTGGCTGGACACTGTCCAGAAGGATACTGTGAGAGACAGTATTGAAAAATTTGCTTAAATCCAAGAAGATTACATGATCTGGCTTCCCTTGATCAATGAGGGGTTACCTTGTCATAAAAGGAAATCAGGTTTGACAGGTAGAACTTTCCTCTCACAAAACTGTGCTGGCTTGACCAGTGACTGCATTGTCTTTTAGGTGCTTTTCAACAAATCCCAAAATAATCTTCTTCATAACTTTTCTAGGCACTGAAGTGAGACTTACAGGCCCATAGTTTCCACTGTCCTCCTTCTTTTCCTTGAAAATCGGGACAATGTTCACCAGCTTCCAATCAGCTGGAACCTCTCTGGATTCCCAGGACCTCTCAAAAATCATCAAGAGAGGTTTTGAGATGGCATCAGCCTACTCCTTGAGGATTCTGGGATGAATCCCATCTGGCCCCATAGATTTACAGTGATCCAGCTGAAGTAGTAGATCCTGCACCATTTCAGGGCTGACTGGGAGTTGATCATTCTCACAGTCATGGTCATCCAGCTCGGGGCACTGACACCCCCTTGGTCTGTCACCCATGTTGAAGACAGAGGCAAAAAAAGCATCAAACACCTCTGCCTTTTCTCTGTCCCTACTTGTGAGGTGACCAGCCTCATCAAGGCTGATGATATTTCTATATGGCCTATTGCCATTAATATGTTTGAAAGATTCCAACTTTTTGTTGTCCCCCATATTTCTGTCCAGCCTCAACTCAAGCTGAGCTTTGGCTGCTTGAATTTTCTCCCTAGAGTGGCAAGAAGCACATCTGTATTCTTCCCATGTCACTTGACCTTGCTTCCACTGGGCATATTCCTTCTTTTTTTTTTTGCCCTATGTCCAAGAGAAGATCCCCACTCAGCCAAGCTGCCCTTCTGCCTCACCTGCTTGACTTCCAGCATTCAGGAATTGCTTGCTCCTATACCCTGTGAAGGTGATGTTTCAAAAGTGACCAGCGCTGATGGATCCCAGCACCTGCAAAACTGCTTTCAGTATTCCATAGTTTATGTATGTACAGGCACTTTTGACTCTGGCATTAGATGACCTTGTGACCCTTCAAGATTATTAATTTGACTGAGCTGCCTGAAGGAATCTTTCATATTTCTCTAGAGTGTTGAGTGAGATAGCTCTGTGTCAGGAAATGCTAGGAGAAACCTGGAAGAAAAAAATATATATTGATTCAGAAAAAAAAAAAAAAGAAAAAAAAAAGAAAAAGAAAAAGAAGAGAGATCTGCAGCAGATCAGATTTATAAAGTAAAATTTAAAATTATACATAAAATTGCTCTATGCTGTCTCAATTTGTAGATTTAACATCTCTCTACATTATAAACATGAGCAAGCATTGTTTGTTCATTAGCAACAATAAGATTTAAAAAGAAACAAGGAGATTTTCTGTATGTATGATCGGTTTAGTAACTGGTTTGAGATTGTTCCTGTTGAGATAGCCTTACATAACAGATCTGATTTGTGCAGCACAATGAAGTTTTGAACTCGGTTTATTGTTTGCCCCCAAATAAATTCTCCTTTGTTAGACAATATATCATAGTGCCTGCAATTTGCTGACACTCTTGCTCAGGACAAATCTTCAGTTAGAGAAAAAACAGAGCACTGCCCTTCTGAGAGATCTGGTGACCCTGGCTACCAACTATTCCAGGCATGGTAGATCATAGAGCAAATTTTATGCTTTATAAATTGCATGGCAAATGTCCATCATTTATCTTGGATTGTAGAACTCATATGTTATGGAAGCCTTAATAGCATTTTGGAATAGAACCCATGGCTAAAAGCTATGCCAAGCAGTTGAGAAATGTCAAGTGATTTGTTTTTCACCGGATCCTAGAGATGCTAAATATCTTGCATATCTACTGAGGAAGACACATTTTTTGAGCTGTCTTTAGGTTTTCAAAAAGATAAATGGTGGACATTCAGTCTTTTTTTGATCTCAACATCCCTTTTTAAAGTCATTATGCCTATATCCTGAGTCTGCACATCTGATAGCATACTGAGTGATCAGAGCAGAGCTGAAGTTGTCTCATACAGGCTTTCAGAGTCAATCTCTTTCCCCACCTAACCCTTGCCAAACCTTGATGTTCCCTTAAGGTAATAATCATATAGAATCATCAAATGGTTTAAGCCAGAAGAGACCATTAAAGATGATCTGGACCTACTTCTTGGACATGGGCTGGAACATGGGCTGGGTTGCTCAAGGCCCCATACAACCTGACTTCCAATGATGGGGGATCCACCACTTCTCTGGGCAGCCTATTCAAGGCTCACCATCCTCACCATCCTCGTCATAAAAAATTTCTTTCCTTAAATCCAGTTTTAATCTACCCTACATATGAAGCATTACATATTTAATAAAGCTGCTTGGACATGTCACTGCTGTTCAGTATTAGTGATAATGATGTGGTAACTTCTGTACATACAACATTTTTCATCTACTGGTCTAAGGAGGGGTAGGGAGTTCTGGTTTTATGCTATTTTTTTATTAACAGGGAAATAAAGCCTTCTGGCTTATGTGGATTAAGCCATTATAACCTGCAGATATGTTCCTTTATTACATGTATAAAACCAATGTTTTGTGTTCCTGTTTTAAACCATCTGTATTTTAAGCTGGCATTATATGGCCATGGCTTACTGATTAAATTTTTATGATAACACACGAAACAGTTCAAATCAGTTTTCTATGTTGCTGTGCCCTTTCCCAATAGTCACTAATTAAATACTATGCCAATATAATCATTATATATATATATATATATATATATATATATATATAATCATTAATGCTTCCTTTATTTACATTTTCTGCTTTACTTTATCTCCCTGAATACACTGTGACCAAAAGACTCCTTCTGTGGTGCATAGTGAGGCCGGATGAGTGAAGAACACCTCTGAGAAGCGAGATGCCTCTAAAAATGCATCATCTTCATTTAACAAAATTTATTGTACTATACATTTGCCCACAGCATTTTCAGTGTGGTTCTGCTTGATGAGTGTGCATTCATTATCTTATCATAAGTGTAGGTTCATGGATTTGAAGCAGACAGAGCTGGTTTGTGAATTCATTGAAGCGATATATTCATGGAGGGGAAATGCCGCATAATAAAAAGAAACTGGTTGCAGCAATTATGACTTTCTGGGAAGAAGGCTTCTTGATACAAAAAAGTGCCCTCATAGAAGCAAAAGGAAAGAAAATGGGCTGCCCTAGGCTTTCATCAACTTGGAGGAATAGCTATTTCACAAACCAGATAAATTGCAAAAGCACAAAATAAACCAAGTCATGTTATTGTAAATCTGAGCTTTTTTTTTTTGTTTTTTTTTCAGTTTTAGTAGCACAGATGCCCTAATATAAAATCTACTGTTTTCTAAAAGTGCAGTTAATAGAAAGTAGCAATTATTGATGCTGGGCAATGCAGAAGAGGGTATAGAAGACTGCTTGGTGACATCTGGCCTCTGATAAAGTTGGGAGTATAAGCATGACTAGCTATATAACTTTTTTATTTAACAAAAACTTTTAATTTAGTGTAAAATACTGAATGTCCACATTTGGTACATAGTGTATTTGTTTGTTTGTTTGTTTGTTTGCCTTAGTCTTTGATGTAGCAGTGGCCTACAGCAAAAATCATGGAGACCAGCAAAGCGTTAGAAGATCTGAGAAGCAGACTGGTACCACAGCTTGTGATTATGATCCTGAATCATTTAATCAAAATGCATATGTGTTGCACCTTGAGTGGTAGGGACTACAGCCTGCCTGCATGTTATCAGCAGGACAGTATAAGCAGGTAGGGGCCAAGGCCTAGTCATTTTACCATATGCCCCAATATCCCACCTCATGGGACTCATCTGTGTCTAGAATGACACTTTGGTGCCTTCTGGTCTGAAGACTATTCTCAGGCTGCACATTCAACAGAGCTGCTGCTGCCCAGGTCCCAAGTGCCCTCCCCATTGCCTCCCCTTCTCCATCACTATGGGTTTTTTATCAAAGTGTATCTGCCCTGTCATCAGCCACTATGCACACTTCATAACATGGCCAAATTCCGAGACTTCCAGTGTACAGTGTGTGCACACTTAACTATAGAACAAGTTATTAATTACGACTTCTGTTCTCTGCAATAAGATCTAAGTTAAGGTTCATGTGCCTGTTACTCAATAACGCTTTCTATGAACATTAAAAACTTGGATTCATCTTAACATGGAAACCTGTAAAAGGTGAGCTTTCAGGATGAAAGTCTGAATTTTATCAATCATCAAAAGAAAAAAATCACTGTAATCATAATTTTAATTATTAAGTATCCATTCAGGATGCAAGAAAAGTATAGTTTGATTTGCATAGTTGCATTTCAGCTCACCAACTAATTGACTAGCAAAAAACAAACTGGAAACTGCTGTTATTCACAGATCATTATATGATAATGAACTTATTGTTAGCCAAGAATCAGTCACTGAAGGAATTAAAAAAAGAAATTTGAACAGCAAATGCATTTGAAAGGTTCTGGAATTCTTACTGTTCACCATAGCTGTCAGAAAGAGCTGCACTGAGAAACCCACATGCATTTTGAGAATCCTTCTTACATTAAACTACATATTCCAAAATATACAAACATCTCCTAGGTATGCATTAAA
This sequence comes from Pyrocephalus nanus, assembly GCA_038380795.1. NCBI lineage: Eukaryota > Metazoa > Chordata > Aves > Passeriformes > Tyrannidae > Pyrocephalus > Pyrocephalus nanus. The sequence goes on from CM076260.1 coordinate 102,017,045, forward strand.
TTCACAGTAATGTTACTATGACTTTGGACATCATAGTAACATGAGAGCATTGCAGCCTGTAGATGTTTATGATTAATGCCCTTACCCAAGCATAAATATCATTGCAAATAAAACCAAACCTAGCTACACATGAACACAAAATAGACAAGGGTCCTTTTTATAAAATCTTTTTTGAAAACCCTACTTTTCAGATTCCAAAAGTGACATTCCTGACCTGTCTGAATTATACTACCAGTACTCTGATCAATGTTTCTGCATTTCTGCTGAGAGCCTCTGCTCTCTTTTCCAAGCATTTTTCCCAACCCATAGAAGAGCTGGTTGAGGACTAAGGTACCTGGAGCTTACAAGACATTGTCTTGCTGGGAAGAAAGAAATTGCTGTAGCAAGCTGGACTGAATAGGAATTGGCTGTTCTGCTGAGATTTTGATTTATGTGTCTGAACTATTTATTCTCATATTTAATTTTATATTGCAAATTGCTGGATTTTACATGGGCAAATCTAGGATGTCTGAGTCCTATTTTTAGTTTATATAAATCTCTTGCACATTCATTGTCCCATATATATAATTTACATAAGATGGCACGTTAGCAGTCCATGATTAAATATGTGGCATTACATTGCTTTTACGAGGGTAATTTTTCTCTTACTCTGCTTTAGTTTCTGTAAGGAGAGATATAATGATTTTTTTTGTTAGTTAAGGATTCTTTATGCCTGTATACCTCAAATAAGTGGTCTAACAGACTCTCAAGCATCACCTGGACTTTCTCCAAATTCTAAATGTTAACAGCATTTTTCCGTTTCTCTGTACATAGGTTTAAGCACTTCCCTTAGGCTGCTATGAAGCTAGAAAAGTACCTGTAAGGTGGAGTGTCAAAGGTGAGTAAACAGCTCCATAACACTCTTCACTTTAATTCTGTCAGTATTTCAAGAAAATGCAGCACTCCACACATTTTACTTGCCATGTTAAAATGTGATTGCATTGCTTAGTCATCCTCTGTACAGACCTGGTTTAGAAATAGAAGCAGCAAGATATCTACAGCTTGAATGACTTTCCCATTGCTCCCTATGCATCCAAGTGAGAAACGCAGCATTATAAAATCTAGTTACTGAATTTCATATTTAATCTATTTAATCCAACAAAGCAAACAAGTGAATATTTGTTAAAGGACATGTTCAGTGACGTGAAGTCAAATCATAGAGCAGTCCCATGAGAACAGTGCAGTCTGCATAAGAAAAACGTATGCAAAAAAATTAGCTAGAAGTAAGATCTTATGATTAATTATGATTGACACATAAATATTTTATAAAAATAATACACATTTGAGATACACAATAGTAAGAAATGTCTTACTGAAATTTATTTTTTATGGATGATTTGTGCATCATTCTTGAAATGATTATGATAATGAATCTCATCAAGTTATGTCCCTCATAAAATAAAATAGTTTTTTTAAACTTTGAGCAAAGATATTTTAGAACATACCTTGCTTTTGACCATTTAATGTAATTCCTTTGAGTTATGTCTCTGGTTTGAATTGCTGACAAAATAAGAGTAAGCATGAAATGATGGATAAGATCTGCCACATTAATAAGTAAAAATCTGGAAAAAGTTAAGCTGACATTTGAAGAAGGGGAGAAAATGTCAAGAAATAATTATTTTTATTCAATATTGCTTACTAGAAGCTTATTGTCCCTAACCAGATCTGGGGATATTGTCTACATATTTTATAATCTGTCTAGAGTTTCCCTTCATTAATTGAGATATAATCAATAATAACCAATTACATGTAAAATGTCCTTGGTCTGAACCACTTTACTGCAAGTCACCCTCAGTCCTTTAGTTTTCGGTATATGTAATGGGAAAAATGGGAAAGGGGATTATTAAGGTGCCTTCACAAATTGGGCTGGAAAACCTATTTATTCAATTTCTTCTTGGCAAAACACTATAAGAGACTGCAAACTCCTCAAACATTGCTCATTCACAACGTGTTTGATAAAAAAAGGGATATCTTGGACCTAAGCCCAAGGCCAGTTAAAGCTGCCTCTGCAAAATGAAGTACTCTTAAACACTGAAGCATTCTTCATGCAGAAGGATCCTGTGTGCCTGAGCACCACTTATGCTTTCCTGCATCAGGTTTCACTCATCTCCCTGACCTCTCCCTAGTGCACGGGGTGCTGGTGTAACCTCTGCCACCAGCAGGTCTGAGGGGCTTTTCCTTTTATTATTGAGCCTTATGTTTTGCTAAAACTGAGTGATTTTAGAAACTAACCACAGGGATGATCTAAATTTCAAGGCCTTGTTCTAGTGTTGTGTTGCTTGTACATAAAATAACTGTAAGTCCAGTGCTGCACACGCACACCTGTACTTTATATCCTGGTGCATTACAGCCAGAAGAGGACATTCTTTCAAATTAGTGATGTAAAGTTATTATCCAGAGTCTGACATAACTTTTAACAGCATGTTTTATAAAATGTAGGTTGAGCAGCATAAGAGCTCTCTTTTAGCCATTAAGGAGAGATCCTGCATCTGGGGAGTAACATATTTTGATCTTTGAATGCTGCATTGTTCCCACACTCCTACCGTGGTTGTTTCAAATGTTCTTTGGATTTTCTTTTGAACTGAAAATGGACTTTGGCACATTTTCTGGACAAAATACATCAATATGATGTGGAATAATACTGTATTGTCTTACACCACGTTATATGTGATAGTCTTTCTTTTTCAGCTAGAAATGACAATGATTTTTAACTGTGACACACAGTGCTGAGTTCTGTAATTAACATTTTCAAGCCCTTTAAATATTTAGGGCAAAAAACACCAACACTATGGGGAAAGGGAAAAAAATGCACCTAAACTCAGAAAATGAATCACCAAATCAGATATTCTTACCCCGCTATCTAATTGTACGGTCTATATTCTATTATATGTGTTTCATTTCAGCAATAAGAAACAATTTAGACAAGTAGAGCTCTGAAAATCAGTATTTTCTCATCCCTGTTTTGTGAAAAGTCATGTAAAGCCATATGTAGAGTAGAAATATCACTCTAAAAACTAAATAAAAGAGTGGCAATTAAATCAGTAGAACATTATGACTAATTGCATTTCTTTGTAAATAAATAAAAGAAAAAGAAGACAGGTTTCCTAGAGAATTTTGAATTGAGTCTGCAGGATGCCACTATTTCCTTCTATTCCCATGCTGATACTGTGGCATTGGTGCACAGAATCAAACACACACACACACACTCTCACAAAAATTATATATCATTCACTACAGTGAATGAGTATGGTCTACTACGTTCTAGAGGAAAATTTCATGATGAAATATAGTCCTTATGAAAAATGTATAAGTATATGCAGTCTGAGTTTTCTTTGCTCTGGATGAAACTGCATTAAAAGTGAACCTCTGCAGGTCAACGTAACTTTTTACCTGCTTGTCTGCGCTGGTTACATGAAAACCTGTTCACACTTTTTGGTTATGGGTGGACTTGAGCTGTCAGGGTTGATACTGTATCCTTTCTGGAATCCCTGTTTGAGCCAATTGGATTTTTACCACCTTGCTCCCACCTGTGGAGCAAGGATTTAGTTGTGTAATTTGTGGTGGTCAGGGTTAGCAAATTCTTTCTTCTGTTTAGAAAATTCCAACTCTTGGCCTTTTCAGTGTGCAGAGTATGAAGTCTTCTGGAAGTGATTGACTAGTTTCCTATGGGAGGATTCATAATGCTTATCCTCCAGCTTCACAGGCAAGGAACTCTTGACGCTGTTGTGTCTGCTAGACCCTGAGAGAACACATCTGAAATAATAGACCTGTTCTGGTGGGGCACAAAGGGGAGAAGATGTTATGAAGAGGGATTGGCTAAGAATGACTCATGCTGCACAGCTCCTCTCCTTTCTCCAGGCAGGACTGATCTAGGGAATTTCTGCAATATTTGATATTTTATAACATCCTTGCTTTAAGAAGAGAGAAGGAAAAAACCACATCAGTTTGTTTTATTGCACTGTCAGGATTTGAGTCTTGAGCTACTGTGCCCCTATTGATGTTTTAATGGGGCCTACAAAATAATACTTTTGGCCTAGAAAATAATAATTTGTACTATAAAGACCTGCGTATTCTCTTCTGTTCTCTTCTTAATATTTGTAAGGCAGTAATCCAAGATAATTCATCATTGCATCAAAAAAAGCAGAGTATAATATCAGGAAGGAAAATAAAAATGCTCTTGCTAAGGGAAATTGAAATACAGCTATTTGGAAACTCATTTACCATATTAAAAGAAGTGACTTACAAAAATTCATGTATTTAACAACTTTTAGGAGCACTACATCTTTCTAACAGGACCCAGTGTTAAACCAAGGATTTTATTACTATTTTGCACAATTTATGAATATTATGCAGATTTTATCTTGCCCTAAACACTTCAACAGTTACCCAGAAATCTTTGTGCTACATTTATCTTCGAAAAAAACCCTGAAACAAGTTTAAGCATGGTGTTGCTAAGGTTATTTTTCTCCCTCTGCACAAATCGAATGATCTGTACCTTATATACGTCGTGTTTGTTGCAGGGTGCTGCATGGTGGCTGCTTAGAAGCTGGGTCTTTATCAGTTGAGATGTCTTTGCTTACCATGTTTACTTGATTTTTTTCACATCAGATTTCAAGCAAGTTGAGAAGAGCAACTCTGTAAACAAAAACATCCTGATAACTTTTATACTCCATTATTGATTTTCACATAGCATGTGTGAAGCTTTCATATAAGATGCCTGTTGTATTTGCTTGTTACGATTCGTAACAAGGCCAGCTGTACATCAAGGCCAGAAACATTACACTGTTATTTCTGTTCCAGAGATTACTGGCCTTAATAGACAATGCTGTTGATAATGCATGAGACACAGGAACTGCCCTCATCCTTGCCCTGCCACAGTGACCACAATGGCAAATGTGCTGTTGTCAGGAAACGACTCTGCTGTAGTTTTGAGGAACTTGCAGTAAGCAAACAACTTTTCTGAACAATTTCAATGTTTATAGCCACTGTCTCACACATATTAATAGTCCTTTAAATATGCTGTCATACTTCATATAACAGCAGTGAACCTTATCTTTATTATCATTCTTTCTAGGTAGGTTTCGGTTAGTCTGTGGTCTGATTATTTATCATTCCTTCCATTTGCTGTGCTCTCTATTAATATATTTCTAGCTTTCTCAGCATTACTTTGGAATTATCAAGGCATGTCATGCCTGGCAAGTGTAAATGTTTTGTCTTCCTGATGTTGTGCCATTTTGGGAGGAGAGCTATCCAATTATGACAAGTTTTTTTGCTATTAACCTTTGATTGCTGAATGTTGTTTGTTGAGATGCAAAAAACAAGAACATAAAGGCAATTTTAATTCTCTCATCCTTACTGATTTCACACACACTTCCTTTTTTTGCCTGTCTGTTGTGGAACGAGCTCCCATTTTCAATTCATTCTCTTACATCAATGTGGTCTTTCAAATCTGTTCTAAAAGCTCATTTATTCTCAGCAGCTCATTAACGAAACAGTCGTCTCTTCTCTCCTATTATTATTTCTATTTCACCTGTCCTTTCATAAGCCTTGTTTGTACTCTCCTTCCTTTCTTAATTCTTTCATCGTGCTTTTTTCCACAACTCATGTTAAAATCATTTTAAAGTTTACAGTGCCTAAGCCAGGGGTGCTAAGCAAAATCAACAGTCAGAATCATTAAAGTGAAATCTTATCTACAATGTAGGGCTCAGGTGCTGGGCACGGAAGTAAAAGCAGGCACTTCATTAACACTTATTAAGGGTCCTGTCCTGGAGTTCACTGAAAGCACGGAAGTCACTCAGTAGATTCCTGTTAGCTTTGGATCAGGCCAGGATGGGAAAATGAAAAGGTAAGGTAGAAGGATGAATAAAATGGAATGGAAAAAAAAGAAAAAAAAAAAAAAAAAAGAAGGCATGAGGGAATATATTGGAGGTACACATTTATCATCTCTGTTAAAACATCCACTTTAGGAAGTATGCAAAAAAACCCCATAAACAAAGTTTTTATTATAGTTTAAAAAATGTGTTTTTATTATAGTTTAAAATATGTATTTTCAAGTTCATCAATGTATGATCACTTACTTTTTTTAATTCCGTATATTCTTAAAAGCAACATCTAAACCTAAATAGACATTTCTTCTGACGTTCTTTGAAAGTACGAGAAAAAAAGACATTTCAAAACAGATAAAATTTAGGAACTAAATTCAGCTACACGAAGTGATTAAAAATGGAATTTGAGATAATTTTTCTTTCCTTAGATTTCTTTTCTACCTTTTAGGTTTCAGAAATGAACATTTAGGCCACAAAATAAGTGATTTTTCTGATATCAATCACATATTTCTTATATAAGGTACAAAACATTTTTCAAATAAATATTGCATTTGCCATGATAGTGCAAGAGAAAATTCATTTTTTTTAGAGAGATAAAACTAATATCATAAAAAGTTCGAGTAGATCAGGTAATTGTGACTTTTCATCTTTAACACTGTGAAAATTTAATATGTGCCATTGTAATGGGAAAAAAAATCATCCATTTTTTGCCTGAAAAATGTGTTATTTTTCATTTACCTTGACATGACATTAATAAGGTGTAAGCTCAGCAAATAAACATTTGAACTGTATGACTTCGCTCCAATTAAGCCTTTCAGTTAAAGCATTATTTGCATGTAACTGTTCCATTTTGTTCATAAAATATAAAAAACTACCTATTTGGCTCCCTATTTGGAATATTTTTATATTTTTTTTTGCCTAAGCAGTAGAATCTCTTGCTTCTAAGACAAAGTCAGGCTCAATATAATGTATGAGTTCCAGCAAGTGTACCCCTAAATACACTTATGTGATTATTCAACTATGAGAATTGGGCTTCTATGAAATATTGCGATACCGTGAAACAATTACTGATGATAGAAGAACAATGGAAAAAAAAGACAAAACATCTGAAATAAGTTCCAACACAAAGACTGACAGATATTGCTGACAGATTGTTGAGATTTTGTCTATTAAGTAAAAGGAGTGTTGGCTTGGAAATCAATGAACCAAAATTGGTGTGTTGGAACCAATTTTGATTCATTGATTTGGGCTTGTACAACCCCCAAAGGGAAAATGGTCTATTTTATCAAAAGCAAAAAGGGAATCACAGTAATCATAGCAACTGACATGGGATTTGATTATTGAACTAACCTCTTCTTTTTCACTATGAAGAACTGCACAATAGATGAAAAGAGATTCTTAATATTGTACTTTGAAATTATCTCAATGACCTCAAGTGGATCCTTAAATAAAAACAAACAAACAAACAAACAAAAACCCCCACCCACATTATTGGGATTCTGCACTCATACTTTTGGGTTCTTTTTGTACTTTTGTAATTCCATTTATTCAGTACATTGATGCTACTTTTTTCACATGAGCTAGCAAGATAATGACAACATTTCTTCTAAATCAATAAGACAGATAAATACTAAGATCTATCTGCAACTGAGAGAAGCTTTTCGCTCTTGATGATGATGCCTGTGATGGCACACCTTCCTTGCTGTTCTCCCTTGAGTGTGCAGGATCACAGCTACCCATTGCAGTCCTTCCTTCACTATCTGTGGTTCTAACTCGGCACCCAGAACCTGGGACACCTAAAACTCTTCTAAAAATGCAAATGCTGGGTTGGGGAGATGCCTGCTCATTGTTGGTTCACTGTGGAAAGGATGACTGTCTAGATTCAACCAGACTCACTTAAGGTTGGGTTTTCCTGTTATGCATGAAGAGTTTGTTCATTTTATGGAGGCTGATGGTGAGAATGGCTCAAATATTTGAAAATCAGATAGTTTTAGTATACTTCCTTTCAGATTTAAAAAAAATATGTTCCATAGAAATGTCACCAATAAGAAAATGTTTAGAGTTTACAACCAAACTATTTAAAATCAGATACTTTACTATGAATTAGTCAAAAGTTTAATCTAGTCATTAGTATTAATAGTATTTTTGTGGGAGCTTGGGGCAGGAAGAGGTTGGGCTTTACTTGTAGTTTTTTGTCTGCTTTACACTTGAGGCTAATACAATAATAAGATACAAGGTTTTTTCAGCCTTTTAAGGGAAATTCATAAAGTTCAGCAAGGCCAAGTACAAGGTCCTGCGCATGGGTCAGGGCAATACCAAGCACAAATACAGGCTGGGTGGAGAATGGATCAAGAGCAGCCCTGAGGAGTAAAACTTGGAGGTGTTGATTGGCAAGAAACTCTACATGACCCAGCAATGCACCCTTGCAGCTCAGAAAGACAACTGGACCTTTGACACTACTGGGCTGCATCAAAAGCAGTGCAGCCAACAGATCAAGGGAGGTGATTCTACCCCCCCTACTCCACTCTGCTGAGACTCCACCTGGACTGCTTCATCCAGCTCAGGGGCCCCAAACATAAGAAGGACACAGACCTGCTGGAGCAAGTCTAGAGGGTGGCCATAAAGATGACCAGAAGACTGGAGCTCCTCTCCTGTAAAGACAAGCAGAGAGAGCTGGGGTGGTTCAGCCTGAAGACGTCTCCTGAAGAATTTATAGTACCTTCCAGTACCTAATTAGGACCTTACAAGAAAGCTTGAGAGGGACTTTCAACAAGGACATGTAAAATGACAAGGGATAATGGCTTTAAATTGAAGGTGAGTCAATTTAGATTAGATATAAGAAGACTTAACTGTGAAGGCGGTAAAACAGTGAAATAGGTTGCCCAGAGAGGTTGTGGGCTCTCTATCCCTGTAAGTATACAAGGCCAGATTGGACTGAGCCTTGAAAAACAAGAACTAGTCTTTGCCCAAGGCAGGAGGATAGAACTAGATTTAATGTCCCTTTCAACTCAAATCAGTCTATGATTCTATGATTTTATGAAAAGAATTAGCTCTCGACCAATATTGTACATTACTACCTCACACTACTTAACGTGTAAAAACTGTAAAAGCGCTTAAGACAGTTTTTTTGAATTTTGATCATTAACTTTTATGGGAACAGATATAAATTATTACCTAAAACATTTGAAAATAATCCTCGGAATGTGCATTGGGATTTAGTCAATAATAGAGGAACTATCTTAATCTTTTATGTTTGAGGCACTTAATATTTAATTCTTAATTAAAGTTAAATCAGACACACATTCACATGCATCTATCTATAAACACAATAAATATATGTGACATCATATGTTAGATATATTTAGTGTGTGGAGGTATACATGTAGAAAGAGAAAAATGTACGTACGGCTGCTCCTATTCCTATCTTACAACGTGAAGTTTGCAAAGATTCATTACTGTGACAAAGAAACTAAAACGGAACTTCATTTTGAACAGGCTTTTCAACCCTCTTCTCCCTTAAATTCATAGCACAGCAGAACAGGATTATGAGATCTTATGCAAATTTGGAATAAATAGATTAAAGGTTATTCTGTGTTCAGTCATGAGCAATGTTCTCAACCTTCTATAATCAGAGTTGAAGAAGACAGTGATATAGAATAACTTAAAAAATACAATGATAGTACAATAACTATGAAACATTTCAAGAAATAAACACCCACAAAAAATGTGTCTCTGTTTATTTCAACCAGTGTAAGTAGAGTTTGTTTTCTTGGAAGTTATGAACTTATTGCTAATGTGCCATTAACTTGGTGGTGATTCTCATAATAGTTTACTTTTCATTTTTGTGGTGTAGTTATTCCTTGTTAACATCCCCAGATTTTTTCTAATGTTACAAAAATTAAAATAAAACACAACTCAATAAAATTTCCTTTAACTCACTCATAAAAATTGATCTTCTGGTTTTCGCTTCATTTTTATGTTATAGAAATGATTAAGGCACATCAAGAATATATTTCTAATTAATAGTGTGACCTGGTTAAAATAAAAATAATATATAAGGGAAAAAAATTACTGTTATTGACTCTTCAGTCTGATGAAACAGGGTTTTTTTATCATTCTGATCTAGGTCAGAGTAGGTTATGAACAAGGATTAGGTTCATGCCAAATGCACAAGCAGGAGGAGAAGAAATGTATTTTCCATTTACTCGTCTCTCATGTGAATATTTGTGCTCTGGTTCAGACTGTGAAGAATATTCAGAGAATATTTAGCAGGGTAAACCATCTGGAGCCTTTCAGGAGGACGAATCACTGTTTGGGACAGGAGTGCTAACTAGTGATATTGACAACATTATTTCAAAGTTAGTATGTTTGTCAACAGATTAAGGGACAGAACCCTCTCAGACTTGCATAGATATAACTGTGTTATTCTATAATGGTCTAGGCACAACTTCACAGTGTAAGAGGTTCTAGTCCTCAGTGCCACCTGCAGCAAAAATAGACTGTACACATAAAGAAATGAAAATCCTCAGACTTCTACTCTGCATTGTCATATCTGGGGAGAAGGATTGCATCTATTCTAAGTAGTTTTGTTAAAAAAAAAAAAAATCATGTATCTAGGGACATAATATCAGTAATGTGTAGTTCTGGGATGGCATCCAATAAATTTTTCCCCATTCCTATATTTTCTGCTGCTTGAGATGTCTCATATACCACATACTGTACTTACAGTAATCATCTCCAGAAAAATAAATAGGTTGTACAGAACTCACATATTTGTATCTCATCATACATATTTGATGTTAAAGCAATGCCAAGTGGATGTTTCAAGCTTTGGAAAGTTCATTCCTGAACTGGAAGTCTGCAAGTACTCTGAATATCTTTGTGGTGTTTTGAAAATTTGAAACTGATCTTCTATGAGATGGTGCACAACTCTTTCTGTCTTCAGGATCTTTTTGTGTATTCTATCTATTTTGATTGTAGTCTTAATGCACAGATAATCCCCTCAGGTACATACACAATTTTTAAGAAAATAATTTTTAAGACCCCTGCAGTTCTGGTCAGATCCTCAAAACAATACCAGAGAGAAATATTAAATAATAATATGTTTTGTATTAGCTTCTAGAGGCAGCCTATATATTTAATCTGCCAAGCAGTACTTTCCTTTGTAGTGCCAACAGCAGTGTAATCACAGAAGAACCATCTCTACATATCTCAGTTTCAGTCTTTATTAACAGGATGGAAAACCCTTCCAGCTGATAAGAGTGTAGTTCACAGTAGTAAGTTCTTTCAAATAGTTACACTGGAGCTGATAGGCATCAGTCAAGGATTTCTTTGTGGTTCTAAGAAATTTTGTCTGTAGAGTGGCACATTTAAAAACACATGCATGTCCATTAATACATTCAGGAGGAAAAGATTAGAAATCTCTACTCTTCCTGTTTTTCATAAAGAGAAACTTTAACAAAATAACAACAGTGGGAGATGACCCAACATGAACAAGCAGAGAACTTCTGCTTTCCAGTTCATAGCAAATATAATTTAAAAATACCAGGGTTGCTTTCACAATGTTTATACAGTATATGACAACTACCAAGTTACCTATGCCAGACAAATCCCATTCTCTAGAGGCAGCTTTTTCTAAAACAAGGTTTAGTAGTGATCATCTCCACAAGGCCCTGTTTACCACTTCTACATATAAAGAACCTCAGCACCTTGACAGACATGGTCTTGCAAATCTAGCTGAGTGGTATGAGGCATGATTTCAGCCATTGTTTCTGAGTTGTCTTACACTAAAATTCGGTAACTGTGTGAAGGTTCATAATCCACAACAGTTGCTTGAAGCTGTTGTGTTTGATTTAACACTAACATGGACTGGAAGCATTCATGCCATCAGTGACGGCATCTCAGGGCTTAGGCTATTAAATTAGGTTCACCATTAAGACATCATTAGACAGTTCATATATTTTACTGGGCACAAGTAACTCAGATTAGGTTCTGATACACTTTTGTGGATCTGAGTAGAGATATTTTCAGTAGGTATAAGCCCCATTGTTTTTTAGACTTTTAATTTCACTTGAGATTCCCATTCAGCATTTTTCTGAATGTTTGCCAGGTATATTGAAACAAGAGGGAATCAGTGTTTATTTATGTTTTAGAGGGTGTTTTTATTGTAAATTTTTAAAACATGAGAGTGTAATAAGGCAAGTTTGTCAAAGATAAAAGGATTTTTATCTATTCTGTTAATAAAACATGTTCAGAATAAGCATTATCCAACCATTGGTTAATAGAAGGGATTTACCAGGCACCAATGAAATATGAGAAAAATTGTTTTGTTTGCATTTTAGTAAATCCCAAGACTGAGTATCTGAAGTCAGGGTCTTAAATTTATATTGATGTTCCTAAACGGAATTACTTTGATTGGCAAGATAATGCTGAGTAATGCCAGCATAGCTGAGGTCAGTGAGAAGATTCCAGGCAATTAATCATCACAGGAATACAAAGAGTTATTATAATTAGAAAGAAGAACATATGAAATATCACAGTCAGATACTGTTTGTCCCAGAGATAAATATGGCAAAGGAAAAAAATCTTTTAATATAACCCCTAAGAATGGAATTTAGTCTAACATAAAGAAAAATGTAAAAATTATACTAATTTTTTTTCATAGGGCTTTTCAGACATCCTGAAGAGTTTTTGAGTTTTCATGTGGATACCTGCTATTCTGAACACATGCTCCACTTCAGAAACAAAGCAAAACACTGAAATATACAACTGCTTTTAAGTGCAGTCCCTAAAGGCACTAATATGTAGGGAGTGACATCAAAAATGTAATTATGTTATGCACTGCATAAAGAGGCTGTGCAAACTTAAGAGGCCTTCATACCCTCTCCAGGTCCCCCCAGTCTATATTGCCACCAGTCCTCATGCCTCTGTCTCCTTCCAGATTCCTCAACTGATTGTGTTCAGTATCTACTTATGGTCTCATTGCTGAGCATCAAAATTAAGACAGCAGATAAGAGGAAAAAAGAGACAAAAGTCTGGGAAAAGAAGGGGCCCATGGGGAAAAGGGTAGTAGGTGAGAATATTAGTACTACTGGTTTTAGAAATCAAAAAAACTTCTCCTGTCCTAGAAGGAGTGCCATTTGGAAGAGTCAGGTCTCCCTTAGCCACCACTGGCTGTGTTCACTAAGGGAACAGTTGGGATATTCAGCTATGGGAGATGGAAATGGAATTCTATCATACAATTTTTATAGAGTATATCTATATTTTATTATGGTTACACTCTACAGCAGTCTACAATGTTTCTTTATCTAGTTTATTCATATCAATTGCTTGATATGAGTCTTTTCTTGTTGTAGTCAGGCTCGTAGCTCTTTTATGGATTGGAACAGTGTGTGCTGTGCGGCAAGTCTTTCTTCTACTCTGTTAGAATACATTTCATCTGAACTAATACTCAGTTCTATTTGCAAGGTACAGTTAACAACAAAATAAAAAAATTTATCTTGGTTCATACTTGCTAGGAGCTTGCCACTTTCCTCTTATTTTGCCTTAAAATTCTGCCTTCAGTTACAAGTGCTCTATTGAGCCTTATTTTCACTTGGGAGCTGCTTTTCACAGTTTATCAGCTAGAGTCAAAAGAAAAGGAAACAGCTCAAGCTTTTGAGTTTACAACTGCACATTTGAACTGCCATTTTGCACCTTTACTATTATTCTTACCTCTTGTTATTTTAAGAATTCTTCCTCAGAAGAATATAGATATGAGGGAGGTGATCCTTCCCCTCTACTCAGCAGTGGTAAGATCACACCTGGAATTCTGTACCCAATTATGAATTCACCAGTACAGGAGAGGCATAGGCATACTGGAGAGGGTCCAGCCAAGGGTCATCAAGATGATGAAGGGACTAAAGCATCTCTCCTCTGAGGAAAGACTGAGAGAACTGGAACTATTTATCCTAGAGAAGAATCAGGGAGGATTTTGTTAATGTCTACAAATACTTGAAGGAAAGGTGCATAGAGGACAGAGACAGGCTTTTTTCAGTGGTCTCCAGAGACAGGATCAAGGGCACTAAGCACAAACTGAAACACAGGAAGTTCCATATGAACATAAGGAAATGTCTTTGTAACTATGAGAATGACCAAGAACCGGCACAGGTTGTCTGGAGAGATTGTGGAGTTTCCAGTGTTGGAGATAAGCCATCTGAGCGTGGTCCCGGGCAGCATGGTCCTATTTTAGCTGGGGCTTGAACAAGATTACCTTGAGGACCCTTTCAATCTTAACCACTCTGTCATTCTATGAGATTCTGCATCCCATACCAAAACAAAATGAGTTTTAATTGGTGGACTCAGGAATACCTGGTCTTAGTATAGGAGATCTGATTGTGCAGGTACTTTCTCCATGATATGTTCAGAGAGCCTCATGTACTAAATATGTATGGAACTCTGTGTGTGTGTGAATTACTTTTTGTCCATACTTGGTCTATGGAGCAACTTGAGTTCAAGACTTGGTATTGATAAGGCACACATTCTTCCACAAAAATTCAAACTACCTAACGAAACATGGTCAACACAGAACTGGTATGTCTGTATGCTTTAACCTGAAACAAAAGATAAATCTCTTTTCTTACTGAAAAAAACCTACATTTTTCTAGAAGTGATATACTCGTATGAGCAACTATAGTAGTTGTAGCTACATGCAAGCTGAGAAACACACTTTTAAATAGTAAGGCAAAACCTGCAAATTATGCAGTTTTCATATGGGAATGAAAAACAATTAAGGCAAGGCCCTATGAAAAATCCATAATCCAGAACTATTCATAAAACTTGGCATTTGAAAGCAACCTATAGGTCAAAGCAGACATTAATTAATTTTCAGAACTCCTTTGAGCAGTGGATGAGAAAATAATATTTAAGTTGGAGAAAATAAACCACTTAAATATTTCATCTCCTGAGGCTATATAACATGAAATCTTATGCACTTTCTATTTGTTTCTATTAATATTTATTCTACATTTATATTAATCACATTAATTTACCATCAGTTCTGATTTCAGTACATGTTTGTTTTGAAGCTACACTTCACTTACAGCCATGGACCGTCTACAGAACCACAAGAAAGAGGCAAATTGACAATTTTTGCCCTTAAATGACAGCAGTAGGCAAGAGTTGCATGCATTGTGTGTTCTTTCCTTCCTTTTTCCATATTCATTAGATGGTATAATAATGTTAGATGTAAATCACATTTAAGAGGGTAGTAGTTCACAAACATCAACCATTTGGTAACTACATTAAGTATAAAGTTGTAGTGATGAGGAATATTTTCTATTCTGCAGACAAACAGAACTGTTATTTAGAACCAGCCTAGCCTGGCAACTTTCTTGAACATCCATATTGATATCTGAGTCTTCCAATGTTCAAGAAGTGGCCAGTCCACCCAATTTTTATACAACCTCAGCTGTCAGGATATGCCAAATTACCTTCTCTTTTATAGCATTCTTGTCTAAATCTTTTGCATCAGGTGCTGTGAAAGTACATAGGAATAATAAATTGCTGGCTTGCTGTCATTCCTCTCAGACAAGATTTAAAAGGGGAGCTCAGGTCCAGTAAGAAAGTCCGAAAGGCCTTTAGACTGATTGAAAATGTTGTAATGGCACAGATCAAGTGGTTTGTCATTTCAATACACTGCAGGCACGGTTTGTATTTTGTATTTTGTTTATTCCTTGGTTAGAATATTGTAGGCTCTGGGGACATGATGATAGCTTTCTATTTGCACATGGACTCAAGGAATGCAAGAAGTTGTGTTTTGTCCTAGCCGTGGTAGTGCTCCCTGCAGGCACATCCTCCAGTGCAGGAAGGTGGGGGCCTCTGGATGCCACCCACATACCAACTGGCAGGGTTGGCAAGCTGGAGAAAAATCATTGTTGCCAGGCTTTTCAAATTTATCTTGATCTTCATATATCTGGTATTTTCCTTAATCCCCTCCATGGGAGTTCAATGATTATCAGTAAATTTCCACTGTTTCTGGAAAAAATAAAAAGTCTTCATGCTTGTGGAGAAAGGATTAAAGATATGACCTAAAGATATTCAGAAGGCAAATTAAAAATATGTTTAGAAACAAACAAACAACAACAACAACAACAAAAAAAAAAAAAAAAAAGAGAGAGAGAAAATTGTGTTGTGTTTACAGATCATAATATTTTGGGAAAGTTATCATGTTGCATTTTCTGGTACTAGAAGACTGTAATACTCTATGAAGGAGAAAAGGTGCACTGTTCCATATGCAGTGGTCACAATGTTCTGATTATTGTGTATTTTAACCCAGTACTCTGTTTATTACACAAAATGTCCTTTCTTCCCACTAAATTCTAGAATAAAATGCATCTCATATTTTGAATCTCTTCTTGTAACATAGAACTTGCACTCTGTATGAGAAGTAAAAGTCAGTTGCAGAAACATTACAAATCCTCATTTCAGTGAACTGTACGTAAAGATATGGATTAAATTTAGTCAAAGCTTTTGCATTTGTGCCTAACACCAGTTTGAGAAGTTATTCTAATCTGCTGCTCTTCTCGTGTGTGGAGTGATTGTGGTGAAGTGATTTAGAAGGGAATTGCTAGAAAGAATTTAACTTTGCTAACACGGACAGATGGACAAGGGTTTAACATTAATAACTGGAGATGCATGTGTATGGATGCGGAAGGGGGAAAATATTTCATTTTTATTAGAAATAAAGTCAGCAAAAACTCAGCACAGGACTTTATATGTAATGCTCTAGACACAGAAAATCAGCACTGCAAGAGCATGGGTCCAACAGGAGCTTAAAATTAAGTCAATCCCCTGGTTAGATATGTGATTGTTACTTGTGCAATTAGCCTTGCAGTAGTACTAAGATGAGTTGAGAAGGATTTACTGACTGAGACCAAGTCTTATCAGAGAAGCCTTTTGGGGTGCAGATTAATGTGGAAATGACTTTTGCATGCCTCAGTAAACTAGTGCATTAAAGACTTTGCTGAAATGCATTACAAAGGCCATTTTGCCCGGTACTAGAGAGAACAGTTTGCCCTTTCAGCAGCAGATGCTGCTGCAGATTGCCTCTGCTGAATGCACTGGGATTTAACAAGTTGAGGATTTAATAAAAATCTGCCTTTAAAAAAAATATTTCTATTTTTATTAGATAAAAGACAATCGAGCCTTGAAAAAATTCAATACATGGTGATTGATAATGTAATTTTAAAAAAATACTACCCAAAAGAGGAACACACAAAAGTAGAGAAGATTCTTCAGAATGGAAGGTTCATCTCTTCAACAGACAGAAAGTTGTGGGCAACAACTGGTAAATCAAGGACAGGCTAACAAATGGGAAAAGAAAGGGACAAATGAGTCATAACGGAGGGTTGGCAAGAGACAGTCCAATGCTATGATAAAGTATAGAGCACAATATATTTCGGTGGGATTTTTTGGTGAAGTATTTCAGAAAACATAGGTTGTATTCATATTCCTATCCAATCTTTGACCAACTAAAATAAGACTGTGAACAAGTTTTTGAAATCTTAAAGCAAATAATTTTAGAAGTTCTCAAGTAAATTACTACAAAGTGAAAAGAAGTGTGATTTCTTTACCTTTTTATTTAATAACCAACATATCCATCATAGGGCCTCAGAAAAATGCCCACTTAATGTGTCAAATTCAGAAAAGATACTTGAATTGCAGGTGCTTCTGCGTTGGGCAGTGTAGCCTAAGCTATTACCTGTTTCTGGGTAATGCTTTCTGTCATCAGCTTTGTTCTTCAGTTTGGAATACTAACATGTACATTAAACAACTGCTCAGCCCACATAAATCTTAGAAAATATAAGTTAATCTACTGTTGAAATCAAGGGTAAGTTTAAGATTGATGTACTTTTGTGGCCACGAACTCTTACATTTTCAGTCACATATTTGTACAGGTTTCAGTAAAGAGTGATTGAGCTCATGGAAGAGAAATCTTTAGAGAATTCCTTAATACATTGACTAGGGGGACTCTGAAATTAAAGTGGCTGCTAAAGGCTCAGGAGAAAGTATACGATATTTTTGCCTTTTTCCTAGACTGCAACCACCTATGAACTAGGGTGCATAATACACATGGCATTCATCAACTTCTGTCCCTAGACAGCTCTGTGTGGACTGTGGTGGAGGTACAGAAGAGAACTTAGAGAGACCTTTGATCTGATCCCTCTGGGCATGTTATATACTAGTACCAATAAGGCAAAATGGAAATTTACCTTCAGGCTTTATAAAACATTTTATGTAGCATAAAGTGAGTGTTTGTTAACTATTCTGTGAAAAATAAAGAGTTTTGGATTACTTCAATTATTTGTTATATTTTTTATTCCCTCCACTAAAGGGAGAAACAAAAAGAGAAATAAAAAGTAAAGCTACAACTATGAAAGAGACACTCAGGTATTTGTCCCTAATATGGGACAGATTATGTGGAATGGCTAAGGAAAGCAAGTAGTTGCAGAGATTTGCTGCAGAAGTGAAGATCTCCTTGAAGGCACCCAGCAGAGGACAGACTTTCAGTGCTACCTGCAGTCTGTGCTAACTGTGTGTCTGTGATTACTGCTTTGGTTATGATATTCCCAGCAAGATGACAGATTGGAAGTGAGCTGCCATGCAGGTGTTTGCTCAGCCAAGGAAAAGGAATGCCTTGAGTCATATTTCAATGACCTTATCTTATTTCTGGCCTGGATGGGAAAAAAACATTAGAGTTTTAACTCTTTTTGCTAGAGATATTATTTCTGCTATTACTAAGAGAAATGAAATGGCTTGCAGGTTTAAAAATGAGGAGAGTTTTTCAGAAACATAAAGAATGTGTGCAGATAATAACACAATACGAGATCAGAATAACTGATATGTAAATCGACTCCTTTCATATTTCCACATGAAAGAAGCTGGATCAGCTGGGTAAACTGAATCTGACTTGCCGACTTTTATATGGGAGAAATTTTGTTGCATGGCAGTATAAGAGAAAAATGCAGTGCCTAAATGCAACAAGAAGTCCCAGATATTGCCCCAGGTATCCATTGTAATAGACTCCATCAATATTTGATAACATTATCAATTAATAAAATTGCCTGTTTCATACCCAGCTAACAGAGGGCGGGCATTGTGTGAGACTGTCCCATGGAGTCCAGAGATGTCAGGACAGATCAGCAAAGACATTCAACAAAAGAGACCAGCATGAAATATCTTTTATATGTTGTATTCTCCAGGACACATCCAGACTCTTGATCGTCTCCCTTGGAGCATGTTGCCTTTTCCTATAGACTGTACAGAAAATCCATGATCTAGAAAGCTGATGTCTACAACAACAATCACATAGGGCTATATGAATCATTGTCTTCTCTCTCTCTGCAGTTATTTAGAAGAAAGAGAGGTCAGAAGGAACCTGTAAAAATCAGTTTTATCAAATATTCATAGACCACAGAGATTAGTGATGTTCATCTAAAACTGCACTTTCACAAGCATTTTAAGCTCAAGGCAACACTGTCAACAGAAGAAACTGCGACAAAACTGCTTGGCTCAGGCACGTCTGTCAGATGAAAAAAAAAGACAAGGAATAAAAACAACATGACTGAAGTTGTAGTTACATTTCCTGGCAGGGTCCATAGATCATTCACACGTTGCTAAGTTACACCCCGTGCCTCCTTTCCCTAGCTCATTCCTGTAATTCTGGGTCCTGCTGAGAAAACCTGAAGAAGCATAATAATAACTTCCTGTTCAAACCTGTAAAAACTTTCTGCTTCCTGTGAACAGGGACCCTGACCCTCCCACTTCCATTCTGGATTCACAAGATTTCTAGATTTCTGATATGGAGTCCTTTTAAACAAGATTCCACTTAATCTACACATTTGTCTGCAAATCTGGTGCATGTATTTCTTCTGTGTATGAAAGAAAATTAAAAGCATCTCACTAGCTAAATTTGGTTACTGACCAGCAGTAACCTTTTCTTTCTAATCAATGGAGTAGCAAAGTTAATTAGTGAGGCAAAAGAATAATTTCAAAGGGACCATTTCTCTGCTTATCAAAATTATTATCATAGACGAATACACATTTTTAGTATGAATATTGTTTTTTAAATACTTCTTTTTCATTACTTTTATTATAATGCTTAATATTTTATACCAAGGTGGATGTAATTTTTTTTTTTTTTTAATAAAGAAAAACAGTATAACCATGTGACTTTAATTCTGATTTTAGTGGGTAGGTCATTTGATTGAAAGACAGTATATTTTTCTTCTTTTACACTTTAGGAACTAATGTCTATGGACTTTTGACCTTTTTAGGCTTTCAAATCCAGATGGAAAAGATGATGAAACACTGACAGCTTACTGACTAAAGAGATACAACTTCAGTTGTTTTGGTTTCTTGTTGGTTGTTTTGTTTGACTTCATTCAGTTTTTGTATTTAAATCAGCAGAACTGTAGCATTTGCCATTTGAAATAGATACATATCTTCTAGGTCACTCAAAAATATTTAACTTAGTTTTTATAGTTCTTTACTATTTTTAATATTCTGTAAAGACTTGTAGAGCACTTGCTGGTTGGCTAAGGAGTGCGTAATGGTAGTGTGCTGTTCCTCCTTCTCAGATGTTCTAAGAGCTGGAAACCGGTTCTGGAAATCAAGAAGAAAAGTCAGTTTCTTCTTTTAGGATGTTTGTAACAAGGGATAAGAAGAAAAGAACAAAAACATTTTAAGGAACACAAACTGTCTGTTGAAATAGGAACAAAAGAAAAAATTGGTGTTAATACCTGGAAACACAAAGGTGAATAGAAGTGCTTATGTGGGAAGATGGGAAGAGATTTGTTCATTTTTGCCCATATCCTTAAATTGGAGAATGGTTTTAAACTCAGGAAGTTCCGTAAGATTATTCAAATGTTTAAGATATCTCATTAAATTACAGTTTTGATTCAGTTTTTGAGCTGTTAGTGGAATATATTACGTATAATTTACATTATTATGAATAAAGCTTAATGGGAGATGAATTATAAAGATGAGTTAATGGACTTCTTTCCCACAGAATTAGAAATCCTACTGTGTATCCGTTAACACCCCCTCCAAACTGAATACCCTCTTATTACCAGTAGATTATAACTGTTCATAATGCACCTGGCAAACTAATATTTTCCAGTTTAATTCTGAAGAGAAAATCCTCCTCCTTCAAATTTATCATCAGTTGGTTAATCATTAGTTGCTTGTACTACAATTGTAATTTCACAGAGAACAACTTCATCCATCTCAAGTGGACTAAATCCCTCTCTACATGAGCTTACTTGCATAGTGAATCTCTCAGATGGTTCTCCAAGACTTAAAGACTCGGTAAATCGAGCTGGTTTGTTCATGGACTTTAGTGATTTCCCCAGGCTTTCCTTACCTATCTCAATTAGAATATTTTTTGAGATTCAGCATGTACACTACTACTCATGTAAAATACCCCCTATAATATTAATTATTGTAATTAATAAAGCTATATTTCAACCTCAGCTGCACCTCTGATCAATACACTAGTTTCAGTTGCAAAGGAAAATCTTTTGCACTGAGTTCAAAACCAGCCAAAAGATTTGCACTCTAAATGGAAAACAACTTTAAAATTTAAAACTAAATGTTTAGTCTGTACTTCACTGCTGACTGTCCCCACTGGAGAATACTCTACCTTTTTTAGAACACTAACTTTTTTAATATGTTCAAGTAAGAAAACATATTTGTTTACCATGCCTGTATTTTAAAGTCCTGTTTCCTTGCTTACATTATTAAATCATCTTTTTTCCAAAATTAGTTGTATAGTTCCACTAGAGAAACTTTTTTGTGAATTAAATACACAACCACATATATACACCTTTAAATTTAGCAGCCTATTGTTTAATTTTGTATAGGTTTTGTGTGCTTGTTGGTTCAATATTGCTTGTAGACTGTAAGTGGGAAAAGATCCATGGAAAACAGTTTGTCTTCATATCAAAATGATAGTACTGTAAACTTCAACCCATTTGTTTCTGATGTTCATATTCACTTTGGCCATTAAACCTTATCTTTCATTGTGCAAGGTTGTCTTCATTTTTCTTCTGTTCTTGCACCCTGCTTATGTGATAATTCACCAACCATAAAACAAGGACTGAGATATGGAACCCAGGGCAAATGTTGTATAAAATTGCCATCAAAACCATTTCATAAGGCATCTCATCAGTGATTTAGGGACCATTTTTTTGTTAGATTTCAAGAATAAATGGTTGGTTCTTCATTAAGCTACTCTGTTCTTACATGTGCATTTCCAAAGTGCCAGTGCCATACCTGTCATAAAACACCCATGTATATGATGCAGCGTTTCTGTCAAAAAATTGAATAACAGTGGAAAATTCCGGTGAGCAATTCCACAATAGAGGTGTTCCAAATATACTCTTACTGAGTGATACTGATATGTCAGGAAAAAATGTTTAAGCATAATAAATATTTTCCCTGTGTCTCTATTTTCATTTTTCTTATGAGTCTTGCTGTTTCAAGAAAAATAAAGACATGATACACTGAAAATAATACAACTATATTTGGATTAACTCCTCTGTTCTCTATACAACTGTCCATTAGTTTAGGTTGCTTAAGGTTAAATTGGTTCACTGTCTCCTAATCAGATGAATCAGCAATCAAACAAATTTTAAGTTTTAATCAATTTATTGAATGCATAAATTAAATCTAAACTAATTCAGCATCTTGATGGGATGACTTTAAATTCAATTTATATAGTATTTGATCAGATTTTATTTTTCCATTGAATCATATTTTATGCATCCATTTTGAGGTAGAATTTAATGATTAATAAGTCTTACAACCTTATAAATCAACCATGAAAACATCAATCACATTAGAAATCACACTAGACTATTTTATTTTGTTTAAAAATATATGATTGCAACTGTTTTGATCATATCCTCCTTACAGGCATTTTACTTTGTTAGTTGTCAAGAAAAGCAGGTCATCTGCAGCTCTTAAACATTTCTCATATGCATCCTTATTCTCCATAGTATTGAGGTCTTGCAGCATGAGACCTGATGAAAACTAGAAAAACTAGATTTAATAGTATTATGCTGTAAAAGGGAACAAAAATAGCTAATATATGCTAGGCAAGTGGGTTTTTCCTGGTGTTCTCAGAGTTTCTACCCTAATATCTCACTGACATCAAAAGCACATTCCATTTCAGTGGAGCAGAATGTCACCTATTGCAGTTTTCATTAATGAAACCCTCATCTTAGGCATTTTCAGTCACAGAAGCCAATGGATAGTGTGAATACTCAGTCCCTGGACAGGCACAGACATTCACGCATATTTAGAAAGAGGACTCATCTTTTCCTGCTCCCAAAATGTGCTACTGTGTTAGGTATCTAATGTTTTTCCACTATGTTGAGAAGTCAAAGCACCTGTGAACTTTGAAGAGATCCAAAAGTTTTCATAAATCAGTTCATAACCATAAGAAAAAAGCATAATGCCAGAATAGTGGATATACTAGAACATAGTAATTCAACTTCTTAATATATTTTATCACAAATCAGCATTGGAATTTAGGAACATTTTAGAAAATATGTACGAAATGTTTTCTTAGAAAAATGTTCAATAATAATCAATAAATAAAGCCTTTGAATTTCTAGCCAATCAATCTGAAAATACACAAAGCTTGTAAGCACTTTGGAAAGAACTTCTCAGACTGACTTCTTCATGCTTCAGTGTTATAGGGAAACAGAAATAATGTGCTACAGGCTACAATGATATATAAGTTTAATGACTGCAAGTAGGGAAGTCCATGACTGTTGAAAAAAAGAAAAAAGATTTTTATATTAATTGAAGTTGCAAGATGAGAGCTTATAAATTTCCAAGAGCATACTGCACCTGAAAAACTGCCCTAAGATTTTCTCTCTTCACACAAAATCATTTGATCTCCATATTACTGGGTTTTGCACTGCAAAAAAATACTTTTGGAGTACTTGAAATTGTCATGGAACTGATGTGTAGTTAGTGCTTTTCCATTTCTACCATGTCTTCACCCTATTTTCTTGTCAAAATCGTATCTTCATGCAAATAGCCAAAAACACAACACTTCAATAATTTTAAAACTTATTAAGGAGTTCTTGCAAAATACTAACCCAAATCTGTTATAGTAACACAAGTGTATGGAAAAAGAACATCTCCCCTCTTTAGACTTCTACCTAGAGAATATGTTTAACTTTTCCAAAACTATTTTACTGTTCATTATTTAGCTCTATACACTCTTCTTACCAATGAAGTAATAAGGTTTTTATGACATTTTGCTAAACTCTTGGCCTTAAAGACGTGCTATGACAGTAAATTCTAAAGCCTAAAATCATACCTTGTGAAAAAGAGTATTTCTTTTCATCCTGACTTGCCATTTTTCTGCCTCACTAAGTGATTCCTTGTTCCTTTGTTGAAAGTAGAACTAGAGTTCCTCTCTTGTCATCTTTTCACCAATTATAATTTTATATGCTTTTGTCATGAACCTTCTTATTCCTTACCTTTCTGAGACAAGTAATCCAAATCCGCTAAGCCATTCTTTCAAACAGGAATTTTTCAAGGCTGATAATTATTGTTATCACCAGTCATTGATGTTTTTTCATAGGTTCTTTTAATTTTTTTATTTTTTTTTTTTAGATAGAATGAATGATACTTTACAGTATCTTGGCTAAACCCAAACTTGTATAGTACGTTTTCTGTGGACAACTATAGATATTTCTGGTACGTTTACTTGTCCAAAATATTTTACTAAGGAGAGGTTTTCATTTAAATAATACACTTGGAAAAATAAAGTCATTCAGAACCCAGATATTGCATGTTCATATTTTTTCCTTGAGTGGGCAACAGTTTCAGTTTATCCATACGGAATGTCATGTGGCATTAAGTTATTTTTTTAGGCCACTCTGAAGTTACTCACACTCTTTCCCAGAGTAAATTCTTATAGGTCTTACTTGGTTCATTCAGCACAGTATTATGTGAATTTAGTAGAACTTAAGGTATTCCCTTCTCCCCTTTAGCATATTTTGACAGATTCTTTAACTCCTGGTAAGACATGTTGCTGGGTAATCGGTCAGAAAGCAGCTGGATGCAATTTTTCTCCAATTTATTTGAAGGTGTGAACTGCAGTAGCTAAGATGTATCAGGGAATTTGTTTAACAGACTTTAAGCTGTATAAAATATTTTAGTTCATAAAACACAACCTTATCAGAATTTTTTACTGTCATAGTACAATGGTTTAAGGTAAAAATTAGTCACCACTGGTTTATGCAATCCCAGACCTGCTTCTTTGAACTTTACCAGTTTTCCAGAAAAATCTTACTTAACAAGTTGTGCCAGAACAGACTTTTATGGGTTAATGTCTTTGCTGTTAAAGGAATTGCTTAACAAAGGAAATCAAGAGAGGTGCTTACTTAAAGAAATTGGCAGCTGGCATTGTCAAATGCATGCAGTGTTAGTCTGCTATCTTAACTACGCTATTTGTACAGCTGCAGGTAACTGTGGTAACTGTGCCTGCTCCGAAATATGATTTTTTTTTTCTCCAAGGACATGCCATCCCCAGAAAGGGCTCAGTGCCTGAGGCAGGAGCTGGTGCCCTGCTGCCATGGCTTGCCCTGGCTGCCAGACCCTGTCCTCCCATCTTTGGGAGCCCCTCAGGCCCTGCAGCCCCTGGATGCCTTCACACAAGCATGAGCACCAGAAACTCATCAAGGAGCCCAAACACCTGGATTTAAATACTTTAGGGATGGTGATTTGTTGGTTTTTTTTTTCATAGAAGCAGCTGCTGGTCCAGTGTCACACTGTGTGCAGCAGCTCACAGACTCAGGCAACAAAAATGCTGACACTTTGAAAGACAACCTGGGAAATAAATGTTGAGCTTGGGAAGTTAGTGAGAGAACCGTGAGCTATGGCTGACATTCCAGAAATAAACCTTCCTCAAGTGGGAAAGGCACAGGAAACCTCCAGAGGTCCCTTTCTGATGGCTATTGGTCACTGTGACCTGCAGATGGATCCTGCAGGGTCTTCAAATATTGTGAATTAGAGCTGCAGTGTCGTCTCTTTCCATGGTCGATTTTCTAATACTTCACTACAGAGGTACTTGCAGCACTGGTGATTTCAGTCAAAGATTTTCAATACCAGCTGAACAGGATCACAGTTTAGAGGTTTTTTGTAGGTGGAACTGACAAGATAAAAAGGGGGGGGGGGGGAAACGACTTACATGAATCTTCTCTGCAAGCTTCCATTTGAATAAGAAATATTTTCGTTCCTCTGATATCACCGGAGGAAGGTGTAAGCAGTTAAATTATAACACGGAAACTTAGGTCAAGAAACCTCTAGCTTTGAGTGGTAGTTAGCTGAGAGACTTTTAAATGTATTTTTCATTTCTGTTGCCACTAATTCTGTTGCAACGAAGTCAATCCTTCTACAAACTTGCTCCTCTGTGTTTTTCTTGGGCAGTGGGACTCTGCTATATATGAGAGGGAGGCTAAAGCAGCTTTATGTTTTGTTTTTTTTTCAGGGCTGCAAGGCAGTGACTGTAGCCTGAGTTGTAAATCAGAGAAATCCAAGGCAACTTTCAATTTGCAGTGGCCTTCTAGGACTTCAGAACTGCCCAGAATCTCCCACAGGGCCTTCAGTCAAGCCATTTCTCTCACTTTTGCCATGATCAGGAGATGCATATTAACTTCACGTAGCCTGCATACCAAAATAGCTGTCCTTGGATCACACATACATCTCTCAGGATTCTTGCTGTAGCATTTTTACTTAAAATAAGATACACTTGTATTAATAATTTTGTCAAATCCCTTCAACTGAAATCTGGGAAGAACAGTCAACACACTGTAGAGAAACTGTACTGTACTTTCTGTGTTTTGTGAGAGTAAAACACTGGCTGACTGGTTCATAAGAGCATCACCTCTAGGAAAAGGTGGAAATGCAAACGTGACATTTTCACTTTTATTATAACTTATTTCAGATCAGCTGAAGTCCAGGTGAAAATCACCTCTTACATGAGTGCCAAGCAGTTTCCTCCCTAAGCTTTTGTTCTAAGCTCTTTGTTTGCCTCCTTTGAGGTGACATTTACTTGACAAGAACTTGCTCAACGTCAGGGCCCCTTGGGCACTCTTAGGTTTTAATGGTCTTGACCTGCCTTACCTGGGACTCCCCTCATGCTCCCTACCCATGTGCCCTGGGGCTCCATTTGAGCTCTCTCTTGGATGTTTGTGACTACACTGTGTGATGCTGCAGTTATAATTGAATACAGTCTTGTTTTCTATTTCTCATTTTCAGTCTGAGTTACTGTAATTTTCATGGAGCTAACTTTGCACCTCACCTTGCCTTATGATCCTTGAATATTTGCACCTATTGTCCTCACTAATCTTGCACAGGTATTGTGGGTCTTTAATGTGGGTGATTGTGGGGTCACCTTGACTTCTGGCTCATTTTCCTCCTTGTGGAGCATCCTGCCTCTTTGCTTCACAACACCCAGGACATGAACAATAATTTAATTCCACTGCAGTACTTTTTCAGATAAATGTTTAAGGCACATGCCTAATTGTTATAGTAAGGCTGTGAAGAATAATCTTAGAAAGTTACCTCTCACCACCAAAACTAGGTTGTTGCAAGAGTACAGAGGGACCTAGGGAGATGAGTGTGTTGCCAGTCTTGCCTGGAAGGGCTATTCCCAGTCAGCTCACAGGTTGCCTGCATGGCTGTTGTCTATAAAGGAAAGCATAGAAGAGGAGTCAATGTGCAACACAAACCCAGTTGCTTCAGGGATGCCTTTTTTAGGCTATCGTTCACTGTCGGATTTTTTTTTTCCCAAAAAGTCTAAGTTTACTAAGATTTCTCATTGCAGCTCAGAAGAAATTTTAAATCAGGAGCCCATCAAATTTTAGTGTGCTATTAATCAGTGTGTGCATGTTGCAGAAAAGAGTAACGATTCTATTTTGAAATAATGATCTAGAAAATAACTGTTGGTCAGCTGCTATATAATTTCACACTGATTGAAAGAAACAGTGACCAATACTAGTAAACTTATTTCCTAGAAAAAGCAATAAAATTCTGATTTCTAAGTATTTGCCTCTGAAAGTTTAAAACTTCCAGGATCCAGGAAAACATCAGACAGTATGTGATAGTTTTAGTCTAGGCCTTCCTGGAAACCAGCTCGTAACCAAAAAAGTTTCCATGTTCCCAGTATTCCATACAGATTTTTGCATAAACCAGGGTATAAATAAGAAGGGAGAGAAACCTATTCCTCTCTTCTCTTCCAGTGGATCTGAAGGTGCAGGTTCTCTGCTGTCAGTTCTGCCCATGTGGAGGAGTGAGGCCTAGTGAGGCCTTGTAGGCCTTGGGAGGTGGAAAGTGCCAGCGGTCGATTGGTGCAATTTTGTTATCTCAAGGAGAGTAGTAAGATTTTCTTTTATTAGTTCTTTATTGGTTGTTCCTGGGTTTTGATTGTGCATATCTGTTTTAGTTTTCTTTTTGCCCCTTTTTCCCCCTTCCCTTTCCCTTCGGTGTATGTTTGGGGTCCTTTTGCTGTATACATAGTATTTTAATTGTATATAACTGTGATATATGTAAAAAATAAATATTTTTATATAATTTGATTGGTTTCGGGTTCTTGAATTTTTATAGTTTTTTTCCTTTGCCCTAAGGGAAGAAGGGAGGGGGAAGGGGTTGTTACTGTGAGTTTGGGCATTTGGCAGAGAGCCAGGTCCAAACCATCACATAGTAATTTTTAAAAAGAACCTTTTTTTCACAAATTAAAGTATTCCTGAAGAGGATAGAAATATTTTATTCTGTCAGCAAGAGATAAAACACTAGAATATTAAATACTTAAATCCCCTTCTCTGCTATGTGTAATCATGACATATGATATGATAAAATAGGATTACAAAAAGACTTTCGACCTTTTGCAGTCTAGTTTGTTATTCTTCAACAATTAATTATGAAGGAAACAACACAGGGAGAAAAGAAATAAATCTGTTAAAATCTTCTATTGCAGCTAAACAAATCTACTGGATGTTTACTCTTGTCTGTGTGTAGATTTTGGAGTCAGCGAAACCTTATTCAGTAGTCTTCAAAGTTTACTTTCTAAGAAAGCTTGAAAATGTGTTGGTTTATGACCAGCTATATAAGTTTGTAGGCATGTTCTACAATTTTCTAAAAATGTTTATAATGAATATGTATCAAATTCCCCTTCCACATAAATCAAGAGCTTTTAAAGTCAATGTAAAAGACTGTAAAACCTCCTATGTAGAAAGGATCCAGAAGTAGAAGAGCTTGTTTTTGAAATTGTAGGGGTTTTTCTGAGGGTAATCGGAAGGAATGGCACAGGAAATTTTTGTTTCCAGAGGTACCAGCTGGCAAGATTTTCTGCACAGCTGGCTAGCCTGAAATAACTTAAGTGGGATTTTGCTGATTAACAAAAGATTACTCGGCATCACATTCTTGTGCCTGTTACTCTGAAACTCTTGAATTCTAAATATCAGGTTTATCAGACATTTTGATCAGACAGTCTTCGTATATAAATCTTGACCCACTGGGAAGGAAGTTAATTTTATTTCTGACTGTCATAATATTGTTTCTTTTCAGGATACCACTTTACAAAGACGCATTCTGTGTTTGTCGTGGTTTTGCCCACCAGCCCATCCTTGGGGCTGAGGATGGTTTTGTCCAGGTGATTTCTGGACAAAAAGGCCAATCAAAAGTCCAGTGACGCATTTGCTAATTACATCTTTAAGAAAACGTAAGAGAAGACTTGTGCACAGTTAAAAATTGGGGGCAGCAGCCATGTAGGAGAGAGGCGGCCGGTCTGAGGAGGGCCAAGGCCCTCTCCTCTCCCGGCTTGGGCGGGGCAGGCAAGTGTAGCACTGAAGCCTTCCCTTTCTCTCTGGTAAGAGAGTGAAGAAAAAAAAAGTTTAAAGGCTGACTACTTGGACAGAAACCACTGCAGAGAAATTCCAACGAAGAGATAAGGAACTTTCAAGGTCGAAGCTGGCAGCTGGAGGAGAGAAAAGAAAATTCGAAGGGGGGAGAGCTGCTTCTTCCCCTTTCGCTCTCTCTCTCTCCTCAGCAGGGAAAAGACTGAAAAGTAATCCCTACTACTTTTAAAAGTTTATTGGGGTAAAGAGACCCCCATGCGGCTCACAGAAGAGCTTGTAGATGTACCGAAGAGAACCAAGAGTTCATGAGAAGGACTGAAGTGAGGCACAATCCTGTTGAAGACTTTGTGACCCTTGAAGGGAACGATGCTTATGCTGGAGCAAGGACGGCTCGGATAAACTTAGAATCTCAGTGAGAGAGATCCATGCTGCTACTGGAAATTTGTTACTCTGAGAAAGATGAAACCTATGCTGGAGAACAGAATGGCTCGGGTAGGGATGTTGGGATCCGTGTGTGTGTGGGATCCGTGCTAGACCCATGCCGAGAAGTCTATCAAGGACTGTTTCTCCCATGGGGAGGGACCTCCATAGGGAAACAGGGGTGAACTCTTAAGCCATAATCCCCTGTAACTCCATGGAAGAAGACCCATAGTAAGCAAGTGTCCCCTTGCAAGCCTATGGAAGGAAGACCTTTCAGGACCTGGGTAACCCCCAGCCTTCGGTCTTAGCCCAGGAGGGGGGTAAGCCCAGCCCTGGAGGCTGACACAGAGGGAGAGAGAGAGAGAGAGAAAAAGTTCCAGCTGCGAAGAGAGTGCTGCAGAGTTACTAAAGAGAGAGAGAGCTGGAACTCCAATAATGGAAAATAAGACTACTTCTCCTCCTTGGACTGGTATAAAGGGGGGAGGAGTATTTCCGTAAATACATAGCACTTTTACCTTAGTAAAAATTGTTGTAGATATAGTTCTTTAGTTTTTAACTTGTTAGTAATTTTTGTTTTACTAGTAATAAATGTTCATACTATTTTCGCCAAATCGTATCTCTTTTGTCTGCACAAACCTTCTCTCAACTAGTAATATTTGTGTGGGGGATGGAAAGCAAATTGACCCAGAACAAAACCACAACAGTATTTATCACTCTTCTGGGTTTGTCTGTAATTTAAAAATTGGTGACTATAAAAGATTTGCATCCATTCATATACATTGTCTCCAGAAATGGAGTCTCTACTTATGGCCTCTTATTTATGTGGATAAAAATTATAGAATCAAAATTATAGTGGTTTGCAATGTAGTACAGTCTAATGGGCTCAGACACAGAAATGTAATTCCTATTTTTTTTTTTTTTGGTATGGTGTGACTTAGTCCAAATCTCTCCAATTCCTATTTTATATTTAAAAGATTAAAAAATTATTCTAACCTTTAAACCGTTGTTTTCCAAAAAGGAAAACAATGAATCCTTTTTGAATCCAAAAAGGTTTTGGGAAATACTTGGTCAAGATCAGGAAGAGATGTTCTGAATGGTTCTTATTGTTGGACCATCTGCAGTAAGAGTTGGTTGACAGAAATAAGTCTTGGTAGTTGTCATTCAGTATGTTAAACCTCATCTTGGGAACTTCTAAAGTGTAATGGAGTAATAGTTTGTCCTCATGGGTATTAGGCACAGAAGTTTAAAGCTATAGTAAGTTATTGAATTTCCAGTGTAAGTTTTTCTTCCTATCTAACAGTCTTAAAAACACCATTTGACAGGTGCTCAATTCTGAAATATAAACATTTTTCCATTTGTTTATTTGATCCATGGATTTTCCTAATTAAATGTGTCCATCTTGTTCAGTAACTGGACTAGACTGTCATGTTTATGAAAATCCTGAGTTCTCCAGCCCCTTACTGAAGGGGAGGAATTTCTCCCAAGTTAATGGTCTCTGTATTGATACTCAGGTTTTTCCTATGAATATCTTGGCCTAATGAAGCAAGAAATGTTTTTCCACTGTGAGGCTGATGAAGAATTATTTGCAAGGTATGGGAAGACCCTCTATTTTCAGAAAGAGCACTAGAGGATATGAGCTGAGAAAGAATTGCAAAGCATATGGTGTTTGTTTCAGTAGTCAGTGTTTTGGGCAAGTATATTATCCAGTAAAAGCAAATATCCGAGTATGTGGAATCATCCAGAAATAGAGATCTTTAAAGAGAAGAAGAAAAATCTTCAGGCTAGATCTGGAAAGGAATTTTCTTGCAAGAGCAGTTGCCCTAGTGATTCATTTAAGCTAATAATAGCTGGAATTCCTTCCACAAGGGGGAGATGTGTAGCATGGTATGTTTATTCAGTATTTGTTCCTATGGTTTAATATATTAATTATTGCATCTAAGTCCAAATATTGATCTACTAACTTTTTCTGAGTTTATGTTTACTGTCACTGAAACATCAACGTTTTTGCAAACATTAAAACTTTTTTTTTTTCCCCTGAAACTTTTGAATATGTTGTATCTCTCTGTTAAAAACAAGATGAAAAAGAGCCAAAACTGTCAGGATTTAGTTACTGAGGGTCCTTAATATTGCATAACTCTTCTTTGGTAATAACTGGTAGCAGTGACACAAGGCTTACCTGAAATTAGGACAATCCCTGATATATTTCTAAGCACAGAGCTAGATTTGCTTGATTCTTTAGCTTAGCTTATTACATATTTCTTTATGACAAACTGACTAGCTGCCCCAGCAAAATTTCATCCAGAGTCATGAAAGCTTGCCAAAACTTCAAATAATATGAATAATTTACATTGATAGACAGTGTTACAAAATCCTAATATTAGCCATTTTATTTGTTCTGTCTACACTGAATTCAGCAATGCGTCTTCTTTTCCAGTTAAAAATTCTACACAAAGTTATGCCTGTACTTCTTTTTCAGCAAATTACAGTACACTTTCCTAAAGAAATTTCTCCTTGACTCATACATACAATGTGTATGTATATACATACACACATACATACACACGCATTCACGCTGGTCTTGTAAATATGAATGTAGGTTTTTTTAACGGCAGCAACTGTGTCTATACAAATTCTTGTGGTTGTCAACAAACACAGCAATATACTTAAAGTATTCATCAACGATGTTTCTAGATAGAAACTTTTAAATAGAAATCTAATAAATAATGAATGGGAAAGCGTCATTACATATCTGACTAGAATCTGCAGTGTGTCTTTACATGAATTAAAGTGCCCAAGATATGATTACAAGCTCTTGAACATAGAAAATGTCCATTGAAAATGCCCCATCCCTGGAAGTGACTGGGTCAGGCTAGATGGGGCTTGGAGTAACTCGGTGAAAATTGTCCTTGCCCATGGCAGAGGGTTTGGAATGACATGTTCTTTAAGGTCCCTTCCAACACAAAGCACTCTATAATTCTACCATTAATTTAAAAAATAATTAGTTATTGTCTGTAAATACCAATGTTAATAAAAATCCCTTTTGCAAAATAAGGCAAAATATGTTCAGTTGCTGCACACATAACATTCTCTGATGACTTGTGTTTGTTTTGTCCAGTCTTTGGAGATAGTGACATAGCAGATGAAAGTGAACCTACCATCTAGCCATGTGGTGTTAAATAGTATACTACTAGGTGGTGTGTTTCTGCTAGGTTCTTCTTTTTTTTTTTTTTCATCTTTGCAAAGCACAATGGTGAAGAGGCTATTTTGATTTGCTTGGGTGAAAGGGTTTTCAGAAAAGTTTTAACTATCATTAGCTTTATTTCTTTAAGCGTAGCATTTTTTGGCATCCTGTACAATAATATCAATGTACTTAAACATTGCTACTGATATGGAAATTGAGAGATTTATTTTGGTTTTGAAATACTTGTTCATTTCCCATCACATCTTTAGAAATAGGCTGAACGAACACGCTGTGTTTCTATATCATAAAAAAAGGTTGCCTTTGAAGATATTATGAAAAATTACTGTGGTGATATATGATTTTGGTTTAATTAAAAGTTTGAGCTCCTTACTAGAGCAATCATAAAATTTCAGCATAAAGCAAAGAAAGAATCTCCTTTTATTTAAAACCTAAACAAAATGTGGAATATGTGGGCCCTGGTATTTTCTTTCACTATTGTCTTGAACCTCATACTGAAAACCACTTGCTGCTGACCTAGTTAGTGCAATAGGCTGTGTAAAGCAGTACTAGTCACATCTCTTACCTGTGCTGTAAGCTACCCAGCATAGAAGGTGGGTGTGTGACTTAGGCCATCAAAAAGTGTGTGGGTGTCCTTTAGATAGACTTTGGACCTGATAAGTTTTCCTTAGTACGCTACCTGAGTTAAGTGTGAGAAAAGTAAAGGCTAGAGAAAAGACCTGTGCTGCCAATGGAATGGACATGGTGCGGTTTCGCCACCCTGATATTCTTTTCTTACAGTTGCAAAGAGATAGGGATGACAATGATGGCAACTAAAGCAAAGTCTGAGCAGCGCACAGAAAAATGTCATGGTTTTGTGAAGATGGAACATTTGAGCTAAAAACAGTCCTGTAGAAATAAGGTGTGGGATTCCATGGTCATGTTTGCCATGAAAAAGTTGATGAGAGAGAAATCATTTTACAAATAAGGCAACTGTTTTAATTTTTGAGGGATGGTTTGGTGATTTTACTCAAATTAATAACTCTCTAAATGAACCTGATTCCTGTAATGAAGATGGGTTTTCTTACATGTACTGAAGAATGGTTCAGACAATATATATGGAATGCCTGAACTCTGTATTACTGTATAAAGACAGTGTAGTACAAACATACTACAGCGTAGTAATATGTAGTTTTAATATCACTGCAACACTAAATTGTATTCAAACCAGTAATGTAGAGTATTTAATTTTCTGTCTTTGTTGTCTTTATTTCTATTTGCCTAAGATCAGAAAAGACTGAATCCATATTACCAAATATGATAGAATAACTCATATGATTTTTTCTACAGTTGAATTGTTCCTTTTCTTTCCCTGCCACATTTTGTGAGATTTTGTTTACACTGTTTCATCCTTAGCAATCTGAATGCTAAATTGCACTGCTGATTTAAAGTCTTAACCCTATTTCATGAGTCTGCCAAGTATATCTATCCTTTTCCTGTTGACAACTTACTTTAAGTAGCACTTGAGTAATTTATCTCTGTGAATAATTGCTAATCAAAATTTTCACAGGTTTCATAGGCTGCTGAAATTGCTAAAGAAAGTTTAGATTTTTTTCTCTGTTTTTCTTACCTCTAAATAACAGCAGATAGTGACATATGCTTCAGATCACTGATATCAAATAAGTTTTAATAACAATTTCAGAGATTCGTACATATATATTTACTCACTGATTCTTAGACTTTAGCTGAATGATACATTCTTTTTAATCTTTTATGAAAGATTAAAAAGAATGAAAGATTAAAAAGACTTTTACTAATAGCATAGTAAAAACTCAATTTAGAAACTGATATTAAAAAACCATAATATGAACAGAAACATGAGTCACAACAGTAAATATTTTGTGTTGCATCTTGGCTTTCTTTGCACTTTTCACATTCACTTCTCTTCTATAAAATTCTACAATGAATGCAAATGTTAACAATTAGGTAAAAAAGTGTCAACCTCCTTATGTGAGAAATTTGATAATTTAATAAAAGTCAAACATTAATTTCCAGTGTCTGCATTTAATGAGGGTAACAAATAGAGGCTTTTATAAAACTTTTTAAAACTTTTGTGACCTAAAGATATTTTATTCCACAATTTTTTTTTGTTACAAAGTATTAAGGTAGAAAGAAAATTGAAGCACAGTAATATAATAATATGTGACAAATATGTTGGAAAATAAATCCAGAAATATCAGGTTTTATGCAATGCTCTTTCAGGCCTTGATTTATGACTCAAAGAAATATTATTCAAAATGATGTGATGCCATGTATAACACTAGACTACCAAAACTGTCATCTGAAGAGAAATTTATTTTCCTCATCTTTCTTATGAAGTCTACATGTGTACTACTTTCCATTGGTTTATTAACGTGTAAAAGAAAAGAGTGTTTCAGTCAGTCAGTCAGAGGAAGGATAATGGAAAGATCTGACTATAGCAATGTGAGTTTGTTTTTCAGGCAACAGCCTAGTGAAGTAGCATTAGAAACAAGCTACTAAGAGATGATCTGTTGAATCATCCCAAGCTAACATTTCACAATATACCATACACCTAAGGGACCAGACTAACACTTTCAAAACTAATTCATCTTACAGCAGTTCTTGTCTGACAACCATTAGAAAAAAACATAAATCATGTGCAGTGTAAAAGAGAAGAAACAAAAAGCATATGACCTTGATCTCTCAAAAACATATGCTGATATTTAAATTTACAATATTCCATGAATTGTTCCACCAAGATAATTTCCTCAACCAAAATTTAAACAGATGAGTTAGGCAGACGTGTACATTGTTGTCACTCTTCTCACAGCTAATAAAATTAATCTTCTGAATGAGTCCTTGTAGGGTCAGAGTTCTTGACCTCCACATCCCTTCAGGAATAAGCCTTTCATTATGACCTATATACAGCACCTAGCTGTGTACAGCAGAGCCTAAGCTACAGCTGAGACTTCAATGCTTACGCATTAGGATGAAGTCTAATGTGAATATGAAATGAGTAATGTTATTAAGATATGCATGAATGTAGAAGGGCAATTTTATTTTCAAATAATTTGCAGTATTTTAGAACTTATTTCTGTGTCACTTTTAAATTAAACTCTTTCTGACAAACTTCTTCAGAAAAGATGATGTTGGTAGGAGACAAGTAAATACCAGGTAAAGTTTCTTCTGTGTTTAATTTAAACTAGATTTTAATTCCCCAGAAGAGAGGGATTTTTTTTTTCCCCCACATTTTTACCGTAACCCAAACCTGCCCAACTCTAAACCCTACCCTAACCCTAATGCTAACCCTAACCCTAATTGTAACCCCAGATTAAAGGGTCAAGGCAAGATCTGATCACAAAAGATATTTTGTGTAGGACCTTCAACAGGATGTTGTTAATGGCCGTGATACCTTCTTTCCAAGACTTCTTGTCAAGAATGAACATAAAAGCCCCTTCTTAGAATCTGTGCTTTTTTAAAAAAAGCTCACAGTGCTTAAGATAGTTGAGCATAGATTGATGAACATATTCAAGACCTCAGAAAAAGTTATAGACTAGATAAAGTGAATGACACTGTTTTCTTTGTGTCATAGAAGGTTTAATTGTCCAGGACATCCATGAAAATATTAAATATTCAGAAACCTTGTATCAGTCCCTATGAAATCTGTGTAGAAGCTTGTCTCTGGAAATCACATTTGAGAATTATGCAGTTATTAAGTGGTTTCTAATGTGTTTATTCTATTGATGTTGCATCCTTCTGTATTTTTGAAGTATTGTATTGTTGAAATATCAGGTGGTACTACATCAAATACAGAAGCTCACATGTATTTTTTTATATATATAGGCTCTAAAAAAGTAACTCCACAAACATAGGAAGAAGAAATCAGAATTATTTGGCTGAAAGTATTTTCTTTTGAAAAATTTTCAGCTTCTACTGATTAATTGCACCATCTTAATTCTTTGTTGTGAAAGTTGGCACAATATTAACTCTCACAAAGTGCTTTGAGTTTCAATAGTTTCTCAAGATTTATTTTACAATCTTCATAACATCAGATATCCTCAGCTACATTTTTGACTGTTGGAGGTATTCCCCATTTGATTTCTTAGTGTTTATGCATCTCATGAATTTTATAACTATCTTCAATTGAAATACTTTATGAATTTGTGGAATAAGAGTATATCTTACCTATATTCAGATACAGAAAGTGTTTTCTCAGCACCTGTTTATTCTGTATTATTGTTGGAAGTTTCATTATTCTCATCTTGTTGAAAGCTTGCATCATTGCCATGTTTATACTATACTTCAATTCCTAATGTCCAAACATCAAGAGTAGCAGACCTTTTTCCTTGATATTTTTTTTTGTTAATACTCATCATTGCTCATGGTTTATAGAAATTAGTAGATTTTTTCCATTAGTGAGGTGTTTGAAAATTTTTCATTTCCAGCTGAAATGTCTAGGCAAAGGTGCTGTTATTTTTGACAATGGAACCATGACTCATTAGTTATATAAGAAGCTTCTTGGAAAGAACTGACTACAGAGGTGAAAGCCCCTGTCTAATATAGACTTTAAGGTTAAAACCAAACAAAGAAAACCAGGGTATATTAATTCATTACTAATTTAATATCATCTCAGAAAAATATTCATTAGAATTCTGGAGGAGTAGTGATATGCAATTGTATATATATAAACTGTGTTGCATAAACTACATCTAGTGAATTTTGGCATTTTGCATTGAATAAAATATTAACAAGACAAGTTTGTTATTTATAAATTAGCTGAATCCATGAGTAAAATATTTATACAAAATTATGCCACCATCAGGCTTTCTTCATAAACAGCTGGATAAATTATATATGAATATGTTTTACATCTTTCCGATGCTACTCCCTGAAATTCTGCCTGTATGACTAAGGAGCAATTCAACATGAGCATAAATTCACATATTGGTATTTAAATTTGCCAAAGTGCTTTGAGTTTCCATAAATATGCTAAGTCAAGGTAGGGAGTGCTTTCCGTTCTCTGTATTTGACATTGACATAAGAATTTAGCAACTTTTTCTATTCTATATGAGGATAAAATTTTAAAAATGTGATAAAAACAGCAGTAGATCCTGCAAGATAACTAGATATGTAGAAACCCCCACAGATGATATGGAAACAGTAATTTTGCTCCTTGATTTTAGCCAGAAATTCTAACTTTTGTTGAAATCATTGCCAAAACTGACATATGCTTGTGGAAGTTAAAAATTTTAACAAGTTATGTTTTGTTTATATTTATAGAAATAATACTTTCTACATTAGGTTATGGTGGCTTATAAATAACAGGAGTCAACTTTGTCAGTTAGCATTTTGGTAGGTTTGCAAGCATGTAGAGGGAATGAAAGCAGAATGCTGCAGAAGAAAAGATTTTGAGGTAAGTGATCATTATAATGACAAAATGATATGGTGACAGTGGAGGTACCAGTATAAGCCATTCCTTGGTCATGTTGCTAAAGATGCCATCTTCTACAGCTTCTGGAGCTGCATTGCCTTTTGAAAGTTATTGTTAGAAGTTATTATTCATTTGGTTTGAATTTCTGGTTTTTTTGGTTGGTTGGTTTTTTTGGTTAGTGACTGGAACACTTGATGAAATAAAAAACCTGAAATAACCATACCCCTCCAAAGAAACCCCCTCACTCCAAAACTGAGAAGAAGTCACTTATTGCAAGGATGAAAAAGATGCTTGAAGTTTTGCTCTGCCCTACTACCTACTATTCTAGAAGATATAGCTTTCTATCTATAGCAAAATGGCACATTTCCACATTACCTCTACACATACATTTCTTCATTTGTGCGATGACACAAGATAACTTAAACAATTGTTTGATCAAAATGTTGGCAACATGGTCATTCAGAAAGGATTTTGTCCTAAAAACAGAAGTTCAGATTTTTTACAGTTCAAAGTGTGCTGACTCATATAAACCACTTTTAAGCCCTGCCACAGATGACTAATACTAAACTTGTCCTACCCACAGGCACTTATCAAATGTCAGCCAATTACCAACATCCATATAATGAAATATCTATGCCCACTGCCCACACTCATTGAATGATAAAGGCACCCACAGCCTGGTTTGGATTAGTGCTTCTTGAGATAGTGTTTAGAAGGGATAGACTCCACAGAAACAAAACTTGGAAGGCACTACAGAAATTCTCCAAGATGCTGTTGATATGCAGAGGAAATTATTTTGCAGTTGGAAAAGACAGATCTAGTAAGATG
This sequence comes from Pyrocephalus nanus, assembly GCA_038380795.1. Taxonomy (NCBI): domain Eukaryota; kingdom Metazoa; phylum Chordata; class Aves; order Passeriformes; family Tyrannidae; genus Pyrocephalus; species Pyrocephalus nanus. The sequence goes on from CM076260.1 coordinate 102,056,708, forward strand.
TTCAAGAAAAAAAAATACCCTGTTAAAAGATATTCTGCAAATTAACATTTTTCTTTTCCTTCTTCAATCCCTGGCACAGGAATCCTCAGAAATCTTGACTCTCCATATGAAAAGGTTTTCATTTAGCACATCTTTTATGGTGGAGTCTGTGAGCTAAAGGCTAGACTCCACTACCATTTATCTGTCTGGATCAAGTTTTTCACTTATGCTGACAAACAGAAAGGCCAGTTATTTGCAAAGTCCCTGGAGGGACACAAATAAACAGAAAGTTTAACTTTAATCTTTTGGAAAAAGTCTACTTTGCTGTAAGCAAACAAACCTTATTCTCTTAAAACTACATTTTAAGTCATGAAACAGAAGCCCAGTGATCTCTACAAAATTTCAGTAAAGCTCTGGATTTTCTCATGGGATGTGTGATTTGGTGGATGAGAAGCTGTTTTTTGCCAATCCAGAGAAACATCATATAGGTCAGTAGACCCTGTTACTGTAAGTCTGATGTTTAGGTAGGATATAGGAAAGGTGCACGGTTCTCAGTACAATTCTTAATTTGAAGACATTCTACATTTACTTATTATAGAGGCAAAGAGGAAGATAAGCAGTTAAAACAGTTTTAAAGGACAAAAAATACAGTGAATACTTGTGGCATTCAGTGGATAGAAAATGCCAACATTATAGGCCATACCTCTCATGTGTCTTATCTGAAGCCCATTAACTTCACAGGAAAGCTCCAGTGCACCCTGCATCTGGTTCTGGATCAGCAGATTGTAACTAGCAGTCATTTAATTTGATCACTTTCATTAAAGTTCACTAAAAACTGAACCTTCTTGTGTTCCTGCTTTTTCTAAAGCACTCTACATCTAGCATTTAAATAGCTTTGGTTTTAGTGTTACTTCAGGCATTTTTCATCCCAAGGCTCTTAAAGAAACATCGGCTATTGCTTGCTACTGTAGACTAACATTATTACCCTTTAGGTAAGTACACTTTGTATAAGACTTTCTAATTTTCATCCTCAAGTAAGGAACGAAACCCACTGTCTATATCTCTACAGCATTCTTTTATAACCTCTAACTGTAATAGAGTTTAAGATTTTTCCCTTTCTTACTGACAGGATTGTTAATTCCCTGAAGGCACAGTTTTTGGTTGGATTATGTAGACCTGCACTCTCATTGAGAAGTTCCTAAAAAGTATCTCCTATCACTTCCAGATAGATACAGTTATTGATATATAGTCTATTGACTACATTACCTAATTTCAGGGACTAATTACTTCAGAAGACATTTTTTGGAAGGGTAAGAATTAAAGCTGTGACTCATATATATAGTAAAGAGAGTACAAAATAGTTACTGTATAATCTGAGTACAGTGCTATAACCTATATGACTGGTTATACCTGAAATAACACAGGATATTCAACCTCCTTTATTCTTCACTCAATTCCACGGGAGTTGCTAGTGTCTGTTTACAGTGAAAATGCTATTAGCACACTTTTCCAAGGATGAGTTCAAACAACAGAATTCAGCAGAGTGAGCGTATTTTTGGAATATCAACATGGAACTGGGCTCTGGCTACTTTTAAAATACACTGTGGCATACATTTGTAGTAACTGGAAAGAGAAATTTTTAACCTTTAGCATCAGTGGAGATTACAACTTGGTTATCCACAAAACTGATCTGACAAAATATGTTGTTGTCAACCAACAATACAGTGCTGTTGCTGCCAGTATCAGGCTGAGTTTGCAGGACTTCAGGAGGAGTGCCTCTTAGATTTGATTTCTCTGAACTTCTCTGCACATCTCATCTGAATGGATGTGATGTTAAATCACCTTCCTGTTGCTCTTTGGAGAGCGTCTAGATGGAGTTCATTGTCAATGGTTTTTACTATAGACTCTGAGATATGTGGCTAATATGGAGTCTACTGTGTATGTGTTATCACTTTAGAAAAAGAAAAAAGGTAATTTTGATTCAAGTTTTGATAAAATGTGTAGTTGTCATTGTTTTGCTGTGGAAAAAATACCTTTTCTGAGGGAAATAGAGACCAAGAAAAGGAGCAGCATCAGAAGAGGGAACAAGCATTATGAAAGTCCATAGAAGAATAGGACACTTTTTGAATATGATGAACTCTCTGTGAGCATAGTGGACTGTTATGTGAATGTTCAGGTTTTACTGTTGTTTACTGTATCTTCCCTATGTTGTACCCCCATAATTTTATAAAAATTCCCTCAATTTATTTATTCTGTTTATTCCTACATCCTCATTGGTTATGCCTCTCCCTAATCTTCCTTATAAAGGCAAATTCCCTATTTACTTTTCCTTATGTGGTTAGGTAACATCCTCAGTTCTGGAATGTTCTGCTTCTGCTGTATATAAGGCAGGAACCATTTTAGTAAAGAGCCTACTTACCTGCACCTGAATCCAGAATAGGTTGTCATTCCTTCTAGCTGTGACACTTTTCTTTCCCCCGACATGGAAGATGCAAGCTATTGCATGCAATTTCCAGCTGTCATCCAGGAGAACTTGAGGATCCGAAGAATAGCTCCATTTATAAGTTCATAAAACAACATTAAAAGATATTTGCATGAGAAAACTGTTTACATTCTCAGTGGTTTTTGCAATGTTTTTGTACTTAACACAAGGAACATTTGAACTTTTCAGGCACTTAGACTTTCTAAAAAATGAAACCATCAGAGACGGAATGTAAATTTTTGAGACTCATTTATTTATTTAGACCAAACACATTTGGTATTAGTGTTGCTACTGTTATAACTGTTTATGGAATCTTTCTTCTGATAAACTGTCAGAATAGTTGACTTTGACTTTTTGACATTTGATTTTGTGTCAACTGTTTGTGCAGATGCAATCAACCTCAGTGTTGTTTTAAGTCTAGTTGACAAAAAAAAAAAAAAAAACAAGGTGGAATACATTTGAAAATGTTTCCAACTATAGCCAGGTTTCATTTTTTTACTCTTCTAGTGCTGAGCAAAAATACCAATAAAATATTGATTATGGCACCACTTCTAAAATTCAAATATATATTAGAAGACAATCTTATGACATATTCCAATTACCCCTAGTGGTTATCCATTAATGTGAAGTTATTAATATTTTATCATCTGGTGGTTTTCAGAAATATTTGCATAAATAACGAAAGTTTCACAAGCTAAGGGAATCAACAGAGTGTCAAAGCATGCCTTCTATCAGTCTTCTGATGCTGTGTTCTGTAGACTGTGAGTAGTTGTTCCTTTTTTAAGTACTGAACCTAACATAAAACATTCTGCAGCTTTTCTCTCTTCATTGAGTCTCCTCCTAGAACCAAATGAAAGGCTGCGTTTCTGCAACATTTTCTGTTTGATTCGTTCCTTAAACAGCTGTATGTAAGACACACAACCTCCCTTTGTACCCCCATTTTTATTCTAATTCCTATTTGAAAATGCCTTAATCATAGTCACTTCTTCACTGGCTTTGTGTTTAACAGTAAAGAAAAGAAAGTATGAGCTAAAAATACCTATTCTTCATGTTGTTTCTAGTTGCAGGCTGATTCAGATCAAGACTTTCATTCATGCCGCTTTGTCAGTAGTTCATGGACTCAGTCTACTTTCACTCTCAAGGTTTTTCTGAGGGTATTTTCTCTATCCTTAGCACAATCTTTGTACTTATGTATTTCTGCTGTCACAAAGATGTGTTTATATCACTTTCCTGTGCTTATTGTTTTTATTTGAGACTGGAAGGATTCAGCTATGTCTTGAGCAGTTTTACAATATTTTGTCTCCTTTTAGAGTGAAAAGGAACAGTTACAGTCCATTTTAAAAAACATTTTTTATGACTATTCATTTAATGCCTGGGTTTTGTGATATAAGCACAGGGGTTTTTTTGGGAAGCTGTCTTGAGACTCTAGACAGGTTTGCTTTAAAGCCATTACTGACTTAATTTTTCATCTGTCTGTGGCAGTCTTATGAAAAGGAAAGAACACATTTTTCCCTTTATGATGTTTTTCTGGTTTTCCTCTTAGGAGGTCATTCCCTGTTCTATTGCAGTCAGTGAGCAGCTGATTATGCATTTGTAGGTTGCTCCTTGGGAAAGTCCAGTCTTCTTCAATTAGACCTGTGCTGTATTTTTATGCAGGAAAACATGTTGGTTATAGGATATATTAACAGTTGGGCAGCTCATGAGCCTCTTTTGCCTTTTCATGTGATCTGATCACAAATCTTATTAAAGTATAGGACTTCAGGTATGTTATAATTTGTTATGGTTGGTGATATGAGTTTACACTCATCTATATCTTATTTGTGCAAAGTGCACTTCCACGTATATTTCTTCATGATTGCTTGGTGTTAAGATCAATTTAGAATGTTTCCCCATACTGGCTAAAGAGTGGTAAAGTTTGACTCTAAGTATGTAATTTCAAATTTTATCTCCCAGAGAATGTGCTAGTATATTGATAGAATTGTTGATGCCTCTGTTAGCAGGCATCATACTTATTAATATTTTATTTCTTAATAATGGCAAATACCTATTTCCTGTCTTTTGCAGTGCTGCTTCAACAGTAATGTTGTTTTCTGCAGGTTATCTTGCTCCAGCATATTAGCTCTACAATTCCTGACATCTCACTTCTGGTAAGATGTCTGTATATCTGCAGATTAGAGAGAATAATTCATTACTAGGACAGTCCTAAAAAAAAACTCCCTTTTTTATTTTCTTTCCTTTTTTTAATAGGAGGGGAAGAAGTCTCCCATTAGAATATGGATGGTGAAAAATTCTAATTTTTCTCATGAAAAAATCTCCAACTTTGAAGAAATGCTGCCTCCAGCCCCCAGCTTCCAACACCCTTAGAATAATTCTTGGTATCTTTCTGCTTAAAGTGACAAGGAAATTTAGATAAACTGTACTTTTCACATTTTAAAAAATATACTGTAAGGTGTCAAAATTTAAAAGTGAAAGTGTTACTTCCAGAGGAAAACTGTTAAGTGTTGAAAAGAGAAATAGAGAGAGCAAAAACCCCAAAATAGCTAAAGAAGGATCTTTTCATGGTCACGAATTATAGTATATGACACGGTTTATTGCAACAGAAGAAGACAGATACCCAAAATCCAGACAGTTTATTTCTTTCTAAGAATGTTACTTTACTATTTCCTAATGATGTTGCAGTCAAATGTTGTAGAAAAAAAAATAATTATTCTTTCTCCCTGTGTTGGTTTCTCTTTGGACCATTTTTTGCCAGCATAAAATATAGAAAGCATTTCCACAAGTTTAACCTGAAAAGAGGTTTTAAAGGAAACTTATAAATTTTCCTCTTCTTTCACTTTTATCTTTATAAAATCATTTTACATTTTTTGGTTTCAAATAAAAGAAATATTTATATGCAGTCCTTTACCAAACTTTTGGAATGAGCCATTTTTAAATGCCTTCTCTGGCACAACAAAAAGGAATTTTGTTTCTTCTCTATTGAGCAACTGAAAGGAGTTGGTTGCAGTTCTGAAGAGGTCTTCAGTTTTGTCTTTTAGTGACTAAATTTAGACATTTGGATTTGTGTTAAGACCTTCTTTGTTAGATTCAGCCAGATGGCAAATGACAGTGAAGTGTTAACAATCCTCTCCTTTCCCCTCTTCTGCCTTGTTTTATTGCAGAATGTCTATTCATTTCAATGTAAAATTGTACTATTTACATGCAAGTTCACTCAAGGGCGATGCTTGTCCTGGAGTTGGATGTTTCTCCATATGGATTAGGAGAAAAGTGTCATTTGAAAGCCCATCACCTTGGTAGTGGGGTTGAACAGCAGCTAGTTTTTCTTTCTCTAGTTTTCCTGTTATTAATGACTCTGCACATCTGTCTTGGTGATTTTATTCAACCACATGTCTCTGTGTGGAGCTAGGTCACTACTCCCATGCACTGTCACTAGAAGGAAGGGCTATATTAGGATTTAAGGCTTCTGTGTTCTGATGCCTGGCTATTTAAAGCACTCTTTGGAGAATGAGTGCTATGCGTAGGTATAGCTAGATCCTTAATGTCCTGAGGGAATTGATGGAAATGTTTATAGTTGCAAAATTATTCAGGATAATCAGAATTTAAATGTCCTCAAGGAATGTTTGGGAGAGAATCTTAAACATAAACCAGGCATTGGGGGAATTCTCATGACAAGTGGTTTTTGTTTTAAATATAAATTAGTACACACTGGGAAAAATTACTCTGTTACATATATACACTGAATTCTATATCCAGTAACTCAGGAAAAATGTGTTAGAATTATTACAATGAAAACCTCTGTTTCTGAAAACTGTACACAAAGTGTTGGACTAAGAACTAAACCAAAAATTAATGTAAAATAAAAAATATCTAATCCCTTTTGAACACATGGTCTTAAAAACTGTTAGTTGTTTTTTTTCCCCTAAGGTCACGCATTACTGTACACTAGGGAAACCAGCAGAAGGAGCACAAAGCTTGTGTTCCCCCACTGGCTGTGTCATCACTGAGATTGCCATAGCATGGTGCTTGTTTGCACCTCACATGACCGAATTCCTGTAAGAGTTGGTACAGGCTTTGCAAGGAGAGGATGTGGGAGATACTCAGTAGTCCAAGGGCACAGATTGCTGCTGTGCAGTGGCTGCAAGGCTTGATGAGAAGGGCAGAGGGGTTGATGGGTGACTCCTCAACACCAACAAAATGAGGTGGTTGAGCAACTGGAAGACAAAAAAACTAAAATGAAATCAGCCTTCAGTGGGTTAGGAATCCAAATTTTAAAAAATACGGAAGTGGGAAAATACTTATGAGAAAAAAAGAGTGAATCAGAACTGAGACTATGGTTCAGCTTTTTGGTGGAAGGACCATCTTTGGGAAAGTCAGTTCTAGGTCTTGAATTTGTACCATCAGAAAATTTTGAATCCAGTCTTCTGGCTCTTCTGCACTGAAGGATCCTGACAATTTCTATACTACTTTGGTCCATCCAAAGTACAGGATTACGTCAATAAGACACCAGAGTAATATATGTAAAATTTTAGTGCATTTAACTCAAAGATGGCCCTCAAATTAGAGATGGAAACCAGAAATACAGGATTTCTAGAATATAATCGCTTTTGTATTTATTGCTGCACTTCAACTATGAAATGGACCCAGCTGGAAACTCAACTGAGAAATGCTTCATATTTGAGTCCTTTAAGGAAATACGAATTGGAAATGCAGTAGAGACATTTCACTGGTTCCTACTTTTGTTTGATTTTACACATTATGAATTAGATTTTTAATAAATTATACATGAATACACAGCTGTTGTTTCTAGTGTAACATTACTACGGTGAACAGCCATTGATAACTTGTCATAGGAACAAGGGATGTCAAGAGCCATTTTATAACCATCCTGTGTGTAGAAAAGAACAATAATTTCCACTGGTGCAAGATATTGCCTCCGTGTGGATTGCATATGTATCTTTGCATGCTGTGACTTCTGATTATTAAAATTTGAGATGTTTGGAACATATAGGTGAAAAAAAAATCATTTTATTTTAACATCATTTGCTGAAGTAAAGCTTCTGTAATGATATTATGGTCCAAGGTGACAAATATGAACAATCAATCATGTACTTTGAGGACAGAAATAGAAAACTACAAAAAAGTATAACGGAACTACCTTTTTATTATTCACAAGAACACTTTACATGTACATAAATATAATGTTAAGAGGAACATGCCTCAATATTTTTTTCTCATCTACTCTTTCAGGAAGGGTTAAAATACAAATTAATATAACTAATACTTCAGGAGTGGATTTTTTCCAAAGCTTGAATTGTTGTCTTTCTGTGTTTTTATGCTGTAACATAATAATTTTCTTCACTATTTCCATTTTTTGCATGGTAAAATAATTTATACTTTTGAGAAAGATGCTGCTTGTGCAATAAATGGTGTATCTGTGAAGACTGTGTTGTTATATGTTGAAAACCTTTTAAATTTCTATAATTTTTGATCAAGTTTTGAATTTGGTCATTATGTAATCCACTCTATAGTGAATGAAAGGAAAGAAAATTCAATTTAATATTCACTTCAGTTCATATGTAAATGAACCAATTCATCCCTTCTATAATTGAAAGACAGAAGACTGATTTCAAGAAAAGCATTAGATGCCTTCAGAAAAAGAAGCCTTCTGTTATGGTTGACACAATATGTTGGGATTTTTTATCCATGTATAGCAGACTCTCTTTGCAAGAGAGTTTTTAAGTAAAAAATTCCAAATATTTTCAAATTGATTTAGACTAGGAAATTATCAGATCAAATTCTGAAAATAGCTCTTCATTATGTCATAGCAAAAAATTGTGATGGTTCGTGTGAGACTTGATCCCCTCTATTGGAATGTGACTGCAATTAGGGTGCTTAAAGAAAAAACTTGTCCTAGCTGTATCACATCTTAACAACTTTAGCTGAATTGCAATCTGATTTTTGATTTTAAGTCATAAAAATCATAATCCTGATGCTTTTAAAAAAAAAACACACAACATTGTACTATCCTGATACACAAGATTTTTACTAATTTTTTGCATGTTTATATAGAGTGTGTAAAAGACATTTGTAAGGCAGGGTGGAATGGAGTGTTGCAATGTATGTCTTAAAATAACTTGATCTTCTCTATACTTTTCATTAAGGAGTTACTTTACGTGTTGTATCTCCCCACCTTAAAAATAGTATTTTTGCCCTCAGTTCTCATAGTTTTTGTGCATTGTCTTCTACTGGAATCAGAAATTCACATTAATTGAAAATATTATTTCTGATATTTCAAGAAAGTCTTTTATTAGGATCATATTAAGAATCTGTATTAAGAATTTTTTTAGAAAATTTTGGTCAGAATTGTACAAATAGCTGAGTACATTGCACAGGACAACTGCAGAGAACCAGCAGCATCAACACCTTTTAGATTTTTCTTCTCCCACTCATCCTTATGATCCATGATGGATGGAAAAAAAATCATCTTTCCTTCTTTGAGCATTTTCTCTTTTATGAACAGCCCACCACAAAACTGAGGTTTTTTTTGAAGATCAACCTTCATTTTTTTATGCAATACCCAATATATTTAATAAATTTTAACATATAATGGAACAGGAGAGACATTGGAGAGATATATCAAAGTCACTTGTGTTCCTACCCAAAGCCTCTGTGCCTTTGGCAGACAGAATGTGTACCTTTCTCTCTTGGTATAAGGCACAAGGATATTTAAAATAATAGGAAGCCTTACTACGTAGATTTCAAACAGCCTTTTCTTAACCCTTGGATCTGTGACCTTCCATTGAGTTTTTTAGATGGATATTCAATTTCAGTGAACACCAGAAAAACAATTAATTTCACACACTATAGATGTTGCTTGTTTTCCCACTAATAATCTTTCTACTAATTCATAAAGCAGAAGTTACGAATCCTTTGAACAATTACTGTCAGTCCTTGCTCTACTACCAGTATTTACACAGAAGCAGCCAGTGATTAACTGCTACAGACTAAGGCTGGCTTATGAAGTCCCACTTTCAGTGGTGAGCCTTTTCTCACAAAAGTAGTACATTTGAGATCTTCTGGTGACAAATTTCTTTTTCAAATTGGTGTTTGATTTGTATGAAAAATCAAGAATCGTCACATACATAAGCAGATATAGCTCAACAATGTTTAAAAAATTGGATTTGCTAAAAAGATCCTCAGTTTTATTATTTTTCTGAAAAAATGGTGACTTTTAATGATCATTAGAAAGCGTAATGTTTAAAATTGCAACATATTTCTTCATAGGTTTTTATGCAAAGTGGCTAGAAAGACTCAGATACATTCTTAGATGAATTATTAACAAATGTATACAATTAACAAATACAAAGAAGCATCAAAAACTTATCTATCAATTTCCATTATTTTCCTGTATAAACTAAGAATATTTCCTATTTAATTATGCAATTCCATCTTACATCAGCATCTGTACATATTATGATGTGGTATTAATTTTAATTAATTTACGTGTAATAAACACAGATAAAACCTTTCAAATTGTAACTTAGCTGCACCTATCTAAGATGTCCTTAATTCTCTGGATGCAGCCAGTATAAACTGTACCCTCTAAGAATGATCAGGAAAGTATTTAGTATGCATGTTTATAAGACAATATTATTCAATTTAAAGGATTAATATTTTCTACAAAAAAACTTTGTTGTCTGGAGAAGCTGATAAGGAAAAATTTGAATTCTGATCAGATGCTTGAGGCAAGGCCCAGCAGTAAATACTCTTTTTTTAGGGAAATAGTGGGAAACAAAAATGTAATTATAGCTTCATCAATTGATGAGTGCATGTGTTGATTTCACTGCAAACGATTTTTTTTTTCCTTTCTAGTTTAAAGAGATGAATGTTTGAGAATCACATTCAGAGTTTGAACTTTGGTAAGGTACGAGTAATAATATTTTGCTGCACCTTGTAAAAAGGAGAAAAATATATAAGGATAATTCAAATAGGAACGGCAGGAAATAAAAGATTGTGATGTCAGTGAAAGAAAATACTTGTGGTTGTTGGTGATGAAGTCTGACTCTAGCACTTGGCTAGCAGCTGGATGATCTTTCTATTTGTGACTGAATAAATTCCATTTGGGAATCATTAAAACCCAATATTCATTAAATAGTCAAAAATCCTGTTCTGGTGCATTATGGCCTCTGAAAAAATAATCAAATACCATGTTTTATTTTGAAATATCTAGTAGCCTAGAAAATTGAGTTTTTTGAGGTGAAGAAGTAAGTACTTGTATATGTACATCACATAAGTGTGTTTTTTTTACCCCAGAAGGTAAAATGTGATTTAGTTTTAGTAATACCCAGAACTTGTCTCCTAGTCTGTTGAAAAGAGGAAGATTTTATTATGATCATGGGCTACTGAGCTTCAATGCAGTTGTTTGAGTTTTAACAGCTGCTCACATCTACATGTGTGTTATGCAATTCTAAGATTTCCAGTGGGATTTTATGACATTTTTTGTTACTTCTTTACAGATTGTTTATTGTTTTACTGGCATTTTACCCATTGTACATTTTAGAGAAGAACACAGTTCAATATATTTCTCTGAAATCAAAGAGCAAACAGGCTTGAGAAATAGTTATGACTGAATGCTGTAAAAGGAATTTGAAAAGGTAATATCTTATTTTGGCAATTAAATATCAAAATGCAAAGAAGGCACTGAAAGCTGGGCTTTCAAGCCCTGCGCAGCTTTAAACTGCATGTATGTGTTATAAAAAATAGTGAAAGTTGGAAAACGCAGCAAAACGCCCTTTTTTTTCCTTCCAAAGTAACTGTCCAGACTGTTTCAAAGAAATCTTCTATCATTATGGTCAGCAATGCACATTTCAAGCTTTTTATTCCTGTTAGTTCTGCAAAGCCAATAAGGGAAAATGGGGACAAGTCTGAGTGTGCTTCACCATCTTTGAGAAAATCATTAACTCTGATCTAACTGTCAACATCTTTACATTAGTAACAAGACACTATAGCAACAATAAAGTCATAAATCTGCAGTGGTGGAATGTTGATACAATGTGAAGAGAGCAAATTTACCAGGCCAAATTCTATGTTTGCTTGCATGCTTGCAGTCCTAAACTGTCCCTCTAAGGCTACAATAATAAGGGGAAGTAGCAGAGCTACTTTTGACTAATGTGGGGCCTGATATTGTTTGCCTGTATCCCAGAATGGAGCAGATCCTTGGAGACCCACAACTAAGTCTCCTCTATCTTAAAAGTACTGAATGGCCTTCACTTTAGAACAAGTGTATATGATTCTTTCAGGACAGTACCACCTATTGGATACACTCCTTTGGAAAAGTAGTACTTGATAAAGCACTGATGTGCTTGCAAGTCTGTCAAGGATAAGGGAAAAACATCACCATTGTCTTGAACTTAATGCAAACTCAGACTTCCTAATTGCATGCATTGTAGCAGAGATGGTATAGAAATTGTTCTCAAACAATCTATTTCTTAAATCAAATTTTATATGTGAATATGTAGATATGCACTTACACACACATAATGCAAATATATTTTTGTAATCAGGTAAGCCCAAAATTATCCAGAAAGTCGCTGTTATAAGACTGGCAAAACAAGCTACATTAAAATGGAATTGTGTGCAGAAGCGGAGGGGGAAGCTACAATTCTTAATTCATTTAAACTAAACTGGCAAGAATGATAATCTGCTGTTTCGAAGACACTTTCAACTGAAGGGCTCCCAAACCCTTTTACATATAAGCTAAATGACAGAACAGTGCAAGCTTGGCTCCGTTTTCTGGCAGAGGAATTCATGAGAAAACTTAGCCAGGCTTCACAAAGCAATGAGGATGCATTTTGTTTTACTTTCTCCATTGACAGCATAAGAGGCTTATGAGCTTATTCACTAGTGCACTTCCTTTTCGTAGGGAACAGTAGGGCTCTTTTCTGTGTAGGGCAATTAATGCAACCAGAACCTCTTATTATTCAGGAAAAAAAACCCAGAAGATAATTCATGTGAGCCTGTGCACCTGCATAATTAACCAATTGTAAAAAAAATATAAAAAAATTTAGTGGTTAGAGTAGATGACACAACAAGTACCAGAGGGGGTGGAAGTAACAAAAGAGAAGAGATAACTAAATCTTTTGAATGGTCTCTATCTACTACAGATGGAAACAAAAGAGAAGCCCACAGAGAGCACAGAGAATCAGTGAAAGGATGTAAGAAGACAGAGTCAGTGTTATACCAGCTAAAATTTTGTTGTTGTTGTTGTTGTTTTTTGTTTTTTTTTTTTTTTTTTAATTCTATGGGCAAAAATTCTCATTGTAGTTGATCTGAAAGGGAAGATACAAAGTATGTATTTTATTAAAAGGAGTTAAATCTAATTTATAAAGCTCAGAATTTGGGAAATGTGTCTCATTTAGAACAAAGTCTGACAAAATTTTTGAATGAGAATAGATGTGAAATGTGTACCAGGAGACAGGTTTGTTAATCTAGTCCTGCTCACTGAATGTATTTCTTCTACTGCAAGTCACCAGTTTCTTGAGATGAGTTGTTTGTGATTAATTTTTTTGGGTCAGATGAGAATGGTTAATGTAGCCACTTGCTCTATGAAGCTTCTTGGGAGTAGGAAGATACATGTATATTCCAGTCTGTAAGAAAGGAATTTCTGTTGGACTGCCTCTTGTTTTGTGTGAAAGAGTGACAATTTAATACTAATGTTGTTTTCAAATTTTCACAGTCTGAGGTGAACATCTGATTTGTGTGGAGGGAAAACAAGAGGGGAAACAGAGCAAAAACTGCATCTTAGCTCCTTTATTGCTTTACTTTTAATGATGGGATACACATGCTCTGTCCTTCTTAGGATTGACAGAGGTTTGCCATGTCAGACCAGAGCAAAGCAACTACATTCAAATTTCATTTGCATGCAGGGTGTGTGGGTGCACTCATAGGGGCATGAAAATACTACCAGAGAGGTCTCTTGCTTTGCCATCCCATTCTGGCTCTAGTACTGCAAGGTGTCACCTTCCTGCTGCTTATCAGAGCCTCCTCAGCCCAGCCAGCCAAAGTAGTGTCAGTGTTCTACAGCTGCCTGAGGTGCCCGAGTTCACCCTGTGAAACGGGTATTTACAGGTCAGCAGCCTGGGTATAGAAGCTGTTTAACAGTTGCCACAAAACCTTTCTGCAAGGCTGTGTGTGAGGTGCCACTGAGCCTCAGCAAAGCCAAGCACTTGAAACAACCTTGGTCATTTTCAAATAATTTATTCACCTACCGTCAAGCTTTTGATATTCTGAGCTATTCACTGAGTTATCGTACCCTAGACTCTTATTTTGAAAAGGTTTCAAAAATCATCAGAGTCTAAATTTTCAGAAGTTATGAACAAACTCTGTTTCCACTGGGTTTAAGTCTTTTTTTTTTTTTTTTGATTGTTTGCTGAAAAATGCAGGATCCATGGTTAAATAATTCGCAAATTCAAGTTGAATTTAAAACAAATAATCCTGGCTGGGGAAAAAGAAACTTGGAATAAGCAAAATATTAATTATTAAAATCCTTGAAATTCAATATAAATTTTGAAAGGAATTCTTTTAAGACAGAAAATAACAGAAATTATATACAGATTAAAAATATTAAACTGTAATACAGGAGTAGGTTCCTTTTCAATAGAATTCTATTCTGACTTCTTTGGCAAAAAAGAATTTAAAAAGTTAATCTGAAGTCAATTAAAACTAAATTCCTTTAGATATTCTTTCAACAAGAAACCTGAAGAACAAAAACTTACTCAGTATACTTTAGTCCTAAGTTCTCATGACCTTTTATTGGTTTCAGTTGAGAAATCAATTATGCATTTTTGAACTTTTTGCAGTTAGCAATTTGACTGAAGTATATATGTGTACTGGTAATTAATTTGAATACTTTAAGCATTTCCTATGCTTAGAAATACTTGATTATTTTCCTATGGTTGTCACCTACTGCCTAGTAAGTTGCCATGTAATTAATCAACAAATAAATGACTAAATTTGTAGGTTAATACCCTGCAAAAAGATTTGATTTAATTCAAAATTGTTAAAACTATTTTTATTTTTAAATCTGCTGCAAGGCAGATCTGAGTATCACTTCATACTTTAGGTTCAGGCTTTCTCAGTTCCTTTTTGCTTTCACCATTTGTTTTGAAAGAAAAGTTCTTCATGGCGTAATTTTTCATATTTGGTTTATATATCCAAAATCACAGTTGGAACAAGTCCCAAAAAGTGAAGAGCTGTTTTGCTGGCAAACAGTGATGGAACACAATAAGCAATATACCAATTTAAGTAAAGTGGAATTTAAAATTTTTTTAAAAAACTCTATTACATTTCTGGCTCATTGTTCTCTAAAGCAAAGAAAATCAGTGAATAAATAGCAATGAAGCGCTGCTAGCAGGTAGTTTTCTTGTGTTTTCTTTTCGTACTGCAGTGAATTTCCTTGAGTGCCTCAGCTGCCCATGGGGGAAAAGAAGAATAGAAACATAAGTAAGCAACAGTAGTGTATTACCATAATAGCTGAGCTTGAAAAGAACGTGGTTTTGGTAGAGTGATTTGACATAATTTATCAGTGTATTAATACCAGCTGGTGTAAATGTTTTTATTACTTTGTGACCACCAATAGCATTAGTGTGGTCATTGCAAATATACATAAAGTACAGGAGCAAAAAAGGAAGAAGAGAGTTCTGGGAGGGACCGTCATGGGCAGCAGTCCCATGCTGGAAGTCGTCCATGTATAAAATCATCATTAGACAGATGGTCTGTGCTGGTCTACAGCTGGAAGAAGCCCTTAATAATAGGACAGGGCATCAGGACTAAGTAGAGGGGAGGGAAGGGAACAAAGCAGTTTAATACAGGAAAACAGGAAGCACAACATTGTTTTTTCCATGGGAAAGACCAAAAAATCTCCCATGCCTTTAGAAACTATGGTGCATTATACACTGTCTAGAATTCTTGCAGATATTTGGCATTTGAATAAATAGTGTGATAGGTATGAATAATTCTGCTCAAGGCAAGGTTACCAATAAGTCTCCTAGATCCCACTAATCACTTTTACATCTATCATCATTTTTATTATACTTCAGGAATCACACAATTTCAAAAAGATGAATGCAATAAAATAGCCTTCAGCTTGGTATCAGCTTGAGATGTCTGCCCATGGCAGATTGATGAAATCGAGAGGTGTTAAGAGCATAGGACAGAGGACTAGATGTGAAGAAAGGGGGAGGCATCCCTCCTTAATGAGAAGGACTGCAGGATTTTAGCTGAACTGTTCTTATTCACAGCATCCCAGGAAGGATGTGTTTGTCAGACTTCAGGTGATTTAAGAGAGGTAGGCTTAGAAAAGGGAAACACATTTATCAGAAGAATTGCTATCCCCAACACATAAATAAAACTTTAGAAAAAATAAGATTACTTTTAAATGCAAAAACCAGGTCTTTTCCTGTTGAGGAAGCAGCTAACTAGGAGGAACTCTCTGTTTTACAGCTTTCTTCAACCCAACAGACTAACAGCAGCTGATACAATCAGGTAGTATGTGGGGAGAGAGAATCAGAATATGCATCTTTTCTTTGCAAGATTACAACTAATTATGGCCACAGAAAAATTATCAGTTTCTGAATATTTTCATTTAGAAGGCAATCTATAATTAAATACTAACTTTGGAGTTTTTTGTGCTGATGAATTCTCCAGCCTGCATATTGACTTGTGTTTGCCCTGGAAAGTCCTTTTCTAAATAGAAGCGTGGATGAATGCCCGTATTTCTTAACCACTGAGCAAACTTTTACCATGAAAATTTAAAGCATAGCAATTAGAGTGAACAAACTTGAGGGGCAATTTGCTAACAAATAATTTTCTGTCACTGAAATCTGGAAATACGGGTATCTGAATTACTTCAATATTAGAGAAAGGAGATGATCTAAATCACACAAAAGTTTGGTTGTACCCAAGAGCTTCATGACTTCAGAGCAACTATTTTATCATTTGAGAGAAGAGAAAATATTTCATTTAGGTTTAGTCAAATCTCAAAATGCCTGATAGAGTAGTGATTTTTGACTTTTGCAAGATGTATATTTAGACCTAGATTTTATATTTAAGTAAGAAGAAATCTCTGCTAAAGTAGATACTCTTGGGAAACAATGATAGGATGGTAGTGTTGGAAAATGTTCACTTTTGCTTCCTATTTCTTTCCTAGTAAGTTTGCAGATATTGCTGTTTTCCTTAAGAAGCAGTACAGAAATGTTCCCATTTCCCACAGTTACAGCCCAATATTAACTTTTCCCTTCAAAATTTGATCAGTGCTGATACCTATATCAGCCCTATGTGCTCTTTTGATTCACCATCTCAAGCTTCCTATAAGCATTTTTTCCCTCTACATTGTCGTTTGTAATACTAAAAGGTTTATCTTTCAGAAGTAAAAAACTTACATGATGAGTAAATTCAAATATAACATAAATATTGTTGGATATGGAAATATCAGCCCAACTAAGGACTACAAATGGCAGCATCCAAAATCCTGTTGCATATTCCTGTGACCATGAGCATAGTTGGAGAAGAAAGTCAAAATTACCAGGTGCTGGCTTCATTTGTTTGTTAAGAGCTGTCCAGCAGTACACACAGTCTCCAAAACAAGGTCTAAGATAGAGGTAATTACAGCACCATAGCGATTTAAATACAAAGAAATTCGAGAAGAGAGTTTGAAAGCTCTTTTATTTATTACAATGCTGCGGCACACTTAATGCTTTGAAAAGGATTTTATAATATCTAAAAGAAGTTGCACAATAAATCTTTAATCAGCTTCTGTCCTGCTTGAATAGAAGTATCTTCTCTACTGGGCAGGAGTTCAACAAGACAGAGGTAGAGAGCTACAAAGCTTTAGATGATGTGATGATGATAGTTTGGAGCAGTCTATTTCGAAGCCTGCACTTCCAAGACACAAATTTACAGTTCATAAATTTACCTTAAGAGCCCTGATTAGCATTCTGTGACAATGTTTAGGATTTTTCTTCCCATTCTTTATGCTGTGTCATATTTTCGTGAATTCAGTGTAGTGCCTTATGCCCTAACTTCCTTCATTTAAGCTTGCAAGCCAAAGTTAAGAAAGTATTTTTGTAAAGAGCAGTGGCCTCTCTCTGTGTGAAGGAGAACGGTGCCTTTGTAATGCTCAGGTGGAGGTGTTTCCAAGTAAGTTTGTATAAGTAATCATCAGCTAGCCAGAGCTTATAGGGAGCTTAGCTTTGGTTAATTATCTTCCAAAAGAAAGCAGGAAAAAACCCCCAGAGGTGGTTCTCATGGACAGGAAAAATACAGGGAGAAATACTTCAAAAAAAGGTGTCAGGAATAAACAAATCTCCCTTTGTCAGTTCTTCAGTTCTTTGCCTTACCTACCTTTAAAATATTGCTGCCAGATATTTTTCCTCCAAGAAAAATATCAGTGAAATACCTAAACCTAAAATATTTCACCTTGAAAAGCTACCTTAGTGCTTTCTGGGACTGTAATTTAGCAATTGTGTTTCTATTCTCCTTTCTATTATGGTCTTAGGTTAGGTTATATCTCCTGTGGTACCTATCTGTCAGTCCTCACAAGGAGCTGGTGACTATAGTGAAACATGGGAAATATGTGCATGGGAGCAAAGCCCACTGTAGACAATGAAAATATTGAGAAGCAGAAAAATAGGTCCCATGATGTATTATAACTGTATATTTCTGTTGGCAGAATCTTTTAATGAAATCAAAATAAAGCTGTCGAAAGTTAGCAATGTCCGTTTTAAAATGTGTTTTATTTGGAACTTGGTGTTTTTACTGAAGAGCTATTTAGCAAGCTGATAGGAAAATCTGATCTCCAATTTATTTTGTGTTTGGAGATGCTACAAGATGTATGTGCCAAGACACAGTCCAAAAATTATCTCCATCAACTCTGTTGGGAAAACATATCCAGTTGCTGAGACCCATCTGTGGCACGAGTTTCTCTGCTGGTGGTTTCACAGAGCCTTCTCCACTGACAAGAGAGCACTAATGGTGAAATCTTTATGAAGGAAAACAGAGGAAGAGTGAATTCCCTTTCTTGTTGCTCCTGTATAGGGCCTTTCTGGTTATTTGTGGGATGGGTGCCTGTGAGTGGAGGGGATGGAATTTCAGGACATTGGACTGGAAACACATAGTAACCAAGAGATTTGCACTAACCTGGTTATGATGTTAGGTTACCCCTTAGGGAATAAGAGGAGCTACCTTATTCTCTCCAATATTCTGCTCCCTGCACCCCACCATTAGGCTGGGCAAAATCTTGTGAGGGGACATAGCCAGGACAGATGACTCAAACTGACCAAATTGATATTCCATACCTTGTGTTGTCTGCTCAGATACAGAAGCTAAGACAAAGGTGAAGAAAGGGAGGGGCAGAGTTATTTGCCTTCCAGAGCAACTGCTGTGAGTGCTGAAGCCCTGTTTCCTGGCTGATGGGAAATAGAGAATAAAATCTTAGGGTTTTTTCCTTTGTTTGCAAACCTGTGTGCAATCTTTGCTTTTAGTTTACTAAACTGTCTTTATCTTGACCTGTGATTTTTTTTTTTTCATCTTATTTGCTTTTCTTCCTGTCCTGCTGAAAAGAGGAGTGATAGAGTGGCTTGGTGGGCATCTGGCATCCAGCCAAGCTTAACCCACCACAAGAAGACACAAGAAGACTATCAGCAAAGGGCTTAATTTTTTTCAGTCAAGGCTATCATGTCTTTAAGCACGTGTGTGGCCCTGTAAGAGATCCCTACATAAGAGCTTTAAGGTTTCAGAGAGGATCTACTGGAGGGATCAGATAATGACCTTAGTGTTAGAGAGGCTTAAGGTTTTAGCATTAGAGTAGATACAGAGACCACAAACAAAGGATTTTAATTTTGAAACATCATAATATAATCTAGCAATGTCAGAAAATGCCTTAAAAATCAAGACAGTATCGCAAACTATGAAACTGAAAATGGATTAACCTCCCTTTTTTGGTCCGTAATTGTACAATCCTTTGCAAATGCTGCTTGCCAGTAATAGTATTTAATTTTTAACCTGGTTAAATCCTGTCTCTTGCAAGTTTAATTCCACTCCAGCCATGTGGGAGCTACTTGGTATTGCCTTGTAAGTGTTCTCTTTTCTCCCTGCCATTTTTTTTTGTTTGGGTTTTTTTTTCTTCTGCAAAACCAAGTAGGTAATTCAAGATGGAATTTTATCTTTGTTACTTTTTTCTCTGGGCTGCAAAAATGCACAGCCCCCCCCCAAACTAGCAATTTCATAAGTATATATAAAGACTGTTCTTTACCTATAGAAATCTAAACACAAACAGGTGTTTTTCTTGCTCTTCTCAGTTTTTTATTATTAGTAAGATACCAGATAGAGAGGACACACGTAATGGGAGAGTGTCTGAGTTGCTACTTGTGTGAATTTGCTGAACTCTATTGCATTCAACAGACCTTTATCAACTATCCCTTCCTGGAAAAAAATCCCTACTCTTTCCATATAGATTATCTCTTCAGTGATTCTGCTTTTATTTGCATGGTTCATTTTTCTAGGGGCAAAATCTATTGATTTTAAATAAGAAAATAGCCATAATTCATGCTCATCTCTTTTTAAAGGCTGAAATCAGACCACCTGTAAAACACACTTTGAAATAGCTATGCCCTTTTTTGTACATTATCTGAAAAATCTACTGGGATCAATTATACTAGGTGTGCATTCTTTTTTTTTTTTTTTTTCCCAGAATAGGGTAAATATGAACAGTCTGAATAATTTAACGACACATGATCTTTATGATTTAGAGGCAAACCAGAGGGTGGATGAACTATATAACAGCCAATACTGACATCATATCTCAGCAGTCTAGGTGGTATCTTATTGATCTTACTGTACATTTGAGACCATGGCTTGATTTCCCAGATCACCAGTTGAGAATTGAAACACATGGTAATTAGCAGCCAGTTTTCAGATCTCAGTGTACTGAGAAAGCAAGTTAGAATAGCTGTCTCCTGGGGAGATGGAAAAACAAGTGAAGGAAATTAGGGGAATTGTTTCTGGATTGCATCTCAGGGAGAAACTAGCAAATCTGATTTACAGTGTCTATGGCTGAATTTCTACAATTTATGGTGCTAGGAAATACTTCTTGAGAATAGCATCAACTTAAAAATTCCTACACTTGTACCCTGACAAATATGATTTCATGCAGCTGTCAACATCTCTCTTTTTTTTGGTTACTTTATCACACCCAGAGAAATAAGAATTATTTCTTTGTGTTAACTACAGCAGTATGCCAGAGTTCCTACCACCAAATATGCATGGAAATGTTTGAGAGCTTCTGCCAGGCAAAATCTAACACAGTGATTCACTTCTGCTTTGTTTTTCAGATCTTCACTGTGGTGAAATTTGAATGCCCAGTTTACAATTCACTGACTGTGAAAATTCAAAGTGCCTTTTGGGATCCCAGCCTTATTGAAGCTATGGAAGGTTTGCCACTGACTCATTGGAGCCAGGGCTTTGCCCATAGTTTACAGAATTGTGTCAGAAGACCGTTTATGTCTGTTTGTTTGTTTTCTTTGTCTTGTAAACCAAAACTGTCAGGTCCTTCTAGTAAGTAAGCCACAAGACCAACATGACCCTGCATCTTTAAAACCCCAACTCACAAGGTGTGCCTTCACATCAGTTAGATGTGCAAAAAGCATCTTCAAGCCAAGTGGTAGATTATCCCTCCACTGACTGTATATGCTGGATCCTCTGAGAACAGAGTCCATCAAATGGGAAAGTAATAAAATAATGAAATCCGATGCATCACTTTAGAATTAGGATTTTTGGGTTTAGTGGTTGTTTTGGTGTTTTAAGGTGCTTTTTTCCCCCCAAGATGTATATTGGTAAATCATTTGAAAGGAACTGAGCATTGCAGGAGGAAATGAGTATTTTTGAAATGCTCTAACTTGGTTTTCTCAGATTACGAAATTTCTCTCACTGCTTGCTTGCTTGTGCTGTCTGCTTCAGAAGCTCCACATCTCTGCAATATTTAGCCAATTACATTTTGATGCATAAACACTTGCCTGATTGCTCTTCATCCTCATTTTCTTGTGTGATGGATTGAATGTATGGCAGCTGTCCCCAGAGGCCATCCTGAAAATAAGATGTTGCAACTCATGAGTTTATGGAAGTGAATAAAACTGAAAATATCTCATAAGTACACAGAAAGTGATTTTTTTCTTTCTTGCTAGTAAAGAGAGATTAAGATGCAATAGTGTCACTCACACAGGGGAAACTTCTTTAAATACCTAAGCCCATTATAAAAATGTGAAAGTCGGGACATGCATTGAGTACTGATACAGGATGTCACCATGGACACCAACAGAGAAAAGTCAAATATGATGAAGGAGAGAAAAGAGAAAGAGAAGATGTAGTATCCATGACAACAAGTGGAAAAGAATAAGACTCAAAAAAGTTGTAATCTCTGTGTTTGTCTGTATTATTAAAATGAAATTTGCAAAGTTAGATACACAAACAAAATTATTTGTGTGTAACTGGATTTTGTGCAGGTTCTCAGTATAAGACAGATACAAAGGATGTTCAAATGGTGCATGGATCTTTTCTGTTAGTTTTGTATATCCCTGGGGTGATTTGTGAAACTGAACTGCAGCTGGATGAACAGTGGCGATCAGAGACAGTTATCTTTATGTGTACATATGTATATACATAAATCTGTCCTTATTTTGTCTGCATTGGCTAATGGTGTGATGCAGCATATTGCAAATGCCTGTAACAGCCTATAATTTGATGCGGTTCAGTATGACCTGAAGTAAAACAATGTGGTAAGAGGAGAGGAATTGGATGGATTAAGAAATCATGTTTTCTTCTGACGTGACAGGAGCTCTCCTTTTGAAGCTTGAGTACACAGTTTGAAGTAAGTGCAATGGACAGAGAAAGAGGGACAGAATAAGTACTAGTGCTATCTGATGCCCACAGGATACTGTACCTTTGTATCTCTGTGAACTATTGTGGGCTGCTCTCCCCACACCCAAATGAAAGTGGTTTGCATTGGCTACATCATATTTGATTTTACCTACTGGAGCTTTAGCGTGCAGTCCGGGTGGTGGTGTAATGCCTTCTCAGAGGGGAATGTTGGTTACAGTGAATCTATCACTGTAGAATTTATCTCCTACAACGTAACTCTTAAGCAGAAAACATTCTTGTACAAGTAGAAAAAACCGAGATAATTTTTTTTAAAGTTTCACTCCATTTCGTTGTGGAGGTATTTGCAAATACTATTTAGTAAAAAATGTTTTATAAAAAATTATGATTAGAATTCAGGCATATGAGGCAAATCTCCTAATAACATTTGAGAAAGATGTTCTTCTCTTGTATTCAGTGAGAACTTGTGTTCTCAAACAACATGGAACATGAAATCATTTTTATTTAAATGCCAAACTGTGTCCCTTTATGAGGCAGATCCAGTACATTCGAGTAGATTTAAGATTCTGCTTAGTACAATTTTCAGACTATTCTTGGTGTATTTTATAGTCTTATGTTTATGTGTTCACGTTAGCTTGCAAAAATACTAGTGAAAACTATTTAGATTTATATATTCCAGGTGTCTTCATTTGGGGCAAGAATCTGACAATGTGATTTGAAATATCCTGTAGAAGAAGAGCATTTCGGGGGTGAACTTTGGATGGAGGGCTTTTCGGTACCAGAAAATGAACATCAAGAATAAGCAGCTAAGAAAAGTAGAGACAGAGCAGAATTGTGCAGGGAAAAGAAACAGAAGCACTCTTTCTTTCCAATAATAGACTTTTCCCTGTGTTTTGAATGCAGATGAGATTAACGTGTCTGTATTTGTGGTCATGCTCCAGAATTACTAATTAGATCAGGATAGTTCCAAGAGGAGAGTGATTTTGGTTAACTGTTAAAAACCACTGCAAATAGAGCATAAAGCTTTGTTCTGAAAAGCAGTGTGAAAGCTGATGTCTTCCGTTTGGTTTCTGTTTCATTTTGGACCTAATATCTGAAATGCATGGTAACACCTCTTTGAATACGGAAGGAATAATTCAGCTTGATTTAACAATTGAATTCTGTGCTTAAAAATAGCTTTCCACATTTCATATTTTAATGAGTGATTTAAAAGCAGATTGGTGTCAGATTAACATGGAAGTGCAATTAATACAAAAGGGGAAGCAGACATAGAACAGAGAAAATAATTTTAGGCATCATTTTGGTTTGGAATACTTTTCTGATATCTAGCAAAGTAGATGAGAAATATTTCTTCTTCAGTTTCATAAATAACACTTCTATCTTTTCTCTCTGTATGATGTTCAATAATTTGTTAAAAGTTTTGCATACGCACAGCTTGCAAAAATACTAGTGAAAACTATTTAGTTTTATCTTGATATACCAAGTGTCTTCATTTCATTTGATGCAAGAATCTGACAACGTGATTTGAAATGTCCTGTAGAAGAAGAACCTCAGCAGCTGTAAATTGTAGTATCTCTAATACCTTTAGTACCATAAAAACGCAGTTCACACTATTGATTAATTTTTTACTCTGAAAATAAATATCAGTTTATGTGATTAAGAATATAATTTTAAAAAACAAAGATATATACTTATGACAAGTTTACAGATATATATAATAGGTGTATTTTACATATTGTATTTATCTACCTTTGTGAACTATGGAGTTCCTTACATTGCAAAACTTGACTTTGTCCCATGGGACTGAAATCTACGGGCAAAAACCACCCAAGTGCACATCTAAAAATGTGGTCAGAGTTCCTATTCTGGCTGCAGCTGAGCAGCTTCCTAGATCACTGACTTGGATGGTTTGTTGTTGTCTCCTTTGTACCCTCTGCCTTTGTAAGGCAGAATTTATCACCCTTTGGATCTGACAGCTTAACTATGCATCTGCTTCCCTCTCATCCCATCTGTGGGATTTTATTTTTTTTTAAACTCAGACCCTTTGACAGAACTGGAGCAGGCAGAGACTGTGTATATGCTGCAATACCAGCTGATCTGCAGCAGTTGCCTTCTGAGGGGAACAAGCACCTAAGGCTGAGCCATAACCCCTTAACCCAGTATTAGTGACATAAGTGTGCGTTGTTTGAGTGAATTTATAAAGGAAAGGGTGAACTGAAATTGTGCAATGTACTTTGCATTATGAAAAGGTATGACACCATATGTATTACAAAGTATAAGGCATAAGAGTCAACCTCTAGACAAGTAATTCTGTATGCCATAGTAATTCATAATTTAGGTATTTTCAGGATAGTACAAAATGGATCAAAAGGCTTCAGTCAACTAATAAAAACACCTCACCCAAAACTAAAGAAAGGCTGATGAAACAAAACATATTTTGTGTTCTCATCTGCTGGCTCAGAAAGGCAGAGGTAGACCTGCTGCTTCTGTAAAATGGGAAATGAAGCTTAAGAAGCAAGTATCTTCAGGAAAGCTGTAAGAAATGCAGTGTGAATGAATTTTTGAGCTGTGGTTTCTGTGAATTCCATGATGGGAACTCAAGTTCCTATCCCTCATTGTAAATGCTGGTGTCTGAAAGCATGTGGAAAGTGCTCAGAAATTTAAAAGTTATGTAAATCATCAAAACCCCCAAATTTTGAATTTTCCTTTGTTGTTGTTGTTGTTTTGTTTGTTTGTTTGTTTGTTTTTTGGTGGGAAGGTGGCTTTCAGTCAAACTTGAACTCACACTGAAACAGAATTCTACACCTATATCAAAATATATCAAAATATATTGATTATCAAATATAATTTCCATTGCCCAGCAGGTATCTGCTGCAGTGCAAAGGATTCAGGTTCAAATACTCTCTCTCTCTCCAGTACAAATGAATTTCTAAACTGATAGGATTCTTTCTTAGCTGATCTGTTCCATTTAGTCTACATGGTTAAATAATGCTTCCCTCTGCACATACCTGGCTAAATCTGTAGAAAAGCCTTTTCCACATCATCTCTCCTAAAAAAAGCAGAATCCTTGACTATCTGACTACTGCAACCTCTTGGCTAATTGACTCTGTATGAATATATATATGCTCACATAGATCTGTGTGTTTGGTTAGCTTTTCTTGCACGAATCTGTTTGAGCTTCTATGTGAGCCCAATACAGTGTAAGAATCATTTCCAATTCTCTGTGGACACTTTTGCAGTTTTATATGGTGATTACATTTACTTTTTAGAACTTTTACTTTTCTAGAAATTGGTTAGAATGTTAAAAAAATAGAAAAATGACATTCAAGTGTGAGTTTCAAAAACGTGAACCTTACCAAAAGTTTGCCAAAGTCCCCGGAAAATAATCCTTCTAAACTCCAGCAAACCCTGAATATTCGTTATAGATATTGCAGTATCTCTGCATCACTATACTCTTATTCTTGCTTGGTTGACTGCAGAGATGGTCACAGTTTAGTGAGGTTGATAAGGTAAAAGTGTATAAAATTAATGTGTATTGAAAGTTGTATGGAGAATACAAATCATGGCTATTGATTGACTTAAGCACAACACTTCAGTGATTCATAAGTTGAGTGGTATTCACTCTGTGAAGAGGGGCAATTTTGCCCAGAGTTTTTACTGTGCTTCCATTTATCACTATCCAATTATTTGCTATTGCTAATAGAACTGGCTGTCACTACTCAAGCTTTGAAATGCAGTCATTTAATAAAAACATATTTGATTTTAATATAAAAGATACAACAGTGGTTGTTCTGAATTGAGCCAGCAACAACTGATTATCTGAATTATGTCTTAAAAAGTAAGATTAATGCAATGGAGCATGAGCAGGATTTTTTATTTTATTGCCTCAAAACTATTAATTCCTCCACAGTTTCCTTTCTAATCAGAACACAGCATGGCTTCTGCTGAAAATAATTGATTTTTTTTTAGCAAGGCTTAATAGACAGCACTGAGAAATGCAACAATTACAAGACAGAACGGAATGAGATTTATTTGGAAAACTGTCATATAGAGTATCAGTCTGTCTCTGAGACAGGAATGTGTTGCAGGTAAATGATGTCATACATTCGAGGGTTACTTTTTCACTATCAGGTATTACAAATGAGTCTCCTTCACAAATAGTTCTCAAAGGAAAAAAAATAATATCCCATGTATTGAAACTTGCTTAAGAATATGCATGCTGCAGAAGTGTGGTTTTCATAGGAAAGACTGGGATACAGTTTAGCAGATTTTCTGAAGCTTCAGGACTCTCCCTTTGCCCACAAATGATTATGCAAACAAGTTTTTCCTGTGTCAAAACAAACAGTATCTGTTGCTCATATGGTAGTCACATTGATCATTTTCTATTTATGTAGAAGACTTCATGCCACCATCCATATTTATTTGCTCATATTTTTAAGTACAGTAAAATATACCAACTACTTGGCAATGAAACTACTTTACCTTGCCAGGTATAATGGGCTTTTGGCCCATATAACAATATTGAGAGTAAAGTCCTCTGGGTTTTACGGTACCATACCAGATAAATCCTGGTTTTGAGCCCATGGAAGAAAGTGTATCACAACAGAAAAAAAAATCTTTTAAAATTCAAGTAGCACAGTGATTAATCCAAATGTATTCCAATAAATGATTTATAATATGCTAATACCAGCAATACAATTTCTTAAAATGAAGAAAATTGTGAAGTATTTTGATTCCTTTTTCAAATATAACTGCACACCTGTGTTTTGAGAAAATGATGTCAGGATTCTAGGTTTGTAGTGTAGAATGGACTTGGTATGATGTGATGAGTAGCCCATAAACTTAGAGATATCAACACAAGCTGAACTGTAAATTAATGTGCCCTGAGCAGGAACGGGGTGACCTGATGAGGTTCCTTACAGCCTCAGTCATCCTGTAGCCCTTGATAAAACCAAGGATAAAGCCAAGAAATTTAGCTGAAAGAGGCCACGCTATTCAGGAACAGAATGTTTTTCAGTGTAGACATTTTTTTTATCTTTGAAAGCGAAGTGGGAAAATTTAACCTATTACCAAAGTTTCACACAAAATATCCTTGAAGTTATGTAACATTTCCTAAAAGGTCTTGGACAAATTGTTCTTTCTTATTGTTCAACAGAAGATTAAATTGTAGAAATATGTAGGATTATAATTCTAAACACCTGATATGATATGTCTCTAAGCACTTACTTTTCACTCCCTCTGAATTTACCTCTCTACATGAAAACTATCCACATGATTTTATTGATTTTGATGTTTGTTATGAAGCATGAAGGAATCCCCAAGAACCTTCTATAACAGAAATTCTAGAAAACATGGGAGAGGAAAAATGGGGTTTAGTAAAAGAAAATTGAGTAAGTTTTGACAAGGTAAATTTTTTTTGTAAAATCCTGATCTTTACAACAGTGATAAAATCTCTATTTGCTTCATTGAAACTACAATCTCATCCCTGTTTTTAGAGAAAGTGCTTATCCTTAGACAATGTCTTCTATAGAGGTACTTTTTAAGATTACTATGACAGCATTAACATGGGGAATACAGTAGAGATACCTTCATCTGAAACAGAAGACATTTTTCAAGGACACATTTATCCAAATTACGCTTTTGTTCAAGATGACTTTAAGGTTTTCTGAAAACTTGAAATGCTAAAAGGTTACAAGTTCTAATTTAAAAAGCAGCTCAAGTGTTCAGAAGGTGAAGTCACTCAGGTTTGCTTGAAAATTTTTAGGTATGAATTGCTATGGCAGAAAATACTTGAGAATAACAACTCACTAGATTTTTTTTAGCTTTATTTAGTTTTATTCTTTCAGTATATTTACACTGACTTTTTTTGTGTTTTGTTTTTGGTTTTGGGTTTGTTGTTTTTTTTTTTTTCAGATTTCAGCAGAGAGATAGGAGCTATCTCTCACCGTAACGTGGTGAATGTTCTTGCTTGTAAAACTGGTATTTTTGCAATGAAACTCAGTAGCCATGCAGATGACCAAAAATCTGTAGGTGAAGAGCATGGAAATGGCAGGATATCCTTGTCTTATGCCATTTGAAAAAAACAACATTATAATTTGTTTTGCTGCATCTTACTTATTTTAGTGCAGTAGGTTGATTTTACGCACAAACAAGAGTGTATATACATTCGATGTGCTTGAGTTCCACTTTTAAATAACCTGGGTAAAAATATTGACTCTTTTTTTCTTTTCTCCAGTTACGCCCTTCCCATGGGACTTTTCTCTCCAATGAATTTGAAACCAAATTTACCTCTGAAAATACAACACAGATGTACCAGGAACGCTTTTTCTTGTTTGCTGTTGTTTTGTGTTCACTCTTCATATGAAGAGATTTAGCTTCAATGAGACATTGAGGAGAAATGCTATTTAGTTTCTCCTATAGAAAATAAACGTATTTGTGTTATTTCTCAGTCTACTGATTTGATTTTGTTGTGATTCACTGAAGTTCCAATAAATAATTCTAGTTTATGACTGCTAATTATAGAAAGCAACATACCAATGAGTTTGTGTAGATAAAACAAAACTATTTCATGTAACAAAGTGGAAGTCATGAACGTAGGAATTACCTTAACAAGTCTTTTTGTCTGATTTTCATTGCTTAGTGGACAATGAAAAAAAGATCTCTTGCTAATTAATACTTTCAGATAGTATATTGATTGGTCAGTTAGTTGTTACAAGAATGATGTCCCTGTTGCTGGAATCTGCTACCAGCTCTGGTCCTTTTCAAAGTGCTGTGAATCAGTGCAGCTCTTCATGTGAAGAAACTTTTCAGGATGAGTTAAGGGCAAGAAGAGATGTATAGCTGATTCACTGAAATGTGGAGTAGGCTTCACAGCCAAAATCACAGGGTTGGTGCCAGTTACAGAACTCCTGCTTAGCACAGTTAACTTCACCTACTAAAAGGTTCATTGTTTTACATCTCGTTTAGGTAACTTCCCATAGATTGAGATCCTCTGGGTAAGATTTACATTGCAAATGGTCAACATATATGAATATTAAAAAAGGTGGAAAAACAATCCAAATATCCAGCTCCCAACTAAAGGGAAGTTAAGTTACAAATACTTAGTTTTTACTGTATGCAATGTCTATTTCATTAAAAAAAAAAAAAAAAAAAAAAAAGTTAAAAATACATTATCAATAAGAGAAGTTTCTGAGTTTTGAAATCTGGTCAGCTGCATAATCATCTGAGGTATAGAAATGTTGCTTCCTGCTCACCCATTTCATATTCATATGCCATACAATGCTTTCTATAAAGTCTCAACGAATCCTTCCAGTGTGCTTTACCTCAGGTTTACTATATGCATTAGGCCAGAGATGGTATTCATTAGAGGTTCCAAAAGAAAACAAAAGCAATTTGTACTTGGATATATCATAATCCTTGAAATATCAATCAAGTAAATTAACAGTACTTGTTTTTAGAAAAGCTGAAATAGTGGAGTTGGTTTTTGTTTCTTTTGGGGATTTTTTTTCATTGGGAATTTAGAAAGTCTTTGGGAATTGAAGATTGCTGTAATTCACCAGGAATGGATGTGAAATTGAATGAGAGATTTATTAAGCTTAAATATTGCATAGTGGTCATATGAAAACAATATAAGATCAAGCATACACTGCTTATTGAAAGGATAATTATGCCTACTAATTTTTCCTTAAAAGTTGGTAAAAAAAATAAAAGACATCTGACAAAATACATTTAAAAAGAAATCATTAATTTCTCAGGGTGAGTTAGTTAGCGTGGTTGCATTGGAGTCAAGTGAGCTGTCAAACAAAAATACAGGATGGGCAGAGAATGGATTGAGGGGAGCTCTGAGGAGAAAGAGATCCCCCCAGGTGGGGCTCTTGGTGGATAAGAAGCTCAAGACAACCTGGCAGTGTGTGCTCACAGCCCAGAAAGCCAACTGTACAACTGTATCCTGGGCTGCATCAAAAGCAGTGTGGGCAGCTGGTTGAGGGAGGGAATTCTCCCCCCTCTACTCCTCTCTGGTGAGACCTCACCTGGAGTACCGTGTCTGGTTCTGGGTGCCCCAAACAAAAGTAGGACTTGGACCTGTTAGAGTGAATTCAGAGGAGGTCACAAAGATGATCAGAGGGCTAGAGCATCTCTCCTAAGACACACTGAGAGAGCGGGTTTTGTTTAGCCTGGAGAAGAGAAGGCTTTAGGGGGATCTTAGAGCACCTTCCAGTACCTAAAGAGAGCCTACAAGAAAGCTGGAGATATATTACTCACAAGTTCATGCAGTGATAGAAAAAGGGGGCATGGTTTTAAACTAAAAGAGGGCAGATTTAGATTTGATATTAGGAGGAAATTCTTTACTGTGAAGGTGGTGAGATTGCCCAGAGAAGTGGGTCCTGTAAGTGTTCAAGGCCAGGTTAGATGGGGCTTTGAGCACCCTGCTCTTGTGGAAGATTTTTCTACCCATGGCAGGGAAGTTAGAATGTCATGATCTTTGATGTCCTTTTCAAACCAAAATCATTCTATGATTCTGTGATTTTATTCCGGATAGCAATATGACCCAAGAAACCTCAGAGACAAAACTGAAAAATACGATATCTTGTCATAAAGTATATACACTAGCTAAGGAATAGGAAACAAAATTATACTTTTTGATATTATTCATGGAGATAGGAGATTTTTTATGATTGATATAACTTTTATTTAGTTCAAGCCAGGTCATTACATCTTGAAAACCTGGAACAAGTTTAAAAATTTATTTCTGCAGCTTGAACCTTTCTGTGTACAGGTCCAAGGTACCCATGGCTGGTACGTTATGAGTGACTTAAAGAAAAAATACTGTGTATGTGTTTGGAAAGTTATTACATTCTGGGTTAAATACAGCACAACTGTGTAAACCAATATTAGCATAAAATGATTTACAGTTGCTGTCAGAGGTGATGTCTCAGAGTGCTTTTTGCAGGTATAAATAGATTTCTGACTAACAAGTTAATGTGTGGGTTTTTGCTGCTAGATATATATTGTATTACATTGAAATTAATTATTATTTAGGAATACAAGCATTTAGAACAAACAACAGTGTTTGCAAGTATACAGTGATTGAACTAACACATTTATTATGTATTTATAATAAAAGATAATGATGTCTCCTTTGTTCTTATCTATCAAGCATGTGTAGATATCTGTCTGTGGTATTTAAATGTGCTGGAGGAGCCCTGGCAGTCTGTACAGATTGGCTTTTATAAGGGCAGCTGAAACTGAATATGAGTAACAATATTAGTATATAGGTAAACAGTAACCTAAATTCATATACTTATGCATTTTAAAATTATAATATGCAAACTTATAATAAGAAGATTTAAGACTCCTTTGGTATGTTCAGTGGCCTCCCGTTATAGTGCAGTACATGAAGAAGAAAAACAGTGCAGTTATATTAGAAAAAAAAGATAATTAATCTGTTGTATTCTTGGAGGATATGTCAATACTTGTCCTACCTCTGATACTCCTGTCCTCTTGTCAGATATGAATGGAGATAAAGCCTGACTAATAATGAGAAGATGTGAAAACAATTATTCTGAATTAGGTTTTAATGAAAAGAGAAACGTTAGTGGAAGTTTGCCTGAAGTATTTGTCTTAAGGATAATGGTGTCAATTGATTAATCACACCATTCAAACAAGGTTAATTTAGAGATAGGATTAAAGAACTCACCATGTGTCACAGAAAACCACCAGCATTACAAATTCATTGAAACTTTTCTGGACCACACTCCAACGCGGATGTGTAAATTGAAGAGCTGACAGGACATAAAATGAATTAAAACCCAGGTATTTTCCTAAACCTCTTTCTAATGTTAGTATTCTCTGAACTTCTTTTGTTTGAAACTTTAATGATTTGATTGCTCCTGGAATATTGGCACAGGAGTTTTAATGTCAGGTTACTACTGTGTGAAAATGCCTGTATGAGTAACAGAGAGTTGCTACCTAGACAGTGGGTATTAAGGATCACCACTTGAGGCTCAGTTGTCTGCTTCGAAAAAAGAAAGACTTTTAAAATGTAATTTCCTATTGCTACTGATGAGTTTTTTCCTTTGCTAGAATTGCTGAGGGCCACTCAGCAATATTAGATGAGAAGCCTTTTCCCCTTCCCTCCAGCTCCAAACCTAGAAGAAATTGAAAAACCTGCATGTGCCGCAAATCTCTTGACCAAGATTATTGCATATTGTGAAAGTGAATTATGATAATTTCTTACAGATTTTAATAAGGAAGAATATGTTCCGAAAGATACAGAGAGTAAGACTAGAAAGGTCTCTGAAATAACGTATTAGTAGGGACTTTAAAGGGATATCTATGCTGTCTGAGGTGCTATGTCTTTTGCATAGTTGTTCATTAGATCCAAATCTATGTTAACTTTTGATCCCACTGTCCCCCAGAGTGACATGGGAGACTACCTAGCAAAACCCATGGGGAGTGATTAAGGCAAACAGTTTTGATTAAGGCAAATACCTTTGCCTATACTTATTCTTTCCTTTAACGATATTTCAAATGTGACATACTGTCACAGTTCTGATTATGATTATTAGTTCCTGGGATTTTGCCATGGAGAAAAAAATTACTGATATACTCTTTATGAACTTATTTTATCTACATTTCTGAGAAAAAGAGCATCAAAAAGAATGGCCATGACAGGTTGTTTTTCCAAGAATTTCAGTCTATCACAAATATCTGCATCTAGAGGGAGTAACATTGCAACCAAAATAAACTCTAATCAAAAAACAAAACAGGAATCAAATACATGCTATTTTCCTTCTTTCCTGTCTTCTGCAGCATCTTGATCATTACCATACTGAAGCTGTAAAACCTCATGGACCAAAGGTGTGACAAGGAATCTTGAATTCCAAAAAAGTGTATCTTTTTTTTCCAGTGAGTAGACTCTGGATTTTAGGAGGAAATTATTAACTTTTGGGGAACTTACATCATGACTTTTACTTAAGGAGTAACTGGTTGAGGGTAAAGGGAAAGATTAAACTTAATTCAAGGAGAAACAGTCTGAGGGTGAATGCTTAGACTGCAGAAGATTATACATGATACACTAGACAAAGTAGGAAACCATTATGATTTGGATATATAATCTCAAGTAAAATAAAAGGGTATTTTAAGGCACTTTGAATTATGATAGGCATTTTATCACAAGCTCTGTTTTGCTTAAGTGTTTTTGCACATATCCTCTGGGCCATCATCCTTATATTCATATGACATTGTTGCTATATATGATACTCTCAAGGGCATATTTACATGTTTTTAGACATGATAAATCAAATCTTTAACATGAGGAAAAGTTGAAATACTAAACATGAGAGTGGGAACACAGCTTAAAGAGAAGGTAACACTTTTTTTTTTTTAATTAAAGTTACACTGTTCTGTTGAGATGGACTCTGATTAAGGTAAGCACCAAGAAATTCCCATTGCAATACTTATGTAATCAACATTTTTTAAACTCTAGTCAAATTGAAAATTTTGAGTTCCACTTATTTTGCTCAACATATAAAAAAGGTTTTTGACACACCCAAGGAATAAATCTTTTTTTTTCTTTAAAAGGTCACCCTTCCCACGTTTCTTAATTTTTAAAAGAATTTTCCGAAAATCAAGCTTCAACCAAGCGTAGTGCTCTAAAAATGTTTATAATCGGGAATTTTATTACAGGAACAGCAGAAGAGGGAAAATTGAGCCTATGTCTTGAGCAACTAGATAAATCTAGCTCTGTTTCTCTTAAAAAAACTGTCCATGTGAAACAGATTTAGTACAGCAATGCAAATAGCCTTAGAATAATAGTGAAAAATTAACAAATACACCCCACATTCTCAAATCTGCTGAATTCATTACCTGTGTATCTAGGGTACATGTTAAATTAAGAGCAGATCACTTTATTTAAAATCTCATAAACTCGTGAGCTTTGAAAGTTGCATTTTTTAAAGTAGATTTGCTCATTAAGTAAGACCTCATAAATACCTGACTATTCTTTTACTTATTCAATATGAACTCCATTTAACCCTACACATATTAAATAATGTCCTTATTCATAAAGATGATTTAAAAACCACTACAGTTAATATTAATCTACAGAATTTCTAAAGACACTGACAGTCCATTTTGATTCTTTATAATAAAGTGGCATATAAAATGTGAAGGGATTTAAGAGGGTTATTAGGTTTGGACAAGACGAAAATAAAAAGAACGGTAGTGACTCTATATAATGAAAATGTCTTCACCCTGTTCCATCCTTCAAGTGTTGGTGGTCCAAAACAGACAAGTTTAGAGACCTTCTTAGGCTGTAGTCATGTTTAAGACAAGGATCTGGGGCAAGATGTAGCTGGGGAAGAAAAAGCTCATCTTCTTTTCTGTTGTAATAACTTGCTTATCAATTGTACCGTGATGGTAATGCCTCTATGTAACAGAAAATGTTACTTTTTTCCTATTTCATGCTGCTGAGTGGTCATTAATATACTGTGGGGAAAAATTAAATTAAAAATTTCAAGCTTTTTATATGTATTATTTTAATTTTTTGGTGAATGTATGACTCTAAATGTATAAAGAATCATGCTTGCTGTTGCAAAAGTCTACTGAAGGCAAAATCACGGTTTACTGTTGCAGTTTCGTAGACTGCTAGAAATGTCCCTATCTTTTCTTTCTTCTTTACTTTCAAGATGCTCAAGATCTATTCTTCCCTTTATGTTTTGTATGTGAAATGAGGGAGAACTCTTTCCTTAGTATTTAGCCTTTTTCAATGGTCTAATTTGGGTAAACTATAAAGCAGAAATAGAAGACAAAAATATTTCTTCGAAGTTCCCCATTTCTAAGCAAGAATTCAAGGACCTACTTCTGCATATGGACTCAGAAAATACTAGGATAACCCCTACTGACTCGAAGGATCGCTTGTACTGGTGCTGGGGTTGTTCAATTTTATCACAGCTGAAGAGTTCTGCCGACTTTTCATTTCTACTGTGGTAGAGAGATGAGAAAATATTCTGAAAGGTCAGTTCAGTGCTTTATACAGTTTTCTGTTTTTTGCTGACAACTGAGTACCAAAAGAGGGTCTTTGTAGCACATTCTAAAACAACACCTGTAATTTTTATTGTCTTATGTATAAAAATCAGAGAAAATCTAAAAATCCCTCCAAGCCAACTTTCAATATTTATATATGTATGGGTAATTCCAAAGCATGTACTAAAAGTTTTTTATCTTTTCTTTTTATTCTCAAAATACATTCAATTACCTGCAATTTTTTTTGTGCTATCTATATTATGAAAATAGTTTCATTCAATATGGAGAACAACTGGCCACAAAAGAGGCAAATGCATTAATTCATATACTTCCATGAGATGTCTTGACTGCTTCATTTACATTCTACCAAGTCACTCATTTTTGCCTGGAAAACTACTGCCTCTCCAGTAGGTTTTTTTGAAAGCAAAAGTGCTTTCTTTCCTGAGGACTGCTCTGATCTCGTGTGCAGTGTTTTGAAGCAATGGGAGCCATGCAGAATTGCAGGTGTGCTGACACTAGTCCTGGGTGGAAAGTGCTTGAAATTGTGTTTGTCACTACCAGCCCTGATGGCTCCATGTGACAGTGACTGAGCAACTATCTCTAAGAAAGTTCACTGATAAACTCTCAGCCCTGTGGAAGATACTTAAAACTTTTTATTCCCGCTCCCCCCCCCTCCACACACACCTATAAGTCTTTAAAAACAAAACAAGCGGTAACAGTTAACTGGTATTTTAGTAAGAAACAAAATTGAATTTTCTATTTATTCATTCACTTCCTTGTGAGACAGGAGTGTGCTTCCATTGACATTATTGGCTTCAAAAGCTGGCTCTACCTAACTGCATATTAAACAAGTTATCGTGCAGCAGATAAGGAGAGTGTTATTGCTGTGCTATCATACATATGAAACACAGTTTAACTTGCATAATTTATAACAGCTTCAAAGCAACATTAACAGCTTCAAGAGATACAGGCTGCAAACTAGTCTCTTTTACTGATGAGTTAGAATTAACTTTACTGAAGTAATTTCAAACCCAGTGAAATCAGTGGGTCTCCAGTAGATTCTGTTAGTAGCAGCCAGATCCTGTTAGTTGTACTCTTCACCTAGCCTGACCTCAGTCTATACTCACTGTTCCTTTGCTATTGCAGGTAGAAAATGCTCTAACTGAATTGTTTCCTGATTATCCCCAAACTCTGTTTATCGGGAAATTCACAGCCACTTTCTGATGTGCTTGCACAAGCTCACCGGAGGAATAAAACAGCAGAGAGATTTGAATGCTTTTGAACAAAAACCTGCTTGCCAACCTATTCTTGAAGAGGAGAATACAAAAGCAAATTGAATTTAAGTCTTGAAAAAAGAAATCAAATTGCACTGCCTGCATTCAGAATATTTTCCTTTTTAAAGTATGAATTTTCATAGTGAGAATTCTGGAGATAAATAATAGAAGCAAGCAATAACTCTCTAAAGCTTATTTTCTTATCTTGAAATGTATTTCACACCCGTTCTGAAAGTGAGCTTTTTTCACATAGATCAATTGCTCCATTAGTAACATGCAAGACTGTTCAACTTGCATATTGTGAAGTAAATGATATAGTATTTTGCACTTAAGATTATTTGTTGGCTTTTGTTACTTCTGTCATATTCCCAATTTTCTTGTTCTGTAGTTTTTTTGTTCAACATAAAATTTTATTCCTTCACAAATACCTTTTCAAATACGAATTCTGAGTTTGCAAGACTTTTCTTGTCTAAAAGAAATATAATTTGCTATCTACATAATTTGTTTCTGTTTATGATTGCTCCAGGTAAACTTGAATAACTCTGAAATCAGCAGAGTAGTACAAAATCTGTTTTGGCAGTCTCCCTATGTCTATAAATCAATCCTAAATGCAATAGCAGCAATTTGCAAAAACAGACAGTTCTGCAAATAACAGTGTATTGTATGTACTTGTGTGGCCAATATAAATAAATTGTTATTATGAAATATGCCAGATAGTCAACTTTGAAGATTAAAAACACTTTACAGAACAGAAACAACAAGAACACGCCTCATTAAGAAAAAATTTGTGCAATGTTCTTTTACAGTGATTACTTGTACTTATTCTTTTCTCCTAAAATAATGAAAACCTCAATAAATGCTAATCCTGAGAAGGCTGTCCCAGTTTAAACATCATCCTTGGTTAGTTTCACTATTTCTACAGGAGAGGATCCTTTTTTTTATACTTTGGGTGAGCAGGCTTTGTCTCATTTATTCAACAGAAGCTTGGGCTGTTGTCCAAAATTAGGCTTTTTATCTGTTGGGAGGATATAGCTGCTCCTCTGAGGTGAAAAAATTTGTCATCTCCATGTCTGTGCCTGAATATGTGACTTGAGAGTATGATGAGCTCAATGATAGGTCATATGTTCTTTGTTTTTCACTGAAGTAATAAAAATGAGGTTGATTGAAGTCCTTTTCTGACTTGTTTTCTTCTTTTAAGCAGCTTTTTATCAAGATTTAATTCCAAGAGTAACATGTCTATTATACAGCAAAACGTGCTCCTTATCCACCCAAACCATTGAATAATAAGGACTGGGGCTCACCTTCTGTTGCTTTTATCAATGAGGATTTTACTATGAGAGGCCACCTTCTATGAGCTTGGGTCTGATCATATTGTGAAACAGCTGGTGAAATAACTTTGATCCCTCTCATCCATGCCCCATGGCCAGTGTGTGAAATGCAGAACTACAAAGCTTTTGTGAGAAAGGGTCTGAGAGGGGAGATTCTTAAACTGTTGAAATATCAGCAGCAAAATCTTTTTTGAGAGGGGTTGCTTTCATTTCTTCCTGCAGCTAGGAAAAAAAAAAAACAAAACAAAACAAAGACAAACAAACAAACAAAAACCCAAACAAACAAAAAACCCAAGAAGAACAAAAAAAAAAAAAAAATCAACATAAAGAAATGGGTACAGAAATTCTTCACCAAAGCTCAGAGTTGCTCGATACTCTCTCTGGAATAGAAGAGCATTACTTCTTTGTGTCTGTCTGAAGCAGCAGCCTGCTCCCAGGCTGTTGCCCACCTAAATAAATTTCAGGTAAATCCAGAGAAAAGGTGACTCTGAAACAGATGGTGAATTACCATCTAAACTAGACTCTGTTCTGAATCAGAGCTGATGCTAAACCTCAAAATGATTGTTTGTAACTACATTTCAGTTGCTTTTACCCAGGTCAAGAAGAAATTGGGATTTTGCTGTAGTTTAGACAGTTGAGTATCAAGATGTGTTTAGTTTGTAGTACTCCCTACTTGCAGTAATGTGTCTCCTATAAATCTATCTGAAAGTTAACATACCTCTGCTAGCACTGAAATCAAAGCTGGGTACTCATGCAGTACAAATACAGAAAAGAGAACAAGGCAGGTAGGGAGAGTTTGTGTGAGAATTTATCAAAATAAATTTAATTTTATTAAACTTAAACCAACTGGGCTCAGGAATTGCATGTGTTTTTGTAATTACTACAGACACAGCCATGAACCGGCAGATTTCTGCCTATGTAAATGTGTGATGTCACATTTCAAGAGTTAAATGATGGAACAAGAATTGAGATGTCCTTGGGCATCATTAGTTGATTAGGAAAAGGGATGCAGAGAAAGAATATTACCAACTTTTCATTCAAAATAAATGCAAGAAGAACATGGAAAAAAAAGAATTAGTTAAAAGTCATCTTCTTTACATGACACCTATTTGTGATGATAAATACTTTACAGGACAAGTAAAATGAATAATTTTATTTTGAATTGTGCTCCACATTCAGTCACATTTTAGAAAGTTAAACAGTTTTACAATCCTTTTTGCCTTTTATTAAAATGTTCAATATCCAACTTACTCAAATTCCCACCCAAGTATTCTGTCCAAAAGTTAACCCCCCTCAATATTTTTGTTTCAACACCAAGTGTGCTAAAATAGCCTATACTGTTTGATATTTCCTTACAAATTATTTTATTACATAAGTTGATATATGTCTTAATATCTTCAAATGTTTTCAGAGCAAAGAAATGAAAAAAAAAAAAAAAGAAAAAATTATGACTTGTATATAGGAGCCTGTTTTCATCCAGTTTTTTTATGGTTCTGTACTGGATAATTCTTGATGGTCCTTTTTTATTGACACAGCTAGCCACTTAACAAACTCAACAAGTTCTGTTCTTTAATATCTTTCTGATTATGTTGGTTACATAAAAATAGTGGGTTTTTTAGTAAATGTCTATAGTCTTTGGAAGCTGAAACTTGTCAAAAACTGTGAAGGAAGCACTTTGGTTTATTTCAGTATGGAAACTAAGCCTATCCAAGGTTCCTGTTCTATGAAGGAAAGAGAAGAAAGTATTTCTCCCTTACCTGGCATAATAAATAACACTGAAAAAAATAGAATTATTTTCCTAGAATTTCTTCCTGAGAAATCTTACCTTTCATACATCAGATTAGATTTCTATAAGCAACTTCCATTGCAAAAACCATCATGTAGGACAAAAAAATATTGCTTTATTCCTTGAATAAGGATATTGCTCTTATATCCTTATGTAAAGGATATATGAGCACATATATCAAATATTATTTTATTCCTTTGAGAAGTCCCTTGTCTCAAAGGTCAGTCTTTTCATATGTAGACAAACTACTTGATATGAGTTAGGTATCAATCAAGCAGGAAAGGCTTGTTATACGCATTGATTTTGGATAGCATGTACAATCTGAACTTTTTGTTACTAAGTTTCATGGTGTAAATAAATTTTTATTTATATTTAAGAGCACAGGATCATTAAAGTAGTTATCAAAAGAATAATAAACCTAATAAGGCTTATTTACATTTTTTTTCTTGAGACTATAACACATTAGTATGAAAGAATTTCCATATAATGGACATCTCTGTGATTAACAATGCATATTCTGAGTGAGCAATAGAAATAATGTCAGTGTTCTGTTTGGATTAAAGTACATGTGTTTTCCTAGAAAAGCAATACATTTGTATCTACAAAAGATGCCTTTTGAGTACAGAAATATACATCATCATTGCTCCTCCCTCATTAAGAAACTTCACAAAAATTCTGAGAACTGAGAAAAAGAATCCCTTGATTCCAATTTCACCCTTTTTAGTTCTCATGATAAAATTCCATACCTGTCATTTAAGCAAATTTAGTGGTTTTATGTTGAGTCTTTCAGTCAGTGAAGGCTTCAACTGGGAAATGGCTGTGATCTACTGCAAATGTTCATAACTTATAAGAGGTCACATGTTTACTAGAGCTCTTCTTTTGAAGGCAATTTTGTAGCATCATGAGCTTGCTCACCAGAATAGGTTTTGGAGAAGCATTATGAATACTTTTTGATTGTATTAATAACAGGATGAAAACACGTAACAGTGGGAAAAGAGCTTTTTACATTGACAACAACAACAAAATATCATCTCTGTAAATGTATTTTTAAAATACTATAATGTAAAATATTATTATGATCTCAGAACAGACTTCATCCACTGTATCCATGAGCTCTAAGGAAATTGAAGTAGCTGCAGACACTTGTTTTTTCAGTTTCATTGCTAGTGGAAGATCACTATTAAAACTGGTCTGTAATTCTCTTAGCTTTATTTTGTGGGACATAACTCTGAATCTTTGAGATCATGTCAAGTTCCATCAACGACTCATACAGCTTCCAGATCTGCACTGTGCTTCTGCCTGGCAGATGGGAAACAAATGATTCCAAGCTTATTTTATGATATTTCTGATATTTCTGATGCAAATTATTGGTAGGTTTCAGTTGCTTTATTTTTTTCATGTGTTTGGATTTTATTTTTACTAGATACCTTCATTTGCAGGAATTTTGGATCCATCAACATTTAGTTTCTTAGCCAGGGACATCCTTTATTTTGTTAAACTTGTGTTATATTTAACTATGATACAAACAGAAAGGAACAAGCAAATCACTTGCATCTGTGTCTCTAAAATGTGCTATCTATATGTTAATTTACATTTGAATTGGAGAATTCACATGCAATTAAACTACTCACTCTACTGCTAAATGGATTGTTAAACTGATCTATAATTTTTGCTTTCCAAAGGCCTTTAGTTGCCTCTCACAGAATCATTTACAAATGTTCTAGGAATTCATTGGAAATGCAACTATAGCACAACTGTAATTACCTCTCTTGTTTTGCATATATGTGCTTGCTGGTCCATAGGGCAAGGGCTTCAGTGTCCCATTTTTACAGCCAAGCACGAACAAGTGGGATAACCAAGACGTTAGATAGTTACCAGGCACAGGTAGCTAGAGATTAATGCCACTCAGAATTTGGCAGGAAGAAAGTTAAAGACAGAAATTTATCCTTGTTACCTCATCTACGTTTGCCATTTGTTGCCTTATTTACATCAAAATGGGCCTGTTTAGAAGCAGGAGAGATGTTTTCATAATGGAACCAGAGCAATTGGTTGTTTGTTTGTTTTTGAAATTCAAGTAAGCCATCTATATAACTTTCTATAGTCTAATTTTGCTTCACTGAAATCAAGCCTGACACCCTAAATGAGCAGAATTCTGTGTCTTTGTTTTCCAGTATGCAAAATGTTTACTTTTGGAGAGAAGTGAGTGAATAGTGGCTCACAGGGATTTGATAAGTGTTGTCCTTTCTCTTACATCTGATGAACTTTCACAATCCTCTAAGGCCTCAACTAGAAAGTCTTTAAAAGAAACTAAGATCTTAATCTGATAGCAATCTGTCTCTAGAGTGAGAAATATTTTGAAAAATACCATGGACCAAAAATACCACTTTGAGGGTTATCTCTGGTTAATGATTTCCTCTTATTTTGTCAGCCTGGATTCTACCTGTTAGCCCTTCAGGCTGCTTTACCCACGTCTAAGAACACTGTAGTATTCTGATTTATGTTAAAACTCAACGCGTGAAGACACTGGACTTCTTGAAGTGCATTTGGAAGTGTTTGTGTTTGTGCTGATGAAATATGAAATAGAATATCTGCAAATTTAATTTTGCAGCAGTGGAGATTGGTTACTGAAAAACTTCTAACTGTTTCTGACTTTAAATTCTTTGTGCTTTACAATCACAAACAGAGCACTAACGTTCAAGGGGTAGTTTTTTCGTTAAAAATACATTTGTGACAGAGAAAACCATATGCAGATAAACAGTTAATAAGAAGAGTATTTATTAGAAAATTCATGAAATTTTTCAGTAATATAAAAAAAAAAAAAAAAGGGGGCTGAATTTGTATTTTCTGTAAACTGACATAGGTCTTTGGAACTCAGTGGAGATATGCTCCTGCTCAGGGGATCCATCTCATTCAGAGAGTTATTACACTCAAACAAAAATGGAAGTCCCAAGAGACTTCACAAGAATAATATTTCATTTTCCACTCAAGATTATTGCAGTAGGTCATCAGCTTTGACCATATCATAAGGCTTCTTGTAGGATGTTACTCTCCTTGAATAGAGCCTAAAGCAAACAAAGCCTGCTTTTTCAAAAGTGGATATCCAATTTGACAAGGAAATGGAATCAACTCTAATAAAACTAGGGGAGAAGGGAAAAACCTATTACTTGCAGGCTGAGGATTGAAAACTACTGTGACTGTTCTTGCTGCTTTGATTTTTAAAGGAAGCTTGATTGTTTTTTGGGTTGGCTTTTTTTTGTTGTTGTTTTTGTTTTTCCTTCAGACTGGGCAAAAAATATACCAACTTGA
Source organism: Pyrocephalus nanus (assembly GCA_038380795.1). NCBI lineage: Eukaryota > Metazoa > Chordata > Aves > Passeriformes > Tyrannidae > Pyrocephalus > Pyrocephalus nanus. The sequence continues at coordinate 102,099,812 of CM076260.1, forward strand.
AAACTTTCTGTATGAAAGATTACTGTAAGAAACACACCATAAAATATCCTTTCTTGTTAAAATGTGATTTATGTTTTTTTTTGTTGTTGAGTATTTAACAGAGTGGTTTTTCTCCTATTCTAAATAATGTAGAACATATTGAAGTTTGTTTTTTTCACTGAATTTTATTGCTCCGTAAAGTCAGTTTCTGCTTCTTCTACAGGCTTCCCATGTGACTTCCTCAGCTACAGTTTTTCACCTTGTAACACTGAATTAATTTGTTCCATATTTTAGAGGTCTTCTGAGGATAAATCTACATATTCATGTAAGATGGCAAGATATTAAGGTGATGACTATCCCCTTTTAGGGAAAAATCTATAAATAAGAAACCCCTGTATGACTGTAGCATTGTAACACAATCCATTTTTTGCATGAAATGTACTTTGTTATTTCTTGTTACACTCTAACAGGTCACTGATTTTTATTATCTTGTTAAATGAAAAAAAGGCCACAATTAGCAAGCACTGTAATGATTCGTGATCCAGTCTAGCTTCCAGTACTGTTAACAGAACCTTTTCATATCTCTTGGGAGCCATTATTGGGTACTCTTATTTTGCAAAGCACATTGCTATCTAAACAAGGAGTTACTTCTTTAGCAACAGCCATATTTGTCCTAAAATTCTGAAACTTATTGCACCAATTTGTGTAATATTTCAGACAAAAGCATAGTGTCAAGAGCGTGTACCTCAAAAGCATTTGCCTGGTGAAGACATTTTTTTCATTGACCAGTGGAGCATGGCTCCTTGCTACCATAGAAAAAAAATTTCAGGATGGAATGAATCCCAGTTTCAGCAGGGATGAAGCTTGTTAGATATCTGAGGGAGACCTGAGAAGGGAAAGTGGTTCTTCTGACTTCTCAGCCAGGCAAGGTAAACCACAGTTGGACTCCTTTGCCTGTGTGTGCTTGGCTATGAGCTTTCAGTTATTTCTTGAATTGTTCTCTAACACCATATTTATTTATAATGTTAATTATCAATGTATAACAAACAAATTCAAACTTCTACCCTTTACAGTTATCTGACTGCAAAATTAAAATCTACTTTTAGCTTTCATAACAATTTGCCTCATTTTCCAGAATAATAAAATTGTGTGGATGGACATGAAAAAAATTTTGTTTATGACTATTGCAATGTATTAAGAAGCATCTCAGCGTTTCACCAATGCATGTTGTAAATACAGTCTGTTGACCTATTTCTGATGTAGTTAATGAAAATGTTTTCAATTATTTTACTGCAAATTTTATCAGGCTACTTATATTTAAAATTTATAATATAAATATAAAATAAAGATATTGAAATATTTCTAAAATATTCCAGAAAATAAAGAGTTATATATATTCAAGAAATTAATTTTGTGGAACAAACCAAGAGACTGGCAGAGATAATATGGGCTAAAAGAGGTTAATGCATAATTTTATACTTTGTGGATGAGTTTCTTCATCCCAAAACATATCATGCATCATATGACTGTTCTTACAGCATTTTCATATAGGAAAAAGACTCATTTTAGGCAAGCAGAAAAGAGGGGGTCAAGAAAAGGAATTAAATGTAGCAGTAAGAACTTCTTGAAATAATTCAAACATGAATTTAATTACAATTCTGAAGAAAATATTGTGACTTCCTCACTAAAAAAAAAAAAAAAAAAAAAAAAAAAAGGAAAAAAAAAAAAAAAAAAGAAGTCTAACTTACAAACAGACAAAACCTGGAGATTAATTTGTATTTATCCATTCATCAAACTTAATCAGTTCAGAGAAAGGCATCAGAAGAAACATGGCAGTCATTCTGAAACAAAGGACAACTATTCATGAGTCTATGTGTGTCTGTGTATGCTTAGAACAACACAAATGTCTATTTGAAATAATTTAAGAGTCAGGTAACTTAAAATTGCTATTAAATGTTCTCAACTGCACATGCAATATTTGGTGTTGTGGTTCTTAATCTAACCTAGAGATCTCTGCTTTTAAAAATTAATCACTGAGTGTGCTGGTGGCTCTGATATAATATATTTTTTTTCTTTCTATTTAAGGAAGGAAATAGTATCCTTTCACATCCTTGGAGGCATCTTTCCAATATTCTCAAGGCTTAAATGCTGGCTGTAAGGGATGGGACACAATGTGAATATTAATGTCCTGGCTGAGCTGACAAATGTGCTCTGTCTGGGCCAGGGCCAGACGTGAGCATTCAAAGTATGGAACTAGTCCAGGAGGCTGAGATTTTCAGAGAATCTGGGGAAGAGTCTGCCAAAAGTGCTCAGCAGCTTCCTCATAAAGAGATTGCTCTAGAAATCTGCAATGTATGAGTGAAAAAAAAAGTGAGTTGTGACAGGACTGGAATGAGTTGAAAGAGTTCAGGATAGTGAAGGAGAACAAGGTTTCCAGTGCATCAGTACGTGGACAGAGTGAGAATGACAGAGGAACTAAAGCATAAGAAGATACACTTTACCACAGCTGTTTGATTAAAATGCTTGCAAACATCAACACTTTTATCCACATTCTAGATTTCACCACTGGTACAAATATTATTAAAACAGTTCAATTAATCTTTCTTCTCTATTTATTTTCCTATACAACCAAGTCTGTTCCAGTGGTGCATTAACCTCAAGAGGAATTTGGTAGAGAAGACAGACATCCCATCACAGCTCTCACTGGCAATGGCAGAGCCAAGGCCGTTGGGCTTATAATGGGAGCTGTGAAAAGTTCTCTTTCTCCTGTATCCATATGGACATCCATGTGCATAGAAGCCCTTCTTAAACCATCTTTTATGCAAAATTCCCAAAAAGTAGGGAACTGTGGGATAATCTGGGGGTAGATATGGCTCATTGGACCCTCTAATGAGTATAAATTAGGAATGTTGTCCCCAGCAGAAGACGCAGAGACAATTTAGGACAGATTATTCCAAAGAAAAGCTGCTCTTGGAACAGACAAGCAATTTAGAAACTTTATCTGAAAGTCACTCAAACCTTTCAACAACAGAGATAACTTGTACCTCTATCAAGCTTAGGTCTGAATTCCATCTGTGCATCTGTCTGTAATCTCTTTCAGTGTTTCCAATCTTCATTTCTTACTTCCCTCTGCTTATATTAACACACAGGGAAATCCACTTGCTAGCTTTTACCACCAGGGTACATGTTTGTGAATGCCAGATGACAGAGGTATTCTGATTTAAACTTACAAGAAACAAGTGTGAACATTTCAGTCCACCATGCGAAGGTGCTACCCTCATTCCAAAAGAAAGGAAACACATGCTGATGTTAGGAAAAATAAAAAAGCTAGTGTCTCAGTTTCATGAGACTGAAGTGTTTTGCTAAGGAGGATGAGTTATGAGGAAGACCAAGCTCTTCCCTCTAAGCAAGTCCAAATCCGAAATTTAGAGGCTCCAGTTGAGGAAGTATGGAGAAAGGAAAAATAACAGCTCTTTATTAAAGGATATATGTGTATTGGCAGAACAACAAAAGAACACAGAAACAACTAAACAATAATCCTGTACCCAAAAGTCCCCTTCAAAATGGAAACAGTTCAGTACTTTCCGCCTTTTGGAGCAATTCTAACCACGATCAGGAGGGGGTGCTGTTGGATCACTGGAGGAGCGAGTGGGAGAAGTCAAAAATAGAGATCTCCTCCCCCCATCAAGAAGTGGAAGAGGAAAAGGGGCAAAAGGAGTTCTTCCCATGAACTCACTCTGTCAGCAACTGCTCTGGCTGGGACTCCCCCAAAGGCTCCTTCACAGACAGGTCAAGCCTCTCCAATGAAATCTACCTGGGGGCAGAACACGTCACGGGATAATGAGGCAAACCAGGGCCAGAAGCAGCCAAATGACCCGGCCAAAAACAAAATGAACTTGGAGCCTTTCCACACACACACCCTCCTAGAGTCAGGGCAAAAGTGAAGTGTCCGCTGTTTCCCAAGAAGAAAAAACCTCATCACCTCTCTCCCTCCCCCAGTCTTCTGAGTGCTATCAGCCTGGAATGTGGATCTGCTAGCTAGTTCCTTTGTGTGTGTCAATCACCCTAGGCACCCTCCCCCTCTCTCGTTCAACATCTTTCTTTTAAAGCAATGAGGGGAAAGAAAAAAACCTCCCCTTAGGTTTTTTCAGAACAAGTAAACCTATGACAGCTAGGTAGATCTTCAGCTCTTCTCTGAAACTTTATACACTTCCTCATATAAAGTTTTTTCCTCCCAACTCAAAGCTCACCTGAGATTCACTAACTTTTTATTATGTTTTTGCTCCCTGTAGAAGTTTACATGCAATTTGTTGGCCAACTCTTTGTAGCTGTGAGTGGTGTTCCTTTGACAAAATCACAAGGACCATAGCAATTAAGATTTGACCTTCCATTCTCAGAAATTCCCTTCCTTCTTATTTTTGCAATGCAGATGCCCTAGAACTTTCCTACATGCTTTATTCTGAAACCCACAAATGCTTGTCACAAAGGAAGTGTTTTATAATAATTTTACAGGCAACTAGTATTTTCTTTCACTGTTCCATGTTGAGAGACCCCTTCACGTGCCACAGAAGGGGCTGGTTCTCTTTGCTGACACCAAATACAGAATCCTTCTGCTCTTAGCACACGTTAGGCTATGCTGTGTTAAATTAGCTAGAGAGGGTAAGCAGCCAACTTCCTATCAGTGTGTCATCCAGCTCTGGGCTGACACACTCAAGATTTCTTTTGGGGCACATATGTGGTTGCAGGTCTTTGGCACTTATCCAGGTGGAAAACGTACTGGCAGTAGTGGAGCTGTTACCCAGGACTAGTGAAGACAGAGGCTTACAGTCATAAGGTAAATAAGAGACATTGAAATGTGAACCCTGGAGCTCTGGTATGTGAGGAGGGCAGCCAAGCTCCATGGTGACTGCACTGGATTTTATTTAGGAGTACTCAATGACCATGTGTCCTGGGCCAAAACACTGATATCATCCATGGCTGTGTATTTGTTCCCTCACCCTTCTTCTAGGTGTTGAGATCAGTTTCAGTTGAACAAAATGTATCAATAGGAAGTACAAATGTAACTTTTAAAGGCAGGTCATCATCTATTAAAAGTAGATTTTCAGGCCTGACTCTTCTGGGCAAACTACAACTTTTATGTACAGTCCAAATTTTATTTTGGTTTCCTTGATATCCAGTTTCCAAGATGACCTTCCACTTACACATTATAGGATCTGTACTGAGAATTTGCCTTATCCCAATTCCCATAAACATTGGTAAAAACATAAAAGAAAGCATATGACCAGTTAGAGAAAGATGCATCCTCTGGGATATAAAAGCATCTAGGGAGGCTGATCATAAATTCTGCAACTGGAAGAAAAGAAGGACCCTTGCAACAGCACAGTGCTAAGAAAAATAAAAGTACTTAGCAGTGGGAAAAAGAGAAAAAGTGCTAATAAAAACCAAACCAACCAACTAACCAACTAACCAAAAAACATACAAACAGAAATCCAAACCAAATAAAAAACCCAAACCCATTTTTCTTTTCGAATGAGCCCACTGATATTCTGACATAATTTTTTTGAAATAAGGTGAATTATTGGGAAAATACTTAAATTGGTATATTATCTATACCAGTATAATCCTTGATATTGTTATAACTGTCTTATGATTCACAAGTTACCAGAGCAGTTTATTTCTTAATGCTTTGTTAATATACCCAGAAAGATAAAGAAGAAAAGAAGTATTATGCATTGTCATATACAATGTCACAGAAAAATCCTTAAGATGTCAGCAACTACTCTGAAAATTACAAGTATTAAAGGAAGAGATCTTATAATTTTTGAATTATTGGTGCATAAAGGTTTATAATTGCTATTCTGATTTGATGTCTGTCTAGTTAGCCTGTGATTTTTTTTTAATGAAAAGGTTAGCAGCTGCTGTCTTGGGTTAGCCAATAAATAGTAATGACAACCTGTGGTGAAAATGTAAGTGACACTTATGACACATAATAAAAAGCACCAGTTGGTGAACCAATGGGAAATATTAAAAATGAAAAAAGTAGGTCATTATTAGGTAGACAAGCTACAGGTAAGTTTAACAGAATACAAATACCATTTCCAAAAAGTAGCTTTGAATGTCACTAAAATGTGTATAAAAATGGTTTGAAAAGATATTGATATTGATCCATGCTGATCTTTATCAAAATGATAGAGTAGCATTTCATTCAGTAGATCTTTTATTACAGCCCACTCAGTGCATTTAATGATGTGCAGTATCTTAGAGTTATAAGTGATTTCCATAGCAATACTAGAAATCTTTTAATAGGGCATGCTGGAAGAGATAACATCTGCTGTGATACCCAGTCTAGTGTATCATTAAAAGTAAAACTTTCCCCTCAGCATTTAGCAATAACAAAGGTTCTAACCTTGTAAGCAGGGTTTCAGAATGATAAGTGGAATTGCTCTTTCACATGAAGTGTCTTTCCCCAGTGTATTGCTAGAAGGGAATTTATTTAAGTTTGATACTTAAGCGCATGTTCTTTTGTTCATTTGGGATCATATTCTCAGACTAGACACAGTCTGCCGTGTCATGCTGTTTCGTAAGCAAAGTTTTAAAATAATATCCCTCTTGTAAGATTTTAAAGGAACTTCTGAAGGATGTTGTTGATACTATTTTATATACATTCTGTTGCTGACAAGGCAATTTAAAGGTCTAGACCAAATGTCAGATCCTAAACTGTATATTTTATAACTTATATCACTATATTTTGTGAGAAAATTGTCCAAATATTAATCACGCTTTTTACTGAAGAAAACTAAGTTAAATACTTGCTATATGAGTCAGGAAAAAAACCTTGACAAGTACATCTCTTATCTTCAAAACAAGCAACTTAGCTGCCAAACTTGTAGATAACCTAATGTATGTGTATGCATTTTCACCTTTCAACTTCAGTCATTATTCATTACAGCAGGGAACCCGTCTCCTAGTGTTTTTTATTGGAGGAGCAGACCCACTGTGCTCTGGTACAATTTCATGTATATAAGGTGAAAAATGCACCTGTCTCCTATGACCTAGTTCTGAGTGCAGTTCTAACCTCACCTGGGGCTGAGTTAGGATAGCATCTTGAACTTGATGTTCCTATTCCTAGGCAGTGCCCCAGTAACCAGCAATAAAGTGAGAAAAGGGTAGAGAGCCTTTACCATCCACTGTTTGGCAATTAGGAAGCAAATTATGAATTACAGGGCTCATTGTGGGACAGCATTGAAAGAGGTGGATATCAATTAGTAAATGTTATTTCATTCCATATCTCTTCTTATAAGTAATAATTACATACTGATTGAAATAGCACTGTAGAATTAATTTCTGTATTAGCTTTTGTGTATTCTCTGTTCTATATAGTTTTAGGGAAAAAATATATTTGGCTTTGGAAGCTTCAAATTACTTCACCTTTTACTTCTGTTTTTTTTTGTATCTTCCTTGGCAACAGGGTTTGCAATGGATTTGCTGTTCCATGGTCAAATGACTATAGAAAGGACCTGATGAACATTCACTATACAATGTTAAATTTAGGTTATTGTGTACATACAATTATGACAAAATCAAATTATCAGCATACACAGATGTTTGCATACATTTGTGATGAGTTTCTCTCATTCTCATTTATACAAAATCTCTGATTTTATTGTTTACGGAATGTATGTCAACTGATATATTATATATGGTAAATTTTCTTTCCTCTAATGTATTGTTTTAAGCAATTAAATCACTATTCATTGACCATACTTCCTTTTCAAGAAGAAATTTAAACTTTTTTAGCTGTATTTCAATAATACAGATGTACAAGCAGAAGCATGAGATATTTCATTATGAGACTAATTTAGGTAAAATTGAGTTAGCAAATACATAGCAGCAATTTCTTTTTTTTTTTTTTTTTTTTTTTTTTGTAATAACTGCATACAAGTGACAAATATTGGAAAATGCTCTTACATGTTCTTTTTGATAGTAAAACACATTTTAGGTCCTAAACCAGTTTTTGCTGTAGTCAGCACCTTTTCCTTATTTTCAAATAGTGTTGGCATGTGGCATAGACTTGTATTTTAAATAACGTTTTCTAATGGTTTAGTATAATATTTATTCTGCTAATATTAGAAAATTTCACACTTGGGCTGTGTGTAGTTATCCATCACCTTTTCTCATGTATTTCATTTTTGGGAAAAAAATAGTTTCTTTCCTCTTCTTACTGGGGACAGTACACTGTCGCTCCAGTTTTAGAACTGAAGGAATAATAATAGATTTTAAACTTCCAGTTTCTTTTTATCTGTTTATAGAATAATTTCAAATTCCTGGGACTGTTCCCATGACATGAATGAGTTGCAGATGTGTGCTCAGCATCAGTATATCAGTTTCACTCAGGTGGAGAAAATGTAAATAATTCTAAGACTCAAGGGAATATTAAATGTGTCAAGGTATATTAAGTATATGGATTAGAATATAGTTTGGAGTAAACATTTAAGAGATGAGAGAAAAAAATTAGGAAAATGTAGGTAGATTATTTTAGGTACTTTAAAAAATATTTATATATATATATGTATAACTTGTAACAGTCATTGGAAATACTATACTCCATTAAAAAAAACACCTTATTATGAGATATGTGCCAAGAGGTAAATGGATACTTTCACAGAGATAGTTCTAAAATAAAACCCCTCTTATTAGCAAAATGAGTCAGTTTTATATGATAAAATCAGCCTCCCACTGTTCATGTTGATAATAGCCCTAAAAGGTACTCTGCAACTGTTGAAGCAGTGATGGCAACAAGCCGATAATCTTCTATAATTCCTTTTTCAAATGTGACATATTATACGATATTTAGCATCAAAATAAATTACAAAATGCATCTGGTACAAGATAAATGGGACATGATTCTACCATAGCGTCATCAAGAATTTAATCATACTTAAGTACACATAATTCTAAGTACATGAGTAGACCCACTTAAGTTACCTGGATTAGTCACATCCATAGAACTAGAGTGATGCAAAACCAGTTTTTCTAAAATGATGCTAAAATTTAATGTTGATTCTTGTAAATTTAGACCAGCATTTTATCAAGGGAACACCGTTTTGTAAAAGATGAAAACTGGTCTCTCCATTGTCTATACCAATATGATTTTATATCTCTTCACTGTGTTTTAGAACAACAGCTACCTCTATAAGTTTGTCAAGGAAACATCACCTTTCAGTTTCTTCTTCAACTGCCAAACCTTCTGGGTAATTAGAGTAAGGAGTAATCAATTTACTATGTATATGTGTAATATGTATAAAGTAAAATGTGATATGAATTTAAAACAGCAAGACGCATATCTTCACTATCCTGTATAAGTCATGACCCCTTAAATACCTTATTCAGCTGAATTTCTTATCAAAATACCTGCAAAAGCTTACAAAGACTGCACACTCCTTAGACTGTAAACTGCTTTAAAAAGTGTCTCGGGAAAAAGTATAGCAGAGCTGACAACATTAACCAACTTTCTTCCAGGAATTTCTTCCAATTTAGCCTATAAAAATCATACCACATCCTGATGCATGCCAAATTATATTTTAAACCTCATTTTCTTCCTTTAGTCAAATGGTCTGTTCCATGAAGACTGAAAGTCCATGATCACATATCATTAATCTCATAGGTGTTATGAACCTTGTTCCAGATCTCAAAGAATACTGGAACATTCCAAGTTTGCTAAGCATACCAGAGTCTTTAGCTGATCCATGCTAACAGTTTAAGCTAGGAAATTGTGTTATCTCTACTTTCACAGTAGGAGAGAAATTAAAAAACTTGTCCAAGGCCATGCAGCCAACCATTTCAAAGGCTTGATCATCTTCAAAAGCAATTTTTCTGGTTTAATAGATCTTCCCAATTAATTTGGAAGCTGAAAATTTTCCATCTCCAATCAGAATGAGATGAAAACTGTTGAAATGGTATCTTCTAAGGAAAGCTTAAGGGAAGCATTCATGTTGACAACTCAGCATCCATGGCTGACAACTCATCTGCCAAATGCAAAGGGGAGATGTAGTTTCTAGCTCTCATCTCTTCATCCAATTGCCCCTAAACACTGGTTATTTAGGAGACATTTCTCATCTTTCAACTTGAAAATTCAACTAGAGTCTGAGAAAAATTCAACTGACCTGTTGCAGTGAAAAGTGTATATTTTTTTTATGAAACACTCAACTTCAAGAGCTCATTAATGTCAGTGAAGAATGCCAGTGTTTATGCCTTGCAATATTAATGACTCTTTCTTATAAGCACAGCCTCATGCGCTTTGTGCTGAGCAATGTCCAATACCAGTTTCTGGCTGAAACAACTTCTTTCCTTTCCTACAGAGGTCTAGGGCTCACATACATGTGGATCTGCTGTGCTAGCAGAACAGTTTGTGAGTTCTGTAAAAACACAAATATGGGTAACACAACCATTAACAAAACAACTGTCTGTAAAATGTTTTTTGGAAGGACTGTCAGCACTGAAACACGTGCTGCACTCAGACCTGCCAGCTCAAACAATAGGAGTGGTAAGCTGTAGTTTTTGGAGTTCAAACAACCTGTTTGAGAAGTGATCTATGGCCTTAGTACCTCTGGCAAAGATCTGTTGCATTTGAGGATGTCTGGCAGCCCAGACTGTAGATTTTTGGAAATATTGGACAAATGGATGTTATGTATAGTAGGTTTGACACCAGAAAAGTTGGACCTGTTGCTGTTGGTTCTGCCAGCTTTGGCAGAGCTGTGTATGGTACATTTCCAGTGTAGACTGTACATTTCCAAAGTCTGAGTATGTTCTAGCTTTTAAGAAGAATGGCTGTCATCTACACAGCAGATACCTATGAACATTTGTGTAAGTAGGGGAGAGTTAGCAGTGCTCATATTTAAAGGAATTTGCTGCAAAAGAGCCAGTGAGAAGAGCCTCTGAGTTGGAAAACTGTGTTCAATTACTGGCATGAGGAGGCTTCAGCAACAGATTGGAAGTTGAGAGAGTGGAGCAGATTGTTTGTAAAGAGTTCTGAAGTAACAAAGATTTGAAAGCAATATACTTTTTAACCTTAATATGATATGAATGATTCACTATAATTAAGTATAAATTTTATTTGAAATGATAAGATGGTAAGAAACTTAAGACACTTTTAATTTACAAAAGGACCATTTTTAGAAACATTGAGTATATCTGACCTTCATCCACTGCATGCTGCTTCTTTTAATTTTGTTACAAAAATCTGTTAGGGTAACTCAAATGTAAACCACTTTGCTGGTCACTTCAAATAGAATTCAAATTAAGAGTGTGGATCTGTTTCAACAGAAATGAGAGGTAGAGCTTAATCAAAACCTCATCAAAGATCTGCAGAACCTGGTACAATGTACCACTAAACTGCTGTTGTGATATTATGGCAAGTTCTTTTCATGATGCTTTTACAAAACTCAAAATTGTATTTTCAGTAGAATTGAATCAATTTTTACATGCATATATGCTGTATTATTCATAGGATCCATCAAATCTTGAAAAACTCATCTAGTCAGTATGCTGCAGGCAATTGCCCAATATAGGTCAAGGTGCTGGCACAGTATGTAAGTCCAAAGCTCTATTTGGTAACTACTGCCTTGAGAAGAATTTGTGACCTATTGTCCAATTGTTCATGGCAGAGGAAATTGCAGGTCATGTTGCTCATATTTGAACAAAATACTCAGATTTCACTGAACATTCTTTGGTGTTGATAGGTCAGTTATAGTGTAAAGCAGGTACTGATAGTTTTTATTCTAGCTATAAGGTAATATCAAACACCTTTCAACCAACAAAGAGTGTACGACAGTAATAAATACTGAAAGCAGATAAAAATACTTGCTTTAACTTTGGATGTCAAGCGGTGTTAAAATTTCAGTGATGTGTTTTGTCAACATACTTCTACCTGCAGTCCTGGGATGCTTAGAAAAGAATTATCACCATCTGTGGCGTTACAGAAGCATGAAGCTGTTATCTGTTGTTTTCACCAAAACTTCAAATGAAATGGTGGCAGCAGAATCCATTTAATCAAATGTATCACTGAGTTTGTATTTTTGGTAGCAGCAGATGGGTGGCAGTCTGGAAGACTTATCTAGAAAAGAATCAGGGTAGTTCTGAATATTTTCTTAACATTTAAGCATATGCTGGAAGTGAGTGAGTTACCACACTTAACCAAGTTACTCCTCATTAGTAGAAACTGTGGTAACTGATCATGTGCGGATTTAGTCCATCCTATTGCAAAGTATCAAACACATTAGATTTTGGAGTTCATATTATGAGTAGTTTTTAAAGATGTTAAAGTTGATTTGAGGGAATGGTTTTCATGCTGTAAGTGGAATGGACTAAGAGCAGTCTGGTTATCAGATTTATAATAACAGCAGATATAATACATTTCCTTTCCACTGTTGATCCACCCATTGCTACTAAGGAAGGCTATGAGTCATTAGAGACCAAAATTCTCTCCTTTGCCACTAAATTATTGCCTAGACTCTCAAAGTTACTTAGTTTTTTCTTCTGTTTTTTTTTTTTTTCCCTAAAATTTAGAGTGTAAGAAGGGTTTTCTAAAGCTTTCAGTAGTGTCTTAAAAATATTTCTTTTTAAGTAGGTAATTCCATTTCTGAAAGGCTTCTTTTTCAGAAGTCTCAGTATAAAACTAGACAAGTGGAAAATAATTACAGTTTGAAAACTGAGACAGGAACAACTGCGCTAATGTTTTAGTAAGCTAATTTTTCAATCTGTATAGATTTATTAACAAAAACATTGTAAGAATTTTGAGAGTTTTTATTAAAAAATTTGTGCCAGCACAAATTCTGATTTTTTTTCAGTTCAAAAAATATCGGTTCCCATCTGTTTCCCAGGACCCCCTCTGACTTCCATACCTCCATGAGTGCTTTATGGAGTGAATACCAAATCTGACAAAAATCTGCTTTCTTTGTTGTATATTCTGACTGCAAAGCAATGTGTAGGACAAAACTCTGACACCACCACTAGCAGTGGTGCCTTATACCAGACTTTCTTAAAGTCTCAGAGGAGTCTCAGAAGCAGTGAAAATTCAGAAATGAGCCCTACCATTGCAAATTCAGTCTCATCTCTGTCTTCTTCTTTTCTGACTTCCTCTCTTCCCCCTTTTCTCTTCTTTCCTTTCTGTCCCTCTCCTTCTCTCCCTTCCTTCCCAAGTGCACCCCAAAGATGCCTCTGCTGATGCCATCAATCACAGTGACCATCAATACGTTGTTATGCAGTTCTTTTCAATTGCCACTTATACTCTAAAGCCAAAACTACCCTGTGGTGCAGCTATTAGTGACAGGCTTTTGTGATTTTTCTTTATACAGCTGGGGACTCTGGTACCATCCTGTTGTATTTTGGAGGCCTCTATTACAAACTTCTGAGATCTGTGGGTTTGTGGGCTTCTACTTTGACAGTGTCAAAACAGCAGCAGGATTAATCAGGTTATGTTAAATAGTCAGACATTAAGGCCAGGTGGTGTTCAAGGACGCAGAAAGCTTTATTTCCATGTGGAGTCTTTAAATTTTGTAGCCTGTCTGCAAGGTTTTTGGAAACCTTTGTGAAGGGTTTTTTAAAAAATAAAAATACTTGAAAATTTAGGCTTTAGATTTGAAACTTGAACCCTTCTTGAGGAGATATAATAATAAGGGGGGAAAATTGTAGTCTATAATATAGCAGCATAAGCTGTATTCTTAAATTTTAAAACATTCTATTTGTAATATAATTTCCATTTCTTTGTCAAATACTTATTTTTTATTGTGTCAGTAGTCCCACACCTCCATTAGTCAAACTAATAAATTTAAGACTTCTTATGAGCAGGCAAACTTGGATAAACTTGTGACTATAATCACTCTTTTTTACATGTAAATATTATCAAACTTGTTTTCTGTGACTTTACTTTGTCTCTTCTTGCATTCATACCTGAACATGTGGTAATACCTCTGTTGTTTGTCAGGAATTATTCTACTAAAGATTTCAGCAAGTTAGGATCTTCTGATGGAGACATAGCTTTTGTAGTAATGTGCTGCTTTTGGAGGACATTTCAGAAAGAAAAAAAATTCTTAGGGCTCTTCTAAATATTTGATTAAAGAGGCCCTTTCTTAGAGATGGCTATATGAGTCCTTCATCTGAAACTGGAACTTGCATTTGTTAAAAAAAAAAACAAATTAAACTGTTAAGTACAAACTAAGATCAAGACTTCCATGAAGTACTGCACCATTTCTCTGGAAAGTTTCCAAGAGAAGAAGAATGTTGTTCCATGGCTGAGAAAAATATGCAGGAGGAAAAAACCCCAAGGGAAATAGAGAGAACCTATAGAGGAATTACTGGATTCACTAAAGCTAAAATGGAATAAGGCTTCTGGCATGTCAAACTAGGAAATCGTTGGATCAAATCATTAAAATAAAAACTGCTTGAAAGTCAGCAAGTGCTTCATTCTCCAGTGGTATGTTAATTTAAAAAAAAAAAATTATGCATAACAACAAAAGATAGAGCCAAAATCAATAAAGTTCTTGTGGTAAATACTTAACAGCCGCAGAGAAATGAAAATAAAAGGTCAAATGCACATATATTTCTGCACAAATATCAGAATTCGAAAATAACGGAATTAATTGAAAAGCCTGGTTTTAGATAAAGCTGATGCTGTTTTGGGCATGTAAAGAATTTGGGGAAAAATAAATTATCATTGCTGAAATCAATTAAATATTTTGGAGAAATACTGAAGTAAACCACGAGAAGTGGTTCCAAAAGATGAAGAAATGAAGAAAACATGGAGTGAAGAATACTTGAGGAATATCAACAAGTGTTTATATGAATCTAAAGATCCAGGGATAGCTTAGAGGAGTATAAGCAGCAGTAATACAAGAATGTATACAGTTAATAATCACCCTATTAGGAGTGTAATGGGCAGGATTCCAAAAAATAGAATCTTTGCTGATAACAAGAGATTTTGATAATTGCCATGCAAATTGGCTACATTTTAAAAGAAAGCTTCTCAGAGAAACAGGCCAAAAGGAAAACACCTAAGCAGCATTTAGAAAGAGATTACTTCTCTCTAGAAGTGAGCAGATGATATCTACTTATAAAACCACTGTAGAAAAGGAAAGAGTCCACTTCAGAAAGGAAAATTAAGCAGTTGGTTGAAATACGTGTTCAAAACACTGGAAGAGCTGCAGCAGCACATTCATTCAAAGATGTGACAGTGAATTTTTAGAATAGAAATATTCCCTACACAAACAGAAGACAGGGAAAAGATGTAGAGAAAAAACTGGTATTTTTAACAGAAGAGGAAAGAAAGACATTGGAAACATAAAATCTTATGATGAGAGATGTACCAACTGAAAGAAACATAAAAAGCATACCAGGAAGTTAAATCTTTAACATGGCAATTCTTTAGCAAGAAAAGGAAAGGAAAAAGTGCTAACAGTGCTAAAAGATAAAACAAAAAAAAAACAACACAAAAAAATAAAACCAACCAAATGCTATGAATAAAACTTCTTTTTCAAATATATTTCAGAGTTGATATGGTTAAAAAATGTTGAAGAAATTAAAAGAATACTCTTGGGAAGTTGTTTGCTTTAGGGAAGTTACCCTTTTTTAGGGGTATTGAATCTGACAAATTGTTTTAAATTTAAGCATTGATGGAAAAGGTTTGAGAGTTGTAACTACTTACCATTCTGGACAGTATATGCACAAAACTAATAAAATTTTCTTTGACCTATTAACTTTTGTGTGGTTTCTGTTACTTTCAAAAAAGCCTCAGGATCTGAAGAACAGACAACTGTATATGCAGTCTGAACTTTTTTTTTATGTTGTGGGGAAAGAGAGACTATTCAAGAGCAATAGACAGGAAAATCTGATTTATCTACTGGATAAATTGAAAGAAAACGTAATGAAAAACAGAGCTATAAGACATATGGACAAATATGATACAATGGTTGTACAATCAGCAGTGCTTTTGCAAGAATGAAGTTACATCTGTGCAATTTTATTAGTCCTCCCTGAGCTCCCAAGTGGAGAATGGAATAAAGGTGACTTGGCTGTTTTCAGGAATTAGGATATTCCAAAATGGTTTTGACATGATGCCTCCCTAAAACTCTTGGCTAAACTAAATTAAAAGAAGCAAAGATCAAATGAAGAATGAATAACCAATTAAAAGACGGGAAAAAAGTTAGGTAACACGTGGTGGGCTCAAGTAACCAATGAGTCCTGAAAGTATCAGTGATGGATCATTTCATATTTGTTTATTGTTCCATATCTTCCTTAGTAATTTGAAAGTGGATATGAATAGTGAAATGACATAATTTGACAAAGATAACAATTATTCTAGGTAGTAAAAAACTAAACCTGATTAGTAAGTCTTGCAGAAAGATCTCTATTACTAAGTGATGAAACTAATCTGCCATTTCAGTGCAGGAATAGCTGAATCAACATAATTAAATTGATGAATTCATAACTGAGTATTGCCCAATATGCAGAGCAGATCCACTTCTAAGGGAAGTCGGCTGTCTCCCTGGGGTGTGGGTTGAGGATGGGAAGAGAAAGCTTCCTGCCCTGGTAAGGCCCTGAGATTATTATCCATTATGGATTTTTTGTAGGTAGGGAGAAATTTGTGGGGTTTGATCATGGCTCAGTTTCCATGACACCAGGCCTGCTGTCAACTGGTGGGGTACATCTGTCTCCAAGATGGAAGAAAAATCTTTACACAGGGTTCATTGAAAGAGCTTTAAGGGAGGGGAAAGGAATAAAACCAGGCTCACTAGAGATAAACATGCCAGTGTTTGTGGGCTGTTTGCTAGTGAGATCCTTTGATCTGCTGTCTCAGTGATCTTAAAGGACTTTTCTCACCTAAATGATTCTATGGTAGTATTAATCTTATGACTCAAAATATCTTCATGGATAGTTTAATGAAAAATTGCCAAAATTCAGTAATGTCAGAAAGGAAAAAGAATGTTAGGAATTATTAGGAAAGAAATAAAGTAAATAGAAAACAAAACACAAGGTACATCCATTTCTTTAACATGGAGTGCAGTGAAAGTGTGATCTTGAAATCATGGAATCATAAAATGATGTGAGTTGAACGGGACCCTAAAGATCATCTAGTTCCAATCCCCCTGCTGTGGGCAGTGACCTCTTACACTAGACCAGGTTACCCAGAGCTCTATCCAAACCACCTTTAACACTTCCAGGGATAGGGCATTCATCAATTTCTCTGGGTAACCTGTTCCAGTGGCTCACCACCCTCACAGAAAAGAAAGACACAGAATCTCAGAGATTTTCCAGGACATCTTATCCTCAGAGACTCAACCCTGCTTAACTTATGTGAGCTGGCAAGAATGCATTCTGATCTGTCATGTGTGTGTAAATGGTTTATGGAAATGGTGAACTTGAATTTATTTTAAATTTGGAGCTCAAATGGACTCTGGAGTGGAGCTATTCTTCGTCAGGTTTCAGCCCACAGAAAGATTATAAAGCTAAGCTCTGAACTAGTAAAAATAGAATTTGCAAATGAAGTGCTGACACGAGTCTCAGGCATAATAGGATGAGCACTATCATGTATGAATGAATCTCTCTCTCTTTCACAGTAGCATGCCATGCAATGTGCAAATCACTTAGTTTAATGAACAGCTTCATTTAAAAAAAACAATTCATGTGGTTAAACACTCACAGAGAGTTATTAATGTTTTAATTTTATGGACTGAACTAGGATGCATAAAATTAAATCCAACAGAACTCTAAAAATATTTAGAAAGAAGCCAACTAAATGTAAGTGATCATAGATTTGAGGCTGCTGATAATTTAGGGTTTCAAAATTAAGAAAGCCAAAAGCAATATATCTTGCAGAGAATAAATAATAAAAATGTTCATATAAAAATGCACCCAGATACTCATGTAATGTGTCAAAATAACCTTGGTTTAGCTACATAAATCTGCTATAAAGAAGTTCAAGATGAATGAATGGTGGCATATAGATAAAATGTATAGGTATATACCTTTTATATGTCTAGTATACATGTATATACAAGATATATATATATATTAGATATACATAGGTAGAAGGATTAAAATTGTATACTACCTATACATATTACTGCTCTAGAAGAATGACTTTAATTTCAGACACCTTTAAAGGAGGAGAATCTCAAATGAGAAGCTGTATAAAGTAGACATACACAACAACATTAGGGGTCTAAACTCACTATAGAGCTACTTATTACCAAATCTAAATAAACTATATAAATCTAAATAAATGGGGAAACCTCCCATGCTATTTGCCTGGAAACATTGAATGATATCTGTCCTACCAGACTGCAGTACATCCTGTGTGTCTGCATGCATGATTGCATCAGGGCTGCATCCAGGTACGTATAGTTTATCCCAGCATTATCCAGAAGGATAAACTATACCCTTCTCACCAGGAAGATGGTAACGTGCTGTATACATCTCTGACCTGAAGCAAACACAAGCTCTAATTTAGATACAGCCCCTGTTCAAGTTCTTACTCAGCTCTGGTCCAGATGCCGGCTTTTATAAGTTCCAGCCTCTGCTTTGGCTCCAACAGAATGCTGGGATAAAGCTTGGACTGGCACAAATCTACCACAGCTCCATCCCTTCCTGGGCCTGCAATGATTACCCCAGCTAAGAATGACACTTCAGTCATTCTTTGTCCCCTCTTTTGGATCCATCTCATATATATATATATAGTACACATAAAGAAAATATTTATCCATATTTTAATATCCCTTTAAAAGAAAAAAAAAAGAGAGTGTATGTGATGGCCAGTGGAGGCAGAAATCTTGCTAGAAGTTGGGGTTAGTCACTTACTGTCTTGCAAAAACTATGTTCACATCCTATTAATGAAAATTTCATGAAAATAAGAGAAGAAACTAATGTCATGAACAGAGAAGAGGTGGAATAACAGTCTTTTTGGGAAACTTAGGTATTTTGCAGGTGATACCTTTCAAGTTTAAGTAAAACAGATAACCTGAGAAAGGGGCACATTGTTGTGTCACTGTCTACTGGATATTTTGCTTTTCTCTCAACACCTAGAACGTAAAATGCCTACAGAAGCCTACTATGATAAAACACATAGGAAATTTGCTTTGAAAATCTTGTGCTGGTGGTGATGTAATAGGGGAAGAGTCTTTTTGGGAGCATCATGTAAGCCACAGAATATGTAAAAAAAAAAATTCTTGTTTCCTATTTTGAATTCAATAAAGGATAGAATTAAATTAATAGAATCCAACACACATTTAACACTTTCTATTTTTATCTGTATTCTTATTTCTTTTTAACCTTTTCTGAACTCGTTTTCCCCAAATTGTTTCTGCCGATTTGACTGTCGTCCATCAAGCCATTTCAATGTTGATATGAGCCAATGAGTACAGCTGATAACAACTCTATAATATTTCTAATTTTTTAGAATCTAAACAGGCAATGTTAGAGACAAATCCTTGGCAAAATATCTTCATACCAGGGATATGAAAATGGAGGCCAAAAAAAAGAAAGGGGAAAAAAAGAACATTCTAACTTTCTAGTTTATTACAAGATTTTCATGCTTGGGAAAGAAAAATGAACATGATGGAGAAACAGAGACAGTTGTCAGGGTTTAAGGATAACAACTGTTCTTTTGTAATGGGCTGGTGGTTAGATGTGAGGAACAGATGTGAGGCTGACAGGAAGAAAGAGTGAGTTGGTAGATAAGAAGATTTTGGAGGTTTTGGTCAAAAGTTTTAGAAAAAAAAAACGTTTAGCCTCCACTGTCCTTAAGATGGAACAGGAAGAGTGCCTGAATGAGTCTGGGACAGAGGAGAAGACAGTTGTCAGCAAAAATACAGACATACCAGTCAATGCAGAATTGCGAAAGCAAAGACAGTTGAGGAGAATAGAGCAGACAGAGCAAGTAAAAAGTAAAAAAAGTTTTCTTCCTTCTTGCTCATTAGACCTAGTAATGGAATCTCATTTTCAAGGAAGAATTTTTTCAGACAGTTGGAACAGATTTTTCAGGTACATTAAATGTAGAGAAAGCAGAAAAAACTGTGCATTGGTAAGGGGAGTCTAAAACAAGTTTATAAGCATAGTTCTTTTATGGTCTATAAAATGTGTGTTCTTCAACCCTCTATAGTCAGAGAGTTGGAACCAAAGGAAGGATAAAATATAAAGGAAAGACAAATTTACAGAAGATATTAATAATAAAGGAAAATTTCCACAAGTTTGAAAGGAATAATAGTCACCAACTAGCTTACAATATTTTCTGATTTATTTTAATGTTAGAATAAAGTCATATTATGATGAAGGTGAACCCTCTAATTTAGGGAAGAGAGAAATAGTGATCTAATGATCAAATCACGACCTTTGGTTTGCTGTGGCAGTGGATGTCTGTCTGTGACTTCTTGGAATCTAATGGCAAGTTCAAAACCTGAACTGTAGCACTGATGCTCTGGTTTTGGTCAATATTTACTTAGTCATTAGAGCTCTGATGATCTGCATTTGTAGTATTACAATTTTAAAATTACCTAACCATCTCTGAAATTATGTTAAATGAAATTTGAGAGTTGGAACCCTATGTTTTATTTAATTTAAGCCCAAATCCTACTATAATGAATTGTCAACACTTTTGCAATTTTTTTTTATTCTGCTGTTTCTCTTTCTTATATGAAGATATAGAGAAATGTCTCTGCTTTTAGAAGTGGATCAATCTACTATTTTCATTTAATAAAATGATAGATTTATTCTGGATGTAAACTTGCTAAGCAAAAAGCTTCAGGGATATTGCTACTTTAAAATATTGAGAAGCGTTCCTGGACTGCATCTCTTTAGGGTGTTTAAGATGCACAGTACAACAGAAGTTGAGAAAATCAAACACACTGTATAAACTAGTCAACACAGATGAGAATTAAAACCCCTTGTGAATACCCAAAACCCTGCGCATATGCAGAAACAGATGATCAGAGTGTTGTATCTGTCTTACCTTTCAGCTGCAAGTGGTTTAATGTTCAGCTGAACTGTCTCTTGAGTAAATCTTTTTTATATTCCAGGCTTTAGTGTTCCCCTGATTTAACAGGATGGTACCTTGCTGCATCTAAACTCTCTGGTTAGTTAATAAGAATAATGAGAAACTATTTGCTACTCCATACTTTTAGCTCCGTTGCTACATTAAAATGTTCCCCTTATAGGACCTTCAAATGTTCTTCAGTAATCTTTGCTGTTATTAATTCTAATTCATGCCTCTTTATAAGCTAGAAACTAAATTTTTCAAATAGTTCCTTCAACAATTTACATGTCTAGTGTATGCCATGGATAATATAAAGAGTGGACTGCAGGAAAAATAAGAAGTACCTCAGTTTTTCACTTGAAATGGACTGATTTGGAAAGGAGAACAGCAGGGGATAAGTTAGTTCAAAGACAGATATGAAAAATAGCACAAGGTGGATCTTTTCCTTAAAAAAAATAGTTTTTTACAGCAAATTGCTCATTAGAAGGTATTAAACAAGCATTTTTCATATAAAATGTATTTCAAATAGACAAAATTGAGAAATATGCCATCAAGCAAAAATATTCTTTTAAAAGAACAAAATTATCAAATTCAACAGGCATCTTTGTAAATTCCCATTTTAGCAAATCTGTTATGTAAAGCTAGAAAACCTGTTTTACAGTGCAACACTTAATCTAATGCGTTTGATAGCTTCCCAGTTCCAAGTAATTTCAATCCAAATATGCATTATTACAAAAGGAGATTAAATTTGACTACTTTTGCTCTATTTATCTACTGATTTTTTAACAATTTTCATGGAGAGAAAGTTCTGAACAAGAAAAATACTGTTCTTCCTATGTAATTAAAAAATCTCAAACAAGTAAGTAGATATTATTTTTCTGTTTATGAACCCATTATTTGCAGGTGGTCAGATACAGCAAATTAGGTATTTAAATATAAATCAAACTGGTACTTTATACTAGGAAACATTAAATTCTGCATAGAAGTGATGTTTGTTTCAAGGATAAAAATAATGAAAAATTCAGAATAGCTGTGGGGGGTAAAGCTTTTGTCTAATGAAATATGAATTTTTCAAGTCAGGAAAGTTATACAAGGTTATAGCTGTTGTAATAATGTTTTATTGTGCTGAGTTTCATAGGACATTATTTGTTTTTTGACTAACAGACCTCTAAATACCAAACAATATTATTCAATAGAATCAAAATATTGGATCAGGAGTTAACTCTTTACTTCAACATTAAAAGAAGCTTGGTTCAATGTCTTACAAAGTTAAACTGTGCAACACAGTAAAGCCTGAACACCATCTGTCCCTACATGGCCCATGTGAGTATCTAAGAAATATATGTCCTAAATTATTCGGTGAAGTGACTAAAAGTTGTAGCTCTCCTATTTCATGAAATAAGTTCAGTGAAAAACACCTCAGTGACTGGAAAAAATGGAGGAAGAAGGTGCTTTTTTAATGTGTTTGATTTGTGGGAATTTGATAAGGTTTCTATTCATTCAAGAATGAAAACACCAGTAATTTCTTAATCTTCTTTGGCAAATATTTGACCTTGATCATGTGAACTTAAAAGAATATGATTAACTTTACATGTACAAGTAGTCCAAGGAAACTGCTTGAACAGAATGGTAAATAAGGGATTTTGAGAAAATTTGGAAAAACAGTAGAGTTCCCTTCACTAACAGATGGCTTTGCAGCAGGTAACAGAAGAAGATAATGAGTAATCAAGTGCAATGACTATGCTGTCTTGGACAGGTTGTGTTTTCTATTCCTTCTCACTTCATCTCTAGTTCTCCCTGTTTGTCAGGATTAAACCAGTAACCTACATATTGATGAAGTCCTCATCCTTAAAGCAATTCAAACTGAAAAAAGAGATTGCAGCAGCATAATGTTATAATTGTGAAGGAGAAGATTAGTAACCTGGAAAGAAAGCATCAAAACACCATTTGAGAAAACCAAGTTTTTCTGGAGATGTCATAGTTTGAGATCCCTGCCAGAAGCACTAGAAAGAAAAAGAAACAGATTGATGATTTGATAACCAACTGCTAGGGAGAGGTAGGAGGCCTTCTATCTAGCTAGGAGTTTTACATTTTTATCATAGATTTGATGAATCATATAGTGAGATAACTGTTTTGGAAGGACAAAACACAGAGTTACTGGGAATATATTTAGTGAATAGTACTTGGCATGAAGAAGCAGGTATTAAGGGAAGGTATTCAAGCATGTTATAGAAGCAAGAACTCTTTGAGAATTCTGTATTATAAATAGGGAAAAAAAGGCTTCCTTTTAAAAACAAAATGGAAAGGGTTCTACATTCATGTAATGAAAATCAACTTTCGTCCAAAGTATAAAATCTTTTTTTAGAACTTTGTATAGTATATCTATTATGAATAAGTTATGGAAACACATGAAACTGCGTACTCAAAAAAAAACCAAAACAAACTAACTTCTTCAGAAGGGAGTTTCATAGGATAAAAATATGAACTGTATTTGCAGATGCCCTTATGGTTTCATAAACAAGAAACAGATGGCAGAAAATACATGAGTTGAACTATTGTATGTATGCTGTGTGTTTGGGAGTACTGTCTTTTCTCAAGAAAAACAGCTGAATGAGCAGGTCAGCCTGTTCTCATAAGGGAACACTGATCACAGGGACAGGCAAGAAACATCCTAGAGAACATTAAATAAACAAATCCTGTATAAATAGAAGATCACAAAACAGTGAAGAATGGTAGTTTTTAATTTGCTTATCAATGTTAAATGTTTAAAAAAAAAAGAAGTAGAAACTCTCAGTAGTATAAAGCATTTTATTTAGGTTATATCAAAGATAATGATTGGGGTGATTCGCATTACTAGAATAATGTAAACTGTTTTTCCTCTGTCTGGAATTTAAAATACTTGTTTTTGCCCATGTGAGAAAGAGACCTTCTGTATTAAATAAATCAGTACCTGCTTTAAGGCTCCTGAAAACTCAGAAGTACTAGATACTGAATGCCTGCAAATTAATGTGTTAACTAGAACAGTTTAACAAGAACTGCAGGAAGGAGTCTGTCCTATACTGATCAAATTAAATTAGAGAAAAAGATGAACTCCCTTTTTAGAGTATCAGTTTGTCACCAAGAGGTACTACTATTTACACATGTATGCTGGAGAATGCCTGCAATAACTATTATAAGAGGACTAGGTTTCAAGAATTGTAATATTTCAAAGCTAAGAAAACCTTTGAGAGAAAAACAGAGAGAGAGGGAAATATTACATGGGAATGTGAATGAATATCGAGAATGCTTGGTGCATCACAACTCCACAGTCCAGAAAAAATGCTTTAGATAAACTAGAGTAAGAATAGTTTATTCTTATATCATACTTAACACTAGTAGATGTCAGATATCTTCATACACAGGTGAAGGCTTTCCTCTGAAATACCAATTTCAGGTTCAAGATGTATTCTCTTCTCACTTATATGTACATTCTTTTCTGTGGCCTTGGATAAGTCTGCCTATTTCTCCTCTGTATAGCTCAATCCACTGAAGAGCGCAGATAGTGAAATTAAGCTAACAAATAGCTGTTTAAAAAATACCATATAGTCAAAGAAAAGAGGAAATAAGAATGTAACAGTCAGTAAAATCTAAAAGTTTGAAACTGTAGAAAGAAGAGATGCTGGAGATATCAGAAAAGCAATCCCTGTCTCTTAATGCAAAGAAAGAAAATAGTGGGTTGGGGGAGGATTTTTTGGACTGTCTTTGGAACATGATAAATCCCACTGGGTCATAAACCAGGTATCAGATGGAGATGATGAACCACTGAATAATAATGTAGAAAAGGCACAGGTATTCACTACTAAGAAAACTTGTTTTCTGTTTGGGAAACTGTGAAATTATATAGGTGTGTCTGGTAAAGTGACTGACAGCAACAAAGCACTTTCTAGTCCATCAGTTATAGTAGACAGTGGATAGCATCTTCTAGGGATTACACTTTTAAAATCACTAGGGTCAAATAACTTGTGTTTTCAGGGATGACATTTCTTAAAATGCAGTGGAACTCCTCTTTCTCCATTTGAGATAAAACACGAAGAAAATGATGTCTTTTAAACTGAGTAAATCCTGAATACCACACACTTTCCCAAACAGAGTTCACTGAAAATATATTTAATTTTTTTAGTTTTTAATATATCTGCTGAAATAGCTATATTTACTGAGGTAGTCCCACAGAGCTGATGTGCCTTTTTTTTTCAGGAAAAACAAGGAAGACAAACTCCCATAAACTGGTTAATCTGACAGGCTTTTAATAAAACACCAGAAATGAGCAAGCTGAAAAAAACCCAACCAGCCAACCAACCAACCAACCAAACAGAAAAAAAAAATAATAAAAAAATCCAATAAAAGACTGAAGAATGTGAAAAATATTCTATACACTTTATGCAAAACCTGTCCTGTGCTACAATTATTTTCTGTATTTGAGAGTGTTAGTGGGATGGATAAAGAAAACGATTTATATATAATATAGTTGTCTTCAACACTTTGATAGGAAAATGCTACTATTTATATATATAAAACCCACATGAAATGAATTAAGAGGTAGCTAGCTGACAGATCTCAAAAGTAGTTTCAATGGTGATGTTTTCTAGCAGATACTTAAAGAGATAAATAATAGGTCTAACATTCTTTGGTATTCCTTCAGTAGTCCAAAGTAAATATAAACCCACTTAAAAGTCAGTTATAAAGCTTGGTGGATGGTTAAACTATCAAGGTCCATGAACCATTTAGAGAGGTAAACTCAGCCTACGGAAAGAAAAAAAATTATTTTAATCCAAAATTATGTACTTAGTAACAAATTATCCAGATATTGCCCACATGAAAGGGTAGGAACAGAAAGAAGAGGATACTTTGTAGAGCCAATAAGGAAATGATTGTGATCAGAGCTGAAAAAATAATTCAGCATAATCGCTATGTGTGACATTGTGGGAAATGAGGCTGTAATGGGGTCTATGGTTGTAGAATCAAAGAATCACTTGAAAAACAAAAGTAAGGTCTCTCTTTTCTACCCTTTTATAGGGCAGTGATTTTAACAATATTGGAATACTGTGACAGTTTTGG
The DNA here is from genome assembly GCA_038380795.1 of Pyrocephalus nanus. Lineage (NCBI taxonomy): Eukaryota > Metazoa > Chordata > Aves > Passeriformes > Tyrannidae > Pyrocephalus > Pyrocephalus nanus. The sequence continues at coordinate 102,125,904 of CM076260.1, forward strand.
GACCATCTTCCCATAACTATGGAAAAAATCTAAATTTTAAAAATATGAGACCTCTAATTAAATTTCAGTGCTCTGAGAAATGCACAAAATTACACTCCTAAATAAATACATTAAAAATGTGATTGCAGTGTGTTAACATTTTCATAGGAAGAAAATGTAGGACATGTTACAGAAAAAAAAAAAGGTTAAAAAATTAATAATTTGAAACTGAATCTAGATAAGCTGGAAAAACTAAATACAATTAGTATTTATAACAAATGAAAGATGGAATTAGTATTTTCCTCACTTCTTGGTGCCTGGATTTCATGGAACTCTGATTCTTTTCTTTTTCTTCCTGTTTCAGGAAGAGAAAGGGCTTGGTTTGGGGATTTGTGGTTTTTTTTTTTCTCCTGCTTTATAATGTGCTGCAGTGTATTGTCTGATTGCATCAATCACACTGTGTCTCCCGAAGTAAATAATATATTGTCAAGATATGTATTATTTAATCCTGAATAGGGCCTTCATATGTGAATACACAGGTATAAATTTACAATTTGCTGTGGCGCTGAAACTTATATTTGCCAGAAGTTATAAAGAAAGAGATGAGTGAATTCATTTTGTCTAATATTGAGCTGACTTGGATAGTGACTGAAAAGTTCAAGGTGAACTCTGTCATCTGCTGAAAAGATACTATGAAATGTTTGTAAATGCAACGTATTTTCTGTTGTCTAAATATCCACCAATGTTATCAAACAAAAAAGCAAGCATTAAAGTATATTTTAGGACTGTCATCTGTCTACAGTTCATCTAGCAATAATGAGGGACAAGGTTGCAGGCTGTGTTATTCCTTTGATTTTTAAAAAAGGTAATTCCTGTTTTCTTGACTTCATCAAAGTCATCTAAGTAGTGATACCTGGGGCCTCAAAGTTATATATATTTACATTATCATATAGATCTTATTAAGTTATTCTCTGATAACTTTGAGATTCTCTAATAAGTTTTGCATTTAATGACTTATATATGTGACTTCCAGTGTCATTTACCCACCGGAGCTGGGCCTCAAATAATGATTCAGAGTGATACACAAAGATTTGCTGAGTTTTGCCTTGGCTGAAAATCTGAATTGCACAACTTAATGCAGTAAAAATTATGGTGCTGAGGAGCATTTTATAAATTTCATGGGTATAGTTCACTCTGATTTTGAGTAAAAGCTGTGTTCTGATTGTTGAGGTGATAAATTTGCACATACAACTTTTTATTTCCACTGTATTATCCATTACAATTAACAATAAAAAAAAAGAGAACTAAGAAGTTTTCTTATGAGCTTGATCAGACACTTCAATACCTTGGTAAGTGTATGTACTGATGCATCTACTGCAGTACTCAGCTACCCATGACTAAGAAGCTGTGCATGTATGAAGTCTGTATTAGCTGTAACATTTCTCATACTGATGTTCAAACTCATGTCTTTGCCTTGGTCCTTTTAGTCCTGCAGTACTGATGAAATAAGAGCTTTCAAAGTTTCATTTGACAGTTTTTCTTCTTTCAGTCATCCCAGAATTGAGCTGGAAAGTGAACCCTGCTCATTGACACAGACAGCTTGTGATAAGTCTGTGATAAGTGAGAGGACTTAAATGTAGTGATTTATGTCACATGCACCCTCACTACTGACAGGATCAATGTTACTGCAGTGACAGCAGAGCTAAAAGTATTTTTTTATAGATTATTCTGTTTTCTACATTTTTATTTAAATGTCAATACTTTAAAGTTCAGTTAAGAGATCAAATGACAAATATTTTGTATTATTCCATTTAACAATCTTTGTATGACCCCCTTTTGATTTCTGCAGGTATATCTATTACTTAAAGTTATTTGAGCAATATTTTTGTAGAAAATGTCCAGCCTATTAGTTGCCTGTAAATCATTTGCTGAGTCTGTTGTGCTTGTGTTTTTGATCTCTGAATCAGTGTTAGCATGGTTTTTGCAAGGAGGTGACAGGTAAGAGGACTGTGAATGAATTCTGGATAATTCAAGTAAAAATTCTAGTTTTTGCTATTAATGTTCAGTAACTATCAAATTATTTACAACTTGTGAATCTGATTCCTGAGTGCAAAACTATTATTAGCAAATTTTGGTGCTTTAAGTTAGAAAAGTAATGTCTTTATTTAAGCATATTATTAACTTGAACAGAAAAACTAGACCGTCTGATACCAAAACTATTAACTTAAATAACATATGTAATACTTACTTAGAGATAAACATTAAAAAGTGAAGAAAGATACTGTCTTGTGACTACACTGCATTGTATATTCATACGATTTACTATGTTTCATCTGATAGATATAAGATATTTTTCTAGATTTGCTATAGGCATATTGTATGTCTGGAAGGATACAAGTTGTTTTCTTCATGTACAAGACTTCCAAATACAAATTGGTATACCAGAATTTGCTTTCAGAATTTTAAGTTTTACTAGAGTTATAACTTTGCAGCTGTTGAGCTCAACAGCAAAACTCTCAGAGTTTTCCTCAAGTGTCAATGAGAACTATGTTAAGTGGTTTTATAGTTACACATAGGTTTGAATGAAAGAAAATAGAAAAAGGAATGCAAGAAATAAAAAATTATTTTTTTGTGTTTGATAATTCATTTACCTTTGAGAATACCTCTTTTCAAAATTTTTAATTCAATTATATAATAAAATGTTTAATTACATAAAAAATAAATTTTAGGTGATGTAAACCTGAAATTACAGGTTATCAGTCTGGTACTTAAGCACTATAGTTCCATAAAAAGCATGTACTTGTGGGAACAAGCTGAGTCAGCCTGCACCTGCATTTAGTTAATTAGAACCGAAAAGGAGGATCGACCTTGAAGAGTGTTTTGACAAAGAGAATGCTGTGTTCCTCAAAGTGAAAAACCACTTAATGGTCTGCATGACAGCATGTATGGTTTGTCTCACGGCTGAGTGTGAACGTGCCAGATCAAAACATCAGTTTAGCAAGATCCTGGTAACAGGTGCTGTTTACAGAAGAATATGAATATAAGGAAAATGCAGAAAAAGATCTGTGGAGAAATCCTGAAATCGAATTCTGTGAGTGTGTGCAGCCTCATTTCTTCATCACTCATGTACTTGAGGAAAAAAAAAAAAAAGCAAGACTTCCTAGGGAAGAACCATAGAAACGTATTGAAAAATATCCACCCAAAGTAGAATTTTAAACATTACTGTATCTTTTTGAATCTAATATTATTCAGCTTCAGTCTACACATATGAAAAATATGAAACTTTTGACATTTTTGCTATTACTGAAATGTTTTAATTTTGTTCTTCTTTTTAAGTTTCAATATAGACAAAGTCAATACTGCTAATAAAAAAATAGTTAGCAATAAATTTCTCTAACTTCAGAACTATTTTATGTCCTTTTGAGTCCCATAGTGTTTGTATACTGCTCATTTTGGTGATTACCATCGAATCATAAAATGGCCTGGAACCTAAAGTTCATCTAGTTCCAATCCCCCTGACATGGGCAGGGATACCTTCAGCTAGACCAGGTTGCTCAGAGCTCATCCAGCCTGGCCTTGAATGCTTCCAGGGAATGGGCCATCCACAGCTGCTATAGGCAATCTGTTTCAGTGACTCACTATCCTCACAGTAAAGAATTTTTTCCTAATACCTAATCTAAACCTACTCTTTCAGTTTTAAACCATTACTCCTTGTCCTGTCACTACATGCTCTTGTAAATAGTCCCTCTCCATCTTTCCTGTAAGCTCTCTTAGGGTACTGGAAGGCAGCAACTAGGCCTTCCTCTTTTTCAGGCTGAAAAATCCCAATTATCTCAGCTTTTCCTCACAAGAGAGGTGTTCCATCCCTCCAATCATCTTGATGACCCTCTCTGGACTGGCTCAAACAAGTCGGTGTCCTTCTTGTGCTAGGTACCCCAGAAATGGATGCAGCACTCCAGGTGGGGTCTCACCAGACCAAAGCAGAGCAGAGGGGGAGAATCACCTCCCTTGACCTGCTGCCTGGACTGCTTTGGATGCAGCCAAGGATACAAGTGGATTTCTGGACTGCAAGTGAGCCTTGCCAGGTCCTGTCCAGACTCTCATCCACCGACACTCCCAAGTCCTTCTCATCAGGGCTGTTTTTCCCCCAGTCTGGATTGATACCAGGGGTTGCCCCAACGCATGTGCAGCACCTTGAACTTAGTCTTGTTAAACCCCATGAGATTCCCATTTGTCCATTTCTTGAGGTTGTCCAGGTCCCTCTGGATGGCAACCCATCCTTTGGGTGTGTCAGTATTATGACATGGTATTATGTTTATTTGATCAAAACTAAAAATATATATTTTTTATTTGATTGCATATATAAACCAAATATCATATCACAATACATGAATATTATGCTACTATCATAACATGTCATTGTAAGTTAAAGACATTATACTTTAGATGTCATGTGGCTTTATGGAAATGTGTGCACTCAGTATCTTAAACATTGAACTATTCTAATGTTTGAAGTGTTATTTTACAAATAAAAAGAAACACAAACCTGTACATCTGCGAGCACATTTGTTAGGCTGAAGTATCTCTCTGATTCAGTAAGCTTTCTGCTATAGATCCTTGACAAAGTTGTTTTCAGTGCCCTGGTGATCTCAGCTGTATATATTACAGGTCGTTGAAGACTTCTTTTTTTTTTAAACTGTCACTAAATAAACATCTGTCTGAGAGAAAATAAAATGGTTTAATGCTATGAATTGATTTTATTATCCCATTTGCAAGACATGAAATTATTTGACAGAACTATAAAACAAGCAGAAGTAAATAGTATTACTCTCACCCTTTAGAGCAGTACTGTGAGAAAGGATATGGTGCTATTAAAGTGCTGCCAGATTTCCTGAATACCAAAGGCCAGCCAAGGTCTTTCTGAAAATGTCACACAAAATTTCTTATTCAAAACAATGGTAAGAAGTAGTAATCTGAAGCTTTAGGTTAACTGAGAATTTAACCTAAATTTCATCTGAATTTTGACTTTACTATTCACCTATTTCTTTTTCTGTCCAGAATTTGAGACTTTTTTACTGACTAGTATTAGATAGAGCAGCATAGTGATGGGGCCCAAACATATCTTAGTCTAAAGCAGACAGATTGAAGGCAGTCCATGATCGTAAGGGCAATTATGGTTGTTATTCTGATATCTTTCATGATATACAGCTTTTAGGTCATTCATGATTGACCAATCTGAGAGACTTCTACAATGACATGATTGGCTCAGTGGATGGGGGGAGAGCATTGAATAGTGCTTGTCTTGACTGTAGCAAGGGTTTTGAAATGCTGCATGACATCAGCTAGCGGATGAGAGCAGGCTGGGTAAGTAAGGTGAATTGAGTTATTTGGATTAAAATTGTCTGAACTGACAAGATAGAGGAGAACTGTGGAGTCCCAGTGGACAACAAGCTGAGCACAGGCAAGCAGTGGGCTGTTGAGCAAAGAAGTCCAACAGCCTCCTGGACATAATTAGGCAGAACATTGCCTGCATGTCAAGGGAGATAATCCTTCTCCTCTACTCAGCACTACTGAGACATGTCTGGAGTGCTGAGTCCAGTTCTGGGCTGCCAGACATGGACATGCTGGACAATTAAGGACTGGAACATATCTCGAATGAGAGAGAATGAGAGAGCTGGGACTACTCAGCTTGAAGAAGAGGCGGCTCATGGGGGAGTCTTGCCAGTGTGTATAAATGCCTTGATGGCTTTGTGAAGAATGGAGCCAGACTCTTCTCAGTGGTGGCCAGTGAAAGCAGAAAAGGCAATGGGCATAAATCAAAACACAGTTCAAATTCCATTCAAGACTAAGGAAAAAAAAAATTATTGTGAGAGTCCATCTAGAAAAGATTACCCACGGTGGTTGTAGAGTCTCCACTGGTGGAGACATTTAAAACACAACAGAATGCAGTCCTGAGCAAAATCTTGTGGCTGACCCCACTCTGATCTGGAAGTTTGGTCTAGACAATCTTCAGAGATGTCTTTCAGGCTCAACCACTCTGTGATTCTGCATATTTCTAAAAATACATTTAATTCTTTCCTTCAGGCAAGATCTTCAGAAGATTAGAACAATATTGAACTGATCATTCAGTCAAGTAGATATTGAAACAATATCTGTAGTAGCTCAGATGGTCCAAAATTTGGTCTCCTGTTCTATATGACATGTTAATAACCTGATATTGTTTCTTCCCTACAGAGACAGGGGGACTACCAGCTAATGCCAAGGGCCTTGCTCTTCCAGTAAGAATATTTAATTGTATACTTTTTGTATTTATCTACGACAGACCTTTTATTTGTTACAGTGGGAGGATTACTTCAGGAAAGCATCACCCAGAGATGATATCCTCAGATTTTGGTTCAGAGCTGGGTTTCGTATATCAGGGAAGATCTGGCCCCTTTTGATAGTGTGAATCAGCTGGCCAGGTATGCCATTGTAAACAAATACAGTCTGGATTTTATATAAAAATTTTAAAAGTGGCAAAGCTGCCTCTAAATAAATTGGCTTATTGGATATCAGATCTGTTTTGCTTTGTGGTCCTGCGTTATTACAATTTTTTATCTTCACTGACCTAGCAAAATATTGTCTGTAAGCTATAAGGAGTGGGCAATTCTTCATATTTCTCTCCAAAACAGGTTTTAGTCATTGTGGGAAAGTTGATTTATCCACCTGGCCTAAGTCATGTTCAGACTATAAAAATTTTTCAAGAAAATCCCCATCACTGCCAGATGCACAGAGAAAGGTCAGTGTTATGATCTCTGAGTTAAGCTAGGCATTTCTAATAACATAGAATTTATTCAACAGAGAATTTACCTGGTGTTTTTCAGAGAGCTGCAAACTGCTCCTTACAAGCTCTCTAGAAACCAGGTAGATGCAGTTTAGGAACGGGTTTGCCCCAGGCTACTAAGTCCTGCAGAGAGGCAGAACATAATGTTTCAGCCATGGGACTGCTTGTCTGGGTTTGTTAACGGGCAAACTGGGTTCACATAGCTTCCTGTTAGCTTTGTGCCATGACCCATACTCTCTAAAAGAGCCCAGCTGCTCAATTCTCAGGGTTGCTAATACCAGTGTAATGGAATTGCACTTAAATGTTAGTATGGAATTTCCAAAGGGTTAACTTAGTCCATGACTACGTGGCAAGTATTTTATCCTGTCGGCATGAACTGCTTTGACAGTGCACACAAATAATCTGGAAGAAGCTACACAAAAAGAAAAAGACGTCTGAAATGCAGGAGCTGTTTCAGTCTGATCTTATTGGTAGCCAGTGGGATGCCCAGAAACCTGCCAAAGGCTGAGAACTAACAAAGACAAAAACGCATTTCTGGGAGGAGTCCCAGTGCTGTTCTGAAGTTAAACTGTGGCATAAAGAAACCCAAAAGAAAGTGAAGACTCCGTCTAGACCTTAACAAGGCAAAGGCACAGAATACTCGACTGGGCCAGATTTTCCTTCAGCAAACTACAACCAAGAAGCCTTGGGCTGTGCTGAAGGTCTGTCTCATGGGTAGAAGCTTTAGAGGTAACATATGTCCATGGGCTTTGCCACTATTAAAGTACTCCAGTAAATGGACAATAAGCATAAAAATGCTTATTCATCCTGTATATCACTATGAGTTTCAATAATATCTGCCTCAATAATGCTTGTTATTTAATAGATTACATTTACTAGAAGTAAATTCACATTTGTCTATTGTTTTCAACCCTTTGGTGTTTTTTTTTTTTTTTGCTTTACTCTGGTGCCCAAAGGAACCACTATAGTGGTGCCCAAGATTGAAGGTAAATTGCTGCAAAAACAAATATATCCAAGGCAGTATTACTTTAGAAAGGTGGCCTTAAATATGCCAGTAACTTATGCAGAGTTAGAAGTACAGCTTGATTGTTAAACTGAATTATTTAGATTTTTATATACATAAAATTAAACAAAGTGCAGCAATTCTTTTAGAAGATTTCTATTACAGTGCATGGGAAATGTACAGATTTCATGTTCAATGTTCAGTTAATGATGGTTTGGTGTATTTTTTTTGGCCTTTGCCATTGAGAGTGTATTCTTATTCTCAAGAAGTGAAGTATTATAAGAATACTTTTATTAGCTGGGGAAGGTGATGAAGCCTTAAACAAAGGAATTATAGGCATATTCTTTTGCCTTTGACTGTGCCTGCATGAATACACTCTCTACAGCATTTTACCTTAATCACATCAAAACAGGTTTCAGTTATAGTTTTTCTAAATCTAAAAAGCATCCAGGCTATTTGATTTCTTACACCTTCTCCAGTATTCTCTTCCTCTTATCCTTGGTTATTTATTGCTCTACATTACTAACGATTAAGTGCCTCCAGAATAATTGTCCTGCTCATGTCTTCTGGTAGTAATTTCTTATCAAATCTTCAGCCCAATAATTCTATAAAATGCCTTCTTTTTCATAACAATATGCTAATTCATGTTCAAAGTATTGTACCCTGCAATCTGTTTCATAGTTCCCCATAAGCATTTTCTTTTGATTCAATCAATTTATTTTTCATCACCTAGCAACCTCCATATTCAGAAAACAGAAATGAATCTCTGCAGCAGATATTTTATTAATTTTTAGCTCATTGTCATAGATATTTTATACTGTCCTCAGATGAAATTAGAAAGTTAGGGTTTGACTTTGAATAATGTATTTATCAGGGAAGATTTTATTCCACTGGGGTTATGGTTCATCAAATGAATTTGTTTTCAGCTCAGCAGTCACCTGAGATATTCATTGAAAGTTCAGAACATCTGTGTTCCTCATCAGATTTAGCTGATAGCACATTTAGATTCATCCACAGCAACCTGAAGAAAAGAACAATGTATTTATTCTTAATCTGGATACATGTTTAAAGGAAACTTGAATTCACAACTGATGTAATATATAAAAGAAGAAAAAGAAGATCTTGGAAAACAGAACAAAAATCCTTTAATACTCAGCACAAGCTTTATGTAGGGTCATTTGTGGAATTATATTTCAAGTAAAAAGGCAATAAGGAAAATTTGTGAGGTAGAAGCAGAAAGTCATGAAACTGGTTGCAGAATTATGTATGATCTTTAAATGGAATTTGAAAATCCCTAGAGGAATTTTATGGCAGGAAAGAACTTTTTAATTGAGGCCATAGTTCCATTTTCATTTTAAAATACTAAGTTTTGTAGATTTTTGCATACTTGTTTAATTACATAGTCGTAGATAATTTCTGTAGGGTCTATTTTAATACAATTATACTGATGTTCTTCAGGAGACTTCACAAGATCACAGCATAAAATTTCCTGTACTGCATACATGTGGAAAGATAAGACACTTATGAATAGTGGCCATGAGGATGGTATAACCAAAACAGAGATTTCTGAGACATGCTATAAGGGACAGATCTGAAATTCCACTACTTTCACAGATCTGACTATGCATGAGATTTGAATTGTCAGGTTGTAACAGCTGTGGTTGCATAGGTGACCCTGTGGATTTGGTTGTCTTTTTCAGCTTTCTCTTAAAAAATATCGGAGGGCATTTTTAGAGCTCTGTCAAAATAAAGGAAACTCTAGTTTTATATCCCTGTTAGCCTTAAATAGTTCAAATCTCTGCCCAGTCCTAAATTTGATGAGTTACATTAGAAGGGGGAAATTTCTTTTGTCTGCTTTTTAAGAATGTGCAGCTGAGATGGAAAAAAATATTTTAACTGGTTCCCCATCTCAGGATGATGAAGCTTTTTTCACTTTTCTGCCATTGGACCACAATAAAAAAAGAGAGAAAAAAGGGCAGGAAGAGAAAGAAATACAAAACTCATCAGAAAATAACAAGTGGATGTCTATATATTTATTGTCAATTTAAGGGTTTGGGTACTTATTTCTATTTAAATATTGTTTTCAAGCTCACAGCTCTTCAGTAACTCCCACTTATGCTGGCTTTTATAGAAGCAAGATTTATATCTGGCTTTTATAAAAGCAAGATTTATGGGGCTGAAATATTCACAGACATAGGAGACAATGTGATCAGATATATGGTTGCAGCTGAGTCAGGCAAAGGGATTTTGTCTCTCAGGCTTCCAGTCCTCTCCTGAGCCCACATCCCTGTTCTGCTGGCAGACTTACATGTATTAGAGTCCCTCAGCTCCACAGAAAGAGTCTTTTCACAAAATCCAACCAAAAGGCTAATACTGAAAGCATTTATGCTAACGCAGAGTGTCTTGACAGGAGCAGATAAGACAGTGACTGCTTTTTAGGCCCTGGCTATCTGAGATGGTGGTTTCAACTGGAGCACAGGGATGGCTGGGGAGGTGCCTGGGGACAGCAGCACTGCACCTGCCCCAGCAGCCACCAGAACAGTGTGCCTAGCTGTCAGAAATGACTTTTATTGTGGTTTTTTTTCAGGTTTCTTAGCTTTAATAGTGTTTATAACTATTGTGTCTCAAGAAGAAACTGTAGGGATTTCTACCATGAATCAAAATAGCTGTTGCTGCAATTGTCAATTTGTGTGGTCATTGAAATCCTGAATAAAAGACAGCATTTTTAAAAGGTCAGTCCCACACTGAGGAAAAAATGTGGATGATAAAACGAAACTGACTGACTTTGTATGTTTGGTATATGATGTTAATCAATGCTTCATAATTTATTGATTTTTACTTAAAAAAAAATCAGTAATTGTCTGCCACTGTCTTATTTAGTATTTGGACGAAATGGGATTGTAGCACCATCAGAAATCTTCTTTTTTCCCTCATTTGGCAGAATGAAAACATTTTAGTCACTAACAGCATCTTTATTTCACTCAGGAAATGCATTTTATGAAGGTAACACCTAATTCTAGCATAAACAAGCACCCATCACCAGTCATAAAATTGAAAAAAAAATTGATTCTTCATCTGTTGTTTTTGTTTGGTTTTCATGTTCCCAGTCTGTCATTTAGTGGTGATAGGACTAAACATAAGCAAGCAAGGAAAACAAATTTAGCTTGTGAAGCCCTGTCAGTGAACTTTCTTTTTTTTCACCAGAATAATAAATGTGCTGTCACGCATCTACAGTTTCACTGTTATTTCAACCTATTTTGCCTGACTGAATTCATTGCATCATTAAAAAAAGAAAAGATGGACAGGTCATATAGGTGAAACAATATACATAGTTCATATATAGAGTTACATATATAAAGCATAAATTACAGTATCAGTAGGCTACTTTACAAATGATTTTAACCTTTCCGAATAAGATCACACTGTGGAACTCTTGTGCACATTCAAAAATCAGAAAGGACAATATTTGGATTTCAGTCAGCATCTACTATTTTTCAGATTTTCAAAATGTTCCTTACTGAAAAGTCATCTGTGGTAGCTCTACAACAAAACAACTCTTTGTGCTTTTAGAGGAGACGTTCCCAGTATGTTGCATATTTTTTTGATTGCATTCTGGGACATGTGGTCTTTTGAAGTAAATTCTTTAAAGAAAGGCGTGACAATATTTCAGGATTGCATCTTTCCCTTTTAAGGCACATCAAATTTTGATGATACAGAAACAGACAAAATAAACACAACCCTTTTTTTTTTCCCCCAGAACTATAGTGAATAATAGACAGAACATTTGGTTGTATCCTATTTTCCTAAGAGCCATCTGTTCTTAGAGTTGAGTGGGGGTTGCCTCACTGACCTGTTCTGTGACAAGTTGCTAGATGATCTGAGTAAAGTAAAATTTTGGTTAAAGTCTACCAGGATTGTTTGAGAATTATACTTCCTAAGCAAAAGTTCAGCCAGGTACTTGGATTCTGTTCATAATCCATAGTTCATAAATACCTAATCACAAAAGACTCAGATGAACTACTAGTACCACTAGGTCAGAGAAAATGTCTTAGCTCCATGTCCAGAACTATTAGTGTGAGTGAGTTGACTGACATGCTTTTCACATTGACCTGTTAACTTGGGTTTGTGTTATATCTCCACAATGAATATTTCTTTTTCTTCAGTAGCACAGATTAAACCACTACAGATGTCTTTCTTGATTTCTCATTCTTCTGCTTCATGCTGTCAGCTTGCTTTCTTAGGTGGTCATAAACCAAGAAGAAATAACAAAATACTCTCCTAGTTTTGTGTTATTCCCATACTCTGAAGCTTAATAATATCTCAACTTGTATTTATTTTTACCTTCTGAATATTTATTTCCCAGATGTCTTAGGAATATTTTTTTCTTATTTTTTGGGTGAAGAATTTTGAATGGAAAATAAGATTCATGAATCATGAATTCTGATATTCTTCCTCAGATCCTGATTCTGCAAATGCACACACACACACACACACACACACACACACACACACACACACACACACACAATTTTCAGTGCACTGTCTTAGCTACTCTTCTTAGTAGAGCTGTTACATCTACATTTATGTCCAGGCTTGAGCTCATGCAGGAGGAAAGATTCCTTTCCTTCCCCTCTGACCTGCGACAATGTCATTGCATGTCAGTGACAGAAGTGGGGCTTCTGAAATTTGTCAGCTTCTAGACAAAGAGGAAATCTTGCTCTTGGCAAGTTGTCATCTTTACAGATTCTCTGTTACATTTTGACAAACCTTGGCTAGATCTTCAAGTTCTGTGGTATGAAATACTGCCTAAATTAGTCTGGCAGGTACAACAGATGTGTTCATCAGAGCTTCTTTGTTTTCTGTAGTAAATTAAGACATAGTACTGTGAGATGTTAAAGAGGAATATGCCTATTTGGTGAGTAAAACAATTCAAATTTAGACAAGATGGATTAAATCTTTGATTCTATCAGCAAGTAAAAGAACAAACTTAATAATTTTCTGCAGGCCACCTCTTCATCTGCCTAACCTGTTCTAAATATTTTACCTTGTATAGTCCTCACATTATATGCTTTTGTTGGCACCTATGTTACATGACACTCATAGGACTGGTTGAGTTTCATATCCTGTTCACTATGCTGTAGTTTATAACAAAACTAGTACAATCTTGCCAAATATTCATAAGAGTAACAGTTTCTGTCTAACTGCAAAAATCCACTTGGTCTCAGCAGCAGAATATATGGGGTCAATATGCTTTTCAATAATAAACATGTACTTGTCTTTTCCAGATCTGTTTAAACAATAATAGGTGAACTGAACTTTAATATCTAGGGAAACATTCTATTGCTTTTGAATATTTTCCTATATTTTTATTATTATTAATATTGATATGAATGCCTAAATCAGAATTTCAATTAAGCATTTTCACCATTGTGGAAAAAAAACAGTGGAGAGACATGCTATGCGGAAGTCATAATTTTGAGACAAAAGAAAATAATATCTAGGATTATATTTGGTCTTCTAACAGTCATCTGGGTGACTGTGGCCAAACCCTTTCTGTAGCTATGCAAAGCATAGCAGATGGTCCTTTCTGATTTCACATCACCTCAGCATAACCTACTTAACTGATGCTTCGCTAATCTTCATTCTTTATGAATCTGCATTAAAAAAATTGGCAATGTTTCCACTTCCACTGAGCAAAGATTTAAGATTAGGAAAAAGTGCTGAGAGAATGATTCATGTTTTTCTGGAATGTCATTATCTATAGAATATATACCTAGTAGGATAAAGTACAATATTAAATAGCTGACATATGTCATGTACGTTCTTATTTTCTGTTCTGCATTCATCCTGGCAAATTTCTAAGCCTGGTACAATATACAGACAACTCAGTAGGTATTGAAATTGTACAACTTTACCATTCAGAAGTCTTCATTCTTCAATGCAGAAACTGTGCATAAACTGGTCATCAAGCTTTTTAAGTTTATACCCTTGTGTGCAGTTGTGGTACATGAGCTGCATAGTGCATCTGCTTAATCACAACTTATAGTTAAAATTATTCATGAGATTCTTCTTTTTTAGTCTTACAGTAAAAACTATTTCAAGACAATTGTGGGTGATTTGACTAGGCATCTCTGTTTGCAGTGATTTTTACTGAGAGGGATTTCATGGATGTAATTTTTTTCCGTACAAACACTCTTGGATATTAGAACTGGTTAAGGACTTCTGAATTCCATTTCAGGAAGGGATTATCTGCAATTCTGAGAATTTATTGGGGCTTGCTTTTATTTAAAATTAGAAGGCACAGTTGAATACTATACATATTTAATTACTCGACCATTTCAATTTAAAGACAGTCCCTAACTATATAGATACATATACTACAAAGTGATGTCAGATTACCGCTCTCATACACCCTGCCTGGTTCACCTACTTTCATAGATCCTCTGGTCTACCTACTGCTTCATGGATTTTTTTACTGTACAAATGCACTCTGGAATGACATCCTGGATTTCAAACACTAACTAGAATTTAAGCTCAAAACACTCCCAGTTGCATGTTTTGGAGTGGGGAAATCAAGGTGCTATGAAGACAGTGTCATCTAAATGTCAGAAAATATGAGCATTTCTATATGTTTTAGTCAAAAGTAATTATTATTGTTTTTTTTAAATTTTTTAAATGTGCTACCCCCTAAAAACATTTATCAGTTGAATATTTACAAAAAAACCAAAACAAAACAAAAAAACCACAAACAAACAAAACAAAACAAAAACCAAAACAACAAAAAAAACAAACAAACAAAAAACCACAAACCTGACATGACTCCAAAATCATGGTGGTCTCAATATTTTCAGGCAGTCTTTTGTCATCATGGATGTGTACAGGAATACTGAACTCTTCCAAAGTTCCTGGATCAGATGAAACATGCAAGCAAGAACAATCCAGTTACTCTGGCATCTGTACTAAGGTCATGATGCCATGAGAGAAACTATAGAAAGGTCAACATTCACAGTTGAAGCATCGCAGTGCTAATAAGCATCTGAGCAGAAGTTACTTCGTATATAGGCATGTAATTGACAAAAATGTACTTAATAACATTTCTCTGATAGGATGGAATACCTCAACAATAAAGAAAAGATGGAATTGAAAATGGAAATAGAATTATTTGTGAATGCTTAACAGAATTCTTTTAAGCTAAGATATAGATGTAATTTATGTAGAATTAATAGAATTTAGAACTTAATAGAATTACTATTACATTCTCAAGAAATCGTGCAGGCTTACTCGTTAATTATGGTCAGGGATCTGTGGTCTGCTCGTCTTCAAAATGTTCCATGAAAGGGTGCTTTGGGAGCAAAGGTTGTCATAGTTTATGTCAAAATAATAAACACATATCCTACAGAAATTAAATGTGCAGTTACTAATAATCATGTGCTTACCCTTAAAATAAATGCTGCTCATCATATTTCTTTTTCTCTGAACAATTGAAAATTATGCAAATTATTCTTGAATCTACACTTGTCTCATGTTAGGAAATTGCTTAGTTGGATTTTTTTTAAGCCAGGTTCATGAACTGCATACGATTTGCCTTACCAACTCTCCAAGATAACTAGAACAGACTGTACGAAGGTCATGTATAACTTTCTAAAATAGTTTCTGAATGAATCATAAATATTTACTGAAACTATGTGTTTCTGTTCTTATTTTTTACTTAAAAATGTATCTCATTCAGTGAATTGCTTGTCCATGTAGCAACAAGGCATAGCTTCCTCTTTCTTTTAGAATACTATAGTAAGGGACATGTAACAGCAATCTGATGTGGGAATGCTCAAATAACATTTGCTTGATATTTGTATCCTTTTCTAAGACTCTGGGTAGATATATGACATTTTTTATGATAATATCTAACACTATGATAACTTTTTGGCATTTGAAAATTTCTTTCCCTAATATTTAAGCAGAATAGTTGTGTAGCAATTTAAGTTAAGCACATTTTATCTTTTTCTTGTCCTCTCTGAGAAATCAGAATACTTGATACCTGCCTTTTTATAACATCCTTATTGTTATTTCGTGGCAATTTATTCTTCCCTGCGTTATCTTTTCTTGAGTCTAAGTATGATCTTTTATTGCCAGCTTCACTTTCCTAACTTTTAATCTATGTTATTTAAAGTTATGAACTCTATACTTTGTTCTCTTTTTGAAGTGAGTCAAAACTCTTGAAACTGGGCTCTTAACAGTATAAAATAAACGGGAGTATACTAATTGCTGATTTTACACATAATGCTCCTAATAATGTAATTCAAGTCTGCATTTGCTTTCTTGTTATGTTTTTTGAAGTATAATCTGTTATTTAAGATATTAGAGTCAAGACAGTTATCCTCTATTTTCTACTGTTTCTTCAGAACTCATTATTTGTCTCTAAGTGCCTGTATATATCTTTATTCAGCTACATAATTGATGCCAATCTAATTTTTTCAATTTGTCAAGCTCTTATTATTATTCCTTTCCTGAAATATACTTAATGTTTCATTTCCCAAGCTTTAAATAACTCTAAAATTTGATTAGCTTACTGCCTTCTTTTCAATTCTCCAGTCTAAGCCTTTATTTGAATCCCAAGAATCCCTGATTTGGATTTTCAAGGCCCAGTTCAAAAACTGATAGTCCAGCATGGCTTCAGACATTAATGATGTTTCACTTGGACTGATATTTTGACTGCTGTACTTTTCCATGTAGTAGTTTAACTAATCCCTGATCTTTACATCCTTCTAAAGGGTGTTTCATATAATTACTAAAGTGACCTGAGAGGATAATATGGTAAGTGTAATCTTCTAAAAGGAATAAGGTGAATAGCTGGATATAGCTGGAGGAATGATATGGTGTAATACACCTCTATTTGTGCTGCCTTTGTCTACAGACCAGACTCCCCATCACCTGCTCAAAGACCTGAGAAGGACCATTATGGTTGGTTATGGTTAAGTCTGTCCCTTTTAGTTCCCCATTCCCCACCCTCCTATGGCACTGGGTTGTGGACTTCATTGTTAGCTGGGACTGAAAGGACACCAGGGACCCAGGATGTCTCCCCTGTGAGCAGCAGTCACTCTTCCATATGTTACCTCACAGCACTATTTTAGGTGTTTCCAGGTGCATATTTAGAGGTTTTTTGCTTCTCACAGGCTTCATCCAAGAATTGTTTCAACTGGTCGCTGTGGTTCTGCATCCTTTTTTACTTCATAAGAAAAAATTTTTAGAAAGTGCTTCATCTAGAGAGAACTGGCTCTTTGCATTTAATAAGGACAGAAGCCCACATTTCCTTCTTGGCCCTTTTCAAACAACGCAGGAATAAAGCAATTTTGTGGGAATTAGAGGCTAATCTTAATGTATGTTTTCAATGCTTACTTAGCATATCTCTGAAGAGCAATCTTACTAACAGTGAGAACATCTTCAAGCAACCTTTCTTCCCAGAGTGCCCATTGATTACAGCTGCAGAGCTGCCAGGAGAGGAGCACAGCTATTTCTGCCCTGTTTTCTGCTGAAGCTTTGCTGACACTGGAAAGAGCTGAAACTGCTACAAGGAGAGGTAATAATGCTGCTGGGTTTACTCTTTGAACTGCAGCATTAGGGCCTGCTTCCCTGTTCAGATCACGAAGGTCAGATCAGACCAGACCATAATGCCTTATCAGACCTGGTATAGATAATTTGTGTTCATGCTTTCCTAGTTTTTGGGAGCAGTTTGTGGCATTTTGACACTTTCTTCAGATTTTCCCTCCACCGTTCATCCACAATGACTGAGAAACTTTAATGATGGTAAAGCTTCAGAGTCTTCCCCTCTTTATGATATGACTTATTAATAAAGTGTCTTACTAAATTTACAGCAGTCAACCATTAAGAAAAACACTCTTTGTCCTCTTCTCCTACAAATGATTTATTTTGATTTCTTAAAGTTTTCTTTTTTTTAAGACTATGTTAAATACATTAGGATGACTCTACCCTGCAATATGAAACAGGAAAAAAACACCAGATACTTTCTTGGCTGCTAATTTTTTTCCATTCTGTGTCCAAATCTCCAAAGTGCCAATATAAGTCTGACTTGTGAGCCAGAAGACTTAAGTGAAAAAACGTGCTGTGGGACTCAAGCAGCTGGAGGAAGGACAGAAGCACAGCTTAGTTAAAATACACTTTGTTCAGGTGTATTTGTTGTTAAACTGAAGTGACAGCTAGTCGAGCTGTTAGTATGTAAACAGGTTAGGCAGAGAGGAGAAAAGAAGGCTAGGCTAGCAGTTGAAGTTATTCTGGATTGCTGCCTCTTTGAAGTAAATTAATATTGAAAAAAATCAGAAAAATAAGAAAAAGGAGGCAGGGGTGTTGTATTTTCTTTTTGTTTGTTTGCTGGTTGGGTTTTTGTTAGTCACCAGACATACTAGCAAGGAAATTTGCACTTCCTAGTCAGAATTATTCTTCATAATAAATAGATGTACCAAAAAGTTTACAAGAATTCCATATAAGAAATTTTACCAAAAATTTTGGCAAGCAAATAATAAGAGGATTTGAGCATAATACAGTGAAAAACTTCACACACACGAAATCTGGACGGGTCATTTTTGCAATATGGTAATGATGGCTCCAAAACTTTGATAACAATGTTAAGGAAAAATAATGTTAAGGAAAATAATGGAACTCACAGGTAGTAGGGAATGTTCTTACACATTTTTCTTAGGATATGTACAAAAAGACCATTAGCGTTATTTCAGATTTTGAGTTCAAATCACAACTGGGAAGAAGAATATCTTTGCAGACACACTTTCTGCCTACAGTTTTGGGAGATTAATATTTTCCATCACTCACTTCAGTTTTCTATTATTTTTATTGGAAGAAATGACCTGGTTCTTTAATCAATAATGTAAAAAATCCTTACATTAGTAAGAGTTCCTTACATTAGTAAAGGACTTTTGTTTCTGGCCTAATAACCCTTTGTTTATGGCTAGACCTTGGCCATAGTTTATCCGTTTGCAGTGCCAGAGGCCATCCATGGTACTGGCTGTCAATGTCTAACCCAGCCCACTTGGCTGCACTGTAACAGTAGAGTATTTCTGTAGCTGGAGTCATCGTCCCCTCAGAAGCAGCCTCCTGGCCTCACTGCTCCCTGAGATAGTAATAGATGTCTCATGCTCAAGGATATTTTATCATATTTTTATTCAGAAAAAAAAAAAAAAAAAAAAAAAAAAAAAAAAAAAAAAAAAAAAGAGGAAAAGAGTTTTGGAGAGTAGGAGCAAATTCATTGAACAAGTCTTGTCCAGCAATTACACTTATATTTGTTTTGACTGTGTTGTAGTTCATCACTCTACAGAGCATAAGAAACTGAACTACAACAGGAATATAGAAGCACTGAATCCCTCTCCTTTATGACTGATTTTACTTGAGTTTTGTTCCTTTTCAGTGGCTAGGGGACTTGTTTTGAAGATATGACATCAGCAATAAATTTACAGTATTATAAAAATAATTTCAATCACTAAATATGCTTGTTTGAGTTTGATTAATTGAGAAAAGAAATCTGTCAGCCCTACTTGAAAAAGTTCCCATAGGACTCCAATCTACCCAGTCATGTCTAAAAGCTATTTAGGAATTACTGAAAAGAACAAAACTTGAAAAGGATAAGAGATTAATAAAGCCACAAAGAAATTATTTATTTAGAGATCTAAATTTACAAAGACTTACCTGTAAATTCAACTTTTTCTCAGTAAATGGTGTTATTGAATTAAATTAAATGTCCCAAAACATGGAGAGCAAAGCATGCAATATAGTTTTGCAGGATCAGGACTTCAACCTACAATTCTGCATTCCAAAATAGCATATGAACTCTCTTAAAAACAGGCAGTAATATTAAAGTGTTGAATTTCAAGAGAAAACTATCAAAAACTCATTTTTCTCTCTTTGTCTTGACATTAGGAGCAACATGACACTTCAGTCTGAAAAGTAGAAGTGTACTTTTAAAGTCTGTAGAGATAATTCATGAGACCTGCTCTGAGACCTCCAAAGAAAATAACAATTTCAGATAGTTCAACTTTTGTGCATTTAAATTTTCATCTCAGGTGAACTTTTATAGCTCTCATCTACAAAGCAGTCAATATGTAGGTCTGATATAGGAAGAAAAATAAGTAATTATTGTAAGAACTTGAGCTAGAGAAATGAAATGATTTCACTTGAAGAAGACAGTAGGCAAAGGGCAGAACTGGGATGAGAAATCAGGTTGGTTTCACAGTGCACTTGAGTTTGGATTAAGAATAGTCTTGGTTTCAGTTGGTACTTGCTTATTTGCTTCATGAATCTTGGTGAGACTTTTTAGTGTTTTAGAAATGTGTATAGTTTTATTTACTGAGTTTCAAATATCAGGTAATTTCATATTTATATGTGTATTAGACAAGTGATACTCCTGTAAACGTAGTAGAGACCAACTGGTATGCCCTACTTGAACCTAAAACCCCTTGTTTGCAGTAGGAGATTTCAGTAAATTAATGTTCTGTGAATAGCCTGTTCTTGGCAACAGTATAGAGTCATTAAATTATTCCTTTCTCCTAAGGTTTTACTTTCAAATTAGTTGCTCTGTTTTCAGAATGTAGTGGAATTATACTTAAGATTTTGAGAGGGATACATCATTGAAAATAAATCTATTTAATGTTCTTTTACGTCTATTCATGAGAAGTGCTGTGCTTATTAAACATTCAACCATCAGTAAGGTGTATTGAAGGAAGCTGGAGCAATGTTGAAAAAAAGAAATCTCAAAATAATAGCTGCAGTAACAGACTTAGCAAGAAATGATGAGAGCTCAGATGGTCTTTAATCAGAAATATTTTATTTATTATTTTTTTGAGTGTTCTAAAAATGCAGCTCTTTAATGGTTAGAACTTGTTCAAAGCTGTTCAAAACAGAAATGAGAAGCCTAAATTACCTTGTGTGATGTATTTCTGTTGGAAATAATGAAGATGTTTTTGCCTGCCTTGCAAGCACCTTAATGAATGAAAACCTGAATCAAAATATTCTTACTACCCACTAACATTGTCTAAAATAAATCATGTTATCAGTTATATGTCTAGTGAAAATGTGGTTTTAAATAACTTAAGAGAAATTCTAATTATTTTAATTCAAAATGCTAAGGTGCAGTATAACTGAATTTTGTTGCTCAAGAGCAATTCCTACTAACCTTACTGATGATTAAAGCTGACAGTTGATTTATTTTTTTTCCAAATCCTATTAAGTCTTTTCTGTCCTGAAAGAGACAAATTTTCCAGGAAGCTTAGAAAAGAGGTTATTTCTGCACTACTATTATTTAGAAATCTTACAAAGCCTTTTTTGAGGAAAAATCAAAAGGAAGGCTTTCTGTTCCTTGCCATCCACATCCTTTTATTAAACAGTTTGGCTTCCTACAAAAATTATATATGAAAAATTATGAAAACTACAGTTCCATCACATTGGGAAGCTTTCTCTGAAACAATAAGATTATTTATCATTTTCCTTTTAAAATGCCCTTTTCCCATGAAAGCGTCGAAGGAAAACATCCAGTGCAGCTCAAACACGTTCTTACTTTATATGGTTTGCCTCATGAGATGTCATGGATGAGATATTACAGCATGTCTTGTGGAAAGACATAATCTTATTAAGTAATAGTCTGGGGTTTGCCTTAAATCTCCCCCAATCTGGCAGTGAGGAAGATGATGTACTGGAGGTGGAGAATGCAAGCATAAGTTCTACTTTTGCGATGTTTGAGCTCATCTGTGAATGGCAGTGGAAATAGAGGTATGGAGGCACCCTCCCAGTGGTACACAAAAGCCCAGACTGTTTCTTAAATCTGGCAAATATTTCTAAGGCTTTAATGTGCTGGTAAGACCAGTGAAAAGACTCATTGTGGCTGCTGAAGGGTCACAGCCGGCATGTCCCACTGAGACCTGGCATCACGTAATACATTCATATATGGGAATTGTCACATTCACCAGGCTTTTTGTCTCCTTGTCTCTGTATGAGACAAGGTCTTGGTCTCTGTATGAGACAAGGTATTGGTCTCCTTATGAACACGGGTGGCCTGTGGTCTTCTGTCACCAGAGGTCAAAGGAAGGGAAAGGTTAGCAATATCATGGAGTTCTTTCAATATGTGGCAAAAATTCTGAGGAGAGAATGTCACTAAGCATATACAAATGCATAGACCTTACTCAGACTTCTCTTTCCATAGCATGCTAATGCTATAAACACTTAGCAATGTCCATTCTTGAGCACAGATGAAAAATATGTATTTTACATAGATCCAGACTTCTTGGACAAACAATTCAATAGATATGATTACATTTCAATAATGCACATGAATACCATTTTCAGTAGCTCAATATTTTGCTCATTTCTATTCCCTTGACCCCTTAAACACAAGTTATTTTGGCTGTCCAAGTGTGGTCAATGATACGTGATCAAGAAATCTTACATGACAACTTGTAACAGAGTCTGCATTCTGTTCCAGGGCTAGTGCTCTATAAATTGGTGACTAAAGAAGAAAACATAAGAGTTTTCTATATCAAGGTTAATGGAAATGTAAAATAGAAGTATCTTTGGTCTCTAACTCAAAGAAAAGTACGAAAGCAAAACAGATTTGAAGAGGAAGTTGCGGGTTTAAATTACAACTTGAAGGATTAATCCAAAAGACTTGAGTATATTTAGGATTTCTCAGTGGGATAATAATCAAAAGTTTTTTAATTCAGTCATCTCTTAAGGATTTAAAGCCATGTCTGAAAGATAGGGGCTCTCTTTTCAGATGCTTCATCTCCATCTTCTGTGCTTTTCTGGTTACCACTGATGGGCTAGCTGGTTGATGATTACAGATCTCTTACTCATCGTGTTTTCCTGTGGAATGACTCTTTACCAGACTACTGTAACTTCAGCTGAAGGCTTTATCTGGATTTGTTTTTCTAAAGAAGATCCCAAAAGCAAGGTATCTTGAGATTAATCTTAGATGTTTATGAACCTTCCTGGTCTTAATGTGTACCAAAATATTAGAAAAAAATCTCAGCAGAGGATAAGAAGTATTAGAGAAGGACAAATGAAGAACAAAGGCACAAGCAATCATAAAGCAATATATATTTGTCAGATTTTTCTCCTAAGGTACTCTAATAAATCTCCCATATTACATCTCAGAGGATTCATTGTATTTTATACTTTATCACTGCTCCCAATTATGTCTTAAATGAACAGGTACTTTGCAGGTTCCTGGTGATCAGCAGGTGATGACTGCCCTCCATCTCTCCATTCCCTCCCCATCACTTCCTTTCCTTGAAACCAAAAGCAAAGTAAAGCCTTGTGCTCACCAGAAATAGACATGAATGAAAACATGATGTCGTTGCAATCTCAAGCATCTAGAAGGAAGGTCAAGACTGATGATACGAGCGCTTTGACATAAGGGAGGATTATTCCGCCACTTTGCAAAGACTTTGGTAGCAGAGAATTGCCGTAGCTAAAATGAAAATTCAGGAATGTGTGAATTGACACATTCAGGTAAACAGGGTGACTGCCAAGCCATGGCTGAAATGCAAAGGTTTCTTTCACTGCCTCACTAACTAAAGGGTCCCAAGACACTGCTGGTCTGCAGAGACACACAAGTGGGAACACAGGCACTGCCAGGCTTGTCCAGTCCCAGCGAGTGGCAAGCCTGCTGTTGGCACCCATTTATCAAGGGTGCACACATGATTTATCACCATGCTGTGATCTCCTTTGTGCTTTCTATTATCTCTGAGCTTTGATCTCTCTCACAACAGGGAGCTCAAACACATCTATGAGAGCTCCTCCAAGTTGTTGTAAACACCTATGTTATCTCTACACAGAAATTCTGCTTCTCAAATCAGACAGAGGACAAACAGCAGTAGGCATAATATATGGTTTTCCAGTTGCAAGGTCACTTGAGTGAATCTGCCCCCTCCTTCTCACCAATCTTCTGCTTTTAACCTCCTCCTCCCAACAACGACTGTAGATATTAATGTGAATTAGAATTTATACAGACACAAGTAGGAAAACTGAATTTTGTATAGTATATATGGCATTTATTTTCATATTCAGGTTAGATTTTTGTGAGTGATTTGCAGAGTCAACTGTTGAAATTAATTATAAAAATAATTTCAAGCAAAAAATATACCAGAGAGAATGTGGTCTCCTTTGGGGACTTTCTGCAATCAGAGACAAAGAGAACAATTTTTCTGATTGTGCACCTTACCCTAGTATTGGCTAATGGTGTAGTCTGTGTCAGAGGCAAGGAAGTTAGGTTCTCAGTCTGTGTCTTATCTGAAAGTGTCTGCAGCATAGTGATCTATGCTTCACTTGATGGCAGCCTCACCAGACAAGCTAGTTTGCATGGTCTTGTAGACCTAATAATCATTTCCTACCTGATAGAGACCCCCATGAAACAGCAACATGGCACACAGTAGAACTAAATTTACTTACTAGAAAATCTTGTAAGAAAAATGAGCAAACCACATGTACATATTGGTGTGATAATCAAGGAGACATCCTAATGCTACACTGGAAAATCAATTGCCTGCCTCTTTCTTATACCTTTTTATACCTTCCCTTGGGAGACCGCACCAGTGGGAAACCACACTTTTGAAAAATTCCCTTGTTTTAATGTAACTTAAATTATGGCTTATCTCTCATTTTTATCTAGTTGTCTCTGAGGTTATTATCATAAACCAAAATTCTCCCAGCGTTTCATAAGGCACATCATATCCCTGATTGATTTACTGGCATCGGTAGTAGTTGCTGAGCTCTGTCTAGAGCACTGTGATCAGAGAGTGGGTCTCCACAAAAGCTCTAAAAATCATGGCAGCTGTCATGGACAATTTATAAACTTACATCAGTTTACAAATCTGAATAAGATGTCCAGGTTGTTTTGGTTTTTTTCTCTCTTTTCTTCCTTATTTTTTACAAAGAGGTCTTAACACTTTGTAAGAGCTCATATAGGGGTAATGGTAATAGAAATAAATAAGGATTAGGATGGTCATTGTAGCTGACACAACGTGCAAGAATTCTAACAACTGCTTGACATATAACAAAAATAACATTGAGAGAAATTGAGATAGTCTTTATCATACATAATTTGCATGACTTTTTTTTTCCACATTGAGAAAAGATAGAAGATAGAAAATCCTAGCAGTTTCTCCTATTAGAAAAATCACAGGCAGCCCTCTGGTGATGTAAGTCTCTAAAATAGTTATAATTGTTGATAATTAAAATAATTTGCTAGTAATCTGCCAGTCAATTTCCAACAGTCAGCAATTGATTACTTCCTAAAAAAAAAAAAATTGTAGTTGCTTTATTTTTTCCTTTTTGTGTGCCATTCTGGAATAATTAGAAAGTATAAATTAAAACAAAATGTCATCATAAATATTAAAGCAAAACTATTTCAAAGATCAACAATATCATGTCAACAACTTGAATGGAAAAAATATTTCTTTAATAAAAATCTCCCACTAGAAATCTGGAAATATCCTAATCTTAATTTTCACTCATCTCTGGCTGTCCAATATTAATTTCCACTTGTATTTGCTTCTGTGATTAAATGTTGGTGCTGCATTTTAATAAATTCTAACCCTTTCTTATGCCTTTAAAAATGTATTTCTTATGTGCTAGCATCACAGTCTTTCTGTAAACAAAATTTTTCAATGTGACTTTTTATCTTCATTAACTTTACATGAATAGATTAAATCATAAAAGCATTCTTTTTAATAATACCTCAAGACATGAAAAAGACCTTGTAAGTTATTGTCAGAGACAGTCATCTTAATGAGTTGTCTTGCTAAGTGGAGTAATAAAAGGTGAGGTCACCTTCCAAAGAAACTACAGTGTTGATTTTAACAGCTTATTTGGAAATCAATATTCTTAAAATCAGAATATCTATCACTTCTAGGATTTTGAAATCCAGTCTTACATGATTACTGCTGGAGCAAGTTCAGAGAGTCACGAAGAAGGTGGTGAACCTCTTCTATGCTGGAGCGCTTCTCCCATGAAGACAGGCTGACAGTTGGGATTGTTCGGCCTGGAGAGGGCCCTGGCAGCCTTCTAGCAGCCTTCCAGTACCTGAAAGGGGACCAGTAAGAAAGAAAATCTTCACTACAAGAGTGGTGAGACTCTGGAACAGGTTGCCCAGAGGAGTTGTAAATGTTCCGTCCTTGTAAGTGTTCAAGGCCAGGTTGGATGGTGCTTTGAGCAACCTAGTCTAGTGGAAGGTGTCTCTGCCTATGGTAGGGGCTTGAACTCGATGATCTTTAAAACTGCTTCCAACCCAGGCCATTCTGTGATTCTATGATTCAATGATTCCATGATACTGCTTATTTTTATGTTGCTGTCAAGATCTGATCCTTGGTAATTTGCTGTTTATAAATGATGTGTTAAATTTCAAATACTTTGTATAAATTTAAACCAAAATTATGGTAAACAATCTCCATGACAAATGCAAGCCCACATTACTTAAACTTTTAACTGAATTCTACAGAATGGATTTTCATTCATTTTTGAAGGTGGTCAATGACCCAAAAATTGGGAAGCACTTAAAGCTTTAAGCAGCCACAGCAGTGCCACTTGTGGCAATTCATTACAGGGGCTTAGTGTTTAATGAAGTAAAGAAAAATGAGACATACTACTGTCTTCTGATATTGCAGAAAACATTTTTTGCTCTGACTTTGAATGCCTGTGTCAAAACGTTATCATTCAAATGCAAATGACACTGCAATTGCTGGATTTTAATAATGTCTCTGACAGGAAAAGGAGGGTAAGAATGTGTGTACATATATTCATTCATTAGTGTTTCTCAGAATATTCTCCAGCATCAAGCAGTCCTTGATCAAGACCTTCCTGAGCAAAAAGTGGTATTTTTTTTAATGACTATGAAAAGAAGGTTATAGATAGATCTATATGAATACAAAGACACATAAAATGTAAAGTGAGGTTTAAAATATGGAGCGCTTTCTGCTTTCATGAATGCTTTGAAGCCACAGCTGTGTGCATCTAAATATTAGATAACTTTTTAATGGTCTAATTAATGACAGAGAGGAGCAGGGCAACTACAGAAATAGAATTCTAATTTAGGCAGAGTCACAACCTTTTTGCCAGGTTCTCTATCAAAGGTAGTTTTTTTTCTCCTCTTTCAGTGAAACAGAATCAATCCTCAACCCAAGAGATTCTACTGAGGCAGGTGCTTACAGACTTATAGCAGCTATCCCCGTAATTTCTCTGAAGCAACCTCACTGTGTGTGCCACCTGAGGAGCAGTTTCAAGATGTCTTCAACTTATATATTGCTATTTGCCCTCATGGAATATAAAGCATGTTACAAATTACACTCCTTTTTTTTGCCACTGAAATACAGCTGCCTCTGGAGATGTAAAACCGTGTTTTTGGCAGCAGGTAACAGAACTTGGACAAGAAGCAAGGATTGTGTTCAGTCTACAGTAAGAAAAGCAGAATACACACTGCAATGTAAATTTGGCCAGGTTATTTGGACTCATAAGCAAAATGCTTTGAATTTTTTGGGTACCAGGTGGATAGTAGCACTTGTTTACAAGTACCTTCCAACTCTACTTCTGCAGAAAAGACTAGCATGCTTTCTTGTCAGTCAATTTTTTTGTGCAAGAGAAGATACTTGAGTCATGATTGAATCACTTTTGTTGATTTGAGTAAAATTCTAAGAGGTGAAGCTTGATTTTTCTTTAAAGTCCCTAAATAACTGTATTTTAAAATAAAGTATCTAATCTATAATTGATAAAGGCAAATTTGTATGTGTGAGAAATATGTTATTATTATTCTTACTTTTGGTTGACATCAGGTGAGACTGAGAACTGATGGTTCCAGTCAAATTATGTGGAATCTAAATCAGGCTAATGGACTGCTCTGTTGAAAACATACTAGGAGAGAAGAAAATTTAATGCTATGTGCCTGAAATTGGTCAAAGAATACTTGTAGTGCTTTTATCTATAGCACAAATGTGTGAAGTTCAATTAATAGATGATTTTATAAGTTCTGTAATGAATCAGAATAAAAAAGTTATTCCAAAGTCACTATTGTCTCTTAATCTGTTAACTACATATGTTATAATGTTAATATATAATATTATATATAATGTATATATATAATATATTACATATATTTTTATAAATTATGTAATATATATAAACTATATAATTATTATTATCAACATTAAATATTCTGATTAAACTATTTAAATACATTTAGGTAAAATTTTTTTGTGATACTAACTTCTTGCATTTTTTCATATTACTTCTTTTTGAGGATGAATTAGGACAAAATCATATAAAAATCAGCATTTTTGGCAGAATAGAAAGCTGCACATTTGATGTGTCCTGTTGCATAACTTCCTGATGACAGACTATAGCTTGATGTAGGATCTAAATGATGCAGGTGGGATTTTTTTAAAGTAGACTTTAAAAGTAGATTTAGATTCTTTTTAAAGTAGAGATCTATTTTCCACTGAATTTTGATTGCATTTTGGGTACTCACTCTGTATCTATCATGTCAGTTTTCTACTCATGCCTTCCTTCTGCAAGCAGGCAACAGAAGCACTACACAGTTATCGCCTACTGCTGTTTTCCATGGTGTAAACTCAAGGAGGAAAAGAATAGATCAGTTTTTACATAACAGACCCATTTTCAGTGGACTGGTGAAATAACATTTTTCTTATCCCTGTCAGAGAAAGAAAGTTGTTTAATGTGGTTGTCCCAGTTTAAATGAGACAAGGGTCTTTTGCTGAGGATGGATTAGGAGAAAAGACCCAAACTTCTCTTTCTAAGCAATTATAAATCCAAAATTAAGAGGCTCCAATTGAAGGAAAACAAATTATGGAAAAGGGAAAAAAATAACAGCCCTTTATTAAAAGGTATATGTATATTAACAGGAACACAAAAAAAAAAAAAAAAAAAAAGTAAAACAACCAAACAACACTCCTACACCCACAACCCCCTCAAAAACAAATCGATAAACTGGCAAAAGGAAGAGTAAAACAGTTCAATTTTTTGCACCCTTTGGTGCAGTTCCAACCACAGTCAGCAGGGGCTGCGTCGGGTCACTGGAGATGCAAAACTTGTAATGTCCTGTACCATTCACCAGGTGGCGCTGTTGGATCACCGGAGATGTAGAACTTGTAGTGTCCTATAGTAGCCACCAGGTGGCAATGTTGGATCACTGGAGTAGCAGAACTTGTAATGTCCAGTGCCCGTCACCAGGCGGCGCTGTGGGATCCCTGGTCACTTCCACGTGGGATGGGGAAAAACAATACCCTCCTGGTATGTCGGAGGGAAAGGGAAAAAAAAAAAACAAACCAAAAACCAAAAAGAACAACTCAGTTCCCCTTCACTTCCCACACTGGGAAAGGAGAGAGGTAATGGAGGGGGGGAAGGGGGAAGGAAAAAAAAACAGCAATAAAACACAAAGTTCTCCCAATGGAAGAAAACTCACAAACTTCAGCTGGTTAGGATTTGCTGTAAGCAGGGCCTGCAGCCAGCAACAGCTGAGCAGAGAGCAGCAGCAAAACTCCCCTCCAATAGGAAAGAAAAGAACTAGGTAGTGTCTGCAGCTCCCAGCAGCTCTCAAGCCCCACCGGCACACACCAGACTCTCCTCCCAGCCTGCATGCCAGCCACACAGTAGCCCCCCTGAACTCCTCCCCCTTTGTTGCCCAGGAGACAAAAGGAAAAAGTAAAGTCCTTATCTGCCTTGTCTCCTAGGAGACTAATGTCCGGCCATCAGCCATGGGGGCTAGGTCTTTTATAATCTGAAGTGCTTATTTTGACATCCCGGGGGGGGGGGAAGGGGGGGGGGTGGACACGGGTGTGAAGGGAGAAAATTCTTCACCTTGCTATGAAAGCTAGCTAAAACCACGACAGTGGTGTAGTGGCAAATCTGACTTTGGGATTCAGTTCCTGTTGCTCCAGAACAGTGTCCAAAAAACCCAGCCACACCAGTTTGTACCACTTGAGTCTCCCTGAATATTCTTTGTTTGAAGGAGATCTTATACAGATATTGAAAAATAGGAATTTTATGCATAGAAACTTAAGAATCAATTTACATGTACCATCCCACTGTCATTACAGCCTTCTCATAAAGATACATGCTGAGCTATTTACAGGATGAACCAAAGTAATTAGCTCTATCTGTTGTAATTAGGAGTCAGTCACTATGTCATAATTATGTTACAATACAGATAATTTTCTTGAATAGTAGATATTGCATGGAATTATTTGTCTACTAGGATGATGATACTTCTCCAGATAAAAATTTCAGTGATGAATGGGAAAATAAGATACTGCAATGACTAAAAAAAATTTATCATACTGATTTAACGTCAACATTTTTCTATTATTCATATAATTGTAATATTTCTACCTTTGTTTTACATTTTTTTGGCTTTGTTATAGAAGCAGTCAGTGTTTAAGCAAGAAGAAGAATGAAAATTCTTGGCAGAACTTGAGTGAAGTCAGCAAAAGTAGGACAAGCTTGACTATTTTGAAATTTCTTATGATTCCACATATTTTTTATTTATTTTAGTACTAGGGGAAATTATTAAGGAAAAATCAATTGGAAAATGCAAATTGTTTACATAGTAATAAAACTTAACAGTATTCATAGGTTTCTACTAGGAGTACTAACGCCCTTTTTGCAGGTAATATGACTTGATTAGATCTTTCATACACTGCAATATTTATTTTCATGAAAATTGAATTAATTATTTTCAAAATCAGAAAACTTTTATTTCAAAATTTCTGGGTTTGAACTCATGCTCACCCAAGTACTAGAATTGGGGACGTGAGAGAGACAAGTGCTTGAGCTGCATTGGGAATGGGGCTAAAAAGGGAGTTCATGAGGACACTGTGGGCAGGAGAATTTTCTCATCTACAGGGTCCTTTGTGGTCTTTGACTGAGGCTCAGCCTCCTAAAAGAGTTATGCAGAAATAGTTCTGGTTTTATTTATTTGGTCTGTCATGCCTCTGGCTTACGATGGCAGCTTAATTTAGAACAAAATTTACTTTCATGGAGGCTCTCCTGGGCTACTCTGAATTGGGAGGTCCTGGTTCCAAAGCCAAAAGGCTCTTCTTCCTGCCAACACTCAGAACTTTAAATTTGACATTTCTGGGTTGGTTTCCTACTGATGAAGACAGACATCTGTGGTAGAATAAAGCATTTAAAAATAAGATAATTATTGCAGCATCAGGGCATTGCAGACCAGCTGATTTAGATGCCTGCGAGTGTGGGGAAAAATGAGGCACTTAGAAGGTGATAGAAGAAGCTCAAGGACCGGACAAGAGAATGCCAAGGTCTATTGTTCATACATGTGAGTACATGAAGCAGCAAGGTAAAAGTTAAATACCCTTGTGCACTCCTGAATGTACAGGAGATCTGCATCCACGTGCTTAGCAAGGGAAGAGGCAGCAATTGGTACCTCTTTTTTTAATAGACAAGCAACGGCCAGTGTACAGCGGCACAAAATAGGGCACTCTTGTTTCTGAACAGGCCTCCAATTAGGGAAGCATGAATCTTCATCCCAACTCCTATAACCCAAGTAGGCAGCATAACTATCAGACTGGCACAAACAAACAAGATCCAAAAGGCTAGGAGAAGCCAGACGAGGAGATATGCATCTCTTCCTTTTGGGCAGAGCTTTGAACATGAAAGAAAATGAACTTATCTTCTTATTCCATTTCTCTGTGCATTTTTATCCAGTTTCAGTATCATTTTAAATGTCCTTCCCCTATAGGTTGTGGCACTCCTCCTGTAAGTAGTGCTCTTACAGTAAGAGAAGTTTGTATCCAAAGCCACAAAGCTTAGAACCAGAGTAGATTGCTGCTGAACCTTTAACCCTGCCCAATGAGTATGGCAGTGCCAGTGATATGGGTTGGTTTTCAACAAGTAAAAACTTTCTATTAAGGGTCAAAAGCTGATCTAAGAACTATGTGCTACACAAAGTAAGGCAGCATTAGCATTTCAGTAATCAAATCTGACCACAGACACACGATGTCCACTGCCAAGTAGGAGGCCCAAGGTCAACTCCAACATGGCCTTGAGAGTAGCATAATAGGAAGGCTATGTAAATGAAGGCTAGGTGGGACTTTTCTATATCTATTGCATTATTTTAGTTAAAGATTCTCATCATATCCAAAATAGTGATGTCGTATGATTTTTGGTAAGGGTAATGAGGGATAAGTTAAACTTGAAAAATTTTATACAGCTGAACCAAGCTCTAATAAACAATCTTTATGAAGATGAACTCAATCAGGACTAGTAGAGCATTAAAAAGCGAAATATCTAATAGAAAGGTAATCCTGTCCTTATGTGGATTTTTTTTTTGTAGGAGGAAAACATTTGAAAGAATCTTTTCTATTATCAAAAAGGCACATATGGTGGGGAATTTTATCTGCGTCTCCTAGAATGGGACTCTTGCAATTTGTGATTTTAATGTACACAGAGGCTTATAGCCCATAGGCCTGCTTTTAGCTCTTAAATGTACTTTCATAAGAGCAAGGGGAAAACAAATTATGTTTAGAGACTACATACAGCAGGTTATAAATCAGAGAGTATCCTTATTATACTGTTTAACCAACTGACTTTATGAATAAGCTCCTCTACGTTTAGTCTTAAAAAAAGCCTACAACTATAAATAGTTGTTAAAAAAATCAATTAAAAAAATCAAACAAACATGAGGAGATTATATGGAACTTACAGTTGGGTCTGACAGGTGATTCCCAGTTATTCAGCTGTATCCTGTCATCCTGACAAGAATAGTTTTTTATGTTAGCCTTGAATTTTCCTGTATGCACCCAGGGAGAATGTCCTGTAAAACTGCAGCCTTCTAGAGAGTGGACTAACCTTTATCATGTCATCTGTGCTTATGCAGGCTCTGAAGAAACTTACTGATGACCTTATCTGCATTTCTTTTGGGTTCAGTTTATGACAAAATAAATTCATACTTGTTTGGGATTCTCATGAAGAACTACACCATGTACTGTTACTGCTTTCTTCCCGTCACCTTTGAATGTGGTGCTTGATACTGATTAATTGCCTCTCCTTTCTCTTTGCCAGGTACTTTTGCTGGGTCTCATTTCTGATAAAAGACTCCACTATTTGTCTTTTTAAATTTTTTATGTTACCTATTTAACTGTTTCTGCTCCAAAACCCTCACAGCCCAAATGATGACTCAGAATTCAAGGGAGCCTTGTGCTGTAGGTGTGACTGAGGGGCTGGGCACATGGCCATAGGGGCTCATTAAGGCCCCTGGCTCTATGGCCTGCCACTTCTTACCCCACAGCAGTGAGATTAACTTAATAAGACAAAAACAATATATTGGTACAGGTAATGTGAGGATCAAACTTATAAAACACAGTGAAATCGTAGCTGCATTGGCATTACTCCAATCCTCATATATTCACACCACAAACATTTACAGCACATGCACAGTATTTTTGCTTCCACCTGCTGCTTTCAGCATTATGCTCAGAGGTAGAATGTGGGTCTGAAATTGATTCCCATCAACTTTTAGTGTTTCTAGGGGGAAAAGAATTAACCCAAAATATTTATTAAATATTTACGATTTATTTTCAATTACTGAATAATGTTCATTACTCTGAATCTACAGAATATGTATAAAAATAAAAATTAATCTTGAAATGCATTATCAAAAGGCCAAGATCCGTTTTTCGAGTTTCCCATATTGTTTGCATACAAACGTGGACTTGATAATAATGCAACTTTGTTAAAAAAATGAATAAATCTGTGGTTACAGATTGCAATGGACACATAGAAAAATAATCTGCATAAATAATCTTGGATAAGCAAGTCCTATCTTGTCCTGATGCGGTCTTCCCTCCTATTTTCTCCTTTTCTTTGTTTAAGTGAATGCAATGCACTATAATACTGAAAACAATCAATGGAAAAGATGTGAAATTTTTCCCCCACCTTGTGTGGTTTCATTTACTGTGTCACTGGCACCAATTTCTCCATTAATTTATAGCTCTCAAACTGTTGACCTTGATGAAGTTATCGATTAGCAGAGGTTTTTTCAGGTGTCTAATTTTGTGGCACTTACGAATTGGAACTTGGTAAACATATTTTTCACTTTGCTTTTCTGATATATTAGGTAGTTTAAAAAGAAAAGTTCTAATCTCCCAAATAATTATATTTCATACATATTCTATCCTGAAAAATGGTTAGAAATACCCTATTTGTCTTTTTAACAACTTCTAGGCAAATCTACCCTATTTACAGAGAAGTAGGTTTCAGTTATTATTTGTAAACATGATGCTTGGCAATTGGCCTGCAGTCTGAATCCAGGCTCAGGAACCAAAAATATTTTACCACAGAAGCTTAAAGTGGCATCCCAGTACTTGGATATCCACCTCTCGAAACTTCAGAAAGACTTGTATGTCTAATTCATTCAGACTATTTGAAAACTGTCAGGCTGTAATAATTATAGCAATTATTTAGGAACCAAAGTGGCTTTCTCCAACAGATGTATTGTCTATTCAGTGCTAACAAAAATATTTAATGTCTTCAGCCAGGTCAGCTGGGCAATGATAAAAACCCCCTAACATTACACTTGATCAACAAATTTGGGGAGGGGGGTGGGTTTGTGTGTGTGTGTTTGAGTTTTTTTGTTTTCTTTCGTTTGGTTTTGTTTTTCGGGGGGGTGGGGGTGAGGGGGTGTTTTTGTTTGTTTGTTTGTGGAAGTGGGGGGTTGTTGAGGGGTTTTATTAATTTTGTTTTATTGTGGGTTTTTTTTTCTTTTTAATAGGCCCCCTTGCACCGGAATTATGAATTTAAAATAACAGTAGAGGTGGCTGTATGGTATTTCCACTGAGTTAGGGATCAATATAAATGTATTTTATCAAGCTTTATAAGAACAGGATTTGGGGATAATGGCTGGTTCAAATACTAGTTGCTTTCTTATTTCTTCTGGGAGAATGGAAAATTTTAAATCCTACCTGGTTGAAAACTTCCAATAAATTATACATTTAGTGAGGAGACCACTAAGGGGCATCATTATCTCCCCTGTGGTTACAGCATTTAACCCTGTGTATCCTGAGGCTTATTTTAAACATTTCTTCACTTCCCACATTAGTGTTCAATGCAATAAGGCTACAAAAAACTTTTTAAATTCAGTGGATGCTCTGGGAACTCTCAGACACAGGCAGAAGACAATGGAGAGGAAGGAGGTGGCTGTATTGCATGTGATGGAATATGCTTCTGCAGAATATGGAAATATAAGAGGGTAGAATGTCACATCCCAGGACTCGCTCATGAACTTCTCAAAGTTTTACAGTTAAATTTGTTGAAGATTTGTCAAGAGGTAAACACCAAAAATTACTGGTTTGGCCAAACCATCACAAAGATTCAGAAAAATAAACTTTTGGAAATATGCCAAGGATGCATTATTCAAAGTATGAGTATATCCCTTATGCCTTATTCTCTTTTATGGGCCTAAGTTGAATTGCATATACCATGGTGCAGTACAGCCTGGGAGTCCCACATGACTCTGTCAAGAGGGAACTTTTTTGGTCTGAAAAGTGAGTTATGGCATTAGTTACCTGAATGGAGGCCTCTGTGAGGCATAGGTAAACTGTTTCTTAACACAATTAAGCCATACAGCTTATGACTGAACTTTTGAAGATCTAGTTTGATTTTTTTTTTCTTAAGAGCTGAAGATTTCCAGCAAGTCTGAAAAGAACATTTTCTTGCTCTAGAAGGAATGCTATAATTTTCCCTCAGAAGTGAAAATACTTGCTATCTCATTAGGACTTAGGTATATCTAGAAAGTATACAAATGTATTCCTCATCTACCTATTCTCAAACAACAGGGAACTTCTGGTATTAAAACAGACCTCGCAGCTGCTTTCTTTTGAGAGTCTGAAACAAAAGTCTGGGCACCAAAATTTACATTTGATTTACACAAATCAGAATTGCATCTGTCTCTGACCTTTGCTAGTTGTCAGCAGGGTAACTTACTTGAGGTCTGACAGGGTGAGATTTGAATCAGCTCAACTTCTGAATCTTCTTGATGTCTCTCCACTGCTGTTTCTCATTCCTGGATAGCTCTGATATCCCCTGAGAAATGTCAAAATCCAGTGGACCTTAGACAGAGACAGTCAGAAATCCACGTATGATGTTTTGCCCAGCATGGAGTTTTACAGTTCTGAAGAAAAAATTTAACCCAACAGTTTCTGACAAGAAAATAGAAACTATTGGAAATAATAAATTTACTTTATTTGTTTAAATCAACATTTTTTTGAGAAAAAAAGATGTAAAAAATTCTTCTCTGTGATAGAATTAATAAAGATGACAATATGAAGGCTAAGTCTGTTTTGAAACAGAAATAAAGATGCCAACAGAAAGAGAAACATAGAGCTACTGAATGAATAAACAAACTCCAGAGCACATTTTGAAGTACTTACATTTGTAATAGATATTTTCCAGCTATTCTGCAAGTTATATGACTGAGCAACTTGAGTCTTGACTGCTAGTTAGTGCAGTGGCATATTCAGTTTTATAAAACAATCAGGGAACAGTCCTAAGTCAGATACACTAACATGAGTAATGACATAAAACCTGTTAATATAATAATTATTATAGTGCCTCAGACTGTGAAACTTTACATAGAGGTAATTATCACCATGGTAATGAGTGGTGTAATGATAAATACAGAGTGGGTAATTTCATTTGAGGAGTTAAGTATTCATTATAGTGCTAAACTTAGGAGTGAATATCCTCCATTTTTCCACAATTCCTAACATACACACTATTAGTGTTAGCCATTGCACTGTACTGGGGATGCAAATGATTACAAGCTGCTTATTAAGAGATATTGGCTGCATCTCTGTTCCATTTTGTGTTAAGATGTCTGAGAGTAGTGCCACTATTGTCTGTCATTTCTGTACACAGGAAGAATTTTTCTTCACCCAAATATTTGAGAAAAACACAAAGAGTAAAATCTTCACAGTTTCTTGGCTCCTTTCAATCTCTGATGACTATGAACATCCATCAGACCTAGGAAAAAATAGCAACCTTAATATAGAAATACCTTATTTTCAATAGTCATGGACCTGGTGCTTTAGGTAATGTTTTCAATACTCAAGAACCAGCTTACAAAATCAGCTTCAGCAGATTACAGGCAGTAGAGCCTCAGTAATAAGAAGGTAAAGCAACATTTCAAAACAACCCAAAGATAAACCTGACTTCATATCCATACACTGCTGAGCACCAAGCCCAGCATGGCACAAGGCCAGACCAAGGACAACGTGCCACCAGTTTGGGTGGTAAAGGCTACAGCTGCAAGGGTTGGGAGAGAGACAATGGTGAGAGTCCCGCTGGAAGTGAGCATCTTGGGTGTCATAAAGGAAGGGAAAAAGATTAGTCTTTTCAAAACACCTTCATTTGTGACAAGGCTGGGTGTCTGAGATAAGGCTCTGTCCACATCCAGAGTAAGTGCTCAGGCCGGGCAGCCCCTCATCAGCTCCCCTGCAAGTGTGGCTGTCCCTGAGCTGGTTGCTCAGCCCTTGCCCAAGTTCTCTACTCCAGCTAGAGTCTTGCTATTTTCTCAAATTATTTAATTCCCATACCTTTTACCTTGTTTCACAGCCACTGTTTTGTACATATCTATTAAGTATATCGCAAATCTAATTTTTGGTGACTGAATGCAAAAATAAATGCACTGATGAACACGTTGCAGAAGTTTTTCCTCAAAGACTTTTTCAGCCTGTCAGCTTCTTTCTTTCATTAAAAATTTTATTTTTTTGTTTTTAAACATTTTATAAACTCTCAAACATTTCAATTACACCACCTAAATATTCTCAACTGAAGCCTTTTTTGTTTCTGAAATTCCGGAAGTTTGATATGCCTTCAGCTTCAAAGAAGCAGAGAAAAACAGAGCAAGGAGTACTGAAGCTGACATTAGTTTTGTCAGATGACTGTTTATGGGAGAACATCATCATCTGCTCCATGTCCAACTCAAACCACCTTTCAGCCCAGCTGTACTCAGCTTAATTATTTGGGAACAGGTTGCAATATTATGTGAAAAAGGATACGTAACTATTTTCTCCCATGTCCTTGGTAGGTATGAGAAGTAAACATGTGGCTGATTATCTAAAAATAAGGGTGGTATTGCCTTGAAATAAGCAGTTTATACCCTCTGAAAAATGGTTTTACAACCTTACCTCTCTGTACCTATAATTTTTTGTGTATCAATTGAAGTATATATAAAAATATACATCTTACAAGTATATACCATAACTTTTTTAAAAACTGTGTTCTCACATTGGGACAGGAGGCCATAATGCTTCAAGCAATTACCCTCTTTTCGTGACTCCTCTCCAGCACTGTACTCAGTTTGCTGTTCAGCGCTCTTATGGTGGTCTGAATGAATAAAAAATAACCTGCTTTGAAGGACAATGCTACTGGATGAATCTTATTACTGAACTGACTTGAATATATTGGTAATGGTCAGAATCAGTCATTCTTGTTTCTATAGTTGGTAGCATGGTGGAACTCTAATGAAAGACAAAAAGAGTTACTTAAAGATATGAAAAAGGAGTACAGACTGAGGAAAAGTAGATCATGCATGCTCTAAGCACATAGAAACACTTGAATTTCTTTGTCAGATGCACATACAAGGACATTAATGGAAACTATTTAGAAGAAGGAACTGTAGAACCAGATAGTTAAGAAAGTTACTTTTTCTAGAAATCACTGCAGTAACAGAGTTCCCTGTTGGGACAGGAGAAATATTATGTGTCTATGTTGAGTAATTGATACTGTTCTGAAGTCTTCAGAAAGGACTCCATAGCATTCAAAGTTCCAAATACTGATCCAAATTATCTGTATTCCTAGCAGTGCAAATGTGTGGCAGTTTGAAATTACATCACACCAAGAATAGGTACCCTGTTTTTTACCACAAGTTTTTAAGGTGTGATGCAGATTACTTTAATAAAAACTAGCACTTTTCAGACTATTTTTGCTTCCAGTTTTCAACCATCAAGAAATATAATATTACAGAGAAAGAGGACCTTAAGGCAATTCATTAAAAACCCGAAGAAGGGTTTGTTTCAGACAGGAAAGAGAAAAAAAATCCTGTTCTGATTATGGAGAAAGGCAGTGAATATTTGTTTCTTTGCAATACAGTATCAGTGTGTGGAAGACAGGATTTCAGCTATTAGGTCAAACAGCCTAATAGCTGAAATATCTGCTAAAGAACACCAGTATTGCTAATGACTCAAGATATTATAGGTGAAGAAGCAAGTTCAGACAGGATCAGGTGCAGAGATGAACCACAAGAAAGGTTCAAGGAAAGGAGACTATTTTATAAGAGAAGTCCAAGAGGGCCAGGTTTAGGCAGCTGAGCACAGTTCTGGCAGAGAAGATAAGTCAGCTCTCCAAGGATGCATGTGGAGGGAAAGCAACAGAGAGAAAAAACTTATGCTGAACCACTGCTGGCACAAAAGCAAAAATTTGTAAAGTACCCATGAATACAGCAAGACGGTAAATCAGAAAGACTGGTCATTACCCAAACAGTTTTGCTCTTTACTGTTTCTATCACGAAGCAAGAGCAGGGAAGGGGTCTAATCCTTCCAGCCAGTTCCTTCCTTCTGTGCATGTTTGCTAGCATTTAGCAACTAAGACCCTAAATTCTACCTTGCTGCTTTTTTTTTTTTTTTTTTTTTTTTTTTTTTTTTTTTAATATATATTGACACCACTACTTTCTATTTAAATGGCACAATGTGGGCAATTAAGCCCTCTTTCTCCAGATTTACATTGCAGTCCATAGCAGACAATAGAAATACAAAGGAAGTGGTTGTTCTGCTGTATGATACTATCATTAAGTCATTACAATCCTGAAAGATCCAAGGAAGAACCACACTCTATTGCATATAATGAGTCAGGGCATTGCAGTCCAGTACTAGGCTGAAGTTACAGGCACAGAAACATGATGAGCAGCTGGGAGATAAATACAGTACAGGGTGATGCCACTATCAATGAACCATTTGTGAGAAAACTTATTGTCTTTAGCATCATTCTAAAAGCTGTACTACACTTAAAAAAAAATACAGTCAGAGTAGGTATAACATACAGATCAAACTGGCCATCTGCCTAGATTACCAAAGCACTAAGAAAGATAATTCAGTATTTCTTTATAGCATTAGTCTCAACAGTAAATCTGCAGGATATTTTTTAATTAGAAGTAATATATTTTAGATAGATGTTCAGAAAACATTTAAGGCTTTAATTATGTGTGTACAAGAAGCTGGGTGCTTTTGTCAATGGCGATAAGTCAAACAGCTTACAGTGAAGTAGCATGGTAACAACACAGAGATGTACAAAATATTTTGCTGCATGGAAACTGCAATACTTTATAAGCAAAATAATGGGATTACTTACAAGAAAACACTAAAATCCTGGATTGATGGGGTAGCACAAAGTGAAAAATAAAATGCTATGGGAAGAGCACATAATGTGAAAAATGAAGCTGTATTCTCTGAAGAAAGACTCTGTGTGTGTGTGTGTGTGTGTGTGTGCATGTACCAATTTCTGAGAGATAGAATTTTCAGATGTTCCATCTCTGTCCTGCAAAATAAGCCAAATAAATTACTTTGTTGGGAATTTTTGGCTTTAATGGTCTTAATACAGAGGGAAAAACTGGGCAAGGGTGTCCAATCTCTTACAAAAAGAAATTATATACATATCACTTCCTCCATGATGAATAGAAATCTAACACAAAGAAAATTTTAACACCTGTTTGCCAAAATATATTTTTAATGTTATTGCTTATAAGTTAAGCATTCAGTATTATTTTTCTTCATCTCTTTCATCACTATATTAATTTCTTCCTCAACTACTTGGACTGCAATATCTTTGGGACAGAAACTTGAGTTTCCTTATTAGACTGCTACCAAACTCAGCAAGACTCCAGTCCCTGAAAACATTACACTGCATGAAACCTACTGTTATCATTAAGGTCTCTCCACATTCTAGGTAATTCATATCTCCATCAGGTCTTCAGTTTTAGTATAAAAAGTGTTCTCATACATATTGTTTTCTTTCCACCATGAAGTAACTTAGCCCTTCCCATTTTTTCCCACAACTGCTAGCCTCACCAATCAGCATTAGTATCTTACATGGAATGAGGCCAGTAACCTGTTTGGTAAAAGGCAAATTTTCTCTTCAGCTCATTAAAGTAATTCAGTTTGCATCTACACCAGAATTAGTATGATCAGAATTTAGCCTGACATACTTATTTGTCAAGGGTATTGTACGTTTGGGGAAAGGCTGTTACAATGCAAAAACTACACTGCAAATACCATTTGGTTTACTTGGCATTTTACCAATTGTTAGCATTGATTTTCAAGCAGCAGTGGCCAGTTGAATTTGCTGATGCAAGAAGTGATAATTTTATTGAAGTGAGATGAATAGGACATGTTAAATTTAGTACTAAAGGAGAGAATGATTTAGTCTCTGTTACAGAAAAAACTGTTGAAATAAAATTAAAAAAACTCCATTTAATGCAGAATTAACTTGTCAGAGCTGTAACTGCTTATTAATCACAAAAAGCGAATATGATCAATTAATATCAATTAATATCATATGTCACAAGTAGCTGAAGCAAAGGAAAAAAATAGCATTGCTGCAAAGACCTGTGACAAACTTACAGAATAATGCTTTTCACTTTCTGATGCCTTTACCCAGGTGTGTTTTGCAGTTTTCTTCTTAATTTGGTAGAGCTAGTCCTGGACTTGGAAGTCACAACTCAAACACACTCATTGCCTGAGTTATTTGTTGTTTTATCTCCAAGTTTGTCTATATAAAGCTGAAGGTATCAGGACCAAATGATTCTGCAGGGAGATGCTGTTATGCTTACATCTCACCTAACCATCATCTTGTCTTGCCCTGGCACCACAGCTCTACTTTACACATATTTTATTTCTCACTTTAAACCATTCGTCTCTAGCCCTACACAGTATGGCTTCTTAATTTAATTTTGTTGCTAATGCACGAGAGAGATTTGAGTTTCTATTTCCTATGCTGGTGTTTCTGGTCCTGCTGAGCCCCTTTAGTATGAATGACAATCCATGGTCAAGAGTGACAGCAAGATCCCTGGCAATCACAACATAACTCAGCATGTACTTTACTCTGTCTGCATCTTCTCCTGATGGCAGTCATTCTGTAAAACTTAACCATGCTGTGGGACTTGCCTTTTCACTGTCAAGAACATGCACTTTTCTCCACAACTCTCAAGGCCCAAAGCTTCTTCTCAGTAATACCTTGTCCTTCTTGAAATATTGCCATACAACCATCCTTGTTCAAACTACTGTGTGAGCTTAGGGGTGATTGTAATCTTTACTGTTTTTTAAATCCTATACAAGCTAAATTGTTCATACTAATCCAAATGCAGTTTACAGAGCTGTACATACCCAAATTGCCCACAGAGCATAAAAAAAATCTTTATACAAATAATCTGAAAATAAGAAATATGCAATTACTCTCTAGCTCTTCTGTGGCTATAATGTGCAATTACCTTAACTCTGGAAGTCTTCTGGATTGTCAGACTTCAATTTGTTAGCCTATTTTTCATTCCTGTATAACAGTTTTCATTCCCGGATTTCATTGCTGTTGGGCAGGCACCAGGTTAATAATTTAATTCTTTTAATCCTTTGTTTCAGACCTGCCTTTTATTTTGAGGAGTGAGGGATGTGTTGAGTTCAGTTTTAACATCATATTCCTATTTATTTAATAATTTCCAGGCAGAAGGATCAGTGTAGTATTTGAGATCATCTGGTATGTGTTTTCAATATCCAACTATGATTTCCTACTTTGTAACTCACCCAGTCAAAGAAATCCCTGACTTAGGAAATTTCTGATTATAAACCAGGCAAAGC
Organism: Pyrocephalus nanus; assembly: GCA_038380795.1. Taxonomy (NCBI): domain Eukaryota; kingdom Metazoa; phylum Chordata; class Aves; order Passeriformes; family Tyrannidae; genus Pyrocephalus; species Pyrocephalus nanus. The sequence continues at coordinate 102,168,643 of CM076260.1, forward strand.
AGTCTGACATCAGACCTCAATTAATACTTTTCATTAGTTGTCACTAGCAGTTGCAGCTGCTTCTGCAGGTATGTGAAACAACCTCAAACTCCTTCCTCAAACTCTCACTGGTCAAAAAAAAATAGTAAAGAGAAAGCATATTACAGAATTGTTCGAGCTGCTGTAATGATGGGAAAAGGTTGCTCCAGTGATCTACTATATAAAACTGAATTCTTCAACTAATTTTCATAGAGCAGATAAATGTTCAGTTCCTTAGTTTCCCCATCTGGAATAACAGTGCATACCTTTTTCACTGGGGAACCACGCACTTTAATTAATCAACAACTGTAGATTGCTATATAGAGCGGAGCAAACAATCTGGAGTGAAGTTTATTCAATGAATTTAGCCTGCTTGCAGAAAATCCTTGAGCAGATGGTGTTGCTATCAACTGCAGAGGAAAAAGACCAAAAAAATCACCCCAGTCTGAATATTTCTGCTTTGTTTTGTTTCACTTACAGAATCTTTAGCCCCAGGGAAATATTTTTCAAGGATGAGGAACCCTTTCTTTACAACAATCTAAGAACCACCTTTAAAAATCCAGTGCCTGTGGGGCCAATGGAGCTCCCTCTGCACTGTTCCCAAGGAGGTAGGTGGAGAGGTCTTCCATATGCAGTTTGACTGATGGAAGACCACAGGGAACTGTTCACACTTTAGGGAAGATTTTACCATATCTGGAAAGCCTTTTTAACTGTCTTGTCTTGGCTGAAGTCTTCTGATAATTGGATAGCCTTTCCTTGACATCAGGAACTGAAATACATATTTTCAAGGGCAACAGAAAAATAGCTTATCCAGAATGCTTTTTTCTTTGTAATATTAGAAATGTCTATGTATCATGCAATTTAACACTGATGTATCACACAAATTCACTGCTTGCCATTCAAGAGAACAGTTTTATTTTGTTATCATAGGATTTAACTTATTTCGAAGTGTTGTGCTTATTTTATTTTGCTTTATTTTTTCATCTGTATTCCCCTGAAGACTAACAAAGTTTATATGAATTTTTGGAAAGATATTTTATAAAATACAATATAGTGCTAGTCACTGCATAGCAGCCAACATATCAAAATAATGACTGTGTATTAGGTTATATGGATTATGTCTTGAAGGGCAATTAATAGCCTTGCAAGGGCCCAATCACACAGTATTTGACAGCTAATGGTCAGTGTGAGGATGTGGAGTGTTACAAACAAGTATTCAATCTCTGCTCTGACATAGAAAGTAGACAAGATGTTGGCTTAAAGCTAGATGCTATGAAGGATTTTGCTGCTGAGTCAGAACTTAGAAGGGCTTTAGTTTTCTAAGTCTGGAACTGAATTGCCTTTCTGTGCCTTTTTCTTCTGTCTACAGTGAGTGATACAGTCTTAGAATTACCTAAAACTCACAGAATTCTTATGCTTGATATATGAAGCCTGGGCATCCACTGCCTTTGGGTCCTGTTTTTCCTTCAGCCACAAGGAATCAGACTCTAAAAGTCTGATCCCAAATCTCTTAACAAAATAAATCCTGAGCCTCTCTGCATGTCAGCTCCTGATAGTAAATGTAGAAATTTCCTTTACTATACAGGCTTGATGTGAAGTAACACTAAAGATCATGACATACTTAGTGCCTATGGTGATACACATTATACTGTGACAGAGTTGAGATTAAATGTTCTAAAACAAATAACTAAGAAAGCATGCTTATTTGGATTGCAGATGGAAGAAGGAGTTAGTTATAGACAGGTCAGTGAAAAATAAGGCTTGTAAACGTATTTTGACCTGAAGTTCTTCCTCACAAGCCATCTGTAAAGGAAAAGTTAATTATTAATAAATATAATTAGCAATTATGAGTGAAAGTAAACGGATGTTTTGCTTCACAGATTGCTTGAAAATAAAACCCTCATGGCTCAACACCATTGGTAAGATTAGGGCTGTCAATGTTTATTTAAAGAAAGCTTTATGAATGTAAGTATGGTGTCTTTCCTGGCCAGTGTCACACATCTTACTGACTAATAGCTTTGATTAATGCAGTATAAAATGCAATCTGATAAAAAGTTTAGGAAGATGCTGTGGAGCTGTTTGTTTTTTTCTGGTTTTGATTCAATAATTTATGTTGAAAATGACACAGTAGTAGTTTCAGCATCCCAAAATTAGGCCATTTTCTGTGGAAATTCCCTATATTCTGACTGATTATGAATCTATCAAAATGGTTTCTTCTTGTGACCATAAATCACTTACAAATGCAAAATATTATCATCTATGAAATTGCAGAGACATTTTTAAATTTTGACAAGTATCTGAATTAAATTTTATTTGGGACTATTATATAGAAGCCTTTAAAGCGTGTCTTCATTCAGCCCTTAAAATTCCTGTTGAACTGCATTTGATTAATCTAATTAAAGCAAAATTAGACCTTTTTTACTTATTGATTTTTTGAAAGATTTAGCCTAACACCACTGTCTCTAGAAATAAAACAACACAACAGATTAGGTCATCTTTGGTTTTCTACATAGTGATATCATACTAAAAAAAGTAAATGTTAACTTCTTGTAACCAAAATCAACCACCTCCAAGAAGCAGACCATCATTCAGTTTGCTATTCCATACCCTGCAGTGTGGGAATCAAGCTATTGAAATGATGCTAATATCTTTTGAAACTGCTCCTAGTTATATGGGTTTTGTTGTATTACTATTTTGTAGTAAAAGTTTATTTGAAAAATTCTTTATGAACTTCCATGAAAAGCTCTTTGTAGGGTTTGAAAGCAAAAGCAAAAGCAAAAAATTTTATAAGCTTTTAGAAAAGAGTGTTGATTTTACATCTACATTTGTGATTTTTAGCATTTTCCCTTTCATACTGCTGGGAATGGTGGCAAACATACTGGGCACTGAGATGAAAGCTGATTTAGCAGGAAACCTTGCACAATACCCATTTGTTAGTTCCTGTCCATAAGAAACAAAGAAAACAATCTTTAATTGGGCCTTCGAGCATGACCCATAGGAGATGAAGCTCTGCTATCCTGAAGAAAAAGTCATGACACTATCCTGCAGCTGACAGTCATCAGTGAGATTCTTCACTAAGTGCACTTTATTTTATTTTATTTTCCCTGAGCCTCTTTTTTTTTAATCTCTGTTTCTCACCATAGAAATTGACAAGATGTACCTTTCATCTTATTCAGTCTTAGACCATTTTTTTTTTTTTTGTATTGTAGAAGATACACAGAAAAACAGAAGTGTTCTGTATCACAATGGGAAAAGTTAAAAATAAAGGTAACGGAGGTACACATCTGACAGTGAAATGAACATTTTTAAAATTGCTAAATATACAAATACCAAATAGACAATGACTCTTTGTACATCTTAATTAAGATAATTATTCCGTGGATTCCAGATGTTTAAAAAAGCAAAAGACTTAAAGCAAACTTCTGGTTTTGGAAACATTAATAACATTAAAACTTTGCTTAAATCAGTGGTTTAGTTGTGTTTACATAATTAAATTCCAGTTCAGAAACCCAGCTGTCTGTCTTCGACAGCATATGTCATGTTAGATAAGCCGGACAAAGCTATAGAATGTGTGCCATGTTAGACATACAGCTGAGGGAAGTCTTACATTTATGGTTTTTCTAACAACTTCTTATGGTCTATTTTATCTTGGAATGAACCTAAGCTTTATTAAGGGAACATTTAATTCTGTTTAGACAAAATTTTGTTTAGGCAGAATTTACGGTCCAAGGAAAAGAGAATATGATGAAGAACTAGCCAGTGTAAGCGAATGGGATGAGCAGTTAAATGTCAAAAGCCAATTTCCTTCAAAACACTTTTTAATCCCCAGTCAGTTTAGACAACATAAGGGATAGTACATCTATACAGTGTGGTGTGGGGTTGCTATAGCTAAACTAGTTTTGGTGTTGGAAGAAGTCCAGTTGAGTTGAGCAATTGCCACAGCATCAGTGACAACACACCATGGATCATGGGGTGCTGTGCCTTGAAGTTTAGAGGCAACCATCTCTGCTTGACGTGACAGATTTATTTCCTTAATGAATTTATCTTCTGCTAGCCATATTGACTACTTCTACAGTGTGCAGAAGTGTAATTTCTTATACTTAAACCAAAGTCTAAATAGGCAGTGTTTGCAAGCACTGTTTCCTCAGAGGTTTTCTCACCAGTGTGTGATATCTTCTGCTTCTCACAGACTGAAGCATTTCTCCTTCTACTATTACCTTGTCCTCCTCCTCTTTCTGCAGACAGTTATTTTTTGTCTGTTGACCTGTGCATTGACCATAGGATAGACTGCATAGTCTAAGAAGAGCCTTTGTCTTGCTCACTCATATAAGTCCCCTGAATCTGAGCATTGTTCCAAGAGCCCATCACTCCTTGGAACAGTGGATGCTATAAAGCTACTTTGATTTTCTTTAGATAGGGAAAGTTGAGCAATCAAAAAAAATGCATAGCCATTGCATAAAAACCCGCAATCTCAGAATTAGACTTCAGTATAGTTGATTTTTAGCAAAAAGGCATATACAAGAGGTCTTAGCCATGACAATTTTCTATTAACACAGCTGACACACCATTTTGTTACCAGATCGTTTTTGTAAGAAATTTCAAAATTATTTAGACTACACAAAACCCAAAGCAAAACCAAAGAAAACTCTCCATGATGAGATCCCTGTTTAATGGCTTCAGACTTAGTACTAAACTTACATTTATGGGCCCAAAAAATGTTGTTTCTTATGGAGGATTTTCAGAAGGACAGTCCAAGAGTTTTGTGTTGTATATGCCTGGGAGTCTGGACACACAACAGGAGATTAAAGTAAGTATAACTGTCCGTGGGGCTCACAAGCTATAAATTCCTGGGAAAAAGTGGACTAAAAATGATTAGCACAGTGCAGTGCATGCTTCACTGTGATACTGGTAGGGTTGCTTAGTTTTACTAACATAATACATTACAGGTTAGGCCATATTATGTTCACAAGATAAGGTACATATTTTGTTTTCATGTTGGATATTCTTCTGCTAGTTTATATTCCTTTTTGGAAAACCTCCTGAATGACAAAACAAAGCATGTTACACTGCTTTCTAGGGATAACTTGATTAATTTTCTGGTTTAGGCTGCTATGGAGAGAAAAAGCAGCCTTTAGATTGGCATTGTACAACCAGTGTGGTGTAGTGGGAGTTATGCAAAACATATATAAGATGCAGCTAAATGAAAGTTCATACAGGTATATTACATCATCATGCAATTCAGTGTTAAGTATTATCAAAGCTCCATATGGAATAAATATGTATATATCCACTGATGTCAGTTTAACATGCTAATTTACTCTGGTTAAAACTGTCTTTCTAAATCTGATCCTTCAGCCAACCTTATATAACTGACAGTGCTTTGGCTTCAGTGCAGTCTTTTGTTACAATATTTCTTTTGTTACAATAAAGACTGGAGTTTGAGGTGTCATATTGAGACATTGACTTCTTCACTGAACCTGAAGTCAAAATGTAGCTAATTTTATCCTCCATGTTTCTATGTAAAATTTTATTACAGATTCTCATTTCTGTTTTATAGTGGTATGGCTTAGAAATAGCTCCTAACACTTTATTCCAAAAATGTCAACATCTGCATACCTTTGTTGCCAAAATCTTTCACGAAAATCAGCCACATAATTTCATTTTGTCATTCTTAGATCAATTATGACATTTATTTAATGGATTTCAGATATTCCTACATGCTTTCTAACACCCAACAATTGTGTTCCTTACTACGATTTCCTTTCTACCTGCTGAGAAATCCTGTGGCATCTCCGTGTAAGAACTCTTGTGTATTACATATTCTTGAAAAAGTAGGGCTTGATATTCATACAGTCTTTGTGGCATTACAGACAAATGGAAATATGTGAAATGACAACTGAAACAAAGCAAACAACTACAAAAAACAACTACAAAAGCATTAGCAGAGTCTGCAGTGCTTATCCAAATGGCACCCAAAAAAGGCCTGCACAGAAATCCAGCTGGGATACAACTCACAGATCTCAGGCAGGAAGAACAGTTTACAGTAGTGGAGACCCCAGAGAGCACACTAGACTCAGAATAAAGTTAGCCAAGTGAAGAATAAGAAGGTACTAGAAATATTCCTGAAAAAGGGAAGCCTCTCTGCTGTGGTTGAAAACACAAAATAACCTACATACTGTTTAGATAAGTGATCAAATTCTATGATTATTTTTGTTCCAAATTTTCTTTAACTCTGGGAATTTCTTATATGAATAAGAAGCTTTTTCTTTTTTTTGTCTTTTTTTTTTTTTTTAAAGTTACTAATATTTTAAATACTTGTCTTTCCTGGTCCGTGACACACAACTCGATGATTAACAGTTTTGTTCAATGCATGTATAAAGTGCAATCTGATAAAAGTTTACTTGTATAAGATATTGTGGATTTTTTTTTTTAATTACCAATATTTTATATTGAAAATGATGCAATAGTAGGTCACAGCATTCCAAACTTGGGCCTTTTTTTGCAGAAGCTTCCTACATTCTGACTGACTATGAATTCACTGAATTGTTTTTTTCTTGTAAACATAAATCACTGCAAATGCAAAATATTATTGTCTCAAAAATTGAAGGAATATTTTTAAATTTAAACATTTCAACTATACTAAATTATTTGGAACTATAGATATAGAAGGGCTTACTTCACACATGTTAACATATGCAAGAGCTGGAAATGAAATTTAGAAAACAAACTTGGCAACCGAACTTTGAAAAATATTTTCTTGCATCTTAGAATTCATCTTTCACTTTGAATTTTACCTTTTGAAATAATATGAAATATTCTTCTTTCAAGTGAGAATTAATAAAGCTATATAAAAAAATCCATCTGCCGATTTCTTCTGCATGCCTCTAACATTTCATGGATAGATAACTAAGAATGAAGAATGTACATTTTGCAAGCTTGTTCCATGGTGAGATTGTATATCACATGACATTTAGTACTTTTATGTTCAATGTAATTTTGTCTGGATTTGTATAAGCTTATGAATCATTGGTTTTTGTTTTCTTTAAAAAAATCAGAATTGAAACATTATGCACAAGGGTTTTGGAAGATGCAACTCTACTATGATCCTTGATATCGTATATTGGAGGGTTTATTAGTTAGAATGTTCATTGTGAAAAATGGAGTCACTAAAAACTTATGAATTGGTCTAAAAAATAAACCACTGGAGATCATTTTCTACAAAATATTCTTAGTAACTTTTAATTGCAGATTCAATTTCCCTTCTTTCTTACTCAGATATTCATAAACATATAATTCAAAGACAGCTAAAGGGGCTGTGAAGTGAAAAGGGAAATAGTGGCCAGAGAATAATTTTGTCAATATTATGTTTGCAAACATAAGCATAAAAGCCCATAGTGATCCATGAAGAGTTATTGTTGTAGGAAACTATTTACTCTGGAAATTTTACAGTTTTAGGCATGCATTCTGCCAGAAAGAGTCTTTCAGAAAATCTTTAAGGCATGAATAAAATTGGTAGAGAAAAAATGTTTATCAGCATGTATTGTGTCCTGAGATTTGAAGGGAAAGGAGCTATTGTTCAAACAATGCCCAGAAATTTTGTTCCAACTTCAGTTCTGCTCAGTTTGATAAACATTTCCAAGTCCTCAGTATGGCAATGGCTCAGTTTCTCAGGCTAAGTAATCAGGCTCAGTTGCAGTATGACAGAATGCTGGAATTTTATCTTTAATTAAAAGGAAGTGACAGAATATATTTTGACAGATTTCAGTGCGCTTATCAGCAGAAGACAAAAGTATATTTATATCACTAACAGGCAACTGGCATGAGGCATTAGTGCTCCCAAGGAGTTTCCTCTAGCATCAAGTTTTCTACAAGCACGTTTCTTATTTAAGAAGGTATCAGAGAAGGAACAACTTATTCCTGAAGGAAAGTAGGACTTGGCCTTCTGTCTCACCAGGGCTGCTTGAGGAGGATGCCAGCCTGTCCTTTTCTGTAACTTCAAAGAGAAAAGTCCATTACAGCCTAAAGAACCACCTAAAACAAGCAAGTTTACACTTTTCTCAAATGTCTTTGTCTTCCCTAAGAAGATTAACACAGTGCAAATATGTTGTTTCTTCATAAATAGTGTCTTTCAAGTGCCCAGTTCAATTTAAACTTTGAGTACTTCTTTTTGCTTCTGCTGCTTGTAGCTCAAAAGATAAATAGTCATGCAGTACTCAAACAAGTGTCAATCCATACTGAAGAGTGTGTTGAGAGCAGCACTCAGAATGTCATTAAAAACTCCCTTTTTTACAAATTGCTTCAGTTTATCTTCTGAGAAAAGTAATAGCTGTAATAAAGAAACTGGTACGGAAACCAATGTTAGTAGAACTGTACTTTCACTATTATAAAATATAAATGCTCTCACAGTAACAAGTTTCCTCCTGTATTTAGCCTTACCACAGATGGTATTTGCAAATAGGCATGTGTGTAAATTTCCATTCCTTTTCTAACTTCCTTTCTATGTCCATACACCTGAAAATAATGTATGTGGAAAGACACGGCTGTGCTACAAAAATGCATGAATCTCAAACTTTCCCAAAATCCTCATCTAATGAGACCTTGCAGCAAATACACATTAAGATATTTTTCAGGCATTTATAAAAAAGTCATATAGAAGGGTCATGGTACATTGCAAAGATCAGCAGGGTGCACTAAACATCGTTAGCACATATGAAGATTGGAAAGCACCTATGAGAAGTAAGAGAACTCTTCAATGTAGACAAAGAAGAGGTCAGTTGATTTTTAGTTGGACAGGAGTGAGCATGTATTAGAAATGTTGTGTTAGAAACAGCAAAATTACCAGCAAAATCAAGTCTCAAATGGTTTCAACTTGCAAGCTTGTTCTTCTTGTTGTTTTCTGATATTTCTTGCTAAATAGTGATTTAGTGTCCCACACATGAATTACACATTTCTCTCTCTAAACAGCATATCGTTCTCTATTGTATTATTTGTCATATAAATGTTAAAAAATTCTATGTTATCTGTGGCTTCTGTGCCAATTCCCAGGGGGGCAGTTAAGCCAACAGAGGGTCTGCTGCACTTTAGTCATAAGGTTGTGTAGCAGAAGCATAATGTGCCTTGCTGGTTAACACCATCCTTCCAAGACTTCTCCTCATGAGGAATTCCCCTTTGCTTCCAGCTGCAGGCTAACATGGAAATTCAATGCCAGACCTTTAAAAGAGAAGCAAATAAAATGCCTCCTTTAGCAGGTTGTGATTCAGCCTGCTATGGTTCTGGCATAGGTAATAAACTACAAATTTCATGCCAGTACAGGCAGTTGACAGCCATGTTTCTTGCTGTGAATTACAGCGAACTTTCAAAGGAATCTGAAGAAGACTCTTCCCAACAATTTCTTAGCAGGAGCACTTGTGTAACATCTCATACAGCTCTGACAGGCTCAGTTTGAAATGGAAATATATTTACAGTATAAATTGGAACATGTGTGACACTTGCGAGGTGTAATGCTGGAACTCCTGTGTTCTTGGTTCTTCCCTTTCAGAACCTTTAAACAAGTCTTGCGCTCACTAAATAAATAAATAAGTTGAAATCCCCCAAGAGGCCTTGTAGAGATTGAGGGACAGATACATTAATGTTTTGGTTAGCAGTAGATGAAACAAATGTGTACCTGATTACTAAAAGCACACTGGGAAATTGAAATGAGTGATCTGCACAGAGGTGAGAGACTGATGATGCTAACAACTAAATTGAAGGAAGATTAAGCAGTTTGTATATCAGTGCACTGAATATCTGAAAGCATACATAGAGATTAGGACCACACGGTGAAGTGGCATAAGGGAGTCAGCAATATGGCCAGCAAAGGCAGCTTAGGGTTAAATTCTGGCCTTACCTCCAGTCCCACGTAGTAAATGGGTGCTGGCTTCCCATCCAGTACAAAGATGGTGTCTCTGTGAAGACCACTAAGTGTATTTATGAGTAACATTTATAGTTTTCTCTTTGGTTAAGTTGCAAAGGAGATTCTGTCTCTTACTGGCGTTGGCATTTATGTGAGCCACACAAATTAATCAGCTTAATGGCTAGGAATGCCAATTAACTTTTGGACCAAACTCCAATGAAGTCAACACCACATTTACAGAAGAAAATGCCAAAATTGCCATTGAATTCAGTGGTGACAGGTGTTTCACCTAGCAGGCATCTCTGTGCTGCAGAGGGATCATGCTGAACTACCTTCACAGAGGAAAATGTCTTCTTATGTCCTTCATTCCCTTTGCATGGAAATGAGCAGTGTGGGAGAACATCCACTAACTTGATTAATGAAGGAGGCTATATAGTACAAACTCCAAAAACTGACACCAGATAACAAAAGATTTTACATGGATAAATGATAAAGACTTCAGAGCTCAGCAGGACCCATGTCCTGTATTCAATAGAAAATAGGGTCAAATGAATGACATTAAACATTCACTGAGGAAATCAGGCTAAATCAGGCATCTGTCTTGTGGGGAAGTTGTATGATATGGTAGGCCAAGCTAAAAAACTGACCATGACATATAGAGAAGTGGCATAATGGCCTGTCACCACTGCAAACAGTGTACTGGGCACACCCATTTACTTTCCTGCCTACAGTCACTTTCTCTTACATCTCTGATTGTCCCCTCTATTCTATCACCTTCAGCCTGTTAAAGAGCTCTTCACTTCTTGCTGAGCACCCTCAGTCTGGGTGCTTGCCCTGGGCAGGGTGGATTTTAGCTGTGCAACTTCTCATCTCTTCCCTCACAGATATTCACAGTTTTGCTTGCTGAATCCCACTGTAAAATCATCCTTTTTCAATGTGATAGCTACTTCCACAATGCTTTTTGTGAAATCATATATGAAGACTGCTGTACAGAAATAAGATATATGGTGTTGGTAGCTCAGTGACACTGAGATTGTGGAGTCATGGATCAGAGAAAACAGAGGAAGCACTTCAATTCTTTCAAGCTTGTCCAAGATCTAAGTAATGTTTGAAAAGGACACCAACAAAACTGACAAGAATATTTTCTAACTTATGTTCAACCTTGAGCTCATCAGAACTAGCAGAATGAAAAGCTTGCATTATTCTTTTAAATAAGAGGATTGCTGTCAAAATAAAAAGAAAAGGAAATATTTAATAAAAAAAATCTTAATTTTGAACGTTATATAATACAATTATTTCATTACGTAACGTTGTGGTTTTTTCTGGTTTTGATCCTAAAAACTTCTTCAAAATGGATCCTTTCCATACAATAGCTTTTGATTTTTATTTTTTTTTTTAATAGAAGGAAATTTTTTTGGGGAAAAAAGAAGATATTATTTTAGAGAGAGAGAAAAAAACTTACAGCAATAGGAAGAACAGCAAAAATCAAGAGAATATCATGGTACTGACTTATATAGCTAATGTGAATAAAAGTAAGGAACAGAGAACAGAAATGTCAAGGCAATATGAAAATCTCTTAATTAAGTGTTGTCATATAGCAGTAGCACAAGATAATAACTTTATTTATGACAACCACTGTAGTAAGGAGAAATTAAAAAAAATTTCCGAAGTTCCAAAATATTGAAACTGGCCTTTCATAGTATCCCAGGAAGACACACACAGAACATCGTATCCTCTTTGCCATTAGGATGTGAAGCTCCTAAAAGTTAATTCACATTTTGTCTGATTTGTATTCTGTAATATGTCTTAATCAGATGAAGTTGTTCTGCTTTGTATGAGAGTTGAGAAGAGGCCTGGGCATCCCTGGTGGATGATCAGACTACAGAATCATTCTCATTTCTGTCTGACTTGTTAAATATTTGAACAACTTGAGTGAGAATAAGAGAAGGATGAACTCCAGAATATTAATTATCTCTGAGCATTTCTTGCAGCTGGGCAGTTCTTTGGACATTCACTTAGGATGTACAAGACCTGGGTGTTTAAGTCATTATGCAAGGTGAGAAAGGGAGTTGGCTTCCCCACTAGTGAACTTTATCTTCAGATTCATGACAGTCTGAAGACCCAAGGCAGTATCTAAATGTCGGATGTGAGTTTAACCTAACAAAGTATTCAAGAGTATCCAAATTGCAAGACAGGACATTCTGCTCAAGATTAAAAAAAAAAAAAAAAAAAAATCTTATGTGGTAGCTGATATTTATGAAGAAAAACTCCCATGTCCCATACATTCTCTCCCTCTCGCATGCATACACTTAATATGAAAATATACCCATCTGAAACAGCAGAAGATAGCAGTAGAGAACTTTTCCTAAGTCATATCTTTTTAAGTACACATTTATTGGGAAAATTAAGGCCATTTATATAGCTGTAAAGACTAGAATTATATAAAGGAGAAAAAAAACTGTAGTGATTTCAGGGGAAGGAGGAGGGAATTTTAAGATTCTCAGTTATTAAAAGTAATATGTTTTCATTTTTCAGGACATTCTTTTCCAGACAAATTCAGGGAATCATTTTTGAAGATGGAAGCTGAAGCAGAGTCTCAAGATCTTGCAGTGGTGCTTGGTGTGGGGGAGTTACTCTCTTCTTATTCTTACCTAACTGAAAAATTGGTGTAAGTTTTCATAATTTTATTATTCATGTTTTGCAGTCAAGGTTTTCTTAATGCTCCAGCTGCTGAAGCCATTATAAGAAAATATGGCTTTCATAAAGCAGTAAGTTTTGTGCTTTGTGGCTTTGATGGAAAGAACTGAAAGTTTGACCAAGGAGTGTATCAGAACAAGAAAATAGAGGATTTTTTTTTTTTTAGTGGTTTCAAGTATGGCTTTTGCATGCAATGTAGTAGGTACCATTAGCAAGAGAAGCATCACATGGATTTTTCATAAAGTGACAGTCCAAAACTTACTGAGGCAGATCACACAGGCCAAAATCAATTCAAATTCAAATTAAATTCTTATTAGCTCAAGCAGTCATACAGCACTTTAGTCTTCATCTATGTGGCCATCTTTGTTGATATCTTACTCTTTTTCTCTGATCTCAGCCATTCTAATCCTTCTAATCCTGGTCAGTTTAACCACCACAAAGTTTCACATCCCCAGTTCTTCTCAATAAAAATATTTAATGTAGCACTGCTGAAGACGGCGTTAATTGAGTTCCAGCAAGCTTGAAACGTCCTGTGCTGGTTGCACAGTAATTCAGAGGTGTTCTCTGTGTCCCCAAAGTGCAAATTTCTGCTGATAGAGCTTTAGGCAGCTGATGCAGGTACTTTATCTTCTGAGCACTAAGAGATTTGAACACCTGGTGGGTCCTGGTGCACCACTTAAAATCACCTGCAGCAGCCTGCTTCTGTAAGAGGCTTGGATGCCCTGCCAGCAACCAGATTTCCTCTGCTCTCCTTCCATCAGCCACAGGACTTCCCTGCTGGAACCTATCACACTTCCAGGCAATAACAGAAGAACAGCAGGATATCATTTCATTGGTTACTGAGCAGATTTCAGGATGATCCATTGTGCATTTGGACTCTCAAGTTAGTTATAGACTCAGTATAGGAAATTATTAACAACAAAAACCACTTGATGGGAATCGTAACCTTGTCAAGGATGTAACCTTATCTATTACATTTTATATTACATATATATAACAAATATTGTCTTTAAAATGTATTTACTGAGGCTGAGAAGATTCTTTTCTTGTATTTTACTCATTTCAGGATAAGAATTAAAAGGGACTACACATGGTTGTAAAGGATTTTCTGATAAATATTGTATATTGCTGTCCTGCTGATTACTTGGCTCCATAATACAGTCAAATCAATGGTGTCCAATGAAGTTTTGTTTCAGGATGATGTTACTTTGCATTGTAGAAAACAGTGACTTAGTAATTTTAAAACAAAAAGTGAAAGAACTTTGTCTAGTATATTTAAAACACACAGATCCAAGTGCCTGAACAAAACAAGCAGGACCATATTTTGGTATCTCATTTTAAACATGATGGTCCAAAAGATGCACTGGATGGGAAAACTGGACTCAGAGTAGTGAGACAGACAAATGCATGACAGGACTTCTCCTGGTTTGGTAAAAACCATTACTCCTGTCACAGCTTGGGCATTATCAGCAGAATTCCTATTAACATCTGGATTGGCATTAAATCCATTATTTCATTTAGGCTACTCTAGGATGACCTACTCACATAAACAAAGATCTGCATGATCACTTCATTGATCTTTCTCGCTCTTTGTTTCTCATCCAGCTTTGACTGAAATCAGTTAAACCTGCATTGATTGCAATGTCAGTCAATGTTGCACAGTTTTATAAAGGGAAGAGGAGACATATGAAAAAACCCCACCCAGTTAAACTACAGAATTCCATACACTTGTGTAGCCTTCCTAAGCTTCATTGCAGAAGCTGCTGGACTTATGTTCATTCTCACAACAGACTTGGAATAACAATGACCCTGAAATGCTTCTGTAAAGCCTGGGGATTTTAAATCAGTTAGAGCAGACAATGATATGCTATAAACCCATTGCTTCACATTTAGAAAGAAATTAGTGTGTCAATGACAATCCCCACTGGAATGTGATTTTGGTAAATACTTTCCACTTTGGGGGAAGGGCAGAAGAAACATTAAAGGGTTTAAATAAAAAATGGAAAGTCAAGTGAATGTGCATTTAACATTAGTAACTACAAAACTAAAATGGTTAGTTGTACATTTCTATAGCCAAATGATAAATTCCAACATATAATGGCATTCAGATCATGCATTAAAAAAATTGTAGGAGTTAGTTGGATATGCAGTGAGAGCTGAGAAATATCCCTAGAACACCTCAGCAAATAAAAAGTTCCAGATAAGGAGATTCTTTGCTTGTTTAATAAAGGGGAGTTGGAATACCTTTTAGTTATTTCATTCTTTTGTACATAATAATAATAAAAAAAAAAAAAGCCATGGGCTGCATTCATCTGTCATTTAATCACAGACTTTAGCTTCCCTAGATTTATTCCTTCATATTAAATCTTGTTTTTCATTTATCTATTCCTCTGTACTATTGGCAGAGGTATTATGCCATACCAGAAGTAAAGTAGCATGTCTACTTTGACATCAGGCTATGCTAGATGTGTGCAGTACTGAATAGAGGGTTGTTTAAGCTGTGCACTCCTTTTTGCTGGAAAAACGCTCATGCAAAATCTTGCCTAAGCATTTCTCATTTAGGTCCACTTCTACAGAGAAGTTTCAAATGGAAGCAAATGAAGAGCCAGGGACCATCACTTTGAACCTCTTTCATGCGCAGGGGCACATCAGTGTGCAGATATTGAGGATTACCATCTGGAAGGATTAGACTTTCCTCAAAACTGACTCTCCTTTATCATATTTATATGAGATGTGTGCAACAAGTGGGAATACATGCCATTGCTTTTTGTTTGTTTTTATTTTTTTCAGTCTTATCAAGTGCCTAAGAGTTGTCAGTCTAATAAATTAGATATTTTCAGCATTAGTTATACCAAAAAAAAATTTACTGTTTTGGTTCTCCAGGATTGCATGAAGTATCATCAAACTTGATGGGGTATTATTCTACCAGAATGCAGCTGTAATGTTGGCTTTTAACTTGCATGCCGACATTTTTTTTCAGGGAAGAGACAAATAAAATTAGTATAAATCAAGACATGAAGAGAGAAAATTCAGTTATTGGAATTTAATCGAAATCCTCATCACAGATATGAATTTTAGGAACCCCCCCACACACTTAGTATTTCAGAGTTTATGTTGTAAAGATCAAAAAATTTCACTAAATAATAGTGAAACATTATTTGCAGATCATCTTTAGGTTTTATGATAGCATACTTAAAAGTACCTAAAGTGGTTTGTAACAGGTTAATAATAATGATGCACTGTTTGTTTTGGTTATTAAATAGTTGTTGAAACAAAAGTGTTAGTGGCATTTCTTATTTCTTCCAACAAAATACGCTTAGTCAAATGAGTTACTGTTTCAACCGTACACAAATATCAGAAAATTTTACCAGTTTGCAGTTTACACTGTCAGCATTGTTCAGTACCCTGGCTAAGTACTCATAAACAGGACCTTTGTAGCAGGATGATTTAACATGAAAGGATTCTGACAGTCTTACATTTATGGGATCTCCAATGGAGCTTCAAAATTTTTTCACACTTGTTATTTTAAATCATAAGGTCATGCATTTCATTCCACTTTGGGGGGGGGTATGAGATTATCATAAAAAAATATGTTGACAGATATTGTTAGAGAAAACAGATAATTTTGTACAGATTGTTTTGTTAGATACCATTTGACAACTTTTAACCCAAACAGTTTATCTGCTGATGGTACTCAGATATGCAGGAACACTGTAATTCAAATCCCTATTTTAGGTTGCCACAAACATGAGCTGTACATACCTGTGGGCTTCCTGACTTCTGCTGCCTCTTTCATTCCAAAAGTGTATTAGAGATGCACATCTGCAAACTCAATTATTACCTGAGAGTTCTGAGCTTTGGGGGTTTATCTGTGGTTTTTTGGTTTGTTTGTTTGGGTTTTTTGTGTGTTTTTTTTTTTGTGTGTGTGTGTGTTGTTTTTTTTGTTGTTTTTGTTTGTGTTTTTAATTAGTTTTTTGTTTTGTTTGTTTGTTTGGATAATTTTTTGGTTGGTTTATTTTTGTGGTTTAGTTTGGTTTTTGAGGGGTTTCTTTTTTTATTGTTTTTGTTTAGTTTTGTTAAGTTAGGACAGTTGATAACTTAATTCTGTTTTGTTCAATCTGTGTAATCCTCTAACAGCTCTACCACCTGAGCACTGAAAAGTGCAATTTGGTCTTTTTTTCTCCCTCTCTATCTCACCTGATCACAGATGCACAAACACACACTTTAAACTGTTTTACTAAAGCTTATAACCACCTGCATTGACAGTTTTGGCAGAAGTGCACTGCTTGGCTATCAGTCTGACAAGCAGTGACTTGTGATTTCAGTAATGGTAGTGACATGTGAAGGTAGTGACAGCTCTGAAGTTTAAAGTGTTGATTGAAAATATGCATTTAAAAGATGCAAATTTCCAAGAGAAGTGACAGTTGCTGTGTTGGAAGGAATTGACACAACACTGCTTACCATAAGAGCTGGCTAAACAGCAAGATTTCCAGTTCACTGGGAAATTATTTTTCTTTAAGCTCCCGAGTAAATGACCCTTTCTTTCAGTTGGTGACATGAAGTGTTTGTCCATTTGATAGCAAACAGCAGCAGCGAAGTGCATTTTAAAAATTTACTGAAGCTTGTCAGGGACTGACACAGTGGTTTGAGAGATACAGCCTCCTTCGGAGCCCAGCTGGCTGAGTCCTCCCCTGCAAACTGTGTCACTTGTTAATGCCCAGCAGGATGATGGCCACAAACCCCTGTTTCCTGCTGCTGTCTTAACTCTTCTGTCTTATGTCTCTTCCTGACTCTCTTTGCCCTTTGCATTTCTCCATCAGAGTACTGCTCAAAGTAGAAATCACATGTTATTGAGGGTACGCACTACTGCAAACATCTAAAGAGTTTTTTGTGTCTCTCTCAACTGCCAGAGCTTAAAACTCCTCCAGATTCTCAACAACCAAACTGGTCCCAATCCACCATTCTGGCACATCTAGATAGCCAAGGTACCAAATTGCCAGCTGTCACAAGGCTGCTTGACTGTTGGGGGTAAGGAAAACCAGGAGGAAAATGAGACAGCGTTTGCCACGTGGAAGGATCAAGGGAAAGAAGAAGTTTCATTCGAGGATTGGAAGACCAGCCCTACTCACACCTCTACCTGTGACAACAATGGCATTTAAGGACTTTATAGTGGTAGCTCTGTTAAGCTTACAAAACCTATTGGTAGGTTGATTCCCCTATTTTCCCTTTATGGACTTTTGCCTACCAGGCATAGAAACAACCCCTCATACGCCAGTTTACCCTGAGGTACTGACCAATCATGTTTCCCCCGGTTCTCTCCTCCCTTATCCCTACTTCCTAATGCTTATTCATATACCCTCATCCAATCGTTGTTAGCAGATTTGCATGCTCCGCCCCATCTCCACCCTCTTTCCAGAGTCTTCCCTACCTTGCCCTATAAAATCCACCATTTTGTGTTAATAAAATTGAATCAGCCCTTGGCTGAGCAGGTGTTCAGATGTGTGTCGTGTGTCTCTTTTTGGGGCTGCGTCATAACCTGAACCCAACCTGCTAGCCCGCGCCTTGGCTGCACCTACACCTGCTAAAAGCTAGCCAAGAAGCCCGCTGCTGGTTCGCTCCTCTCCAGCTTTCAAAACTGTGACACTTGTCTTGTTCCTTTTCTCAAGGTCATCCTTCCCATAAGAGAGTCTGTCATGTGCAGGCTGTGGAGACAGACCTGACAATTCTGTGACTCCTGTGACATTAGAGACCTTCCTGGATTGCACCTTGTTTGGATTTCAGAGACTTTCACACTCTACCCTCCCCAGAAATGAGGCTTGTTCCTTTTAACTGAGGTATCTGCTTTTGCTTACCAATGCCTTTCCTGTATAAAACACTGAAAACAAAAGACATTGAAAATCATTGCTGGACATTTCATGATGTATGAAATCAACTCTGGAACTGGAGGTAGCAAAAAGAACACCTTTCAGCCCAATCCAAATGCACTCAAAGTATCTGTTAAACCCTACACAGAAGATATGCTTTCTTATATCTCATTGTACAATTGTAAGCAGTGAGTAATTTGAAAGGGCAGCCACTCCCATTAGTCTTCTCACCTGCAACACTTCAGCTTCTAGTCATGATGCAATTTCTTAGCCCCAGCTTAGTGCAGAGCCTCTGGTCTTTCAGTGGTAGCTGTCAGTACTAGAATTAGCACACGTGTGGTAGTAGAAATTGAAGTTACAAGATACATTTTCTTTCCATCAAAAAACACAAACACTGTGTCACTGGCATGCTGTAGCTGGATTCTCGTGGCCTGAGGAAGGCCGTGTCACAGCCATTGTTAGTGTGTTGACGAACAAGAGGTGCTCATGTAATTGCTCTGTTGAGTGGCCCTTCCTGAAAATGCCAAGTGATCACTTTCCCCATTGTGGTTCAGGTTCCTTCAGCCTTTGCAGCAGCTGCTTTTCTAGCAAGCGCACAGGGAAAACAAATGGTTGCAGATAATTTAGTGTGATAAAGAGAAATAATTGACGCAACTGGTTTAGGAAGTATTCCCAGGAATTTTTTGCAGCAGTGTCAGAGAACGTAATTGCACAGACAGAAATGTCCTCTTATGTACTGCACATGTGGAGTATTTAATTTCAGAATAAAATACTGAAGCTGAGTACATCTCTGAGGTGCGTGTCAACTTACCTTAGAAAAAGCAAGTAAAGATAATATTTTTATCCCAGAGACCAAAATAGCAAGAAACGCCAAGTTAAGTTACATTCCTGGTATTCTATAGCCATTTATTCTGTATTTTAATAGTATTTAGTTTCAAGATTTCCTCACAATTGTATACATCTGCTACACTGCATGTTTGGGTCAAAATTCTACTGTCTCAGTAACAAGCTTTAAATAAGAACAGTGTTAAATATCACGTCTGAAGTTTTCCTGATGCATTTCAGTCCTCTACATGAGTTATCTCACCTCTTGAATCATAATTATTATTGTAAATATGCAAGAGAAGTTATCATATAAAGTTATACATGAGAGTTAAAAAAAACAGTGGCTACAGAAATTCATTGCAAAGATTTAAGTTCTCTAGAACACAGAAGTTAACTCTGCAATGGATAATATATATTTTAGTCCCTCAGCTGTATTTTTACCAAAACAACAGATCAAACTTAGTGGGGCAGGAGATGTGGAAGAAAAAAGCTATCCTATTGTGTTGATTGTGCCATCAGTTTAAATGATACTGAAAAAATAAAGAATTCAGAATTTTAAAGAAAATATTTAAGATTAGCTATTCTGCTTACTGGTTCAAGAATAAGGATATCTGCAAAGCACACACACACATCGTGATAAGGGTTGTAAGAAAAATTATAATAACTGTTAGGAATGCTAAGCAACTTCATGGATAATGTGACCACAGAACAGTCACTTCTGTTTATGAAAAGCATCTCTATGGGAGCAAAAATCTGCTACTGTGAGTTTTCTATCAGGGACACAATTCATAAAAGTAAAATTAAGTAAAATACTCTTGAATCAGCAGTGTGAAAAGCACTCGGGATGAATGAGATGAAGGAGGCTTGCTGGCAGAAACAGGAGGTCAAAGGAGCAGAGGTTTGGACTGAGCCACTTTAAAGGCTGTACCTTGGACTGAGCCATGGTATTAATTAAATTGGTCACTAAGAGTTACTGTTGGAGTTTGTCAAGCATCTGTAATCATCTCTGTAATCATCAGATAATGATACAAAAGCCTTTTCCGTATACAGTGTACATTATACTGTTTATCATTTCTAGTAATTATTGATTTTATTAAAAATCTAGTGCTTCTACTTCTATTGTCCAGGCTGATTTCCTGGGACCACATTAAATAATAGGCTCTGAAAGTACTTAAGTGTATCATAGTTGAACTGAAAATGTGAATGCACACGAAGTATGATCTCTGTGTAATGTAGGTATATTATGATAGGTTTATCTCCTTTACCTTAATTACTATCATCACATATTCTTTATAAGGGATATGTTTGTGAATGGAA
This sequence comes from Pyrocephalus nanus, assembly GCA_038380795.1. Taxonomy (NCBI): domain Eukaryota; kingdom Metazoa; phylum Chordata; class Aves; order Passeriformes; family Tyrannidae; genus Pyrocephalus; species Pyrocephalus nanus. Next base: position 102,189,256 of record CM076260.1, read on the forward strand.
CTGAATCCAATAACCTTTAAATGTAGTTCAAAAATTTCATCTTCAGTTAGATGCAATTGTATAAACATCCATGTACTAGCTGTGTAAATCTATAGCTGGTTCCTTGGGACATGTAGCAATACAAGCCACTTCCTTGGTCAATGAAAAGCACTTTGAGTGTTGTCATTTAATGGAGGCTCAGAGACTAAACAATACACAGTTGTTCTCTGTACTGAGGAGGCTTTGAATCACTTTATTCAGATCCCAAAAGCGTAGAGTTTGCTTTCAGTCACAGAAAAGAGTCTCAGGATACGCTGCAGATGTTCTTAGAAAATGCTGGGTAACAGTGTAGACTGTGTCTGTACCTTCCAGGCCAAACTCTGTTCTCATTTACATTCACATGTGCACTTGCAAAGAAAAACAGGCCAGTGTTCTCACAAGTGAATTTGTACATCACATTGTTTTCAAATGGATAAAGTGTTCTGTAGTTTCCCTGGCGACTGCATATTGCATATAAACTGAAGGAAGAAGTCCCCCTGTGGGAATACCTTGTCTTTTTTTAAAAAAACTATTTATTTACTAAGTAGTTCCAGGATGTAGTCACACCTTTATGGTAGTTACCATACAAATAATTCCCGTTGTGTAATCCTAACTCCCTCTTAATTTTGCTACTCTGTTTAAATAGAATAGTACAATGACATATTCTTGCAACCTTCTCTAGAAAACTCAATGCACTGAAATCTGCAATACACTGTTGAAAATGAAGCTGTTCTCAAATGTTCTTCTTCAGTATGAATGTGTACAGAACTCCACCCCTAGAAATGTCAGAGGCCATGCCTAACCTCATCTTCACGTGGAGACATGAAGGAGAATGGGAGCGATACAGACAAACCATGTTGAAGCTGTCATTGCAGTCATGTTTTCAAGGTACACTGTGCACCTCCATGACAAGCCTTGAGAGAGATTACTGCTCAAGTACAGTTATACTTTCTAATATTTATATTAGACACAGATGTGCCAAAAGTGCAGCTCAAAGGTCCATGTGTGTGCTAAAGTCATAAGTATGTACCTGTTCAAACATGTGCACACCAATACCTGCTGTTACAGAAGATTTCAAAAAGTATTCATATGAATTCACAGATTAATATCTCATCTTCATTTCTGGTGTTACTTAGAAAGAAAATCAGAAATGAGATCCACTGGGCTAATGAACAAATTCAATTGAAAATACCTGTACTTGCTTTATATGCTTAGCATTATGAAGTGAAGACAGGATGTTTATGAATGAGAAAACTAGTGGAAAGTTTTCCTGATAAAACACTATTCTTCTGAAAATGCATATTTGACTAAACTATGCTTTGCAGAAACATATTGTTTTCAGTGCAGTCTAATAAATTTTTCAAAACTTCATTTCAGTTGAGTCAAAAATATTTCATTTTTACCTCAGACAGAGAAAACTTCTCAAGTCAGTTAACATGGATTTTTGCATCCACCTGTGCAAGTTTAATGTCTCAAGAGAAGGCAGTCCTCTTACAGTTTGGGTTCCTATTCAGGACAGGCTCTTTCCACATGAGAGGCACACTCTACTATATTTAGCCCCTTAATTGCTCTGAAGCCCACCGTTCATCATAGGGGATTGTTTTTTCTGGAAGGCTGGCTTAAATAGCAACACAGTAGAGACTTTATTCATAAACCTTTTGAGAGGTATCTCAGTGGCTCAGATATCTGAATATTATGGCTTGCCTGAATCAATATTAAATACTTTATTTCTCATTGTCATGCATGACTGCTGTCTTTCAAATGACAGCCCCTGAAGCACCATGCATAGATGGGCATCTTAGCATGTCAGAAAGAGCTTCCTAAAAGAAAGTCAGGAAAAGGAAAAGGAAGGTTCCCAAACATTGCAAGGGTTGTTTGTGCATTAGCTTTAACTCTTAACTTTAACTCTTTAATAGTAGGTGATACTGAGGTAAAATTAGTTTCTATAGACCTTGTGTTCTCTTTCATCTTACAGTGGTGAGCTCCTTAAGGTGATGAGTAAAATTTTGCTAGATATTGTGGTGATTCCACTGGCAGGGTTTCTCACAGACATGATCATTGTTATGCATTTACTAATGTTGTTAGCTGCAAGTTTAAAGATTAAAACCCTTGAAAGTGCTATTCTTATAAGCATATCCATGCTTTACAAAATAAAGCATATTTTGTTATATTGTGTGCCCAGTCAGCCCAAACTTGGACAGTATGGGATTTCAGAAATGTTAGTAGAAACTTGCTATTCTTTTTAAGTGTCACAATTTCCCTAAACTTTTCACACAGAAGTGGTTGATGTAATGCAATGAAAATATTTCTACTTATATAAGTAGATTTGCCTAACTGCTTTTAGATTTGCCTAACTGCTTCTCCATACAGGAACTACTGGAAATATCTTGCACAAATATGAAATTATTTACCTATTATACAGAGGCAATACCTTTTCTACTTTTAACAGCTGTTCAGAATTATACTTAACCATACTGATACATTGTACAGCAGTCAGTCTGTGTCTAGCCTCTGTTCATCATCATTAATGTTCTGCCTTCTATATATTATTTGTAATGGAGACTGTAATACATCAGTATTTAGGAAGTTTCTGCAGTGTCGACTTTGTATCCCAATGCATTTTATAAGTGGATTTATCTGTAATAAATCTATGAAACAAATGAATGCAGAAACACATTTCTGAATTTATTACTTCATTAAGTTAAGCTTCAGTAAGGTTGCTGAGGTAAAGCTAATATCAGGGCTTTCTAGATTTTTCTAAGTGATAGAAATAAATCATAGAAACATTTCTTGCTGTGTTGTGAAGGCTTATGGGTAATTACCAATGTGGCCATTCTCCCAAACCCCAATGTTTTAGGATTACTTCTATATTTTATTTTTTAGCACTAAAAGCCTTTCAGCAGCAATAAAAATGTTGAATTCAAAGAAAAATCTAACAGTCCATAAAAAGTAATTGATGTTTTGTGCTTTGTTCTGTTTTGTTTTTTAAACAGTCATACTTACTAACAAATTTCTCATTTCTATATGTCTTTTTCCTTAATAAACATTTTAGAGATCGGCCCAGTCTGCAAGTTCTATAATTTGCAGGGATGTTCTTGTGATAAACCTAATCTGTGCTACAATCTTAAAAAAAACAAAAAGAAGATGTCCCTATGTGATTGTTCTGGACCAGAGTTCGCAATTTTTAAAAACAGATAGTGCCTTGAGGAGAAAACGCTCTTTACTCAAATTTGTCAACTATTTCATGTCAGAGGTGGGCCAACAGAAGCCTACAGAGAATAGAGAAAGATGCAAAAGGGCTGCGAAGAAGTCTCAGAGGAAGAAGTTTATCTGGAAGTTCTTTAACAACTGCAGCTGAGAAAAGTTGCCTGAGACCCAGCTATAAGGCGTAGCCTCACAAACTTCTGTAGAACTCCCCTGTCTGTACCCCAGATCACTCCTTCCTTTCCTCCTCAACTCTCCCTTCCCCCTGTATGGCCGGACATATCCCCTGCAGCCAATCCCTCCATTTCTCTTATCACTGACCCTCAGGATTTGATGTTCCTAGCAAGAATCCCACCTTTGTTCCCAATCCTTCCATATTCCCCTGTATATAAACTGACATCTTGTTTTAATAAACACCATTTTGTGTCACCCGTGTGTGACTGTCTCCTAACAAAGTGTGCCAGCGAGGGTCTCTTTTCGGGGGACAACCCACCCCCCGTGGTAATTTCATGCAATTTTTGGAAAGTAATCTTGGTTTTCCAAGCTCTTCGGTCCAGTATTAAACTGTTAAGGTGACTTATGAGCTTAACTAATTCAACGTCCTTCAAGCTATTTCTTAAAACCACACAGACTTTTAGGAATTTTGTTTAACTCCAGCAGATTCAGCCCTCCCCCTGACCCTCATGGCACCTAACCAAGGCAATGAAATCAATAACTATAGTTTTCTAGACATCTTATACTCACAATAGGGAGAAACAAGAACATCTCAAATGTGACTTTACTCACACCTGAAGCAGCTCAGCTACACTGGATGCATTTGAGACATGATTCTTAACCCACCTTTGCAAGTGGCCCTGTCTAGCGAAGGCTGCCAGTGTACTAGGGAGGGTCCTGCTATATCCTGAGCTGCCAGGATATACGTCTGCCATCAGATACGGAAGCTGTTGACAGTGTTGTTGGGGCTGTCGTGATGTACCTGGTCTTTCAGTCAGGGTTATCAACACAGACTCAATACCGCCAGGATTACTGGCATGTATTTGCCCAGCCCAGAGCAGAGGCAAAGTAAGGTCCCCGGAAACTCTACACCTATAGACATACACCATACAGAATATCTCCTCGTGGGCAACTACAGCTCTACACTCAAACACTGAGTAGCAGGGAAATGTCACCTGTCCTGACCTGCTGGCAGTGCTCTGCCTAATGCGGCCCAGCAGGCTGTTGGACTTCTTTGTCCCAAGGGCATATTTCTGACTTCCATTCAACCTGGTTTCCACCAGGATCTCTATGTCTTTTTCTGCAAAGCTACTATCCAGCCAGTCTGTCACTAGTCTGTCCAGGTGCATGGGATTATTCATTCCCAGGTGCAGGAGTTAATTTCCCTTTTTTGAATTTAATGAGGTTCCTATCATCCCATTTCTCCAGTATGTTGATGTCCCTCTGTATAGTAGTGCATCCATCTAGTGATATGGCCGCTCCTCCTAATTTTATACTATCTACAAACTTGTTCAGAGGGTTCTCTGTCCTATCATCAGGGCATTTATGAAGATGCTAAATAGAACTGGCCTTAAAATAATCCCTTGGGTACACCACTTTTTACTTGTATGTCTCTGGATTTGATGCCACTGATCATAATCCTGTGACCCTGACAGTTTAGCTAGTTTTTAGTCCACCTCACTGACCACTTATGTAGTTTGTACTTCATCAGTTGGTCTATAGGAATGCATTACAATCTCTTTGGATCTCTCAATTTTACAGGATAGATATCCTGTGAAATTTATTTTATTAATTCATAAGGAAAGAAAGCAAACACATCAAACAGGGGCTGAATCCCACTTGTAAAGACTAGTCTAATGTGTGAATTCACCTGTTCATCTCTCTGTTAATTCATGTAATTTCTAATTTGCAAGTTCTTTAATTCATAACTTGTAACTTGCAATACTTAACTTGTGCACCTAGGAGCAAAATAGTTACCTAGCCAATGATAAGAGTGCTCAGCCTCAGCAGTCCTCCTGCTGTTAACTTCACTTCAAACTTTGTTTCGAGCTTGGAGTTTTAGTCTATACCATTTCCATAAGGGATTGTACTATGAAGAAACTTCCAAACAACCAATATGTAATGATGAGGGTTGCAGGAGAAAGCAAGAAGTGGCTAATAATGGCTGCATAATGACCTTTATCCCATCCTGTTCATTGTGTCCTTCCTTCGTGTTGCTGTTGTTTTGACCTAAAGATGCTGCTTCCAACATATATCAGGCCTTAGCATGAGCTGTGTGTTGGACCAAAATCTGAGCAGGACTGAGTGAATGGTCAGAGGATATCAGTGAAAGGCAGTGTTCAAAGCTTTGCTACAGCCATGATAACAAATATCTGTTGCTTTTCCCTAATCCACTGCACCTGTCGTCTCATCCTAACAGAAGTAGTCACGCCGCCTACTCCAAAACACCTTCTCATCCTTCATATGTTTGGAAATGGCTCACAGGATTCTTCTCCCCTGAAGGAGTCTTTGTTGCTCCACACTTTCCCACTGGTGTCACAGGCCTGGAATTCCTGAAGGTTGAGTACCTTGGTCATTCTCATGTCGTATGCCACCAGGTCCTCTGCCTCTTCCAGCAAAGAGCCCACATTTCTCTACCCTTTTTTAATGCCTATTTACCTATAGGATTCTTTCTTGTTGTCCTCCACATCCCTCACCAGATTCAACTCTTAGTGGGCTTTACTTTTTCTAATGCAATCACTACACACTCAGACAGTGTGCCTGTATTCCTTCTATGTCATCTGACTGTTTCCACACCTTGTATGAATCCTATTTATAGCTGAGTTACATCAAGAGCTCCTTATTCATCTACACAGGTCACTTCGTACCTTTGCTTGACTTCCAGTGTACTGGGATGGTCCATCTTTGAGCTTGAAGGAGCTGATCCTAAAAAATTGACCAGCTCTCCTGAAGCATTTCTCTTCAGATCTGTATCCCCTGGGATTTTTCCAAACAGATCCTGAGGAGGTCAAAATCTCCTCACCTGAAGTCTAGGGCTTGCACAGCAAGAGTGGTTGTTGGAGCATTCTTTGATCAGAGGCTGTTTATAATTGAGCTTTGCACATCCCTTTTACTGGATCTCCCAGAGTAACCATAAACTACAGTCAAGGGGTACACAAGGAGGAGGAATTAAGGGTGATTCTCACACTGATGACAGTCAGTTCCTGGAAGAACCCTCCATGACAATTTAATTGATGTTTTCAGGTGCAAGGCTGTGAGAAAAACAGGGCCTGGATAGCAGCACAAGGACAACCAGGAACAAAATACTCCCAAGGTGACCCTGGAAAATGCTACCAGAGCATTGTGGGTGAGAGAGTACAGGGTTGCAGTGAAAGGTAGGATATAAAGTTGCAATGAAAGGCCCTGAGGTATGTAAATGGTTAACCAGCTCAGTTAACCAGCTGTGCCACAGCTTCCCTCATCCCCAGTTGCCATAAAGTGCTATTGTCCATTGCACAGTGGGTATGCGGGACTGTGAGAAATTTGCCATACATGGTATTTTCAGGGCTGGAGCTCAAATGAGTTGGAGAGGAGCCTCTTGACCACTAGGTAATTGTAAAAACAAGCTAAAACTAAGGGAAGTCCAGCCCTGACACCCTGCTCTGTCAGGACAGCAGGCAAATAGCCTTTCAGTAATAAAGAGGGGAAAAAAAAAAAAAATCTCATTTCCTGGACTGCATGGACCAAAGTGCTGCATGCTGCTTTCTTCAGAATGTCCAATCATTTATTCTTTCTGTTAGAGCACCTGGGGATGAACTGTCACATATGCAACATGGACCATTGGGCCATGATGCAGAGTGGGTATCATATCCCATTAATTATGAAGATGATCCCACAACCTTCTTTGTGTTGTTCTATGGACGTTTGTCTGATTCTGACATCTGCATGTGCTTGAATCCATTTTTTTCTACCCTTTCCTCCCTTTTTCAGATAAAACATAAAGAATTTTTGAAGACTTCTGTAAGATTCCAGTTTATGGAGCCTTACAACAAATTTTAAATATTGCATGGGAACATGCTAGACAGCTACTTGAAGAGTTTAGCTCACTGTTAGAGGTTATCTTCATTTCTAATGCTAGATCTGTTTAAAGAGCAATTAATCAGAGTTTTTTTTCTGTTTGCATGCTGCTAAACACCTGTCATAATATATAGTTGCATTTTCAAGATCAAGAAGATTACAACTATTCAAGGATACCCCATTTATCTTTCTGTCCTCGGAGACAAAGTTATCAGAAGTTATGGATATTTGTGAATTCTCAAAAGAAAAATGCTTGTAATGAAAGCTACAGAAAAGACACATAAAGTAATTTAAATTCAAAGAATGAAATTAGATTCCATAATGAAAGATGCTGTCATATTATATGGCAATATTTTAAGTCATATAACAACAATATATTCTTATTGCAACAGAATGATCTGATTGTGAAAAAACTGAAAATATTTAAAGAACTGTGCAAATGTGATGATTCATCATGTTCCTTTTTAGATAAAGACATAACTTAGAGGTTTGAGTAGGACCTGATGGTTCTCTGCTCATTTTTCAGCAGGGTTTTTTGATATATGAAAATTTTACAACTTCTAAACTAGTCTTTTAAAACAATCAGAGGATTCTTCCTACAAACTGCTTATTAACCTGCAAGAGATTTCCACAGTAAAAAAAAATTTTATTTCCCTGGTTTTTTTATATCTTACACTATTACTTGTCTACTTTTAATGGGCTATAACATTAGGCAGATCAATAGCATGCAGTATTTGCACAGCATCCAGCAGAGTGAGGGTATGTATTTTTGAGCACAACATTGCATCTGAGTGTGTCCCACCTACGAATCTGAGCACCCACTGAAGCCCAAAAAGCTGCAGAATGGAACCGGGAAATCAGAAGATTGATAGCAACTCCTGAACTTTGAGTGTTTAGAAAAAGTTCTACTCTTACTAGGTGCAAAGGGCATAGAATAAGGTCAGTGGTAAATATATACTTCAAAGACAACTCAAAGCACTACATGGGATCCACTGGAACCTTATTACTCAATTTGAGCCACTCTTTCCCAGAGCAAATTCACTGCCCATACAAAGTTAGTGATTTGGGTAAAAGACATTAGATTTCTGATAATTCTAAATTCTCATGTTTAAAGGGGGGTTTTATTTAAAAACTGTTTAAAGAAACATTTTATTAGGGCACACAAAGACCAAAGAGGTTAATTATATCTTACCTCATGGCATCCAAACTCTTAACTGTCTGGGCCAAGCAAATGTCTCTGGCCTTTTGGAGAGAATTTCACTAATGTATATAATTTAATTTAGTTTAATTTAAATGATACATGTAAGATTATGCATTTTTGAAAGCAACATTAACATTCTTCAGCAAGAAATTCATGGCAGCAAGACATCGCCATGCCTTCCAGTCTAGATAATGCTGATTATATTAACATACCTCACCTAGATCAAGCTGATGAAAAACAGAAACGTGCACTTATTTGCATGGGGAGAATGCAGCACTTTTAGCTACAGAGCTCTGTCTTTTAGTATCTGTTTTGCTAGCACCACTAAAACTGGAGTACTGAAGCAAATTGGTTTGGAAAAGTGTGCAGGCTAAGGAGAAAGTTGAGACCTCCACAGTATAGTTTAGAGGTGAAATGGGGGAAGAAGAAGGTGATAAAAAAATAAAATCAGTTCCCCCAGGGGCAGTTTAATTAGTGTTTATTCAGTACCATGTGGTTCAATGAGAAAGCAGCTCCTTTGGAATATGGCTGTGTTTGCCTGTCTTTCCCTCTCTATCCTCTTTCTCTGAGCAGCAGATAAACCAGTCCTAAAGTAGAAAATGAAGGCGCAAATGGATGACAAGGTTTTAATTTCACTATTACTGTAATTATGCTTCAAGTCTTCATAACATTAACTGTTCTAAAATGTTAATAATACTGATAAGAAAAATACCAATATACTGCAGGGTTCCTAAGGCCATTGGGTTTGCTACAAGCGTTGCAATATGAAATGTTACAGATTGTGTCTTGTGGGAGGTGGTCCAATTTGAAGATCAACTTAAACCCATAGCCTTAAAAAGCAAGATTTTAATGAATAAACAAGCTATTTTGATGCCAATCACCTGTCTCGCTGCTCTGCAAATGGAAGCTACAGTTTGATCACAGATGTTTCCAGCAATGTTGACAATAAGTGCTGAATTGCTGAGTTTACAGAAACAATTTAAAATATTTTTGTTTGCTAAGCAAAATAGTCAGCTAATAAATAATTTGAGTCAGCTCTAAGTATAAGAAGATGTAAAAGTCAGAGTCTGAGCTCTCTTGCCTGCTGTATTTCCTATTGATATAAGGAACTAATAGTGAAATTTACCTCAATATTTGATTCTTTCACTTATTTCTTTTCTATTCCAGTGAAGCATGACTATGAAGCTAAAATATTTATTTACTAATCTGATGTTGGAAAAGCATCATTATGATGTGATACTTTGTACTAAGGTGCATATAGCTACAGGATGTTTTCCTCAGGATAAAAGCCAGCTGATATAAAAAGCCAAACTTTCAACTTTTCTTTGCTAAATAGGACTCAGTTTTTACAGCAGTTTATTTAATTGGATGACATTTTAGCTATCAATATCAATAATTTTTATAGACATTGATTTAATAAACTGTGATTACAGACATATATGTTTTGTTGGTTTTTACTGTAATCTAATCAGCTGATCTAAACTAGTAGGTTGACCTGCAAAAACATACTTGGCTTTGTCTGTTACTTATCAGTGCTGTATAACTAAAGATTTTGCTTTCTATTCCACAGTAAAAGGTCTTAGAGTTGCTGAATATAATTTACTAAGACTAAGATGAAGCATCTTTTAAATTTCACCTCATGATCTAGAGCTGGTGATGAGAAAGAAATATGGAGGCTCCACAATTCTTGAGAATCTATAAAACACTGTGCCAGCTTTAGCATTTATCAATTTTTAACTACTGCTACAAGGCTTCAAGCAATCAATTATTTCCCAGCTCAGTGAGAGACTCAGAGCTATACCAGATAAACCAGAAATCAATTTTACTGCCTTGTGGCTGGAGTCTAAATATGTTTCTCCATACCACACTTACAACTAAAAAAACTAAATTTCTTTTTTTTTTTTTTTTTTTTTTTAATTACAGATATGGCTGAATGTCTTTAATACTTCACTTGACGTTACAAATTCAGAAAGGGATAAACTTTATTTTTGTTGGGTTATACATGCATCACTCTTTTACTATAGATTTCTAAAGAAATAGTGGAACAAATAATTTTTTTATTATTTTTTTTTTTAGTCTGGCAATGTGTCTGGGAACTATTTTTCATAGTGAAGGGTCTCTTGGCTGCTGTTTCATATCACCTTTCTGGAGTTCTCTGCCATAAGGGAAGTGCTGGATTGGCATAAAGGGTGCAGTATTCTGCTAAGGAGCCATGGGAGGGATGAAAGAAATTCTCAGTGTTTTTATGGAAAGGATGAGCAAAACCTGCCATGAAATCCAAAGAAAACGTTATGCTGATCAAAGAGACAGCAATAAGAAAATATGGATTGAACTTCTCCTGTGCCAGCCTCCTCTCATAAGTGCCTGGATCTGACTCCACCTGACATCAGCTGAAGTGCTGGGAGCAGTACCCTCCACAGCAGCTCATTCCTCTGCCAGGAACAAAGGCACTTTGACCCAATACTTAAACAAAGCTTTAGACTCCGGAATTTGTAAGGTGGCACTGAAGATAACTGCAGCCCAAGGTACATTACAGTGTACTTTCCAATAAGAAAAGAGCTAACAGTGTTTGTCCCTGAAAGTAACACGTGTGTGGCTATCAGGCTTTGCAAACATGAATGCTTTTAAGAGTAAACGGAACAACTCTTTACTTGGGGGGGAAGACGGTATCCCAGAAGGGCTCCTCCGTTATATTTACCAGTTCATATGTACCATGTACCTTAGTCTTGATGTGCACTGTAGCTCCATGGAGTTTGTTTTTGCATTTAAAAAAACCCAAGCAACTATTTCTATTTTTGAAACATTTGATCCTAATGCAACTTCTAAGGGGTGTTCTTTTTATTCTTTTCATGTTATGTGGAATGGGAAACACCTGTATATGTGGCTGTATTGGAGTTCTAGTTGATTCTTTCCACTCCTTCATCACAGAAAAACATGGAATGGTTGAGCCTGACAGGAACCTGTGATACAACCCTCTATGAAACCAGTTGCCTAGGACCATATAAAGACAGGTTTTGAGTATATCCAAAAATGGAGACTCCATAACCTCTCTGGAAAACCCATGCAGGTGTTCAGTCACCCTCACAGTAAAAGCATGTTTCTTGATGTTCAAATGGAACTTACTGTGTTTCTGTTTTTGTCCATTGCTTCTGGTCCTTTCACAGGTCCCCACTGAAAAGAGCCTGGGTCTGTTCTCTTTTCATATTTGCTTCTTGTATTCATATATATTGGTCAGATCCCTGATGAGATTTCTGTTCTCCAGGCTAAATGGTCCCAGCTGACTCAAGCTTTCCTCATAGGAAAGGTAGTCCAGTCCCTTCATCATGTTAGTGATTCCTCTCTGGACTCTTTTCAGTATGTCCATGTCTCTCTTGCACTGAGGAGTCCAGAACTGAACAGAGTACTTCAGATGTGGACTCACCAATAGTAGTCCTTTCACCTGCTGACAACACTGCTAATGCAGCCAGCATACAGTTAGTCTTCTTTGCAGCAAGGGCATCTTGTTGGTTCATCTTCAACTTGGTGAAGCACCCCAGTGTCTCTTTCTGCTGGGTGGCCTCCAGAATTAATTGGTGCATGGTTGCTTCTTCCTAGGCGCAAGACTTTGCATTTCTTATTGAACCTCAGGAGGTTCCTGGTAACCCATTTCTCCAGCCTACCAACATCCCTCTGCATGGTCTCATGACCCTTTGGCATAAGAGCCAATCCTCCCAGTTCTGTATCTCCACAAGCTTGCCTCATCATTAAGATCATTAAGGAAGATGATGAACAGGATCAGTCCCAGTCTTATTCCAGCTGGACCTGGACAAAGTCTAAAGGGCAGTGATGTTTTGACTAGTAGTGAAAGCAGAGGTGACCAGTGGTGAGGACTGTGTACAGCTGTTTGAAACATTTTCACTGAAAATGAGAGAAAGGTTCAAAGAAATACTGCCCAGAATCCATTTCAAGCATAAGCTAGGATATGCTCAGCTGTTTAAGCCTGTCTTAACAGAAGATTCATAGCCACTACAGGGTCATTATCTTCCTCAGCAAAGGCATAAAACACATGTTGTTCACCTGCAAGTATTCCTACAGTACTTTGCAGGGAGAACAATTCTGCTTTTACCTTTTTACAAGCTGAGCCATTTGCCTATCAGCAATAACTCATTTGTATGTTCTTTCTACTCAGCTTATACATAAACAATCCCTCTCTGGTGTGACTTATAAAAGGTATGTTTTAAGGCTTTGCCATCATATTCCAAAATAAGTTTATTTTCCTGCATAAATTTTTACATATGAAAACTTTATTAAATAACTAAAACACTGAGACAGAGTAAAAAACCTATCTATTTATATTTTTCCAAATGTACAAAGAAGTGGTTTAAAGTGCTTTATGCAGTCTGTACCATATTGGATTTCATTAAAATTTAAACTAAATAGTAGTGATTTACAATTTCATGTATAAACCCTTTTTTTCTCTCAGAAAAATGTATACACTCTTTAATCAAATTTCACACCATATGAAGAATAAAGTCTTTCAGTACATTGTAACCTCACAGTGCCAGTGGCTATAGCTGCCCCGTAGTTGCACTGCTTTATACCATACTGCAACCTGAAAGGGGCCATCAAGGACAGAAGTTTCATTACAAGAAAAGATGGTAACATCTCTAACAACATTTTGCTACCTGGTTGTTCTCATGAAGTGACTGTGTTCACGAATAGCAGACACAACTTGGAGCATATACAAACAAATATTTATATGTCAGATCAGTAATTTTCATGGAATCATAGAACCATTGAATGGCTTGGGTTGGAAGGGGACCTTGAAGATCATGTAGTTCCAACCCAGCTGCCATGGGCAGGGACACCTTCAGCTAGACCAGGTTGCTCAGAGCTCCATACAACTTGGCCTAAACACCTCCAGGGATGGGGCATCCACAACTTCCCTGGGCAGCCTTTTCCAGTGCCTCACCATGCTCATAGTACAGAATTTTTCCTAATATCCAATCTAAACCTACTCTCTTTCAACTTGAACCCATTTTCCTTGATCTGTCACTACATGCTCTTGTAAATAGTCTTGCCCCATTGTTTCTGTAAGTTCCCTTCAGGTACTGGAAGGCCAGAAATAGGTCACCCTGAAGCCTTCTCTTTTTCAGGTTGAACAATCCCAGTTCTTTCAACCTTTCCTCATGGGAGAGGTTCTTCATCCTTCTGATTGACTTGGCAACCTCCTCTGGACTCACTCCGACAGGTGAATGATCTTCCTGTGCTGAGGACCCTAGACCTGGACGCAGTGCTCCAGAGGGGAGCAGAGGGGCAGAATCCCCTCCCTTGACCTGCTGCCCATGCTGCTTTGGATGCAGCCCAGGGTACAATTGGCTTTCTGGGCTGCAAGTGCTCACTGCCAGGTCATGTCCAACCTCTCATCCACCAGCACCACCAAGTCCTTCTCTTCAGAGCTGCTCTTGACCAGTTCATCCCTCAGCCTGTATTGATACTGGGAGTTGCTCCAACCCAGATACAGCACCTTGAACTTGTTTGTTTGGGGTTTTTTTGGGTTTTTTACATTTTTAAAAGATTTTAGACAAATCTTTATGAAGTCCTTGAAAAGGCATTCTTTTCGAAAATTGCTTTTACTCTTTTGTAATTTCTTTTGACAATAATTCTTGGTGAGTATGCAGACAAAACAAGGCAAGCTAAATATTCACTCAGACTTAATCAAATAGATCATATGGAGTTCATTTTACCAGCTAGAATATTTTAATTTATAAAAATAATCTAAATAGAAATATTAACACTAAGGATTAAATATACTTGATGACAAAATAATCTTTTGTGTGCTTTAACATATGTTTTTATGATTCTTTTAAAACTAAATTTTATCTTTGCATGCATTTGACACAATAAACATTTGTAAAAATTCAAATGTCTTATAACACGTAATATTTTCTTAAATTATTTTATGCAATGCCTATACATTACACACTTTTTTGTCAAAGAAGACTGAATATTTTAACATTGTAACACCATAATAGTTACTTTTCATGCCTCTTAAGGAAAACAATTTTTTCCAGACTTCATTGGCTTGTTTAAGTCACACTAACAGAACAATAGCCTGGGGGTTATTCTATTAAAATTAGTAATTTATGTATTGATATTACATACACACTATTAGTTATTATTTATTAGACAAATGTACAGAACAACCACAGTTAATGACATTTCATAACACACATACCTGCATAAGTCAGAATTCAGGAATGTTTTGTATGCATACACAAGAACAGTCAATGGAGAAGGAGGAGTTAAAATAACAAAAAAATTACTAGGCATAGTATTCTGTTTAATCTCCTTCACTGAATTCCATATATAAATAAAATCTACTTGTTTTATATATATATATAAATTTATATTTATATATTAAACATAATGTTCCGCCCTCACATCTGTGCAAACCAAGTTCAGAGAACTAGTATTGTGTGAAAGTAAAAGAAGGCCTAATTTCACCCAAAATAAACACATTGGATCAGATCTTGGGAAGATGGAAATTTTGCACAATCTTTAATTCCATCCAAACAAATAATTCATAAGGAAAGAAAGCAAGCACATCAAACAGGGGCTGAATCCCACTTGTAAAGACTAGTCTAATGTGTGAATTCACCAGTTCATCTCTCTGTTAATTCATGTAATTTCTAATTTGCAAGTTCTTTAATTCGTAATTTGTAACTTGCAATACTTAACTTGTGCACCTAGGAGCAAAATAGTTACCTAGCCAATCTTGTGCAATGTGCTTTGGGATGACCCTGCTTGAGCAGAGAGGTTGGACCAGATGACCCGCTGTGGTCCCTTCCAACCTAACCCATTATGTGATTCTGTGTTCACCTATCTCTAGGTTTTATCTCCATTATAAATATGGAATCCTTTGTCTTTTTCACTTTACATGATTAAAATCCTGTTACAGGATTGTTAATTTCCTCAAGGACATTAGCTGCTATTACTAGTTCATAAATACACGTTAATTTTGCAAGACTGACATGAAGACTGTGCACTAACTATTTTATGGAAACAGTGAAGCACAATAATACTACATTACTTTCAAAAATTGAACTAATACAACATTCATAAGGCATGGATTTGGGAAAAAATTAAAATTTTATATTAAAGTGTAAAATACAGTTTTTATATTTTATTGGCTTGAATAAAACAGAGTTTATTTTTCATCACGAAGCCTTATCACAGCTGCAATTCAGGATCATCTGTCCATCTAACCTCATATAAAATGAGCTAGACTGCTTTGGCATGGCAAAATTGAGTTGCCTCAAGACAGGATCATAGAATCAGTGGATGATTCAGGTTGGAAGGACCTATCTGATCTATCCTTCAATTCAAAACAGTGCCAGCTCTGTTATAAGACCAGGTTGCTCAGGACTTTATCCAGCTGTGGCTTGAAAACCAGCATGGATAGAAATGGCAGCTGTCTGGGACACGCTGACTGTCTTCAGGGTGAAAAAGTCTTTCCTTAGATCTGGTCTGAATCTCTCCTGTTTTGATTCACGCACATTTTTTCCTGTCATCTCTCAATTCAAAGAGGCAATAGCGGCCCCCCATAGGTGCCAGGGACTGATGCTGAGGCCTCAAGGCACCCCTTCCCTATCCTGAACAAGCCTTGGTCCTGGAGCCTCTTCTCCCAGGACCTGGTCACCTTGCTGGCTTCCCTGGAACATTCAGTGATAGAATCACAGAATAGTTTTGGTTGGAAGGGACCTTAAAGATCATACAGTTCCAGGCCCTCTGCCAAGGGCAGAGACATCTTCGACTAGATCAGGTTGCTCAGAGTCCCATCCAGTCTGGCTGGGAACTCTTTCAGGGATGGAGCATCCATAGCTTTCTGAGCAACTTGTTCACAACTGGTTGAGAATATCTGGATCAGGTGCTACTTATCTTCAGGCAATAAATCCTGCTTTTAGTGATCCCATACAAAAAATATTGTGACTTGCTCAGGATCACATAGGAATATTATAGCAAGCAATATTGGGCTAACATCATAGTATTAACGCCCCTATGTGAAAGGCTTGTGTATTTACTACATGGGACCTACAACAATGTAAAAAAAATCTTGGAAATAATACACAGTTTTGATTCAACCTGAGATAAACACCATCCTCTCCCATGAATAATACAGATGAAGTAAGGAAGAAAAGAGATTAACATAAATTCTATTAAGCCTAATGTCTGTTATTACAATCTGTTTTTAACAGGTTTTTTTTCTGATTTATTTCTATTTTTTACAGAGCTGAATTTCCATTACATTCATTTCAGTATGGTTTATGAGCAACTGGAGACCCCAAAGCCTCTTCACAGAATTCTGCTTCTTTTTGGACTGTATTAACCTCAAAAATATTTCTTCAGATCAGACTTTTGCTAGAATTATATGAAAAAAAAAATAGCTAGCAGTGGAAGGTAAAATGCTTTAGTTGCTCTTGCATGCCATCTCAGTCCCTCTGAATAGGGACACTGGGACTAAAAACCTCTTTTTAGGCCCCCAGACTTAAGCTGGATAACTGACATGAAAGAAAAACAGTTTTGTTGAGAGCAGAAGCATCCTCTAATCATTTTAGGACACTGAACAAACAGGACAACTATGAGAAAGGTTTATTTTCCAAGGTGGACAGAGGCATTAGCCTAAAGCCAAAAGGTAAGGATGGCATTGTAATTTACGTGTTTTATTTGGAAGCTCTACATTAGGCTACTTTGTAATCGAGCAGTAAATTCTTTTACCTGACAAGGATGAAATTGGTTCTGTAGTGCATCAACAGTGTCTGGTCAGTGGAGAGAAAAATGCATAAAAAGCAGATTTTTCTGGTGTGGGCAGACTCAGCCTTACCCATGTAGGCAGGAGAAGAAAAGCAGAGGAGAATGTAAGACGTATGAAGGAGATTAACTTTTGGGAGTTTTCCCTGAAAAAAAGGATCAAAGGCAAGGTCAAAATATCAACTTGCAGAACTAACAGGTCTAATAAGAGAGTCCAACTGGAAATATTAACCCAATTTCATATGGTATCCCTCCAACTCAGATTAAGTTGCTGTTATACTTCCGCATCAAGAGATTCGCTTTTGAGTCATCTCGACACTCAGTCCAGGATGTCTCAGGAATTCGAGAAACTTCTACACCCTGTCCTTGATGGGCAACTGGTTGAATGACCTTGCTCACCTCTGCAGTATCATGTACCACACTGTCAGGGGAATATCCTTCCAGCACGAGATGCAGAGACCAACCCAAGATACTCTCTAAAGAAAAGAGGTGGGCAGAAGCAGAGATAGTGGACATAGATTAATTTGAGCTGAATTGCAGCAAAGTGCTCTGAGTTTAAGGCAATGATTTTTTAAATTATTATTATTATTATTAAATATATAAATGCAATTCTTTTTGTAGAAGGAATCTATAGGAAAATAAATGCACATTCTTAGTCTCGTTGTATTTATTGTCTATTAGAGCCAATAAGCCTATACCAGCTTACTACTTTTATCATGCAAGAGAACTTGAAAAGAGAGTATATACGGTCACTCACATGTCTATTTTTAATCTTTCTATCCACTTTTAACTCTTCTGACATTCTACAGCTCAAAAAGGAGAAAATGAGTTCAAGAAAGGACAAGATACCTTTCTGTTTTTATAACTACCAAACTAGATTTGTATGAGCCTTTTCTGCTCTGTGTGTTCAAACATACCCTCAAGTCAAGAAATATCTGTATTTGATTGCTTTTAATTTCAGTTTTCCAAGAGCTATTGAAAAGATGTTTTGCTTCAGTCTATAGCATTTATAAAAGTCAGTGGTTAAACCAAATTTTCTTTATACTGATCAGTTAAACTGTCAGTGAATTAAAGAACTTACAGGAAAAAAACAGGAGCAGTGTGAGAAAAAATCCATGCTGTTTTGATAGGGAGAGCAAAGCAATCCCATGGTATCAACATCCCAGTAAGATAGCACTAAGAGTCCCTTATCTACAGCAATCCATCCAGTAATATTGAAGCTTACAAAACAGTTTGAGAATGATCAGTTCTTTTAGCAATAAGCAAGTTTGAACAATAAGAAGTTTAGCAATGAAATGAATGAAAAAAAAACCAATGTGACCAAAGCTGCGTACCCTGAATTTATATTTCTGTGTTTAAATCAGAATAGAAATAGCCAAAACCCACAGAAAAGTTTGTTCTTTACCCATAAAAAATTGTGACAATACTGTGCACAGTGACACCTGTGGTGCCATGTCAATGAGCTCCTCAGGTGCTTTCTCCTGTTGAAAACTACCAACATGTTGTGTGAGCAGAAAGGATTAACCAGGGCTGTTGAGGTATTTTGGTTTCTTGGCAGCTATAAGAGACCTGAAAGTATCCTTCATATTGAACTTCTACAGCAAAACTGGGCTGCACATCTATAAAGGAAGGGGCAAACTAATCTAGTGAATCTACCCAAGTTACACTCCTAGTGCTCAGAAAATTTATTTTGTTGGTGCAGACAGCATTTACTCATGCCTTCTGCATCCAGAACAACTAAGTTTTCTCACTCTTAGTCCATGACCAAAATGTTTAAATCCTTTTGAACATATTCCTTGAACCCAAAACTTTAGAAGAGCGTCACAATTTAAAACGTAATGAATGTATGGCTCTCCAGGTGTTTTCATATAAAATGTAAAGAATAGAGTGAGATTCGTTCATACTAACACTCAGTGGTTGGACAAACCCCCTGAACTATCCCTACACCTACAAAAATCTCCTTAAATGCACTAAAGGAATTGGTCCTATAGTGCCTGCAGGTAACATATTGACAGAGTAGATCACTTAAACTGGCCTCTTCCATCTCAGAGATCTACTCTTTGCTTTTTCATTCTTGAGTGTCTGAATAATTCTTCCAAAGACTTACTAAATACTCCTTCACTAGAATTCTTTGAGGAAAAAATTTGCCTTTTAAAGAGCTACTGAATTTTAAACTCCTAGGAGATTTCATGAGATTATTTTGTACCCATCATGCCACTATTTCACAAGTATCTAATAACCTGCCTGTGGGACAGATGCATGTGATGACAGCACTTCAGTTCTTCTTATTCTTTCCTTTCCTATCAATAATTTCATCAAAGCATCTCTCCCAAGAGGTTAGCAAATGCTCATTTACTCAGTTATATAGATGGTCTACTGTATAAAAGATGCAGGAATCACAGAAGACAAAAGCAAAATGAAAGTTTTCAGGGTGATGCTCAAGTCAAGAGTATTCACATAAACCTTGTATGGTTCAAGAGAGAATGGCAAGCTGGAGAGGGTGGTTCACTCAGAAGAGCATACAAAATTGTCAAGAATGATGCTTCAACTTCCTTTTTAAATACATTTTCATTTTAAACATGTTTTTGAAAGGCTATTAAAGAAGAAGAATGGAGAACCAAAAGACTTGTGGGCTGAGGAAAGGGGCCATGTCAAGAGAGCCTGGATTTAACTGTTTTGCTCAAAAACAAATTCACAGCAATCAGTCTGAGAGAGTCTGCCAATTACAAAAGCCCAAAAACCTTGAAATCTCATTTAGACCATTTAAAAAGAGCAATTACACACACTGGCAATGAAGGTGGTTAAACACTGGAAGAAAATACTGAAGAAAAAGAGCATATTCCAGCTCTAAACTCTTTTAATAGGAATAAGATCACAGAATCACAGAATATATTGACTTGGAAGGGATCCGCAAGGATCATCAAGACCAGCTCTTAGCCCTGCACAGGACCATCCCCAAGAGTATTGTCTGAGAGGATTGTCCAAACACTTCTTGATTTTTGTCAGGCTTGGTGCTGCCCTAGGGAGCCTGTTCCAGTGCCCAACCAGCCTCTGGGTGAAGAACGTTTTTCTAATATCCAACCTAAACCTCCCCAGACACAACTTTAGGACATTCCCTC
Source organism: Pyrocephalus nanus (assembly GCA_038380795.1). Lineage (NCBI taxonomy): Eukaryota > Metazoa > Chordata > Aves > Passeriformes > Tyrannidae > Pyrocephalus > Pyrocephalus nanus. The sequence continues at coordinate 102,209,638 of CM076260.1, forward strand.
AGGTCCTGTCACTGGTCACCACAGAGAAGAGATCAGTGCCTGCCCTTCCTCTTCCCTTCACAAGGAAGTCATAGACTACAGTGAGGTCTTCCTTCAGTCTCCTCCAGGCTGAACAGACCAAGTGCCCTCAATGGCTCCTCATCTGGGTTCCCCTGATACCTTGGAGTTTTGATGTTTTGATTTTTTTAATTTTTGTAGATCTTAGAAGTAGTTATGTGGTAAATGTAGATTTTAGAGTAGCAGCAATATTATCCCTTTACCCTTAACACACCAGCTCAAACCCCTGTTACCCATTCCCATATCAATTCCCTAAATTCCTTAGCCTATTTAGTCTCTTTTTCAAGGCAGAAGGATAAAAGAACATCTTAACCCTACAGAACAAGATATAGCCTAGACCCAACAACCTTCAGGCCTAGAATTCTGGAAAGCCTCCAAGGACATTACGTGCTCTGAGGAAGATGAAGATGAAGAAGAGGGGGTCCCAAAACGCCCCCAGACCCAATTTCCAAGAGGCATGGTGGGGGCAGACCCTGGGTGGTGACAGGACGGGACTGGGTGAAAATCATTATAAAACTGGGAACATCTCTATTTCGGGAGCACGCTGGAGGTATTCCAGAAAGCCTGGGGGCTCATTAAAGCCTTTGTATCCTTATCTACTACCTAATTTGGCTTGTAGTCTTTTTTTCCCCACAGCCATTTAGGCAACACCCTTAAAGCCCTTTACCATCTTCATAGGCCTACTTTGCACACTCTCTAATAGCTTAATATCTGTCTTATATTGTGGTGCCCAAAACTGCTCACAATACTCAAGGTGAGGCTGCCCCAGTGCAGAGCAGAGCAGAACAATCCCCTCCCTTGAGTGGCTGGTGATGCTTTGCCTGTGCCCCCCCAGGACATGGCTGGCCCTCCTGGCTGCCAGGGCACTGCTGACTTGTATTCAACTTGCCATTGACCAGGATTCCCAGGTCCCTTTCCACAGCTCTGCTTTCCAGCATCTCATTCCCCAGTCTGTACCTACATCCCAGGTTGCCCCATCTCAGGTGCAGAATCCAGTACCGTCTCTTGTTGAACTTCATATTGTAGGTGATTGCCCAGTCCTCTAATTTGTCCAGGTCTTTCTGCAGAACTTCCCTGCCTTCCAGGGAGTCAACAGCCCCTCCCAGACTTATGTTGTCTGCAGACTTGCTTAGTATCCCTTCCAGTCTTTTGTCCAAGTAATTTATGAAGATGTTGAAGAGCACAGGACCCTGTGGAACCCCACTAGTGAGAAGTGACCAGTCTGATGTTACCCCATTCACCTACCCTCTGTACTTGACCCATGAGCTGATTATTCACCCACCAAATGATGTGTTTTGTTTGAAGACTGGATACCACATAAACACAGGGATCTGTGTTCAGTACATGAATAACTGGATGAAAAGCTGTGCTATGCTACAGGGAGACAAAGCCTCATTTCATAGATTATTAGTTCCCACTTCTCTTTGTTAAAGAAAATGGGGTTAATGTCACTGGCATAAGTGACTGCCTATCTGCCTGCTGAATTCAGCTAATTCAGAGTATTTTTAAAGATATGATTTTCTGGGACATTTTAGTCTACTACTTTGAAGAAAAAAAGAATGAGAAAAGGACTAAACTCACAAAAAAAGTGAAAAGGGCAGGATAGAGCCCAGTGGTTAAAGAAAACAAAAGAAGGGAATTTTCATATTATTTCTTCAGAGACCTCCAGTGAAACAGAAAACCCTTAACTGGTCAAGCAGAGTATTTTAGTCCTTACCTTACCCTAAACATCAGTAGATCAATTCTTTCTTTAAAATGATTTAGCATTAAATTGTAAAGTAGCTACACAAACTGTAGAATTAGCACAGCCTAAGAACACCAGACAAATGGACAAAATGGTCACATAATCAACTTCTCTTCAGTAAACATGGTTCTTCTGATTTTTTTTCAGTACATGTTATCCATTCTGACAAAATTACTTGCTCAATTTTCAAAATATTGCTGTGGTCTCAGCCCAAGTGAGCAGCTGCCCACAGCTGAGGCCACCACCCAGTTTGGCATGGTGCAGAACAGTGGGGGAGACCTTCTCAAAAGAGACCCAGTGCTGAGAGAGCTGCAGTGCTGCAGGTTACACTGGTTGTCAAAGGCAATACTAATTACAGAGGCTTATTCACTGTGCTCGGTGCTGGTGTTCAGCTTTTAGAGTCTCTTTTACGATGGCTTGTTCTTAATTTTTTAAAGAGGTAAAACCTTTGCCAGTCCTCACACTGTGGGGTTTTTTTTGCGTTGTTGCTAATTAACAGATACTGAAAATGTGCACAGTTAAAACCCAGATAAGAGAGGAAATGGGAAATGTTTTGACAACACTCACCTTTGCATCAGCAGGCACAACTTAGAACCACCACTAATAGTTGAGATTGAATCCTATTTTGAGTCTCTCATAATTTTTCTAATATAGATTTATTATCAAAAGCTAAGGTAACAGTCAAGGATAATTGAACCCCTCTAGCATTTTCTGCATTTCTGTCCCTTGGTAGATCCATACAACAAGTACAGTCAGGACCCCACAGGAACAAAAGCTCTGATCACACTCTCAGTCCTGTGAGCTGTTTGTAAAATTGCTGTCACTGAGCATCATCTTGCTTGCAGATAAAACACATTTCTAAAATAAAAAGAAAGCTTAAAAAAATATCAAGTCTAGTTCAAATTAGGAAAGTATTATTTACCCTGTCATTTTTCAATGCAGTTGTTCTGGCTATGGTTTATCTATGAGCTACTTTGTCACCCTCATTGTGCCAGAGAATGGTGGGAATATGAGTTTTAATGGCGTAAAGACTTAGCAGGGAGAAGGATGGCAGATTTAGGACAAATGAAAATGATACTTGTGAGTTACATTCACCAGTCCTTATGAAACAGTAAAATAATGCTGTCTCAGAGATTTCAATAGTGTCAGAAATCATCTAATTTTATAACTAAAATATTTTTAGTACAGTCTAAGGAAACTCCCTCAGGAGTCCTACTCACACTATGTTTCTGTATCTTTTTTCTTAAAGGGCTATATTTTGGGCCTAACTCAATCATCTCTAATATTTAAAGAAAAGACTTCTGGGTAAAGCTGACAGTTTTTTCACAATGTCTATTTGCTAAACTGAACAAAAGAAAAGTCAAGTTAAAATCAATGCTGATTCCTACTCTCCTGGAAGATAACACGCAGGCAATAAACTACTGAGTAAAATGGTGCTGTCTAATGAACGTGGGGCTCTAATGGCTTTCAGTCTTTGTCAATATATCACACCCCTTTGGAGTTAACAAAGCAGAACCAAGGTCCTGAAATACAGTGCTAAAAGTCCGCCTGTCCTCTGCATATATCACCCCTGGAGGCAAACACAAAAAGTAGTAAACTTGGAATTGACGTTAAGCCAATTCTACTCAAGACTACATGTAATCCACAACCCACTTTTATATATTGGAGATTTCTGGTGGGGACTGGAAAGCAAAAGGTTTTTTTTATTGGAAATCAAAAGACAAAGAGGTGGAGACAGAAAGCAAGGAACAGTATGCTGCTACCATGTGACATGAGCACGCACATACCAAACAGCTATTTGACATCAGTCTGCAACTCCTACAAGCAGGCTGGTGAGAAACATTACTGTGCTACAGAAGCAGTATAGCAATGACTATCTGCATAAACTGAAGATCTGTCATCTAGAAGATAAAAAAGCAGAGGCTGTGACATGTGCAGAGGTATGATCCTCTCTCACATATAAGAAAACAAGCCTATTTTTCTCTCCTTTTTACTGGAGTCAAAAACTAATCTCGATGGAAATGTTTCTTGGAAGAAAGACCATATCACTAGTACTTTCTATCGACAAATTTATATAAGGAGTCCTTCGACTGATAACTAAAAGAGAGCCATTTTCTACAAAGTTTTCAGTTGGTAGTTGGCTTTTGTGTCCCTTTTCTATAGATCATAAGTGTAACAGAGATTACATTTCTACTTTTACTTGCTACAACAATATATTTAGCACCTCAGAGCAAGCACAGGGGGTACAATCTGAAATGCAGGAGGGCCTGTCTGTCATAAGGAAGAACTTTCTTCACTGAGAAAAATTGGAGTGACTAAACAATGGCTCAGATTGCTCTGAGAAGTTGTGGAGTCTTCCTCCTTGGATACATTCAGAAGTCATCTGGACCTAGTATCAGCTCTAGGTGGCCCTGCATGAGCAGGTAAGTTGGACCTGTTAACCTCCAGAGGTCCCTTCCAACTCAACCAGTGTGTAGGATTCTGTGACACTGTAATAAGAAAAGGAGGGCATGTACAGATGGGGAACTAACTGCTGGTTGCTATTACTGCCAGAAAAATGGAGCAGGAATAGAAGGCAGAGGAGACCAACATTTATCTGCTAGCTACTTTGAAGTCCTGTTTTGACTTAGCAAAGCCAGATTACAACTGGCTTCTTACCAGTACTTACCCTTGCTGAGTGAATTGTGACTCCTGTGTCTCTGGCTAAATGCCATCGCTGTTTTCCTGCACAGAATAGTCTACCAGGAGTCATGACCTTTTGCAGAAGGATTAATTTGCAGCATGAAAATGCATGTGGTTCCATTCTCTGTTTCAAGGGTCTGACTGACATTCTGTCCAGCTAGTCCTGCATCCCCTCCTGTCTGCAAGAAAATGTGGTGTGTCAGGCAGGCACTCTTGGCTTGGAGGGCTGTTTCATGGACTATTGAATTCCTCATGCTCTCAAGAAAGAAATAGCATGGTTGGAGAACTAACAGGATGCATAAACCCTGAGCCTTGTAATTCTCTACACTTGCTGAGGTTAGTGATGCAGGAGAAAAAGCCAGAGCAAAATCTAACAGAAATGGGCTGCAAAAGAACCATAACACTTCAAATAAAGCATAATTCTAATTTCCCACCTACTCATTTAAAGCCACAGATCAGACATGGGTGCAGGATGTATTATGATTTTTTATGTGATCTACCAAGTTAGGGTTTCATTTGTGAATGAAATATTTTATATTAAGGTATTACTGGGCCATGAACTGCCTGCAAGTGTTTATGTTTTGAGTTGAAAATGAGCAGTCCAATGGAAATCTCAAACACAAAGGTGCTTAGAGTATATAAGATTTCATGGAATGAAAGAGAAAAAATGTGAAAGATAGTGTCTTACAAGCATAGTTATTCTGATGCAAAATCTTGAGATGGAACTGTCACTTAGTATATCTTATAAAACAAAACAAAACAACAATAAAAAAAACCTCAATAAAAGCCTGAGGGAACTGTTTAGCAAGTAGATTAGTGTGCCTACTATTCTTTTTCCCAAGTATATTTCAAGTCATTATGCAAATATCTAAAAATGACATAATAAAATTCCCATTATTTATTGTCAAATATACAGTGAAAGTTGAAAGAAAAATATCTTCCCTTTCAAACTGAAATAATCTCTTAGCATGTGCCTCTCCCAGTGAGATTACTTATGGAAGTTTTTACAGACAGCAGCCTCAATTCCAGCATATTTGTCATATGTAATTATGGTTTCTTTCTGAAATTGCAAGAAAGAAAAACTGATTGTTATTTCAACATCAGTCATCTTGACAATTACAAATATTTGCTCCATAGGGGACATGGATGCATCATGTTATATTTATACATAGCTTCATGCTATTGGAAATATGAACTGTTAGCATTCTCTCTAGGTTTCTTGTTTACTTCTCCTGTATGAACATTTTACTAATTAAAAATAGAGGAATCCTGAATGTAATGTACATTCAGCACAAGTATGAGAATGAGAATGAGAATGAGGCTACTAATTTCTCAGCTGTGAAATCACTGCAGTAATATTTCAATGACTTCGGTAAAAACTGTATTCTTGGAAAATCTGGAAATCTTAACTGCACTAAGGTATGGCAATGTAAAAATTAAGTCACTCAGAGAACCTTAGCTATAAACAGGATAAGCAATACTAAAATTTCTAAAAGAGGAAAACGTGGACTTACCATTGTAATTTGAAATTGCAAACAAAATATGTATTTCTATCTAAAATACGACATTCATATTACATAAGGTCAAAGTAGATTTGCTAGGTGCTTCAAAAATGTATTCCCATCAGTTTACAGCTTATTTTCCTAGGTTTTTTTGTCATGTTTGGCTTGTGGTTGCTTAATGAAAGAGACCCCTAATTTATTTATCTTATCATAATGGCACTGCAGTAGAAACAAGTGTTGGCTGTATGTCACATTTGCCTCTATTAAAATACTCACATTACCTGAGTTATCCTTTTCATCTAATCTGTGAAAATTTCATTTTCCAGCTTCTGAAAGTTCTGAAAGCTGAACTTTGATTTGCCCAAATTCACATTATTTATGAAGCAAAACACAGTGTACAAACCTCAGTATGAATGCAAGATTGGATTGCCCTTCTCAGGCTCTTTAGCAACCCTGCACACATAGCTTAACCAAATCTAGTATAGAGCTGAATTTTAAGCATATTTTCTCTTTTGAGAAGGTGATAAAAGTAAAACTTTTTAAGTTTTCACTTTGCTATCACACTCATGCATGGACTGCAACTCAAGCTCTTCTAGAACTGCTGCAGTCTGATTTCTTACTGCGGCTCTCTCCTCATGGATCTCCTAGACTGGTATAGACAAACAAAACTAGGTCATTTGGCATTAATTTGGATCTTCCAGACTATCTGAATACTCTTGAAACTATGAAATACAGTGGATTACAGTTACAGTTTTTCTGTGTTTGTCAGATGAGGGACTGAAAATAGTTAATATGCTCCATCTGGCTAAAAAGAAATCATGTATTTATGACTTTTAATATACAAATGTAACAATTATTTTTCTGTACTTAGCAAGCAAAAAAAGAAATAATACAGCATTTCTGTACTTAACTGTGAATACTACACAGACTTTTAATATTTCTAATAGGGGAAAGATTTTACTTCAAACATGTAATATTGAACGCCTTCACATTCTATGCCACCTCCTATATTTATGATAGAATTTTTATTCCTTCAAAAGATTCCTCTGAGGCAACTTTACGAGACAGTGTTCTTGTTAATGTTATCATGTGGAAATATTCCCAAAATACATGCAATGTACAAAATCTAAAAATAAACAGGATATTGTAAATTCTATTTGGTAGCTAAATATTTTAAAAGTTTTATAACATCTGTCTCAAACTCCTCCTCCAATCCTCCTCCCTTTCCCTGGTTGCTTCCTCACACCATTTGGTAGACAGAAACAAAGAAAGCATATGTCATCAGATGTGTGATATGAAGTAAAGTTATTTAGGCACATCAAGATGTTCATTCTGTTTTGAGACACTCTCCTTATAGAAAGCTGCTGATTTTCCTAAAACTGCAGGTATCTGAACTGATTTTTCTAAAGCAAAAACCAGTCAAACACTAAAAAACTCAGAAACAAACCTTTGAGATGATGTCAGGAATCTCCTATGATAATGCCATAGAGATATTTTTGTACCACAACATCAGTCTCAGGTGAATCATGAACTCTACATCAATCTCCACACTAATGCAGACTCAGTCCTATACATCTTTCTCCAATTTTTTACCTCTTCTTTTGTACCAGGGCTGCAACATATCTGAGCTAGGGATACAGGAATGTAAGCTGGATTTGTTTCATACTCCTACACACACATATGCACAAACATAGCTACCCACATGCATACTGATTCTGCATATGGTATAAGATAAGCTGATGGACTTAATGCATATGTATCCAGCATTTTCCTATCTTTCAGATCAAGGGAAACATCACAGGCAAATCTATGTAGGACTTAAGCTTCAGGATTTCCATGTTGCCCACAGGTATAACAAAACTGGATAGATTCTGTGTACTTTTTTACCAATTTTTAAATTTGTTTTTATTTTAAACTTTACCGAAAGGGAATGTGGAAAAATATTCAAAATTACCTAGTCCAATTAATCAATTGAATATGTGAATTCATGAGAAACTACTCTTATCAGTTGCCAGAAGAAATCATTGTCCAAAAAGATCATCAAAAATCAACAGTCTTTTTTATTAATTAATCTGCTGAGTGAACCTAGAGTAAAGGTCCAGTTAAGCAGCTGTTGTCACAGAACATGACTTATGCCAAACACATGGAAATCTATAATCAAGACAAAGTAGGAGTATATCCACAATGGCATCCAGTGTCTAACTTCTTGAATACCAGTTGGCACCAACTCTGCTGAAGTCCTTATTTTTGGTGTTCAGGATTCAGGTATGCTCCAGGTTCCTCCACACTGGCCTGGAGATAATCTGACCTTCTTCTGCCTCTGCACTTTCTATAATAAAGGTCAAAGAAGACAAGTAATAAAGGTGAGAAGCCAGGAAGGGTGGGATTGCTGCTGTCAGACTGGCTGTGTTAGAAGCTCCTGCCTTGTAGCTATTCAGAGACAGCATAACAATGGGTGATCGAGAGGAAAATGATTTGGCGTGGTTGAGCTCAAATGCAAACCCAGATATTCAGAAGGGCTTTGTTATCTGTGAATTAGATAGGGGGGATAGAAAATGTATTGTCCATAAGAATAAAATAGTTTGCTGAGAAATTTAAAATCACACCAAACTGCCAGAAGAGCAACAATTTAAAAGACTTTAAGAATGGAAAAAAACAAGCAGACCTAAAGAAAGGGGGTATGGGGAAAATAGGAACAGTTCCAGGGACACACAGTGTTCTGTTATTCTAATTGTTCTGCTTATTATGCTGTAAACACTCCATCAAATGTTCTTCATGGTTATCAAGCATATGTTTCGAATGCATTATGTGAAACAATTAGAAGCACATGCTTCCTTTTCTATTCATAGAAAAATGCCAATATCAATCTTATTGTCACAGTCTTGCCAGAGCTCTTCTCTGGCTGGACGCTCACCATGCAGCTGCCTTGGACCCCAGCCCATTTTGACCTCTTCCTGTTAAGTCCCCCTTTGCTTTTTCAGGTTATAAGACTGGTGCTTTTTAAGCCTTCCTTTCACATTTTCTCTGCACACCCTCTTGTCTTGCCTATTACCCTATTACACAGAGACCCTGACCACTGTAACTCCACTACACCATCTCTTTCTTCTGCATCTGCAGCAATGGGTGTATACTCATAATGTTTAAGGGAAGTCTGTATTCACAAGTCCAGGACAGCTCTAACACCAGGGACAGTGAAGTCTATCCCACCCAAACTTGACCATGAATTTCCAGGGTAAAATCTTGCCTGAATTTATTATTTATTTCCCTCCCGTGATGGCAGCAGTGCATATGTCAGCATCAATTCTGCCACAGAAGAACTTGGAGTGCAAGTTAGACCCAAAAGCACCTCCTGCCTTCACAGAGGCACTCTGGGGGGAAAGTAAGTCTGGCCAGGTAAAAGGCATTAGAACAGACACTGACACAGGTTAACAAAGAGGGGAAAAACCTATATACAAAACAGAGTTTATCACTTATTAGGTATTCTACTTGCTTTTCTGCTAGTAGCAGGTTTTCTCACAGAAAACCTCATAAAAGGATACAGGAGAAAACACTAAAACTCACTTACATGTGACCCCAAGTTAATTTACTCTTTATGCTCTTTATGCTCCAACATTTGTTGTTCCAAAGTACTCCTCCATGGAAAGGCAATCTAAAACAAATGTTCCTTTCAATACTAATCTGATGTGGAAATATAAAATGTCCATGTATAGAAAACATAGTCTTGAAGAGAATTTAAAATAGCTTTTCTGAAATTCAAATATTTCAGTCACTTTTTTTTCCCCAGAGTTTGGAAACTTGTTGCTTCTGATGTTGGACATGGGAAAAAGAGGTGTTTCTGATTTTCATGGGACAAAAAGCTCTGCTTCCATCTTCCAGTATAGAAAATAGAGATGTAGGGAATAAAACATCAAAAGTAGGATTAAAACACTCTCCTTGCTTCTGTAATAACCAGTTGCTCGCCAGACTATTGTGCAATCACAGGAATGTCTGACAGCTCAACTCCTATCCATGGGCAGCCGCACAAAGATGGTTGGCAGAGAAGAGGGAAAGGAGACTGAGCAACAAGAAGACTCTGAGCAGAGTCATTCTTTTTCAATATGGTAGACCAAGCTTTTAAGAAAAATATTGTAACTTGTACTTCAATTTCTGACACTTCCAATTTCTGAAGCACAGGAATTTGGAAAAGAATATGAAACAATTGTGGTATCTCACTAGAATTATTAAAAACACTTTTTTGAAATTTTATTGCTTGTTTGTGTAATATATGCCTCTCAGTGCTACTGTCAGAGACAGAAAATCAGTGAGCTCTGGACTTACTTATTTTCTTAATGTCTTAATAATTTGGAAATTCATTTTCTAGTGCCGCTTTTCCTTTTTGAGTAAAAATTACCTCGTTTCATTTAAAAACAAATAGGAAAACAAACAACCTTCCTGTAGTGGTTTTGACCCTGGACAGATTTTAAACACTTACTGAAAACATCTTTTCCCCCTCCTTCCCCCTCTGCTCTTCTCAGAGGAGAGAAAAAAAAAACAACAAAACAGTCAGAGAATTCCTGAGTAGAGATAAGAATTGGGAGATTCACTTGCTAACTAATTTTCACAGGCAAACAGATTCAAAGTGAATAGAACTTAAATTTCTTGCTAACAAACTTAATCTAAAAGCTAAATTTATTGCTAACAGAATAAGAACTAAAGAGTAAAAGAATAAAACAGTCTTAAAACATAACACCTTCTCTCCACTCCCCCCTTCCCTCCATGTTCTCAGTCCTCCCCTCAGCAGCACAGGGAGACAGGAAAGGGTGGAAGTTACAGCCAGTGACTGCTTCTGCCACTGTTAAAATCCATCTCTTAGACAGGAACTCTTCCCAGTTCACTGTCCTGGGGGGTCACTCTTCCATCGGGCACAGAGGTCTCTCTCTCTGTGCATCCTGATGTTCTCTATGGGCTGCAAGGGGACAACTTACTTCACCATGGTCATCACCATGTTTACAGGGGGTAATGGTTTTGAGTCCTTCCCCTGTTTCCTGTGGGGTCCCTTCCCACGGGAGACAGTCCTTGATAGACCTCTCTGGTGTGGGTCCTACCCTCGGGCCACAGTTCTTCCATAATCTGCTGTCCCTTGGGTCACAAATGAGCTGCATCAGCGTGGATCCTGCACAGGACCACAAGTCCTATCCAGGACAACTTGTCCAGCCTAGGTTTGTCTGTCCATGGGCCACAGGTCTCCAGCAAGACTCTGTTTCATCTTAGGCCTCCCATGGGGTCACAGCCTCCTCATGCACTCCTCTGCTCTGGCAGGGGCTCCTTCATGAGCTGCAGAGAGAGGTCTCTGCTCCCCAACAGTCTTCCACAGGCAGCGGGGTCTCAGCTTTCAGTCTTTCCCCTGCTACACTTCACCTTGGAGTCTACATTGCTGTCTTATGTTCTCCTCTACTCTGTTCTCCAGCTGAAATTTCTTGAATCCATGACAACCCCCAAAAACAAACAAACAAAAAACCAAAACCAAATCAACAAAAACCAAAACAAAAACAACAAAACAGAACAACAACAACAACAACAACAACAAAACCCCAAACATACCAATTTGGGATCTTAGTTTAAATTTTAAAATTTTAAATAAATAAAAGTATATATTGTACAGAAGTGAGCAAGAAAAAATACTTTCTTCCCAGCAGAAAAAAAATGAGTGGCAAAAGCACAGTCAGACAAATCAGAAGTAGTACTCTGAATTTTGAGGTTCTTGCCTTTGTCATGAATCATCTACAAACAAATAATATCTTTTCTCAAAAGAAAAAAGTACTGTGTTAATATGAATATTATTTAAAATATACAATTTTTGACAATTTAGAGCTAGAAAGTATTTATGAAGTATCTACTTTTAAATTAGTTCCTCAAAATCATATTTTTACTAAAGGTTATTACAATTATAGTTTCAATAGTATTGGAGAGTTTAAATAATGTGGTTAAGACTATTATATGATTCTATCAAACAGAGAATGTTAACAAAACTGAAAGGTAAAGAATTTTTTTTTACATATATATTTTGTTGTTGATTTACATTTCTCTTTAAACCTTGCTCAATAAGTTGAACAATCACTTTTATTATTTTTGGCAAACTCTTCAGTAAAATCCATTTCACTTAGACTAGGTCTTGCAGAAATCATCAACAGCTATAGGAAAAGAAACTTCTTGAATGTTGAAATAAGTTTTAACATTGAAGCAGGACAACAGCATATGTCCCAGTTTCTGAGACAAGAGAACATGATTTAAAAATTCATCTCTTCCACACATGATAGTGTGACAGAATGAAAAAGGTTTGACACAAAGAGGACACACAGAAAAATCCCTTCCACTACAGCAAACATATACATATAATTCATTTATTGTATTTTTATTTTTTCCTCCTTTCTGTGGATGGGAACGTAAAATTCATCACTACAACAACCTCCATGCTCTGTGGGAGCTAAGCGTTTCAGGTTCTCACTGTAATACGATGGTTTTACAACCCAGATTAAAAACAAACACCATTGTAAGGTAAAATGTGCAGATAATCTTCCCAAGAATGCCAAGGCAATGAAAGGATTAAAAAAAGGTTGATTTTATACGCAAGGACCTCTTTTTTACTATGTAGCACATTGGACCTTCAGGGGCAAAAGGCAATGCCCCGTGTTTTCCAAGCTTTCTTGCATCTTCTCTCTCTCTCCTCCCTCGCCCTCTCTGGCCCAAGGAGGACTCATACACGCCTGCAAACACATTCTCTTTCTGCATAACACAGAGAGAGATAGCTGCTCACAACTTCTCCCTTCAACTTCATCTGAAATGCAGAAGGAGGGGAAGAAAAAACATATAACCTGTTTGAAAAGGCTTTTTGCAGTTTTTCTAAGCAAAACAAGTTCTTCCATTACATATGCTTGCGCGATTGCACCTATCCCTACAGCCATAAAACGAAATAGTTTAAAAAAAATTATTTCCAATATTTATCACTAGGGAAAGCCTTTATAGGGGAAGCAGGATACAGTTTCTGAGTTTCTTCTAGAATTTCTCTATTTAAGTGCCCATTCCAGCACTGACATGGGAAGCAGTTTTACTGACACTTATGCTGGATGATCCACATAGCTTACAAGTAGTGCTTCTGTTGGAAAGATAAATAAAACAGTAAACCAAAATAGACAAAAGTATGTAATTTTTTTCTGTAAGCTTCAGCTCTTGCTTTACACTGAAGTTAATGTCATCATTAAATGTAAGTTTGAAGCTTGGGTGGAGGCAATGGAAGTTAAAGGCTCTCAGTACTTTGCAGGACAACATTGCATAATATTACAACCAAACATGATTTTTTCCTTTAATTCATATAACCCTTTACATCAATGTCAACATTACAAAGTCGCCTTTTTGTTTCCATGGAATGCAAACTGAACAAATTCTGCATATCCTGTCACATCACTACATTGAAACTCTTCTGCTTCTTTGGATCAATCCAAACACACTGATTTGTGACATGATCTGTTTTGAAAAGGTCTAGAATGAGTAATGCAATTGCAGTGCTTGTCTTCCACTGGCAAGCACTTAAATAACTGCACTACTGATGTGCAAAGCTCATCTCAAAAGAAGAAAAGTTTGCAAACATTGGTCTGAATACTTTTCTAAGCACTGATCTTGAGCTTCTGCTTCAAGGACTATCAAAGACTGTAATTTTTTTTTTTTTCAGTTTAGTTTGTCACACTGTAAAGAGAAGGACCGGGATTTCAGGTAATTGGACCATTATAGTGACAAAAGCCCTACATCAGCCAACATGACTTAAAGAAAGCAGTAATAAGGGTATTCAAATGTAGTGCAAACCACCTGCTAGCACACCAGTTTACTGCATTATTAACAGAAAGGCACAGATTGTTCTGATTATTTTTTTGTTGCAGAGAGAAAATAAAGCCCATGATACTGAACTGTGAATATGTCAGCCACGGAGCAAAATGTTGTGGAAGACTGGTTGTCTAACATATCATGTGCAAAACACTGCAAAAAAGAGTTAACCTGACCTCAGCCAGAAGAGCATTCAGCATCTGCAACCACTGATTTTGTAACTGCACAGCTCTCCAAGCATGACTCTACCTTTATCTTCAATGGAATGCAGGCTGAAAAATCGTGGCAGTCAGGTGAAGTTCCTGATTACTGGAAAAAGGGAAAGATAACCCCCATTTTTGAAAAGGGGAAAGTGGAAAGTGTAAGATCCAGGGAACTACAAACCAGTCATTTACACCTCTGTGCCAGGCAAGATCGTGGAACAGAGCCTCCTGAAAGTCACAGGAGCTTATTGGAGAATCATGACAATAAGTGCAATGTTTAAATCTAAAATGTTACACATTTTGAGCACAATGTTTATATGTAGATTATGTAACTTTTCAGGAGGCCATTATCATCATGTCATTTAAAGTACTTGCAGAGGGAGTGCATAGCATTTAGCAAAGCATGGCGTGCTTCACCCCCACAAGTTCCTGTGGTTGACCATGGAGCATTCTCCAGCCTTTGAAACATCCTACAGTAGCAAGTATTTAGGTAAGAAAGCCAGGCAACAGTTAGGAAGTTCCATCACATCTGTATTCACTCTTGTTCCCAGCAGCCAGGTCCAGGCAGCCAGAGATATTTAAGAATGTGCCTTCCTCTACAGTCAACAGTAGGTAGGTACAAAGCACCTTGAAATATTTGAGTCTTGGCCCAGTCAACCAAATCTGGACCAGTGCACTGGAGGGATCATTTTTTAAATGCTGCAGGTGCATGCATTTCATTTCCACACTACCTCATATCCCAACTTCACATCACAAGGCTTGTTGGTTGTATCTGCCAAGCTCTATGTTGTGCCCATGAGGACTGTGTTATCAAAGTGTGAATAGCATGTAGTAGCAGTGTCTCATGGCTGATACCTCAGATAAACAGGAAAATGTGAGAAATATTCAAATGAAAAGTCTTGTGACTTCCAGTGAGGTCTTGTTTTAAAACAGAGTTTGCAAAATGAATGCAAAAACTAGCCTAGAATAACCACATAGAGCCTCCAGAATTCGTGTCCCAAAGCCACATCATATATTTTGGTTCTTGTGTTTTGAGAGCAGTTTATTACGCATTTAGAAAACATACATTTTCATTCTAGTAATTAGCAGTCAGTGTTCACCATTTAAAGACCTCATGCTCAGAGGGAATTCAGAGCTGATGTCTCCTCACAACTTTAAATCTGCTCCTGGAGCTTGCATATGGAAGGGAAAACCCTGCGTTGTGATCTTAACAAGCTCCTAAACATGTCTGAGGCTGACTGTAATTTATCTTGATTTAGCAAGTCAACTAGAATAAAGTGTTTAAAATAACTGCTAAGTTATCCTTCAATTTCCAAAGGGCAATTTTGGTTCCAAAAAGTAGTGGAAATTTTAAAGAAATAATAACACAATAGGTTTTTCACTAGAATCATGACTTTTAGTGGCAAAAAAAAAAAAAAAAAAAGATTGTATTGCATATGAACTTAAACACTAGCATATGTCAAACTCACATTCATTTCCATGTAAATTTCATTCCATGCAATTCCATGATTTACAGAAAAAACTGTAATTCAAACACTATTAACCTTCATTTCTTTGGTACAGTATTTTGCTTGTAGTAAAATTCATTAATACAGTACTGTCTCTATAATTCTAAATAATAAAATATCTGAAGTCAGGCACTAAAAAATCTTGAGCTTTTATTTTTCTAGATATTTAAATTTGTACCTCTGTTCTTTTATGTTTTCTTTTAGACTTTTGAACCTGCATGGCATACATTTTCTAAAGATACTTTTGCAGCCACAAAAGAAGATTTTCAGATGTTTTAAAAAAACAATTGGTAGGCTTTCATATTCGCATGCCTCCAGAAACTTATTCTTTTACAAACACATCTAATAGTCTGATACTCAGTATGGCAATATCAGTTTGTTACACAGGTAAAACACTGTAAAACACCCGAAAGAAGTGTCTACATAATGATAATGTCTTGCTTAGATTAAAAAATACAAGTAGAGCTGGCAAAACTTTTCTCCTTTGGCATATGTCCAGGAATTGTAAGTCATACTGCGTATGGAGATTAACAATATTTTGGCCCTGCAGGGTATTTTCTAGTGTTTTATCATGAAAAAAAAGTGCCTTTCAAGGCTAGTATCACTGAAACAGTAAAATCTAGCCTTGCAGATTTGTGAAAGACTACAAGGTGATACTAACTGTCCTTTGTTTAATGTAAAAATTTTAAGAACACGATAAGTGAGGATATTTTTTTTTTAATAAGCAACTAAAAAAATATAATATAGGAAGACAAAGCACAGAAATGTGAAAATGGGTAAGCATTTCTATGTAGATGAAATTAACGAAAAACATACTCATTAAATGGCTGAGGATGGCTTAGTTGCCTGCCCGATCCACTACATAGGAAAGCTGAAAATATGCTTTTATTATCCATATTTATACACCATCTTGATAGCTTGAAATGTGTAAGTTATACTGGAGTTTCAACTGGACCAAGCAGCTCTAGGATAAAGCCTATATTAATAATCAGTATCAATTGTTTGGGAAATATGTGGGAGACAGGGTGTGTGAAGAACTGATCAGTTTCCCCAGGTTTTAGGGCTGTCTAGATTTTAAGAACTGTGAAAAGAACAAAGAAACACCCTTCTCTGTAGTTTCAAGAAAAATCTTTGTTCAAAGCTTTGTTCAAATCATCCAGTGGTTTCCAAAATGGGAACAAATTCAGCAAGCACTTGGATTTTCAAGGCAGGGTTTGCTACATTTTTTTGCCACAATGAACAGAAAAGACACAGAATTACAGTAGCAGCTTTAGTGAACTCCAGATTTCATTGCACCTTTCCAGGCTCATTAGTTCAGCTAACAGATTCTACTTGTTAAGAGACTCTGTGGGTAGCAACAGCAGCAGCAGCAGACAGTGACACCAAACCAGAGGTACCTGCAGAGACCATGGTTCAGGCAGTCTCCTGGGATGGAGATGACACTGTAAACCCTGGTAACGGAATGTTCCGTTTATTTTCAATTTATTCACATTTCATTATGATTTTCTTTCACACATAGGCCAATTTCACACCTCTCAGGCTTGCCTTTTGCACCTCAAAGGAAACTGTAGAATTATCAGTCATACGCTGCTTCTACTTGCATTCCTTTAACCCCCATTGATGCAGGGTCATATAGCTGTGAGGAGAAAAAGATGCCCTTCATGTTAGCATCCCTCTGTGGAAGATTTTTCATTCGTTATTATATTTAGTCATTTTGAGCAGTAATAGAAACTGAAATTTTGCCTCCTGGAATACAGTGGCTTAAACATTTTAAATTTTTTTTGCTGGAGGGTGATGCTAACCCTTTTGTGCCTTTTTTACTCCCTTCTTCTCCTAGTCCAGTATCCATTTCCTGCTATACTGCATAATGAACATGAAATGTATTTTTGACAACCAACAAAACCTCCAAGTTCAATAATGAAGGTAGCAATAGATGCATAGCATTTTTTTTACTCTTCTACTGAACGTGAAATCTGGTTGATTAAAGGACATGGACTTAATAAGTTCCCAGTGTAGTACAAGGTCAAAATGTGTGGGAAAGATGTGAGGATGTAGCAGAGTCACCTACACGAACTTTATCACAGTACAGGCTGCCCTTAAAGAATTAGAGAGTCACAAAATCCTGGAATGGTTTGGGTTGGAAGGAACCTTGAGGATCATTTACTTCCAACCTCCCTGCCGTAGGCAGGGGCATCTTCCGCTAGACCATGTTGCTCAAAGCTCCATCCAGCCTGGCCTTGAACACTTCCAGGGATATGTCATCCACAAGTTCTCCAGGCAACCCATTCTAGTGCCTCACTAAATACTGGATTTCTTTATTCTAAAG
The DNA here is from genome assembly GCA_038380795.1 of Pyrocephalus nanus. Taxonomy (NCBI): domain Eukaryota; kingdom Metazoa; phylum Chordata; class Aves; order Passeriformes; family Tyrannidae; genus Pyrocephalus; species Pyrocephalus nanus. The sequence goes on from CM076260.1 coordinate 102,227,514, forward strand.
AAATTTAATCTAAATCTTCAGTTTGAAGCCATCCTTGCCTATCACTACATGCTTTTGTAAAAAGTCCCAGTAGAAAATCACTAGACTAAGTGATCAGTTTTTCCAGAACTGGATCAGTTAGCAACTTGAGCAAGCTTTTGCTTTGATGGTGCACTGGGAAAAAAGTTTTAGCATCTCCAGACAGTAAAAGTGACAGTGCCTAGAGAATATATTTCTGTATTAGTAGTTCTTGTCCTTCCTTGGGCATCTGTGTCAGAGACAGAGAGCACAAACTTTTTGTGTTCCTTGAGCTCTTCATGGGAGCTCACCTAGGAGCTGCAAAACAGATACAATATCACCCATCAAAAAAAAAAAAATTACTTCCACATACCTTCTCCGCATTCACAGCACTAGCTGCTATGGAGAAATTTAGGCTGCTCCTCCTCATGGAGAGTCATAGCAAATATTGTACTACAAGAACTGCACATTCTTCTCCCCATGTAACAGCTGCCAGCTGATAAGATGTTACAGTTTGGGGGACAGTGTCACTATTTCATGTCAGTTTGTATACTATAAAATAGCACTGCAGAGTAAGAAAGGAGAATGCAAGTGTATAACTTAGATAAAAACCTTTTCATGGGAAAACAACAGTGGACAAACCACAGTTGCTTTTACAGTACAATATTTTCTTACCAACTTCCTTCCAAAAAACTGAAACAAAAGCTGTTGCTACAGGCTGCATTGTATAATCAGAACTTGTCAGTTTGTTGTCCCCTGCTGTCTGCGGCTATTGCCTTTTCTCATGACGGAGAGAGAATTCATGATCCACCACCCAGATTTCCGGGACATGTCATTCAAGAAATTGGATCCATTCCTTTCGCTGCCAATGGAACTGGAGCAAACCATGTAGACCAACCCTGGAAGGGAAATACAAGCCCAGACATTTCTAAACATCTCATTAGCCATCACTGCATCACTGGGACCCCACCTGTAAACAGATACGTCTGTGTGCTACAGTGTCCAGTTTGTAACATGGACATGAAGACGTCTCCTACCTCACAGAGACATTGTGGAATTTATATATATATACTAAAGATACAAATTGTGCTGTTGATCCTTACATTTGTTTCATGTAGCAAGGCTGAGATAAAATCAACATAACTGAACTTTATACCTATGCACAAATCTCATAGTGTGTGTAACAAACAGTACAGCACTAATGACTGACAATCTTCATACTTTTTTCAAGTGCTTATCTCTATGGTATCTGAAAATATTGCTCAGAAATATGTCTTAGAGACTTCCTTTTTTCTCTCATTTTATACTTTTAAAACCACAGGAAATAGCTCATCTGGTTTGTATGCTTTGGGTTGTTTTTGTGAATAAATGAGCTGTGTGAAAAAGTGACAATCAAAAACTGCTAGCTCCACATGCTGTTTTCAGAGTGAAAAGGCACATGGCCAGTCTGATCTCGTACTGAACTGAATTTCATAGTAATATTTTTGCCTCTCTGAGGTATTTGCTACTCACTTGCATGAGTTTTCTTCCTGACTGACAGTTTCAATTTTAAAGCTGAAAATCCCTCTCAGGAAAAACCTCCACAGAGATTTTAAATATCAGGATAAAGACCTTGAATCAGCCAGCATTTTCAAACTTTGAAGGAGTGTACAGATCAGAACAATGTGGTGATTTTTTTATTTTTTTTTTTTTTTTTTTGGTGAGAAAAAATGGATTTCTCTCTTTGAAACTACTCAGACTATTTTCAGAATGTTAGTGTTCATTCCTAGGCATAGAGAATCCATCTAATCAGTTCTTAAGGTCAGGAAAATATGTCATAGTGTGTCCTGCACTGTGTTCCAAAGAATAACAAGTAGACCTCTGTTTTGTCACTTTTTTTTAAAATACTGGTATTGTTATTTGAGGGATGGGGTCCTGAGTAACTGTTTCAGATTTTCCCCCTGTGATATCATAGATTCATTTAGGTTGGAAAAGATCTTTGGGATCATTGAATCTAACTGTTAACCTAACACTGCCAAGTCCATCACTAAACTGTGTCCCCAAGTGCCACATCCACATGTCTTTTAAATATCTCCAGGGTTGGTGACTTAATCATTTCCCTGGGCAGTATTGGAGAGAAATGAAGCAAGATGGTGGTAAGACTGCTCTGTGGTGGGAGACTGCATGGTGGAAAACAAGTTTTCCTTTAATATTCTAATCAGTCAATATTCGCTAACCATGGGTTGAATTATTGTGTCAAGTACATCCATACAGTATGTATGGATATATGAACTCATTATTTCTATTACCTAAAATGCTGACAAGTGCATGACTTTCCCACCCCAAAATCTGATTACAAAAACTTATTGTTTGGCTCAGCCTAAAAACCTAAATCCTTTGTTACTTTGGGATTAATTGTTCATGTACACACATGAACAGTCACATGCCAACCACAAGGCAAGTGATCCTGCAACTGTGTTATTAAACTACAGGCATTAAATCCTAATGAGAAATAGAATATCTCAAAAAGGGCTGTCACATTGCTCAGATCAAAGTTGTTTCCCACTCTTCTAATCCCAAAGTGGAGGCAGAAAGTTTGTTTCTTTACCCAACATACCATGTCATAACTGCTTCATGGACATGCTGAGAACTGTCTGAGGACATGTCATTTCAAATGATCACTTCTCATTTGAAGAAAGAGAAAAAGTGGTCGCTGTTTTTATTATAATCAATTTTCTACCAATTGGAGTTAGTCCATGAAAACAAAGGCTTATTTTACAGCAAACAAAAAAATGTTAATAGCTAAATTAATAAAAAATGGGACTAAAATAGGAACTCTCTTTCCTGCTGCTACAACCACATTTCTAAACTGGATATATCTGAAATGTAACTATCATGCATTCACTTTACCATGTGCTTTCATTCTGACAGGTCAGTAGTTTGACAGTGACCACAATTCCTTACATTGCACTTCTCTTAAGCTTTACATCTGTATGGTATTATTTTCAAGATGAAATAATGAAGTAGGAGGCATTCAAGTATCTGGTGTAAAACTGCCAATTTTTACTTCATAGAGCTACTGCCCATTTCAGGAAACAGAAAAAACTGATTTTGCTTTATAAATCTTAATGGTTGTAATTATTATCTTGAGCTCATGCAGTCTTGGCAAGTTATTTACAGTGAGACACTGTTCTTAAAGATTCTCTTTTGTGTCCTGAAGTTTGCAAGCAAACAAATAATTGTCACAATCCTATCTCTGCTTTGATAGAATTGTAAGAGTAAATGGGGTTAAATTCTGCCTTAGCCAAAATCTCCTTAATACAAGGTACTTGCTCTTCTAGTCATACGATAGGTGGACAGTGATCCTGTCTTTCACTGCGAAAAACATCTTTTATTTATTGCTTTGATATCTTTTAAAAGTCACAAGTGTTCTTGATGAACACACTGGTAAAAAAAAAAAGGAAGGAAGGAACCAAAGTCATTCAAACTTCATCTTAGAGAAAAAGCAAGCCCAAAACACAATGCTTATCAAATTACCACAGTTACAATGCAAATATGTAGCTATCTATAAAAGTATCACTAAGAGAAAATTTTCCTGTACTGATTTATAAATCTCTCAGATTGTAACTACAGTGGTTATGTTCTCTATGACAATAAAGGGATAAGAAAATGTTAGTAGAGCTGGCCAGAATGAGATGCACCTTCTAGACCTAGGATGAAAGTCTCTCAGACATCACAAGGAGCCTGCTATACCAACCCGCCTTGACTTATCTGGTGTTTGGTGAGCTGGAAATGTCATTATCTGAGGATTTTCCTATGGGTTGCATTTAGGAAGGAAAATTAGAACATAGACTACGAAAAATTGTCTGAAAGCTCAATGAAAATATAAACAATAATTTTTCAGAAATTCTAAAAATAAAGGCTATGAACTACCAGAACCATATTCAAGGGGAAACGCTGATTTTTATCACTTGGTGTCTCCAGAGGAAAACTAGTTACTTTTCCCCAGAATAGCTTTTAATCTGATGCAATTTAGTGGTAAAATAAACTAAAAATTCTCCTTTATTACAGATACTAGACTAGATATTGCATCCAGTTCTCATTGGTTTGCCATAATCCAAGGATTTCTAAAGCCAGAATACCCCTTGATGCCTTCTGAGATGCAACAGCTCTCATCACTCAGGCAGCACTTAGGTGCAAATATCTAGCACCAATGCACAGCTTCGTGATCCATCTGGAAAACTGAACTATCATTAAGACCATTCAGAATTCTGTAGAAAAATGAATGACAACCAGGTTTCAGCAATGGAAACATCCACTTGTCTCAGAAATCCAGGTTAAAAATAAGAAGATGACTTCTGGAAGGTGTTGACTAGGAGTGAATAGCAGAATCTGACTCTAAAGCTCTGAATCTTTACCCTTCCTGGTAACTGATGAGACTCCATTTAAGGCAAGGGAATAAGAGGGGTTTGTTTTGTGTTTTTTGGGTTTTTTTTGTTTGTTTTTTTTTTTGTGTGTTTGTTGGTTTTTTTTCTTTTAACATTCATAAAACTTTTAAAATTATTATTTTCATCTAACTGTGCTTTATTTTTATCTGACATCAGTAACTCAGGGAATCAGTGTATTGTCTTTCTTTTTACTTGTTACTTTTTAAATTGCAAGTTCCATGGCATTTGATAATAGTAAAAATGCAGAAATGGAAGAGTCAGTGGGACAAATGACAGAGACTTTACTGATGGTGAGAAGTTTACCTTGTACATAAAAATGGTTTGAAAGTTCTCAGTTACCTGAAAGAGCTCAATCAGCATTTGGTGGCTGTAATCCCTACAGACACAGAAACTTGAAGCAGTGAGAATATTAGTCCCTAACACTGAATACTGAAAATTCATAGGCTGCTTTTAGGATGGCACTGAATTTAGTTGAGAGGCAAGGCTTGATCCAAAAATTCTTATTCTGACATATGATGAATAATAACATTTCTTGTTACTTTACCAGGAAATTCTGTCATGAACTGCCCCTCTTTCCTTCCTAGCCTCAACATATTTTCACTACTCAGAGAACTACTTGGTTTACAGACAAACACCTATGAAAATAAGTCAGAAAAAACATATCAGAGCATTGATTAGTGATAGTTCAGTGTAAAAGCAGTTCAACAGTTGCAGAAACATTTTCAAACCTAATGAGCTTACAATACAGTGGGCAACTAGATTTTTTGTTATTGCTACAGCACTAATAATGCTCATCATGAACAAACATTGATAGGCTATTTACACTTTGAATACTAAATGTCACCCTTTTTGTCCTACATAATATGTGGAAAATGCTCACATTTTGGTAAAGTTGAAATGTGTACAGAGTACAGAGTGGGGTCAAACTGATGACTTCTTTAGTTAAGCCACCACCAGTCCGTCACATGGACACATGGAACTCCTGCCTTTCTCTGACTGTGCTAGTGGATATGGATGCACAAGTTTCAAAATGGCTTTGTCACAGGCAATCATTAAGACTTTGTTCTGCAGGATCATACACTGGAAGTATGGCCAGCTCTTGCTTTGAAGGTAAGCTCAACTTTCTTTTTCATGGGGTAAGGTTAACATGGTTTTGATTAAGTTGCCATTTAAAAATTAAGCTTCACAAAAGACCCTTGTTTATTTCAGTACAAATTTGACATATGTATGGTGAACTCCTTCTAGCACTCAAATTTAGCTAGATTCTATGCTGGTATTATTAAATCCACCTTCCATTTTCAATGTTGTTGATCTTAAAAGACATTGATTATCACTGTCAAGGCTGTCTAATAAGAAATTGACCAGTGTAAGCAAGTCATTCAACCTCCTTAAGATGGAAGTCTCTCTAAGAAACTTTAATAGAAGTTACTCCAATACTAATAAATAAGTCAGCACACATTTGTAACAATGTAATTAGATACAATTAATGATTCAGAGGCATAATGTAAAGTTTGTCACCAATTTCTTATTAATGAAAGACTATCTGTTCTTTATAACCTAGGTACTCAAGTAGATATCTATCTCCACCTTTTTGAATATATCACCTTTTAAGTGTGTACTTATACCTGTACAGACACGTCTTTAACAGGGTAATTATGTCAAATGCACATAAAAAGAACAGAAATTTGTCATGTTAGCAAATAAATATATAAACAGTTAAATATGGACTTTAAAAAAAAAATCTGGAAGTACAAAATACAAAGGCTAGTACCTATAAAGAGAACACTGACCTTATTAAATGTTATATTTGTTTAAAACAATTGTAACCAATTCTACCAGTCTAAAGGAAAACAAGACCAAATGTATAAAGTAAAAGGAGACCTATTTGTTTTATTCAAGTGGCTCAGGGTGTAAAACATTTGAGGTCTGGAAGGGAGAAAATTTGCCTTAATTAATCTATATTCTAATATTTTAGGTGTCCTGTTCTGTAGACGGCTGATTGAGAACCAAGATTACAACTTATGCCAGAAGTATCGATGTATAGTCTTGGGGATACTATTTCAAAAAATATCACCATGTTTTCTATAGATTATACATTTAAATTTTGTATCCCTCCTGCAGCTATTTTCAGTTTCTGAAAGGCTAAGAGTTACGTTGAACTCTAGGAAAACTAAGGGTTTGAGCATATTTTTTCTACTTGGGGTTTCATTTTTTCCTTCTATAACTTTATGGTTCATTGGGGAATGGGTGGCATGGCAAGTTGTTTAAATGTCCTAGCATTTGAACTAAGCAGATCAGTAAATGCCTAAACTGTCAAGCAAGACTACTATTCTTCATAAATAAAATATCTCAGTGCTTGAAAGGACTGCTATTCAGCACTCACAAGTTATTCTCTCCCCATATACTCAGGTTTGCTTAAGCAGGGAAGAGACTGCACAGTGTTCCACCATGTGAATGAGACTGCTACTGCGTAGGAAACACTGAGCGAAAATTAGACAAGCTGTCCTGCTTTTAGTAGGATGAATATTCATCCCAAGGGTTAGTTGGGGCAGGTTCTATGCTGTATATTCAGACTCCACCATTCTGCACCCTAACTATATGATGTACACAAGAACGCTGTAGCCTATGGACAATGAAAAACGTAATATGCATTTTTCAGCCACAGGTACATCGCCCTATAGATGGGCACCTTATAGTGGTGTCTCTCACCAACACATCCCCTTTAATTGAAGGGTTGGCTCATAAAGAGTTGCACTCACAGATGACAGAGAGCCTGGAGACAGTCAAAGGGACTCAGAAAAAGGAGCCTGTGGTGATAAGCATAATGTGTGAACCTAAATGAAGGAGAAAAGTTTAAAGGATGAAAGAAGTCCTAGTTAAGATTTGTATAGAATAGTAATTGCTGAAATGTCTATTTGAAGAATACATTCCTCACACAGAAGATATCAACAAGGCTAATATAGCATTTGCAACCTTATCCCAAAGCAAACAGAAGGATCTATTTTTTTTGTTTTGTGATGTTCACAGATATTTATGTAGCAAGAACTGCTATCATCACAAAAAATACCTCCTACATGGCATAATACACAGACTTTTTTGAAGACTACTGATGGTAGAAGTGTGTCATTCTTGCCCACATATTTGTATACAGTGAAAGAACATATGCTATCATATTTGAAGAGCTGAAACTTCCATTGTTTACATTGTAATTCCTAACAAAATATTAGAAATCCAAAATTTTCAATGTACTCCATTATTCAGATAATTATGTATGATTTTGCTATAGTTGGAGTATCTATAAAATGAGTAAGGAACAGATTTAATTTCAGTATGTTACCATGGATCCTGTATAAAATGCCAATATTCAGGATGATTAAATATTATTTAAGTTGAAAACTATCTCTAAAACTTAATTTAAAAATAATTTATAATATCTAAAATAAGTTTAGAAAGAAAACTTTTAAACTTTGGTTAAATACTTACCTTCTATTTTTTATTAAATTCTGTGTTATCTAGAAAATACACATCTCTAAGATGTGTTTCTGCACACCCTGTGTGAATATTATTGTACCTATAGTAAAAAGGAATTTATATTTGTGCTTAAATTAAAGGTATACACTGGCAGTTACTTACCAAATACTAAACTTCAAGCAGGGCCTTATAATCCCATGGTAGGAGACTATAAAGTACTTTCCTCTTAGCAAAGAGACAGACATACACTCTTTGTGTGATCCTGCCAGGATCACACAAAAACATGGACAAGAAGAAGGAAGCAAATTAGGCTCCAAATAAGGCCTCACAACCACTACTTTCCAATTCAATTGTTATTTCTTATGTCTCAGATGATCCAGGTAATTGATTTCAGGGCTTTTTTCCGCACTCCCAATTATTTTTAAAAAATGCCTAACTAGATAAAAACACTTGGTACTGTTAATTGCAGTTTAGTTTTCTTAATGATCTCATTTCTTGAGTCATATAATAAACTGAAGAGAGAGAGCTTTTCTTACATGTAATCTGCAAGCATGGCATTGTTGCTGATAGGTAACTGAATAGTATTTTTACAGCATGCATTTTAGATACTGGCAATATGAAGACCTTGACTGCATCTTCATAAAATTGTAATTCCTTGTAAAACCAGTGTGTTTTTACACATATAAAGATTATATATGTAATATATCTATCCCTTTACTTACTACTTTTTGAGTGTTCAACACCTGTGACCAGAATTTTGTCTTGAATTTCATCTCTGATGTAGGAGGAGCAGCTTCAAGCAACCCTAAGGACACTTGAGCTGGCACTCTACAGTGAGGCTTTCCATACACAAAGGCAGCTCATGGCAGCAACCTTTCCACCAGCCACCCAAGCTCTTGGGTGTGTGTAAAGGACGAGCAGTGTCATGACTGGTTACAATTCACTAGAACCTTAAATAATCCAAGTGATATAGAACTTCCCTCAGACTCTTTCTACTTATTCTGGGGATCCAAGGAGCACGATATTGCTCAGAGCTACATTTTAAATGGTATTTAGATATTGTAAGACTTAAGTGGGTGCTTAGTGAGGCTAATAATGTCTTGTTGGCTGCTGAAAATCCAGGTGTTTCTGTCTTTCAAACAAGTAAAATGGTGAGCAACTATGAAAACTCACCGATGCCCATTATGTTCAGAAAATGAGTCAAAAAGTTAACAAGCTAAGAGACACTTGTCAATAGAAAAGTATGAAATTTGTTTGCTTAAGCTGGCAGTTATAATAGACATTTCTGAATCAGATGCTAAAGGCAACCATCTTGGGGAAATTTGTTGTCATGTATGGCAGGAGCAGCATGACAGACTTGCAGAGGGAAATCCTCTGCCAGTTTAACACTCACAGCAAATTTGAGAGGAGAGAAAATATTAGTATTGAATCTTTTCAAAGCATTTACTTGCTTAACTCTTTCTTCTTTTGAGTGGCATTCCAGAACTAAAACAGTTTAAGAATGCTTTCAGTGTGTCAAAAAAAAAAAAAAAAAAGAAAAAGGAAAAGTACCAGATTTCGTTGCTAAGACCATGTGCCACCTGATCTCTTGGGAGAAGAGATTAAATGACATGACAAAGAACACTGTACAGTTTCATCTGAACTTCAGAACCCAGCAGCTCTATTTTGCAATTTCAGATAAGTACACCCAGTACTTTCTTTAGTTTTAAATTGCTTTTCCACGTTGTTTAAACTACACAGGGAGCAGATCTACACTGTTCGCCTACATTCCAATCAAAGTCAACTGTAGTTCTTTCTTGCTCATTTTGTGCTGCATTTCTGCAAGCAGTGCACAACATATTCCTGGGTGTTTGATTGTATTATGTTTTATTAGTTGTATACATCGCTAGGCCAGTCTCAAACAATTACATAAAATGGTGCAGTAACACTTGGTGGAAACTACGTGTTGTTGAATGTAAGAGTTACAATGGTGATAACATAAATTATGTTCTGTATACACAACACTTGGTATTTGTCACAGCTTTACTACTTGAGTGCCTCTATTAGGATTAATATGTTTCAAGAAAGGTGGAATACTGCAGCAATTAATCAATTTTCCATAATTAAGGTAACCTTGATTTAAGCAAATTATCCTTAAAGCTCTCAAGAATCAATGGTTTAGATAAAACTGCTAAGTCAGTAACTCTGTGGTCTGTAACTGGATTCTTAGAGTTGATTTATGGAATAATTTCCATGCCTTAGTCCTCCCCCTGACACCTTTAAAATTAAAATTTACTTACCAGTCCATACCACTGTTCTACAGAGGACAGCCCTGAGAGCCACCCACCCACCTGTAGGGGATTCTCAAGGTCTAAGCTGCAGTCACCATAAACTCTGACTGCTGAACCATGGGCCGTACAACATAACTTCAATGCAGTACCATTTCATCCTCCTCCTCAAGTGTCTATTGAAAAAACACCTCTTTGTAGATCTGAACCTAAAGTCTTGAAAGTCATCAGCAAAGTTCTAGTGTAGATCAGGACCTCATAAAGAAATGGCATAAACTGGAGTGAGTCAAAGTGGATCTCCCACCAGGTAATATGATGGGAGCGTGAGCTGAGGGCCACTTTTTCCACAAAAGTTGTGGATGATGCACATACTTCTTAATATCTCTAAGCATGAGGTTTGAAATTGTCAGAATCATAATCCAAAGACATGAAGTCTTTTATTTCATTTAGCTTGCTTCAAGGAATGTGAAGCCTCATATTTTGAAATCTCAGGTCTTTCTCAATCTCGAGCAGAAGGCATCAGGTCCCCTTCTACCTGATGCCTTCTTGCCTCAGTCAGATTATACAGCATGCCAAGAAGCAGTTTTATGAATCTTCTCAACAATTCGACATCAAAGCCTGGAAACAGTTAGAGACGTTGGTGACATCATATATAGATGTGATGCAAAACTCCTAAGATTTTATCAGAACCCATACTTCAACTTTATTTGGATTCTAACACTATCTCTATATTTTATTTTTCTGTTTGTATCCAAATGTAATGTTCATGTCAAAAGAGCAAAAAAGCAGATGTCTCTTGAATTCAAATCTGTTAGAGATGACTTTGCCCCACTTGGTGTCTAACGCTGCAGAATGCGTAAAAATAATGTATATGTATTTTGACAGTTGACTCTAAAATGTATCTTGAAGTACTTTCCAGGAATATCCAAATACAGCATAACAAATTTAAGCCTGAAATAGGATTCACAGGAACAGATGTCAAAAAAAAGTCTTGGTTTGTCAGAGAAAATGAAAAAAAAACATCAAATAACAAGCTTTGCTTCATGATCATAAAGTGCCCCCACTCTTCTGACTGGAGTTCATCAGTGATTTATAAGAGGCACAATTAGCAACTGGTGCATACCTCTTTACAGGTAAACCCTCCCCTCCCCCTCAAAAAACAAACCAAAACAAAAAAACCAACCAAACATAGAAACAAAAAGAAATAGAGGAAGAAAATAAGATAATGAGTAGACAATGGAAAAGAAGAAAATATTTATATTATTTTTAGCTGAGTCTTGCTGTAAATGGAGGATCAACAAAGCAAAAAAGTGCCTCTAGGTAAGAAGAAAGGCAAACTAGCAGAATAGTGAAATGGCAAAGTGAAAAAGAGATCATCAGCTAAAGGTGTGAGACCAAAGCAGAATGGAAGCAGGCAGGAACATACTACACAAGATAAAGCTCAGCCACAGCACTGTAAGTTCTACGTATGACTGATTTTATAACCAAATTGAAAAGCCTGCTGAAGGCAAGACAAAATAGTAATGCTAAAATGAATGACTGCATTCTATAGCAAGGGAATCCTCTCCAGCATTTGTAGTCACACAGGACCACGCTTGTCAGTATAAAAGAAGATACCATTTTCCCATGTGACAAAACTACTGTTTGCATTTTAAATTTCTCTTCCTCTAAGAAGACATTACATACTGGGATCTGGCAAATTTAGCACAGTCCTGTTTAGCATTAGATATATTATTTAAAAAGCAGAAGATGTGCACACATGACTAAAGAAGTGCAAAAACTCTTCATGAGTTGTTCAGAATCTGAGTTCATGGCAAGAAGACCTTTTTCACATATCAATAATGAAACAATGATTTGCATGTGCAGGAAGGCATGAAAAATTCAAGTATTTCAATCAAAGATGGACCTAACTTGGTTTCAGTGTGGGAAGCAATTGGTAATCTAAGAAGTAATCACTATCTAAGCAGTTCCAGAGATTAGTAACCCTCATTGCTAGACAAGTGCAATTTATTTCTAATCTGAATTTCTAATGTTTGGGTCATGATCATCTGCTATGATACACATTGAAATACTTCTTAAGCTTTACTTGGAAAAAAAAAAGTTGGATATTATAGTACTGGAACTTAGATGAGTTAGTTTTAATTAATTTCTGCATACTTTCCATTTTCATTGAAATCAATGAAAGGCAAACTTTGACTCATGTTTCTTATTTCACAAGAGGTAGGATCATACTGACTTCTTTGTCCTTACTCACACACATAAGAGTTTGATTCACTGTCTCAGTTATAATGCTGAAATACAAGCATATGTTTGATTGCTGTTGCTACTATTTTGCAAAACTTCACAGCACCAAAGTCTTCCAACACTATGTACACTGAGTATATCTAAATTTCAGGCCACAGAAAACAAAGAATTCCAATACCACAGTGACCAGAATTCATCAAAGCTCATAAGGGCCTGCTTTGAAGCAGCTTATAGACACTGTTCACTTCAGCAAGCATTGAACACGGGAGTCAGGATATCAGTTTCTTCACAGAGACAGAGCAAGAGTGCCATTTTGACTTAATTATGACCTACTGCAGTAATGGAGAATTTGTCAGTGGGAAGAAAATCTTAATCCCCTGTCAGTCACTTCTATAACATTAGAAAAAGAAGTGTGATATAGCCCAGATGTCCTGTAAAAAAATTTGCTGACAGGCATGTGGCAGAAAAGCACAACTGCTGAGATTTTAAGTCAGTCCATCAAGCCCTTTGTCATTCTGCAACCTTGATATCTACATCCTGTCATAGCTAGAGGACTCAATATGAACCTGAATTTTCTTCATTCACATCAGTGGAGTGTTAACCTCGGTAATGTTAATCTAAAGTTAATGCTGTTACCTCCACTACTGATAAACAGTATCATCAACAAATGGACAGCCTTATACAGGAAACTTCAGCATACTCTGAAGAAATTATCTTGGTTTTCAAGTGATGTGGGTTTTTTTTTCAGATATAGTGTAGAATTACCACCTACTACTACAGTGTAGGGTTAATACCAACTACTTTAATATTTATGCTAAAATGTTCCCTGTCACCTGGGTTGCATGATGTGTCTGGGGGCTGTCTTTTTTCTACAGATATATAAAATTCAGGTTTCAGAAGCTCTTTGGCTTGTAAAAGGAGGAATAATAAATAATAATAATAATAACAATATTAATAATAATGATAAAAAAGCTATTTTGGAAGTTAGCCATTTTGTTTTCACACCTTTGAATAAAAAAAGTCATAAAATGAATGTCATCTTAGCAAAATTTTCAACACTTTCTGTCTGCATTCTCTCTAGAAATAAAGGAAGAACACCTTTCTGCAAGAGATTCTGGCACTTCTGTCTTCAATATCAGTAACTTCTAATGAAAACTGAGGTAATAATTAAAAAAATAGGGAAAATTATACTTAGTATTTTCCTGATTTCAGAATAAGCTTTGCATAACTTCTGGCCAAGCATTTATCTTTCTCCTTTTTCCAATCAAATTCATTCTAGTGTTTATTCCTATATTTGGATAATGACCAAAACCTGATTTTTAACTATTTTATTATCCAAAAAAACTTGTGAAAATCATGAAAAATAATTTTGCAAAAAGAGGTTATGTATTTAAACATAAATATAAGATGACTAACAGTTTAATATCCCTCGTTTCCTACCTGACTAGTACGTGGTTGGCAAATAAGTTACCATTTATCATTTGTAAAACTATACTCCTACAAGTTCAAAAACTACTCAGTAGTTAATATTTTCCACATGCTTTAAAATTAGATCTGTTACAAGTTAAAATAAAACATTAAAACTTAGTGTTTTCTCTGTGAAAACTTTGATAAATTTATTGAAAATTTATATTCATTAAAGAGAAATGCAAGAGACAGGGCAAAGTTCCAGCACACCAACAGAAGTAACAAATTACAAGTGAATTTGTGTAACCACATAAGTGGTTGCTTAGGTGTTTAAAGATTGATGACTAAGAACAAAAAGGATTTGAACTTTGAATAATAAAGTATCAGAGCACAGAACTGAATCTTTCCCTTTGGAAAAAAATAACTATAATGACAACTTTTGCTACCTTATAAACCATGAAAAACCTCTACAGTAAGCACGTAACGTAAAACAAAATTGTTAGATGCACTGCTTCATTTTTCTCACAGGCTATAGCATTGAACAGATGGTGGTCCACCAACAGTCTGACTGCCATTTTTCATTGGCTTTAAGTAACTCAGTGTGATGCACAGCCCAGTGAAGGTCAGCTGGTATGAACACAATTGCTGCCATGTTGAGGAACAACAACTAAAATACAAGCCCTGTAAGGGTTCCCCAAGAAAACCATGAGAACCAACAGCTGGAAAAAGGTAAGTTAAACATTCCTCACACGCCTCTCATTGCTAGAAAAAGTCAAACTCCAACACAGGGTGTTAGAGCACTCTCCCCTTAGATGTTTTTCCTGGGGACGTGTTTGAAGGGCTCTGGCTAAGTGACAAAGAACACCAAAGCCTAGAATGTCATCTGGAGAGTGGCTACTAAGGGACTGACAAAGGAACAAGTTCCCATGGGAGAAATGTGACTGCAGCCTGCCTTTTCCATTTCCATTCCCAGATGAAGCTCTAGAATGTCTTTGTCCCGTAACTAATCACAAACCTAATCCTGAGAACAGGCAAGACCTTAAGCCTAAAACCAGAGCTGCCCTGCATAAAGAATTCTTTAGAGAACACACCTTTCTTGAACCTGCCCCTCCCCTTGGCAGACCCTTTGCAACACAACCTAAGCAGACCTCTAAGCTTTTCTCTCATTCAAGCCCAGCTCAAATACTGACTGGGTTTAGTTTGAGTGAGAGGCATTTTCTAAAGCTCCAGTTGGATTGGGACTGAACAGGTGTTGCCAAATCAAGGGGTAAGCTACAATCACATCTCTTCTCCAAGAACTTCATTTGGTTTATACAGAGATATTTTTTCTAAGGCCAGTGGAAGGCACAGGGTGCCAAGAGGAGTTCTCCTTTGAGAAATTACTCATTAAGGACAGGGTTGAGGGGTTTATGCTGAAGCTTAACCTAGCCTTGTCTCTAATTGCTTAGGGTTTGGTTTGAGACACACACAGAGAGAGAGAGAGAGTCTAGAGCTCTAGTGTTAGGGGAGCTGTAAAGGAGCATCCTAAGGATGGGCTGGATTATAAAAGATTTGTCCCCTGAGAACTGGTTTATCTAGAAAAGATAATGGCACCTAATTGCTATGAACCTTCCTTATCTTCTAATTCTTCTTGCAGCATATCTTGAAGTTATCTTTGAGAGTTTATGTTTTAAGAGAACTTTGGTGCAGAGTACACAATTAGTTTACGTTGTAGTACTTCATTATAGAAACATAGTGTTAAATATTGGGATTACTCCTTCCGTGTTTTCCCACAAACTTTAATTTCCATACACAATTAGAGTTTCAAGGGTTGTTTAGATTTTGTTTCTGGAAAAGGAAAACATGACAACTGATGTTTCCTCACAACAATTTCTGAAAACAATTACTTTTTTTTTAGCCTGTATCTAGACGTCAGCAGTGTCTATTGTTTATCTTGTCAGTTCTTTATAACCTAGAAGGACATAAAACACACAGCAAGACTGATTAGAGGTAAAGACTCACAGAACTGTACAAAGAGGAAAGTTGCAGAAGGGAAGTGATCAAGGCGACAAAGTTACTGAGGAAGGAACTTCAGTGTGCCGATAATTTGTGCTCAGCAAATTTTTCTAGTTTTTCTAACCAGTAAAAATATGAAGAAAGTTCTCCCTGGCCCTGATGGGGTTGTAAGTTACACCTTTCTGATGCTATTTGCAGTGAAGCAGGCCCCCTAATATGTAAAGGCTACGGAACCATGGGAAACAAAGGCAACTAAATGCCCTCAAGCTAAAACAGCAGGTTTCCACACAACTGTAGATATGCCCAAAACACCTGCAGAATTGGTACCTGACATATTTCCTGACACAAAAAACTAATACAAAAAAAAAACCTGTCTCCCTGTTTTCTGGAGAGGAAAGGCGCACAAGTCATACCAGGCAACAAGAGAGGTGCAGTCTGAAAGTCTTTAGCTGTGTGAACAGCAAGGAAACAAGACTGGCCCAAGAACAATGTAGATAGTTCTGGTTCTGTTGTAATACCCTTGAAAACCAAATTCAGTGCCAGGAGCTGTGCCAGAAAAGTCCTCACAGATGATCCAGTGTGTAATATATTGTTTGACTGGCTTATGAATCAGCAGATGACTGACAAGGAGAATTGCCAAATGGATAATTACATCAGGCTCTGTAAAATTAACTAAAAATCAGGGAAAAATGAAGCCTGATAGAAGTCATTCATAACTTTTATCACTTGTCATGCAGAATCCATTAAGTACAATGCTAGAATGTATATTATTTTGCTATAAAAATGTTATAAAGATCAGTGTTAACTGCTGCTGTAGAACAACAGTGACAATTTGTCCTCCACTTAACCTTCTCCTAAGCCCTTGTCAAATTGATTCCAGCCTGTACCTTACCTGTGCAATGGCTTCCACATCATCAGGATGGGAATTGCAGTCCTGCTTTATCACATGGCCTGATGGGATCTACAGATGCCAGAGAATAGGTGCAACAAGATCTGACTATCAGAAGAACCTAAGCTGTGAATAGTAACTTCTGATTCATTATAAAAATTGTATTGTGCTAAAAGCCTAAAGTTTGTCCAAGATAGTCCTGCTTGCAACATTATTAACAATGGAACTGAAAATTCATCAGAGCCTTGGACAAGCAGACAATGGCCTCCACTTGAAAAATAACCATGGATTTGCTAGTATGAAAAAAATTTATTCTCTAACTCAGGGTCTATTTGAGGACCACAGTCTCTATTGTTGAAATGAAATTATGTTTTCTTTAACCAGCCTATGCAGAAGGCCTTCTTAACATCTCTCAAGTGGCAAAGTCTAGTTACAGAAAAATCTCCATCATGTGTTATTAAATCAAATCCAATTGTTCTACTTTTCCCCATATTTCATGCCAAAAATATAATTCCCACATTCCCTCCAACATTTGCTTTAGAGACATAAACACCTGCAGCTCCACTCCATGGCAAAGGCATGAATATATTCTAGAAAAATACTTTTGTTCAGTTAAACTTTCTATTATAGTTAGAAATTTTTGAGCACAGACTGCTTTTAAATAAGTTTTAGTATTTAAAAATATGTTTTTACAGGGGAAATAAAAGTAGAATAAAACCAAATCTATGACAGGGAGAAATGTTAGTGTGAGTGCAAGAAAAGAAGAAAAATGCTCAGTAATACTTACAAAAAAGTAACTGTTTCTGCTTATAGAGGAAAAAAGAGGTGTAGCACTAAGCGCCTGAATTGTACTGGTTAATATACTTCCATGTCTGTGTGCACTTGTATTTCATGGTCTGCTAAAAATACTCTTATTAAAGCTGTTGACCTAGAATGAAGTAAACTGAGCAATAAATAGACCTTATCTAAATCATAAATTAAAATACAGAGTTGATACACAGGGTTTCTTAATCCAGTGAGTGTGGTAAAAACATAACATAAAAACCCCTTACTTTTATAAGTAATCACTGTAGTCAGATCCTCACATGTGAAGTCTTTCCAGAAGAACGAAACAACAACAAAAAACCTATAACTTTTACAGAAGTTTTCTCTGAAATCAAGATGATTCATGAAAAAGATTGCGTTTTAAGTTTTGGTCCTCTGGAAGAGAATCTAACTATGCATTCATATTCTACATTACCTACCTTGAATCAAGCTTACAGGGAAGCAAGTGCTGAACCTTTGACTATGTCCAAAAACGATAAACAGAATGAACTAAAAAATTGCTGCTGAAGGCACGTACAGGGAAAAGAAAGTGGGAGTAGGAGATTGGTGTTCACACTACACAGCCTAGTGTAGATAATTAGAATTGAAATAAGCAGACTGTTATATGAAATAATTGTATCTAGTTGTAGCCAGGATGGAAGAAATTAAGTTATCGGTATGTACTGCTGGGGAGGCTGATCAAAAGGAAAACGTGATGAATCAGTAGGATTTGGACAAACATTTACAAAGTTGTTGTTCTCAAACAGAAGACGTCAATAGTTGGAGGAAAAAATCAGAAGAAAAAGCAATGCATTGCATCTTTGCAAGCTTTCTTATATGCATTTCTCCCCTTTTGCACCAAGATTATTTTCCTGCTTTGGGCAAAACTATGAATGCATAATCAACTTGATCTCTCTGTTCACACAAGAGTCTGAAGCATTGGTAAAATTACCTGAAATGCAAGCACAATGTGTTACATGATTTGATGATATGTGACTCAAAGTCACAAGGATGGGTTTATTATCCTTTTTGATAACTTAAGACAAAATATTCCTGTAATAAAAAGATATTAGCATCTTTATAAAATTACTTCTTATATAGAGTTTACTTTTTAATATATACACACTCCTTTCAGCAGTCCTTGTGTATAAAAGTATAAACAGCAACATTTTCTTCTTAGTGAACTAGTAGATTCAAAAAATTTAGATGGATTGACAAAATTAATGCATTTTTCAACAGCCTCAGTATTTTTAAGGTAAGCATTGGTATTATTCAGAAAGGTATTGTAGTGATTTCTTTTCGTTTGTTTTAATGTCTAAAATATTATCTCTGGAAAGATAATGATGGAGAAAGACATGAAGATTCCTTGCTCTGATCCTTTTCATAAAAATAAGGCTTGTTAACAATCTGTAGTTGTAAAGAGTTATAGTCAACAAATAAAAACATAGTCTTTCAGCAAATATTTTCCCTTTATTTTATGCTACTAAATTGAAAAAAAAAAATCAACCAAACAAAAATTCCTAGGATTTTTATATGTCAAATTCCATAAAATCAAAAATCAGATTTTACTGTCCTAAAATTTAAAAATATACAGGTATCTTTAAAGATATAACAACTGGTTTCAGTGTCAGTTGTCTCTTTGATATAGATGGGAGTTGTATGTTTTAAAATGTTTTGCCTTTTCTTGAACCAAGACAGCCTATTGAAAAATAAATAGAGAGCATTAGTGTGATAAATAGGCTTAAAGGCTCAGAGCAAGTGATCTATTTCTGAGTACACTTGAATTATTTTGGTGAATAGACATGTAACTATGCATTTCTGAGACTGGAGTGGAATGCTGTTTGCCTACCCCTACAGTAATTTTTTTTTCCTTTTTTTAAAAATGGAATGTTCTGTATTTCAATTTGTGCCCGTTGCCTTTTGTCTTTCGGAACTGGAGTACCTTGCGTCTCAAAAGCATTTTACTATTTCAATCCCAACTACACCCGTAGCCAGCTTTATAAAAAATTTCAGTGTGCAAACACAGTCTAAGGTTAAATAGCTCCCACACTGGTATTTCCCTTGACATATATAATCATATCCCTCCTTCTATCTGTGTTTTGCTAAATCAAACAAGCCAAGCTTGTTTACTCTCTTGCAAAGTATTCTTTTCTTTCTCTGATCATTCTGCTATTCTTTGTCTGCTCCAGTGTGTATTAACAGTTCTTTAATGTGAAAAAACCAAAACTACACATAATTCTGAATGAATTTGCAGTGCAGGATAGTACCAACACTTCACCTTTTCTAAAAGGCTATTGACTTGTGCATTTACATCTGCAAAATGATGAAAAATATTAAAATTATTAATATACATATTCTCCATCCTAAATGCTATATTCATTTTCAATCAGATTAGATGATCAGCAAGTTCCTTAGTGAGAAAGAAAAGAGAGAAAGCAGGCTCATTAATTCTGCTTTTCTAGAACACAGAATTGTATTCCATTCTACATTTATCTTTACACCTTGCTTTCTTTTACCAATTGTTCCAAAATCAAAATAATGTTAGAAGACTAACAGATCTATGATTTCTCTAGATTACCCTTTTTCCTATTATTTTCTTAATCACACTTGTCCTGCTTCAGATTCTGAAATGGAAAAATCTGAAGAGGACTTTTACTTATATCCAGCATGACTATTTCTTTTCAGTGAATGATTCTGACTCTGTAGAATGAAGGTCTTAATTTAAAATTTTGTTTAATAATATATTCAGCATTCTAGAACCATCTATGTAAATTCCAATGAAAATTAGACATAAGGCAGCTTGTCCTTATTCTTACAATTCTTTGAACAACCCTACAAAACCACCAGGTGGTTAAATGACACTGACAACTTTCAAAGGAGAGGAACCTCCTAGGTATTCCCAGTCCCTCCTGCCCACAAAACTTGCATGTCACCTCAGTCTCCCCAGCTGAATTCAAGCAGAGTATTGCTGAATGCCATGTTTCATTACCCGCTGTGGATGGCTGCTGTGAAACATCATTTTGAATCATGGTTAATCACCATCTGCTTGACCATCACAACTGTGTTATGGAGCTATCAGATGGCAGCTACAGAAAGTACAAACGAGTATTTTTCCTCTACTTACATATTAATGCCATATTCTTCAGAAAAACAAAACATATTTGGATCCTGTAATTTGTTTGCATTTGCTTTTATTGTACTTCTAACAGGAAGTTAACACACAGCAGACAGACTTAGAACTGTGCATTTTATTTCCTTATTAAAATACCACACATTTTCTTGAGTTTTACATAGTTGTGCATTTCTTTGCAGAGATTACAGACCATTATAAAAACAGGTAAGGAGGATATTACTATTATTAATTATGGAGCTCTGATGTTTAAGAAGGTTGGTTTTTATCCATGGTCAGGCAGGATGCTGTGGCATTCTCATATCAAAACTAAATATGCCAGACTTCTGTCATGCTACTTACAAGCTTCTGCATTGTTTTCTACTTGAAAAAATACTCGAAAACAATGGAAATCTAAGCATGAGTAGAATTTTGGGTGTCCTAATTTAAAGCAGAGTGCCTTTGACTTCTTGTGAAACCATGCAGTGAATGTTAATCCATTTCTGGAGAAAGTCAAAATAAATATTTGTCAGTCTTCAAAATCATCCTACTGGCAACAAAGTGATTAGAAGAGTTTTTCTGAATAATACATATGTATCCAGGTACACAGCAGAACTTAATTGATGAAATGTAGAACTAGATGAGCATTAATCCTGCATTTTTCATTAACTCCCTTGTTCATTAACCACTGACACTCCTTGGATCAGGCCACATTTTACTAGTTTTTCAGATCTTTCAAACAGCCATGACATAAGTATTCATTTCTAATTCTACCACCATAAGACAGAGAACTTTTCAAGTAAAATTACCTTTCTTAAACCATACAAAGTATATCAAAAGGACAGTAAAGAAATACTTATTTAATGCATTCAGCACTTTAAAAAAACCCAAGCAGTTAACCATGCTAGAGACAGAAGACTTTTGAGGTTTTCCTTCAGTACAATACCGAGAATGGGACATAATCAATCCTGTAAACAGCAATGAATCCATGAAAGATTTATTTTATTTATTTATTTAAGGTATATATGACATGTGTGGGCAACTAGCACGAAGTCATAGCTTTGCAAGTATTTAATTTGTAGGAGTATTTGATGGATAAACATTTAAAAATGAACTGAACATAGAGAGAAAAGCCAGAGATTAAAAGCTTAGAGGATACTTTTTCTGCTTGTCAGTACCAGAAGTCTCTTACAATGTTTTAGTAGTGATTTCACATTAATGGTAATAATAATTTAAATTAAAGTGAATAGCTAAAATGTAATTGTTATGTATAAAATTTATTTATTTTTTAAATTTACATATATATTTATACATAATATAGGTATATATGAAAATAGATTTCCAGACATAGGATAAACTTCCATCTAATGATTTCTTGCCCATGAATATTTCAGTGCAAATAAGTCTCATAATCTCTATCAGTGACCCTGGCACAAGATGTGTACTAATGGAATGTGTTGATTCCTCTCATGAGGCATCATGACTACAGAAAAAAGAAAATGTTGGCAACAGAAACAGCAAGAGTGGGAAGAAATTTCACTGTACAAAAATGTCACAGTCGTCAAACACTGGTAACAAATTTTTCCAAAAATTTTTATTAATAAATTTGAAATAACAGACAAATTTAGTGGCCTTTTATGAACAAATCTAATACCAAAAATTTTTTTATTTGTCAATCTTAAGTTGCCATTTTATGTCTGATATTTCTTATAACCAACACAACAAGAAATAGGAATTCTGAATCATTAAAAAAAGAATAGTTACTATTTATTTTGATTATTTCCATGTCTTACTTTCAATCAATGAATACAGTAGTAATAAAACATCTTCATCCCAGTACAATCAGCCTCCTTTTGTATCAAAACATCAGCTACATGTTTCAGAATGGAAGAGAAGTATAACTAGATCCTTGAGACTTAAAAAAATTATGTATATTTTATCTCCAAACATTGGAATTAGAATTGGTGAGTATTTTTTTCTTACTGATTTTTTAAAGAGTCCTCTGAATCTCTTTCAAGTTCTACTTGATTAAACTAAAACATTTGATCACCCATTTACCCTCTTTTCTGATTCGAAGGCAGTAGGAGCTACATTAGTTCACAATTTCTGACTTGAAAATTTTGGGCAGTTGGTAAAACAATTTTTTTTTTCACATTTGATATGTAACAGATGTGGACCAGAATTCTCATGTAAACAAAACATTTCATCATTTTTTGTTATCTCTATTCTTAGAAGGAGCTCTTCATTATGGGTTGAAATGAAGGGCAAAACTCTTATTTGAGTTCCATATTGCCCAGACAAACCCTGGAAAAGACAGAATAAAATAAAGCCACACCCACTGAGCACAGACTGAGCAAAAGAACTTTGAAACAACATTCTCTGTTTTGCCCCTTTGGCAGACTGGGGGAATTCTGCTTATTTTAAAAACGTGAAAAATAGTGATTTTACTGCAACTTTTCATAATTCATTCACAGCTTTGTAGTGGAAGAAATAATACCCAACTTTTCAGCATGTTGTCTGAATCTCAATTAGAAACACTCATAAATGGAAACAACCAGCACAGCTGAAATCTGCTTTTTGACTGCAATGGTTCTACAATACCCATACAGTAAATATTAACTGACTTATCACATGAAAAACACTCTCCCTAAATTAAGAGAAGTTTAAGAGTTAACTATTACAGCTTTGTGAATTCCCATGCAACTGCAAGGACTTTGGAATTTTTTAAAAAAAATTACAAGTTCTCTGATTTCGAACAAAAATAACTTTTCTCAATACTCTTTTAGAGCTGCAGTGAGGGATAGATTATATCCATTTGATTAGAGCAATATTTTCCTTCCCTTGAGACTGACTTCCTGCACATCTTTTGCAAAATGATTCATAGGACTCAGTCATTTAGAATTGCAAATGTGGTATGGGACTTCTTGTCAGTGTACAAATGGGTGCAGTTACATTTAAACAAAGAAAGAAAAGACAGAAATCATACCATGGAAGGGATTAAACTTCACTCATTCTAACCATCATAACTCCACTTCTCCACACTGATTCATTGTTGTGATTACTCTAATTAAGCAACTTTACTAGCTTAGAGGGTCTCTTAGTTCATACATATGTTATCAAAATACATCTTGCCTATCCATGGTAGCAGAAACTGGGACAGAAGCCACTCTGGCTCATGAAATACACTACAGTTGGTGTCTGCATTGCTACTGCTTGAAATTTTGTTGTACAACATATTTAGCATGCTTGAATAGTTAACTTGGAAGAGCAATGTGTAAATGTCATTCATGTGTCATGAAAGCTGAACTTAATTATAGAGTAATTGCACATTCGATACACTGAAAGTGAAAGGAAACAGAATTTCCTTGTACTTCCTATGAAGCAAGCATGTATTATTCATTTACTTAGTTACTATACTGATGTTCTTTAGAGACATTATCATTTTGCTTTAAGGTACAATGAGTAATTTATTAAGTAGTGATGCAGATGTTTATAATAATGTTTAACTGAAGTTCTGAAATGAATCATTGCAAAGAGCACATGAGACTGACAGACTAATTGATGGCCAGAAAAGTAGGCAGTTATTAACGTTGGGTAGGACTGCTTTAAGGAAATTTGTGCATCTTTCCAGAACTCTAAGTAGAGATAATCATGAAGTATCTGTTACTAAAAACTAATAAACTAAACAAAATAAACAACCAAATAAACAAAAAGTCTCCTAAAAGTTTGAAGAAAGAAATCTTAAGATACATGACTGAAATAGAGCTTTGCTTTCCATATAGTCAGTGTCAACTACATGGCACTTGAGTGCTTTGACTCATCCTCTGGAAACTCCACTGACTGATAACTCCATAGGTCACTGACTCAAGCACCCATTTTTGTTTCAAGAGCACTAAAAGAATAAGATTCTTTTCCGTGATACACATAAAAAAATACTTGTATTTTCTGTGTTGCCAGTTTTCTATCCTAAACCACGCAGGCTTTTACAGACACAGAAAATTTTCCAAAACTTCTAAACAGTTTTCAGGATGTAAGAATCTCTCATATCCCTTTGGAAAGATAATTCAGTTTTGGGCTCACAAAACCAACTGCACCTCAAAGCCTAACATTTCAAAGGTTAATCACAGTCATTGAAAGATTCACCCAACAATTTGCATTCAGCAAAATAACCTGTAATTAACACTATATCTTTTAATTAGATATGGCTTGATTAGCCAATATCCTTCAATAAAAATGTCCAATTAAATTATCAGCAGTTAGATTTTGGAAATTCACTGGGCTAGTCTTGGGCTGGAAGTAATGCTTAGGAATCTTTCAGAATTCACCTAGTATTTCTGAGGCCATGACAATTCTTTTCCAGACTATATGAGGTGAATTTTTTATAAATTGCCCTATTTGGATTGTCAAGTTTTATTTTAATGTCTAAAGGAAATAACTCATTTAACACAATAACAAGGATTTATTACAGCCTTTGAAGGACTAAACTAAGCAGAGCAAGCAATTGAGTGTGGCTTTTGTGCCTTTTTTTTTTCTTCTTTATTTTTCTTTTTTTTCTATTGTCTTGATACATATGCAGGGGTTCTCAGTGTTCTGTATTGACTAATGAGTGAAGCATCAATTCAAGCATACAGAATAGCTTTATGCATTCAACAGCAACACACTCAGGGGATCAATTTTAGAATTTCTATTCTGAAGGAGCACAATCATATATGTACAGTTGTACATATGACTAGATACGTATACAGCCAAATGCAGTTTCAGATGAGAGCAAGTAGCAGAATGATGCACCAGAGAAATGACTTTAGATTTTTCAAAAACAATGGTGAATATTTAATAACCACTTCTACATGAGTTAAAAATTAAGAAAATGTGATGCCAGTTTAGCTTCTTATTATTAATTCATATAATGTGAATAGCTAAGGACCTAGTCGCTTTACACCAGCAAGGGTATAGGACAGAGAACAGACATTCACTTATCAAGTTTCCTTAAAACTGCAGAAATTCCAAAATTGCAAATGTGATCATGCTTTCTTACAGCTGCTAAATTGTCACAGCTGATGTATTCCTTAATGATACGAGTACAGTGAATTACAGCGACTGGCACTCCCTAGTGCTCACTGGTTTCTTGACATTCAAGGACAGACTTGAAAGCATCAGACAACGGGGGGGTGGGGGATGAGAGCTGGGAATAGTGCTATATTCAGAATATTGCTGCTCTTGAAATTTTATTACAGATGTTTCTCAGCAGTGCAAATGCCTGTAGCATCATATAAGTATACAATCATGCAGCTACTTCAGATTTGTAGTTTTCATTAAGAAAAAAAAAAGCCTAGTGGTAATCTCAGATCAGCAGCACTAGTAATAGAGAAGAGCTAATGAGAAAAACCAAGATGATATTTAATATTACTGCTGCATTTGGCCTCTCACTTTCACAGAGAGGTGCTAATCCATGGATTATTAATTTTTGTGGACAGCAGCTACAGCACTCCAAACTACAAATTCCACCTTGGATAGAGAAACATTGAGAAAAAGTACAGCAGAAGAAAGTCTACCATAAACCTGAACCCCCTCTTATACAGGTTACCACTCTAGCCAAGGCAACCGCAGCTCTTAACATTCCACATCAAGATGTGGGGTTTTTAGGCTATAACTTTTAAAATGGATTTTGGAAAGACAGAGGAAGAAAGACTTTAGCAATTTAAACCAGAACTCTTCCAAAACATGCTTAAGACTTGATATCAAAAGTACATATTTAGTAAAATTCAGCTTTAGTAACATGCAAGTATTGACAGAGCATAAGATTTATCTTACAAGACCATGCACATTGAACACCTTCCCAAGACACTGATTTTGCCTGTTGGTAGAGTATATCATGTCATATGGATCATAATAACACTATGTAAAAATGTATAGTTAATTAAAATCGGTATTTTCCTGATAACACTTAGTTCTTACAGTTGCAGGTCTCCATGTGCTTTACAAGCACAGTGTTTCCGCTTAACCAGAAGCAAAGACCAAAACATAGAGGAGTAACAAAGGGACCTGGGAGTTCGGATTGACAGGAAGCTGAACATGAGCCAGAAGTGTGCCCAGGTGGCCAAGAAGGCCAATGGCATCCTGGCCTGGATCAGGAACAGTGTGGCCAGCAGGAGCAGGGAAGTGATCCTTCCCCTGTACTCAGCGCTGGTGAGGCCACAACTGGAGTGCTGTGTCCAGTTCTGGGCCCCTCAGTTCAGGAAGGACATTGAGGTGCTGGAGCAGGTCCAGAGAGCAACCAGGCTGGTGAAGGGACTTGAGCACAAGTCCTATGAGGAGAGGCTGAAGGAGCTGGCGTTGTTTAGTCTGGAGAAGAGGAGGCTCAGGGGAGACCTCATCACTCTCTACAGCTCCCTGACAGGAGGTTGTAGCCAGGTGGGGGTTTGTGGTCTTTTCTCCCAGGCAGCCATCAGTAAGACAAGAGGGTATGATCTCAAGCTCTGCCAGGGGAGGTTTAGGTTAGATATTAGAAAGAAATTCTTTACAGAGAGGGTAATCAGGCACTGGAATGAGCTGCCCAGGGAAGTGGTGGATTCTCCTTCCCTGAAGGTATTTAAGAAGAGGCTGGATGTGGCACTTAGTGCCATAGTCTAGTAACTGTGGTGGTAGTGGATCAAGGGTTGGACTTGATGATCTCAGATGTCCTTTCCAACCTGGCTGATTCTATGATTCTATGAACATAGCAAGATAGCTCAATATTCCAGTGGGATACAGAACTTGTATCTTCAGGTCCTACTGTACTGCTGAAGCACTTAAACAATTGCTCTTTCTTAGACTGCTGCTTAATTGCCTTCTTGTGAATGGTTTAAATGCTTCTTCAAGCAAATCCTATTAGCATTTTCTTACAACAGTGCCCTATCATCAGGAAAATTATTCATTTAACTACATACATGATGCAAAATTCAGGGCATTTATTACCTGTGTTAATGAAACTTGTGACAATAGGCCCTTCATGTTATCTTCCATTCTGAGTACTAGGAATAAAGTAAATACTGCAAGTGGTACATATCGTTTTCCTTAAAGGATCTATTTAAAACACAATGAAAATGACAGGGTTATTTGTTGGATATATTCACGATGATGAAAAAGGCAAGAAAGACACATAAAAACAAGAATTATTTTTAAACTTTATTACAGTTCTTTTTTATTTCTCCTTTAAAATTCAATACTTTGCTCCTTTCAGAAGAGGCAGCATATATATATAGCTATGATACCTTCTTTAAATGGGGCTTATAATTTAGAACATAAACTGAGACTACATGCAAAATGCTAAAAGATTCCATTCAGGATATTTAGAGGACCAGCATATTTCTAAGCCAAAGACAAAACTTCAAGAGACTAGTTTTACTCAATATTTGCCAGAAGAGATGCAAAAGACCCTTTTTCTTTCAAACCTCCACCTTTTTCTGAACCAGTTAAAATATTTTGACCTTGATACTCTTAATTAATAACCTTGCCTTATAGAGATGTCTTCTCACTACTGATTCCTCCCATTTGGAAGCCCACATAGAAAACACAGTCTCTCAACAAACTTCTTGCTTTATATTGTGGCATTTTAAGAATGTCTTTATTTCTTTAGTTTACAGTATTTTATCATCACTACAGCAAAAATCCCACAGAAGGCCATAGCAACAGGTTGATTTTGTGGAGAGTGATCAGTCATCCAAGGCTGGAAGGAACAGTGAATCCCAATTTCATTTCAAAATCTAATGAAGTTGGCCTCTCAAATCCATTTGATGTATCTACTAATATTAGACTTAGATTGAAATAAAAGATTTCTTCCTCAAGACCTGTCATGATCATTTAACTCAGAGATGTCTAGAATAGAGGAATGCAGGTAAAAAAAGGGAACGTAGTAACATTTTCAATGACAGAGAAAGGAGGAAATAATCTTTGTCTTCACACCCACGGCAGACTGGGACAAGAAAACCACTGTTGATTAGATGAAAGACACAGGATACAAGATACAGGAAGGGGGGATTTGATTAAAGAATAAATCAGCCCTCAATGATAGAGATAATGAACTACTGTCAGAGATTTCTAGTGGAAGTCCCAG
The DNA here is from genome assembly GCA_038380795.1 of Pyrocephalus nanus. Classification (NCBI taxonomy): domain Eukaryota; kingdom Metazoa; phylum Chordata; class Aves; order Passeriformes; family Tyrannidae; genus Pyrocephalus; species Pyrocephalus nanus. The sequence continues at coordinate 102,256,216 of CM076260.1, forward strand.
AGTCACTGTCTTTGTCAGTTTCTAAGAAAAGGGTAGCCATTAATAGCAATAAGAATGGAAAATCCATCACAAATGATATAGGGGAAATATTACCATGCTAGACTAGGTGACCCGATGTAGTTCCTTGTAGTCTTATGCCCCAGCAACTTGTACTCATATAGCACATATTATACTATCAATCTAGTCATGCATTTCTCACAAAAATAGTTATGGAAAGGCACATCAATAGACAAATACAGATTTGAAATTAAGTAGAAAGATTGACTTGGCCTTATACTGGTATTTGAAAAAAAAAAAACTCTATTAAGGTTAATCTACTTTCCAAAAAGTACTGAAGCATTTGGGGTGATTTATTATTAAAGTCAACTCTGGGGATTGAATGGTCGTGGTAGGAGCATGTGTTTATTTTCCTTTGCAGCATGCATTATTTATTTCCATTAAGTTTACTTTACTTTCATAGTACTAAGCACTTCTGCTTTCTGAGATATATTGTCTTTTTACTATTGGGACATCTTACCCACTGACTTCATTGACTATTTTATCAAGCATCAGATAGAGCCATTGTATAGTCTGCAATCAGTTTGTAGTCAAGTATCTCAGGATCTTCTCTGAGCCTCAGTGTCATAACAGCTGCTGGAGAACTGCTTTAGGTTGCACACTGCATGGAATAGAAAGAAGCTGGAATAAGAATGGGTATTATTCACCAAACTTTGCTGATTTGACTATTCTGTTTTGACTATTCTTCTTTGGCTTATTTCCCATATCAGAACTGAGTAAGGAGATAATACAGTGCTACTCCGACAGCCTCTGCTAGCTGGAAATGCAAGCGTGTTCTCTAGAGGTCATTTCTATCCCTTACTGTAGGCATAACTACAGCTGTATGTTCCAGGTGATTTAAAAATAATTATTTTAATGAAATGGGTACAGCTGATGCCTCCTCTAGCTCTTCACATTTGAGAAAGTATTGCATCATTTAGCAAATACAGCAACTAAAGTGAAAAGCAGTTGGTTATGATAAGGAAACAAACCAGCACAAAGAGCTATAATAATTTAGCTTGTGATTGCAAATAGAAATAAGTAGCTGAAGGCAATGATTGTGAATAAGCTTGTCATTTAAAACAGAATATCCAATTGTCTACTAAAAGTAATTATTAGCACGTTTCAGGACATATCCTTCCCACTTTTATGGCCATATGGCGCCCTTACATGCACTCTGAGCACATATGACGTCTAATTCAAATTACCTCAAGCGCTTACATAATTTTTTTCTATGTTCAGAAATCTGTAAGATTCTTGTCTGGATAAAATGCCATCTTTTCAACACCATTACTAGAGAGAGCACTGGGAGCAAGCCAGAACCTCTCTCCTAGCAGATTATAGTTAGACCTTGCACTGACAGAAGGTGCAGGTGCAATAGCTCTTTTCCCCAACTCTGCTGCTGTGTGCCAGACTTTAGCAGCAGCTTAACACCAGATATTTCACTTTACCAGGAGTCTGAGTTCTGATTCTGAACATTCTATTCATGAGTCCATCTAGTGGATAGTATAAGGTAGCGTATTTCTACACACACATATAAGCACACATATGTGGTTCTCTAAATTCTTTTTTCATCTATTATAATTATAACAGTTCCTAAAAAGATAAGATTTTGGCATTGATTTTAATAATTTTTTATAGAGCAAAAATTACCAAAGATACTAAAGTACTTCTCTCTTCCTTAGTAGCTGGCTTGCAGAAGCTAAATAAAAGCTCCTTTCTTCCAAAGGGCAGAGTAGCCTGGGAGATGATGTGAATTACAGGAAACAATTCCTTCCCTTTGTGAATGATACTGACTTCTCAAAGGATTCCCAAAGGATTTTAGCAATGCTAGTATTCTCCAGAGCCCTGCACAATCTTCTACATGCTACTCTCAAAGCCTTCCTCAGTGCTCAGAATACACCTTAATCAGCTGCAACTGATCTCTAGAATCCAAGGGTAGATATATTTAGCAGAGAGTGCAAATTCACTGGGTTCTCCCTCTGACTTAGCCATCAAACAAGCTCTCTGCCTCTGTTTTCCTCCTCAGGCTTTCAGACAGGCTCACAGAAGGTTCTCTGTACTGGGCAGCAAGTGTCAGAGGACACCCATAGGGGGAAAGAGTGGAGTGCTGTGCAGGATCCATGGACCATCCAGAGCTCAGAACAAGTGCACCTCCCACAGATCTGCAGATGCCCCAAGAGAGGGCAAGTTCTTGAATATTTTCTTGTTTGAAATCTAAGATCAAGTGGCATATTCAAAACATGTCATTCAAGTTAGAAGGGATATACACTGGCCCTTAATACTTCCCCCCCACCCCTCCCTTTCTATAGCAAGAAACTAACCTTGCTGAACGCTGAAGTTCCCTGCAAATTCCTGTGACCAAGTCAGTTTCTTAAACTACACCATGGTTTTGCTGGTAATATATGAAGGCCATCAAACTCGACCAACCAGATGCCAGTTCAGAAAAGTCTTTTTGCAGACATACTATCAATTTGATACAAACAACTTTAAGCTTTTAAACAAACAAACAAAAACAACCCCACAAAACAAAAACAACTCAAAACAAACAAGCAAAAACTCAAAAGCAGGTCACATATGACTTTATATTTGCAGAAAAGTTCCATTTTTTTTCTGCCTTTGCACAGTAGAATCCTACTGTTAGCATCCAGTAATTTTTCTGTGAATACATTTTTGTTTTCTTTTTTTCCGGCTATTCTTTTCAGGCTCATCTTGTTTCATGAGTTTCTATTACTGGAAGCAAAAGTCCATTATACTGGTTGTAATATAAATATTGGTCATTCACACTATAGGAAAGTTGGTTAAAAGCTCTACCAGGTCAATGAGGCACATTGCATCCATTGTATACTTTGTTGATCCTTGGCTGAGTGCTTCAAGGAGATGAGTATCACGTACTTCAGTTTCCCTCTCAAAAATACAAACACTCATAACTTTCAAAAATTTTTGAAAGAAATTGCCTTATTATTTCTCTTCTGGAAAAAGCTGAAGAGGAATAAAATTATTCCTTTTCCGCTCCTGTTCCAGCCTTGTCTCTGAACTCTAAATATTTCCTGCAGCACCATCTGCAGAACTATCTAGTTGGAGATTAGAGTTATATAAGGGCAAAGATAAGTGTTAAATCTAGTATGCTACTGAAGGATGACAGTAGTGCTATCTCTGCAGATAGGCTAACAGCCACACTTGATGCATGTAGTGACTAATTTATCAGTTTGTGTCCAGACAGATGTATCATATATGTGGAGGTAAGACTTATCACTCTTATAGATGTTTGGCTTGAGGTTTCAGTAAAACTGAAAGCCCTTTATTAGTATGATCAGACATTGTTTTTTTGAAGAAGAACTTCACTTGGACTTTAATCTTGCCTGTTAAAAAACTATTAGTTAAATGTAATGGCATTTCTAGAATTTCAAGGGAGGAGAAGTATCAGCTGCCAGTAGCAGGGGGTACACAAGTTATTTACTATATTACATGCTGTTTTTTATAGGTCTTGCACCTGGTTTCCAGCTGCTCCTAAAAAAGAACATCTTACCAAATCTTACCTACTCCTTTACTTGCAAGTCAAGTTCCTCAGATACACAAGGACATGTAAGGTGGCACCATCTTTAAGAATCTAGATCCATTCCCAGATTACCTGCTGGACTTGCTGAAGATAAAAGTATCTCAAATCATCATTCTTTTTTACTGCTGGTAGCAGCCATTTTAAAATACATTCTCCACCTAAAAGACACTTTTAACTCTGTAGGTTCATATCAGCAAGAGCAGATTACACTAACAGGTCCTACATTGCTATAAAAATTACTTTTCCATTTCTACTTTCTTATGATTGCCATTCTGACTTTAGTACTGAGTTCAACTCATTTTAAATCTTACCAAAATTGTTTCACTTTAAGAAATGAAAGTAAATTAGTACCCAAAGTAGCTCACTGACTCCGTTAAATGTACTTAATATTACCCTTACATTTCCACTGGTCTTAAACATAAGCCCATTGCTAATTTGTTTACATGTAATATTGTAAATTAGTGTAGATGAAAGTGGCATGACAATTTCAGTAGCTGATAAAAAAAAACCTTGCTCCAAATGCTGTAATTTTTTTTATAGTTCTTTTTGTATTATAAGAAAGAAAGCAAAATTCTATTGCTTGTCAGAGACCAATCAGAGTGAAACACTGTTTATGATTCTTTAATTTGACTATTTTAGAACAGATTGCCTTTTGATGTTTGATTTCTACTTCTATTTCTAATAGAAATTTCTCACGCAGCTAGTTTTCAGTGGAGTTTGAAAACATAATGTGAAGTATTGTTCTGGGTTTCTTTCATTCACCTGCTCAATGTGACTTCTGGAGCAAAGCTAGGCAAAGTCACAAGTGTTGAATGGAAAGGGCAATAGAGACAGATGAGGAAAAGTGGTCATGATCCTTGAAGTGGTTCTGTGACACCTTGATCCTTCTCATCTATGGAGCACCTTCTAGTTAATGCTTGCTGAGAGCTATTGTCAAGTGGCTGAGTTCAGTTTTTCTGAACTATATTTTGAAGTATATTTTACATATATTATAATGTCTTAGAGCTATAAAACAGAAAATAACCCTCTGTAGTGTCAGTATCGACTCCTCCCTTGCCTATGGAAAAAGGTGAACTACTAATAGTATTGATCTTCTGCTCTTGTGGGTCTGATCTTACTGTAAAAAGAGTTTTTCAGTGTCACAAATGCAAACTATACCCTTTAATAGAAATAAAATGGTGGAACCCTGTAGGAAAAGAATATGGACTAGCAGACGATGAACAGGACTAAGAATAATACAAGCTAACAGGGGGTAGGAATATACTGTGAAATCATTAAACAGCCATCACTTACAGATAACTTCAATTGCTCTCATACTCAAAATATCATGCACAATGAGTGAAGCATGAGAGAAGTTAGGTTATCCAAGGTACATATTGCAACTGTACAGATTTGTAAAATTTTAGCCTTTATCAAACCATGGAAAACCTTAGTCTAAATTCACTAATTCTAGAAAACTTTCACTATTGAATTCGATGAAGGGTTTAAATTTTTTCCACACACATAAGGCAACCATGAACATTTATTGGATACTTGTGAATATAAATATTTATATTTATTCAAGGATGATGTTTACAAGAACAAAAACAAAGAGAAGGAATAGGATGCGATAGATAGCACTATCATGCCCACTTCAGGCGATGTCTGCTCTTTTAACTGTGAAGTTCTACAGATGTTCGGGAATTAGAAATTAACTACTCAGAACAAGAGTAGTGCTAAAGCGTGGCATTACCTAGTAAAATATTTGAATTGATTTTTAATAACTATTTAATAAATATTCTTTCATCTGGTATCTTAGATAAGCAGTTTTCTGGAAGACCTTTCATTAAAATTGTCTTATGGTCTCAAATGACTAGAGTTCATAATTGTTTTTATCACATTCCAGCACAGATAATACATACTAAGATATACAAAAATGGAGTAGAGTTCCTTTTCATGCCTTCTATTTGATCAAGAATAGTTTCACTAATACACACTGTTGTTGTTATTTTTATTTTGTGCTTTAAATACTACAAAGTAATCAACATAACAATCTGCATTTGACATAATTATTACATTTTTCAAAGCAATTAACTTCCCTCAAAAAAAAAAAGAAAAGAGAATTTTTATGTAAGACAAGTTTGACAGATATTTTACACAGGAAAGTTTATACAGGCCAGAATTTTCTTTCATATTCAACAAAATATACTCAATTTGGACTGTTAGATTTTTAAAGCTAAACTCTGTGTGAATGTTGGTCTGAGTAAAACAATGGTTAGAACCAAGCATGCATATTCCTGGGTAGATGATTTATCAGACAACCAGTAAAGCTCTTCTGAATGTTTGCTACAGGCAATTTAGCTGCAAATGAGTATTTCATTTTCTCAAGTGTGTGTGCATTTCTCTGGAAAAGGAGACGGGCATTGATTTTGGGCCTGTGTCTGAGTGCAGACATGGGAGCAGAGGGAATCCTGCCAGCTTTGTTAAATAAATGTTAAAATACATCCTAAAACAAATGGAGGGTGGGGGGGAGCAGCTGGGAGGGTTTGCTACCTCTTGTCAGTACTTTACACAATTTAAAAAGGTGTGTTGCTGACATTCATAAATGTAGAAAACTGTCTGAAGGCTTCTTTAGGAGAACAGGATGGTTTAAACAGACTCTACAGTTTTTTTCTCATTTGCTTACATATTTTTGCATTCACAGAAACACCTTTTAGTTGAAGTGACTTGTCTCAAAATTATTTCAATATGAGATTCAATGGCTACTGAAAAATCTCATTGTAGTTGGTTCACAGGTGGCTGCATTGGAAAGGAACAGGAAGGGGACAGTGATGTTTCTTCTTTGGCCAACAGTATTCCTTTAATTACCTATCATTTTAGGAGTTTATTAAGTAACCTCACACATGTGCCAAGCCAAGGAGTGTTAATTTCTAATCAAGAAAAAAACCTGTCAAGTACTGTGGTACTTTGAGTAAAAGAATAAGGACAGTGGAAATGAAGATTAGACATATTATTTAAATAAACTGTTTCTACCTGCTTAAAATTTTACAGAAATGACAAAACATTGTATGAAAAATGAATGATCTGACACATTCTCATGTACAGACACCCTTCTATTCTTTTATCTTTATAAATTATAGGTTATTAGAAATATGCTTTGCTCATGCAAACAGGTCTTGCTTTGATAAGGAAAGCAGGTACCACAAACAGATAAATGTGAATGAGACCAGCACAATCAACTTGAGTTGGACACTGAAAGCCTTTTAAAGTACTTTAACAATCAATACACAGCTCATCACCACTTCACAGCTAGCACAAAGCCTATTAGGATAATTACTATTCCTACTTTACTCTTACCCAGAGACATTGTACTTCACATTGCTGATCCTAAATATGAAACTTTCCTGGCTCCCTTTACTCTCCCTCATCTCAGAGTATATCAAACCAGAAGATATATGATTCATGAGATTTTTGATTTTTCACAAATTACCAGTAAAGCATATTCATATGAGTACGATGCTGGGGGAACACAGGGAATAAATTAAGTCACATATATGTATTCATATACCTACCATAACTTCAGCTCACATTGCAGTTTTATTTACTGTGGAGAACTCTGCCACAGCTACCAGCACTACTATAGCTTTATCAGTGCTGGCAGCCCTGGTGTAGATGGCACCCCAGCAGCTGTCAGCAGCATCATGTCTATGAAACCAGCTCAGTGCCAATCTAATTAGCACAGTGCTGAAACAGCTGCTAGTGCTGGAGAGCTGTGAATATTGCAGCTCATCCTACCACTAATGTCAGTGGAGCTGCAATAGTGGGAATGTTCTGTAAATGTTCCCCAGTGCAGAACAAGCCGATGCTGGCAGTGACCTGGATTTCTGTCCTTGTTGGACATAATACTTCTAGGAAGGTGTCAAACTCAACCCTGTAATTAAGGACTCCCCATCCTACATGTTTTCTTACAAAATTTGAAGTCCTATGTTTCTGATGACAGTCTCCTTCCTGTATCTGACTTTAGCACTGCATATGATCCCCTTGGTTTAAAGAGAACTGTACAGACAGGGCAACACATGCAATTGCTACTCAGCACTGAAGAGAATCTTGTGAAAAGGGCAAAACTATGCTGGTAACAGGTTCCAAAAATCTGGTTTTATCATTCCTTAATGAGTGACAAAGGAAAATTCACTATTTTTAGACTACTATAATGAAGTACAGTTGCAAAAGAGGACACAGACAACCCTCAAAGTCTGATGCCTCCCCTCCTCCCTTGGATTAATGAACAGTAATAAACATTTTCCCATTTTCTGTAGTGAACTGCATAACATCAGTGATCCCTTAAAACACTACTGTGAAAATTTTCCTCAAAATCTCTCATTTATTTTTCAGTACTTTAATGAAATAATAATAGAACTTTCATTTACCTTTTAAGGGTAGACTGGACATGTGCTCTATCCACCTCCGTATTTCTCACTCAGCAGCAGTACTAGTGTTTGTGAGATCCTTACCCCTACCCCATCCCCAAAACACCAGGAATCCTATTCTGGACACAGAGTGAAATCTCCATTCCAGTACATTAAGAATTAAAAGAGTCTGTCCCCAAACATAGCAGGCAGTGCAGATGGCCTTCTTCTAAAGCTCCTGCTGGCACAGAGTAGTGGCAGATTGTTCAAAGAGGGATAGATTTGGGGAGCAACAAAGAAGCCAAGGATAAAAGTGACATCCAGCTTTGTTCCATGTGCAAAAAGGAAGTCTATTATGAGCCGCTTTTGTTTCCTCTGTTGTAGGAAGCAAGAGATTTTCAAGGACTGAAGTTTAAAGACAGATGCTATTAAAAAAGTAAACATTATTTTTCTTCTCTTGGCTCCACAGAAATTAGGAGTTTTAATTCCACTGAGATTCCTTGAAGAGAATTTTTAATATAAGGCTCTGATGGTTATGCTTCTTCACAGATGTGAATACCTGTAAGGTTTGAACCCTCATTTCAGTTTTAATCCCTTAGTGGACCTGTTGTTCCTGAGAAAACAACAGGTTCTTTAAGCTCTTATCTGTGGCAATATTTGAGTTCCTGTCTTTATATACATAGAAATGATATGCTCTTTTCTGCTTGCAGTAGATTTTAATCACAGTTTGCATACGAGTGTATGGATTCATACACAAAAATATAATCTACTTGTTTATGTCCACACTCACTGAGCCTCTTGTTAATAAACTCATGGAAAAGAAACAGAGAAAATGGTGCTTTTTGCCTGTGTGACCTGCAATGCTCCCACTGTGCAGAATACACGGGCCTTGCATTCTGTATGTACAATGACCAGAGGCCTGAACCCAGTGGAAATCTAGGCACAGCGATAACAGAAATACTTGTATATTCCAGCATCACAGTTTTTTATTATGATGCTCAAATCAGAATCAACTACAAAGCATTGTGTTCACTGGGACTTGCACACCTCTCAGCCTTCTATTCCATGATGCTTTGAAAGTCACAAGAAAAGATTATAACACAAAAATGTGTCTTTCCTCCTATAGCACTTACTGCCTTTTAAATCAAAGCTAATTGTTCTTGTTTTGTTACATCGACATTTAAAAAGCAGTAATAGTCTCACATTCTTCACAGAACCAGCTAACTGATGCAATGTGACAAAAGGCTTTTTTAAAAAAAATTATCTGAAGTTGTATCTTTTGTTGATGAAGATAAATATTGCCTTAGAGAAGACCATAATCGCTATTTAACAGCCTACCACAATAATAAATATGACAGGACATGAAGCAGAACACATATTAAACCGCATCTGCATTCAACACCATGGCTAAGCAAATGCAGAGCATTGCATCCATAATTCATAAATAAAGTATATCCACATTGTTACTCTGACCAAAGAAAAATACCTCTTATTAAGACAAAGAGCATAGAAAAGTTATAACCAAAATCAGCATTCAATTGTGACATCTTACACATCAGGAAAATAGCCATAAAAATTCCTTATTTCAGGAGCAGTCTCATGACTTGTCTGGTTCTTTCAGTTTCACTTTGACCAGTTCATAATTTTTCACTGTTACTTGCAATTTAACCCAACTTTATTTTTAAATACCCTTTAAATACATATTATATAACTTTCATTACTGATTTGATATGTTAGGAAATATAACCATATTTGTTGCTTGCATGATATTAAGTTAATTGCATGTCAAATAGATTTACCTATGATATAATTAATAAAATTTAATGAGGATTCTTTTTGTATTTGTATTACAGCTAGCTTCTAGACAACACTGAAATGTCAAAGCAAACTAGGTTTTGGCTTTTTTATTGTCAGACTTAAATAGAAATATCCTCCAGTAATGCTGAGAGTTGATTTAACACACAATCTGCCAGCTAATCTTTATGATAAGCCAAAATGTGGTAAATGAAACATATCTTCAAAAGTTTTCCTTGTCACCAGCTTGTATTTTGAATTAATATCCTGATTATAAATGTCATGATTCAACAATAAAGTCCAAACAGTACAGTTAAAGCCTTTTGTTTCTTTAGGGAGAGGAAGACAACAACATTCTAGCAATTTGGTCACCTATGCTGTCATCATGAATGCAGGTAACAGAGTTTATTTAATAATTTCACCTTTTAAGATCAAATGTTCTGGATTCCTTGGGAAAAAAGAAACTGAGCTTATACAAGAGATTATATACCATCATCCTACCGTACTTCACTTTCTATTTGTTCCTGCACTCTGGAGCACAAGTCAAACTCTTGGTTAAGCATCAAGCCAGTTCACAGCTCCTGTAACTAAAGCCCAGAGGAAACAGTGAAAACTGGGAGTCACTGATGGCCCTGACCATGCATAAACCACACTTGCTTGTGGACAGCCAAAACACAGTTCTGTAACATGTCACCTGGGCTCACACAGGTTCACCAAGGGAGCATTTGGTTATGCAAAGAACCCATGGCACAATATGTTGATATGAATGCCATTGCTTTTAATGGGATATCATGTCAATGCCCAGCACAATACCTAAGCAAAAGAACAAATGAAGTAAGAGGACAGGAAGAAATCTGAGGCTGCATAAGAAGCAGAGGTACAGAGGCACCAACAACTGAACCATGTCACCAGTCTCATTTCAGCAGGTCCAGCTGATATTGTCTGCAGACCTACTCAATGCTTAATAGTGGGATTTTTGTTTATGTACATACATTTCCTACTGACCATGCAGCTCTTTGCTCAATAAATTACATCCATGTACTTTTTACTTAGGCTGCAAAATTCATCACTTTTCTTTAGTATAATTTTCTTTTTTTTTCTTTACAAAGTGCAGTATGAAAGTTATTCTATAAATAAGAACAATGTATTCTACTGAGTCATTATTTGAATAATAACTAAAAGAGTATTTTTGTGTTCCCATTCAGGGAAGGGTGATGGAGATTCCCTCTAAAAGACTTTGAGAGAATAAATTTATCTTGTCTTGAATTACCTAGTGTCTTTATAATTTCCCATTAAAAAGACACAGAACATCTTGTTTAAAATCTTCCCTCATGCTTTCAAAATATGACAGAATGGAAAGAACACTTTTTGTTTAAATTATCTAAGTGTAGATCAAGGGAACTGATCTAATTTTAGAAACTTATTATGCACCTGGCACTAATAAAACATGTACAAGATTATTTTGTGCCCATTAATCCATATTTTATGGTATAGAAAAATATTGTTCTGACAAAATAGTAAAGGGACACTCCGAGAATTTTTTTTAGTTCTGAAATAGCCTCTGCAAACATCCAAGTTAGCTCTGCCTTTGCTAATCCAAGAAAAATACAGGACCTTAGTGGAGTGGCTGGGGATCAAGGGGCCAGGGTTATCTGAGATTTGGTTGTTGTTCATGTTCTTGTCAGGGTTAAGTGCATCTCATGAAGTCCTTTTATATGCTTCCTAGGGATCCAAAATGGTACATATGCACAGTATGGACACTTTGTGCCAGTCATCTCAGAAAAGAAATTCTTTTCAGTGCTATAATCGTAATGCAAGAATTAGTAACAAAAAAAGATACCAATAAAGCAGATAGCTGGGATTGAACACACAGAGCCAAGACAAATGGTCATGTAGATGAACCATGACTTTGACTTTGAGCCAACATCCTGACTTTTACTCACTAGGCACAAGAGACAATTATTTGCCTTTTGGATCCCTCAAATCTGAACTAAAACATGGAAAAAGAATGGGTTCTTTTGCAAATATCCCATGTTGGAAAGGGAAAAATGGTGCAACCTATTAATATTTAACAGAAATGGTGTTGATCGTGAGGAACAGGTTACTTGTCTGTAGAAGACACACTCAAATTAAATTACATCTGTGGCTATTACTTGAACACATTTCACCCAGGCATAACAGCTACTAAAGGTGAAATTAAATTAACGATGAAGAAAAGGTGGCCTTGGACACAGGAAGAGCGCTGTGTAACTTTGAAATCAAGAGGCCTGGAGAAATGGAGAAGATAAACTACTAACAAACTGTTTGAAGAAAAGTAGCCAGTGGAGAGGTCATTCACCACAGAATGAACAAGGAAAAGGGTGTATTAATTATATTCTAGACTATGGCAGAGGTAGCCTATGTAAATTACTTTTTTTTTCCAGTAATGTAGTCTAAATATGGTAATATTATAATTTTAAATTTTACAATTGTCTTTCTGTTGTCTTGAAACAAAGTTGTCAGTTTTTTGTTTACTTACTGAATCAGGTCATCCATTCAGATATAGGTTAGTTGAAGAACTGTGTCATGGTTTTGTTTGTTCTGGGAAACTAAGCTGGAATTTTTCCCCTGCCCTCAATGTGAAAGGGATGTTGAATAATCAGGTTGGCTGTGGCTCGGGCCATTAACTAACACAAAAGAAGTGGCTGGCAAAACCACATTCAGAGTTGATGGCCCTCAAGATCTTATCTGTGGGGAGGGATGAGGAGTTCTTTTTTTTTTTTAATTCTTTTTTCCTCCTATCTGGGGAAACAGGGGAGGAGTTTGTTGCTTCCTGAGCTGGGATGAGGTCTGGGTGGCAGGAGCTCAGAGGTGGCTTTGCTCTTGGCCTGGCTGCCAGGTGGGAATTTGGCTTGGATCATTATCAGTGAGAATTTTCATCAGCGAGGAACTGTTCGGGAGGGAGGCCTTTCCTTTTTTCGGCAGCAGTTCTTGTGCACATCAGAGGAGAGGGGAAAGCCACATCATATGACTCAGCCAGCAGGACAGAGTGAGTTCCCGTTGGGAAAGACCTTTTTCGTTTTTTACCTCCTCTCTCCCCCTTCCTGGTGAGGGGAAGGGAAGATCTTCATTGTCAGCTTCTCCAGCACACTCAGGGGCCCCCCCAGGTGGCAACCACTAGTGATCCAACAGCACCCCCGCTACCTGACGTTAGAATTGCACCAAAGGGCACCAACTGAACTGTTTACCTTTTTTGTTTGTTTGTTTTGGAGGGGAGTATTTTGGGGTATAGGATTACTGTTTGGTTGTTTTATTTTGTGTTCTTTCATCGCTGTGCCAATACACATATATCTTTCAATAGACGGCTGTTATTTTTCTTTTTTCCACATTTTTCTCAGTTGGAAACTTTTAATTTCAGATTTACAATTGCTTAGAGGGAGTAGTTTGGGTCTTCCTCATAACTCATCCTCCATAAAACACTTGTGTCTCATTTAAACTGAGAAAAACTGTTTCCTTGTTTTTACTAAAACTTATGTAGCTTTAAGAGCACTCAGAGAAGAAATTACAGAGATATCTTCAACCTAAGGTAGTCACATTGGTATGGGCCAGACCATTCCCCTCTTAGACAGTATTGTAGTCAAAGCTAAATGGCTACCACAGTGTGTATAAGGACTTCAGGGGAAATTTATTTAATGAATTGTAGACAAAGTACTGAGTTTTGAAAGTGCTGTCTTTGAAGTTGTAAATTATTTCAATTCATGCTATGTTAGTAAATGATTCTTCAGTGTGCACGTGTAAATTGTGCCATGAGTCTAAGCTCATTTGGCCATAAAAATAAATGGCACATCTAAGTAAAAAAGAAAACATATTAAACACATTTGCACATAGTTTAAAGGCTAAGCTTTAGCCTTTTCTCCTTACCTACAAAATGTCAGTAGTGCTCCCTCTCATCTCATTAGTGGATCACCTATTTATTAAATGAGTCATCCTTTCATGAAGTGAACTACTTTTGTATTAAAGCCCAATTTCAGGATAGCACTAAATTTTAAACCAAACCCAATTATTATTACTGCAAGATTCCCAAAGAATATGAATGATAATAGGATGAATGATAAAACCTTAGGCTTTCTTTGGCTATACACACACACGCACACAAACAAAGTTTCATGAACAAGTGAGTAGAAAAACCAGGGGAGGGGGTGGAAAATACTTATCCTCAGAGAGGAAAAGGTATGCTACCTTTGGTTATTAAAAAAAAAAAAAATCAAACAAATTACTTCTCGGGGAAATGAGGTGACAGGTATTGAGTTACAACTGCAGCAGCATAGCTGCACACTGCTCATTCTTCAGAGACAGACAGGAACAATCTTGTGCTCACTTGGCAAACTAAAGAGGAAGACTAGATAAAGAACTCCAGTCTCTTTCAATATTAGCCTTCATCTTAAATGTCTGTTATCTTGTAGCTCATTAGGTGGTACCAATTTGTCGTAAAGTTCCTTAATGTCACTGAACATTGCTCCCAAAGGTGAAGAAGGTTTCAGTAACAAGCACAGGCTTCTGTACTTTGGCTGATGATTAAAATAGCCTGTCAGCCTGTAAGAACAAGGCTATGGCCATAAACTTTCTTTTCTGTGATTTCACCTCTTCATTAGAAGTGAGACCTTTGTTCTAGACCTGTGACAGTGAGCTGGGAAAATAGGACTTCAGCAAAATACTGAACATTCAGAAACACATAACAGAATCTGCAGTGAAATACTCCTCTGGTGCTTTGTAGGACAAAAATGATGTGAAATATGTTCTAAAAGACTGCAAAAGGTGGTAGGTAGTACATTGCATCTTCACATCCAGCATTATACTTAGAGAAGCAGACAGAAAAACGAACTGTGCTTAAAACCAGTAGAAAATAAATCTTGGAAAGAAAACCAACAAACAAATATTTGGCTTTTTATTTGTTTTACTGATGACTTTTAAAATTTTACCCGTCTTTACAGAAAAGTAGAATTCACCAGAGGTAATTTCTTTTGCCTTACTTTGTTTCAAATTGCTGCTGCAGATTGTCTTTTAATGGTAGAATCAGAGGACAATTTCTCTTTAAACCCAGAAATCCTAACTTGAGTGATGTGACATGGAAACCTCATAATGGCTGACAGCCACAACCTGTCACCTAGTAACAAACCTTTTGCACTGCTGATACAACCGCTGTGTGAAGACAAAGAGTTCACCACTACACCTACACTAACATAGGCAAGTATAGGCAACTCAACCAAATCTCTAGTAACAAAAATCTAAAATACTGAATCAGTAATAGAAAAGTAAAAGTTACAAAGCATTTTTCAACCTGATGATTGCTTATCAGGAAGTAAGTCAACTTGTTGAAAAAGCTACAAAGGCTTCCAATTCTGCTAAAAGGGGTAATTTTACTTATATCCTTATTCCAAGCTAAAACTTATATTGAAATGAAAAACAGTGAGATCACTGACTTCTAAAATAAATATTCCACATATATTTTGTCAAGAATATAGAACTGGAACAATTTAAAAGTGTAAATAAACAAAGAAGCAGCAGAAAAAAATAACTGTTTTGAATTTAAAGGTTTTGTCTACTTTAATCTGCATTCCTTAGGTCATATATTAGTTGAGTATGTCTTCTTTTAGTACAGTTTCTTCCTTTGAAAAAGGAATACTGTGTATTCCCTGTGTTTATTATTGTAGTCAGATCTGCTACCTCTTAAAATTTTTTTCTAAAGCTGTGCATACTATTAAGGTCATGTTAACAAAGCTACAGATGCCTGCAACCTCCATCCCTTTCATCATTCCTTAAAAGGTGCATTTGCTACATTTGCCATTCTTCAGTCATATGAAAATGCTGGTACTAAAGAACTAATAAAACTATTTTAATATATCACTATTAAAATAAAAATTACATAATACATAGCTTTTCATGCCACTCTATTCTGCCCAAAGAATATTTTTGGTCCTTTGCCTTCAACTCCACATGTGGCAATCTGCCAACTATTTTAGACCAGCTGTGCTATTCCCATATCATCATCTTTACTAAATGCTAAGGTAAAATTGGACTTTAGTAGGGTTAATTAAATCAAACAAATTTATTGTGTAGGTCAGTTTAAAAGCCTGTGGCTGTAATGTGCATTTTATCTCTAATAAAATAATATGCTCAGGCAACTTGTGTTGATGATGAAATAGCTGCTGATACACATACAGAAATGGATTCTGTATAACTCATTCTATTTAACTTATAAATGATCATCCAAGTTTTCTTTTTTTTCTTGAACCGATTTAGGACTTTAGCTCTATGTTTGTGACACTTCATAATTCAATAATGACAAAATAGGACATTTTCAAAAGCATAAAGCCGCATCAGTTATATAATACACATTATAGGAAGAATATAAAAAAAAAAAAAAGGAGCTGCATAGACATTTAAGATCAAGTCAAGACATCATAAAAATACACTGACATTTCTTCTATTCCCCTAGATGTACATCTTCCACATAGCCATAACTCTATATAATATACATTTTTACTGATTGTTCTATTGAAGTGTCATGTCTAACTTGATCAAAACATTTGAGGTCAATAATTGCAATGTTATTGAATATAAACCTCTCTCTCACTTGTCATAATACAAATATTTTATGTATTGAGCTTAACTGTGTCTTCTAATGATACATGAATTCATCCAACCAGTAAACAGTACCATTTACTAAGTTGCAAACTGAACCTATGTTGAAACACACAAAGCAGGTTTATGTCCCTTATATTTGTTTAATTGAAATATAAATATTCTATGGTAATATATCATTTCTTTATAATGCCTTCAGTACCATTTTTATGCAGCCTTCACTGAGTAACAGACATTAAATCTTTGGAGAGCTCATGAGTATTGCCAGTGTGCTCTTTTGCCCTCCCTAGAAATACTAAAACTCAGACTTCAAGAGTTGTTTGTTTTGTTTCTGAATGACCCTTTCCTGGAAATAAACTGTTCTATCACTAACTGTGATCTGTTGTTGTGTGTTCCTGGATGAACTGTGAAGGACTCAGTGCACCCAAAATGAATACTGATTGTTTGGTTAGAGCATTGGTCTGAAAAATAAGGGCTCTCTCTGCATTGATGTCCTTCCTTTAATCATTTCATTACTCTTATTGTGACACAGAGCTGAGATGAATTTTCCTAAGACATTTTTTATTCTCAGATGAAAAATAACATATGAGATCTTTACATTATTATTAATAGTACTAAAACTGAACATACTGATGGAAAATCATTATTTTCTAGATAGACAGTTGCAAGTAACTATCAGCTACTTTCACTTCCTAAAAAAAAATACACTGTGAAGTTTTTTAGAAGTATATTCTCAAAAACATTTAATAAGGTTACCAAAACCAGCATCACATCTGCAAAACTAGCTTAAAGCTGGTTAGTTTTGGCACTATACAGAAAAAACACATACTAGATTCTTTCATCTTTCTCAAGACATTCTTCTCAAGTACAACAAGGTTTTGGTGGTTGCACTGCAAGTAGATCTTGTCAGTATATTCTGTGACTATACTGTTGTGTAAATGTTGCTATTTTTCACTAAATATAATTAAATGAATACTTTTCAAGTATTCATACTCCTATTATTCAGATAATAATGGCAATATTTTCAAATAATTAATTCTTTCTAGAGTTTTACCAGTCCTAGCTGCAGACAAAATAAGCAAAATATTTTAGACTATGCAGAGCAAGCACAAATTATCATTATGATTAATCAAATGTGAACATTTCTCTTTATCATTTTTCTTATGAGTCTAAGTCCCTGCTCTTACCATGAGTATAATGAAGTGTCCTCCAAAGCTTCTTGCAGTTAATGGGAATATTTACACTGATTTTCATGGCGTTTGGATGAGATCCTGGTACTGCTGATGGTACACAGATGGCCAAGTTCAGGTTCAGAAAAGCATCCCAACTCATGAAAAATGGTAAACATGGACTTGGTTTTAAACACCCCATCTGCGGCATTTCCCGGGAAGATAAGAAACTGGATTTAAGCTTATTCTAACCTGATAAATACATGTTACATATGCCATGGTAAGAAATATTTTTCCCTCATGATTAAATGTAAATTGCTGCTCGACTAGTCAGAATGTCAGTGGTTTCCAAGGCTAACTACATTTGTGTTATAGAATTGGGTAACCCAGGTCACTTAATAACAATGATCTCTGTTGTCATTCTTTTATCAGAATCAAGTATAGCCGAACAAGTCACTTATTCAGGCTCTGCTCTCTAACTGATCCAATGTCAATATAGAAGAACAGAACTTTTAATATCATACTTTTTCAATCACATTTCTGCAGAAATTTGATGAGAATTTCCAGACTCAGATACCTATTACGTTGAGGAAAATATATACCCCTCCAATATATATGCCCTCCAACTCAGAGTCAAATTCCACTCTCACAACCTCAGTCTGCACCAGCATCCAACTCTCACACAAATTCATTTTGTGAAGGAAGTTTTTCTCTGCATACAATGTGTGAACCCCTATACAAGAAACCAATTGATTTATTCTTTAACTGGAATGCAGTCAGGGTCCCTTCTGCACTCAGGATGGAAGACTTTGTGAGATATTTTCCTGCCACTAAGAAATCCAAACTCCATGAAATGCAAATCAGACCCATATTCATAATCCCACATATAAGTAGGTAAGAGAGATATTATAATAGCTGGTATATTTTCAGCCTGTATCTCAAAATAAAGTTTTTTTCAGATTTTAAGCAATATAAAAAGCATGACTAAAACACCCTACCAAGCACCACAAGATCCAACATAAAAATCACAGTTTTTTGCTATTATCAACACTCTCTTTTTATTTTCTTGGAAGACTTAATTTCTTCTACCAATTTTATTATTTTCCCATGGAACAAAAGTGCTGGAGATGCTTGTCTTTGAAAAAAGCTTTAGTGAATAATTCTAGCTTTAAAGATTACAGACAAATTATCTTTTTCTTCTTTCCTACTGAGATTCATGACTTTTATAAGTCTCTGAATTTCATCTCTACTATAGGAGAGTAATAAAAAACTTCTTGCTTATGAATTTTTAAAATGTGAAATGCAAGTGCAAGATGAAGAGAATTTTGGACACACTATTACACTATGAGTGTTTACCAAAAAAATGTAGGGAGCACACACAAATACTCACATATTTAAGATGATTGTTAAACCTGTCTCTCAAAGCTGTTTTTTCCTGATGCTTTATTCTGCATTCTCTTGGTCAGAAGTTAGTTTGATACATCCTTCTTTTACTGTACTTGTTTGCTTCCTGCAGAAAGAAGGGAAAAAAATCCTGTTTGCTCTTTCTCGTTATCCATCAATAACATATCTATAGGTCCTATGCTATTTCTTTTTAACTTTTTTTGCTTTGAGGTCACTTGAAGTGCATATTCCATATAAACTCCATTTTCCCTTTATAAACTATAAATAACTATTATATCAAATGTTGTTAAATGATATACAAGTTTCTGATATTTTGAGTTAAGAAGCAAAAGCAGACACCTGAAAACTTCACAATATACGTTTCGTTGTCTAATTGAGTTATTTAACTGTTACCTCACTTCACTTTGGGAATGACATGTATGGATCTACAAATTAAATAAAATTATGATTAAAGTAGATTACCCTCACATCCCTGTACAAAAATTTAAGAAATCTGTGTTTCTCAGTTTTTACAAGTAATGCTATATTTACATGCAACATAATTGGAATAATTTACCTATTAAAAATGTAACCTTCACACAACAATGTAAAGCATTGAGTGAGCAACACTGAAACAAGATTGTGGTCACCAAATTCTATGGTCTTCGCAGTTTAAAAATCACCTACTAAAAAACTATGTATGTTTTTACATGTGAATACAAGAATTAGGCACACTTTTTCCTCAAAAGAGAGCAAGTCTGCCTGCCAGCCTCTTGGCAATTACAACTGGTATTTAAAGAAGTTTCCTCCTTCTTAAGAGTGAAGAAAAACTAATAAAATCTACAAGTGACACTATACTCAGGGGGTATATAGTAGCCATAATCTGTTGCAATGTCATCTGGAAGTTTTCAAAAAGGACTGTTTTGCAAAGAACTAAAAATAAATAAACAAAAAAGCACACACAGCAGCCACTTCACCTTTAGACTTAGTTGAGAAGATGTATGTAACCTGGGGTTCAGTGAACTGTATACTGGAAATTGAGGCTGGTAATCAAGCTCTTTCCTGTAGGAATTTCGAAACAGAATTAGCCTTAATTTTAACATTAGTTCTGCAGAACAAAACTTCAGGTATTTGATCAGCCTTCTTCTATTTATTGAGGAGCAGGTGCTGAGAGAAAAAGCAAAATGTACTGCCCTGTGTGGAATAACATAATCATTAGCAGTGCTGAAACTGATGCACTTCCATGAGCAAACTGGCTCATGTGGGCAAATTCTGACTCAGCTGCATAATGGTTATGTAAGGAACTGCAGGAGAGTAGACACATAAATATGTGCTCACTAGAGTAACAAGGGGCTTCATGCTTTAATTTTGTTTTTCTTTCCCTTTCATTTAAGGCTCCTGCCATTTGTAATGCAATACAATTCCAAGCAGACATCAAGTATAAAAAACCCAAACAAGTCTGGGTTAGCTTAACAGAGCATGAAGGAAGTAAAATTTGTTATTCAACATCATCCTGGCAAGACGGGTTGAGCTAGCACAAATTTTCCAAGGAATAACTGCAGTGTGCACTATTCTTCACCAGTAGGATGTCTGATGCACATAGTAATTTTTTCTGCTGGCAAATGCCAATTAAATACCAAAATATGATGTTTCCATTCTATTTCTGTTTGGTTGGGTGGTTCAGGGTTTGAGAGTTTTGTTTGTTTTTGTGTGTTTTGTTTTGTTTGTTTTTTAATTTGGTAATATATGATACTTAGCTCACATCCCACAATTCTCATGCATTTTTTGGAGCCTATAAGACTGATATTTACTAACAAAAGAACACATAAGACTGGTAAGCTATCCTGTACAATGTATTACATTGCTTCTAGTCGTAAAGACAAAGTCCAAATAAAAGCCAGGAATGACCTTGACTGCAGCAGGAAAAATGCAGTTGCCACAGTGACTACTTCTGTTCCTTCTGATACTTATATATCTTAATTGCAACATCTGCTGACAATAACAAAGAGGAATGTGGAACTAAACTTAGCACCAAGAAATCATGGGTTTTTTCAGATATAAAGGCAGTAGCAGCTGTTTTTACAGCTGTAAGAGTTGTTGTAACTGTAGGACCCAACAGTCACTTCTTGGATGTTTGAGATTGTCTTGCACAATGTTAGAATGAATGAAGAGCAGAAAGAAATTTTGAAATTCATCTTTTCTAATTGTAGAAGACAACATTACTTGCATTCTTCTGAGTCTTCTTCCAATCCTTTTGTGTGTGGTTTAGTTTGAGAATGTGTTCAAAGCACCTCAAATAGAGAACATGCTTTAGACATGCTAAGACATATCTTAGATTCTATGCTTCACTGCTTCTTCTGTGTTTCTTACCAGGTAAGTTCCCAAGGTTATATGTAAACTTCATCTCACCAGCCCAGAATAATAGAACCACACACTAGATGGGCACATGCTTATACCTGTAATGCACTCACAAAGAAGAGGATTGAAAGGGCTATATGAAAGTGGTACCAGCTACAGGTGAAATGATTTATGGAAGGGTTTTTCTATTTGGAGATTATACAATAATAACATTTTGGGCTATCAATAAAAATACAGTTGTGGGATAAAATAGGAAATTTCAAGCTCTTTTCCCTCCAGCCTATACATCGAATGGTCTTGATCAGAGTCAGCGTTGCATCATAAGGAGCTGTTCTAAAACAGCTCTTACAAAAAACAGCCTCAGAGAAGAAAGCAGAAGGTAAATCATGTGACTATACCAGACTGAGCCTATAAACTCAGTATCTCTCTTAAGTGAAGTGACCATGATGACTGAATTTGATTTCTGTCCTGGCTCATGTTCAGTCTGATTTGGTCACTGATTTAGAATTTTAAGGTTTATTTAGGAAGAGATTGATTCAAGAATGGAACACATAGGTTAGCTGGTCAAGAGAATACATATTACAAGGTAATGTCTCTTGGTGTGTGAGGCAATGTCCATTGAAGGCTATGGCAAGTTTCACTGAGACTGCCTTCCTCATGAGGCCATTCGTTCTTCAGCACCCTTCAGATGGTTAAAAACACGGGGTCTATCCACTTAATGCCAGTATCCAGGAGAGGACTTTTCTCCCAGGAAGTATTTCATGCTACATTACCCTTGGAGACCCCCTCGTCAGTGGTACCTTGGCCTGTCATATGACTTCATTAGAGCTTCATGAAGTCTATTTTGGGTCAGAGGGTTGTATGAAATGAAGATAATGCAAAATAACTAAAGATATCTTACTTCAATAGTTAATTTAGAAAACAGTAGCTTACTATTGCTGATGTTTTGCCACCTATTAACTTCAACATTTCTAGTTCAGGAGCCTGTACCTTTACCTCCAGTTGCCACAGAGAGCACTGTAGACTCATATGTCCAGGAGAACTGAAGAGCATTCCAGACAAAAGAAGGTAAAATGAGCTCAATTTGGTTAAAATAAGAACTGATTCAAGTTGATCATGGCTTTATCTCTTTGACCACACAGTAAAATATAAAGTTTTGCAGGATCTGCTCAGGAAAATGAAAACCAAAGAAACCAGAAAGATGAAACAAGCCTGCACAGAGCAGAGGGAATACATCCTAAACAAGAAAAGAAGGAAGAGAAAAAGAGAGCTTTTGTGTATCAACAATCATAAAAATCAAGGAAGGTCAAAAATCAAAAAGATGTGTCATAAACTCTGCTGTCCATTTTTCAAAACTTTGAAGACTGGACTAAGTACAATAACTATTTCTGTAATGCACAAAAATGGTCCCAAATGGGAAGAGAGCACCTGATTTTTGGAAAACTATGTCAAAAGGAAAATGTCATTTCCAATTTTGCAGTATTTGTTTTGCACTTATTGAAGTTCTGTTTCTCAAGGGTAAGCAGGCACCCTAGCATGGTCACAAGAGTCTCAATTCTTAGCTACTTAACCTCCTACCTTAATAAATTTTAAAAGTAAGTCTCACTTTTCGGTCCCTGTCGTTTGGCAATCCTCACATTGGCTTTTGTCATCTGAGTCTCAAATATGCAGTTTGCACTTAACTACATTTTAGCTCCCCATTGAGCCCTGCTATGTAGCAAAAGGGCGCTGTAAACCTCTGTAAATTTATAAGTCTCTAAGCAGGTTATTACTCATGTTGATAAGGTGCCAATGCAATCCCACAGTCGTTGCCAGGGATAGTTCTCTCCTCTGGACAATAAACAATTCCTTTTAAATTGTATTTTCCAAAGAAAGGGAAGCAAAATCATGTCTATTTCTGCCTTTCTGATTTTATTATTGCTTTCTAACTCTGTCATTGTATTTCCCTGTTACTGTTACTGGTTGGATTTCTCAGCTGAGCCACTGTGACTCCTGGCATCCTGCAGCTGATGTCCACAATAAAATTCCATTTTTTTCATCCTATGAACATGCCTACCATATGATATTCTGGAATATGTAGACTGTGTTTTGTGATGAATCTTAGTGGAGAAGCTTTGGATCATGCATTATCCCAGAATAATTTCCAGAGGGCATCAGGGATTAGTTCAGAGGCTTTATGAGTAAAATCAAAGCACAGAGTCACAGAGAATAGTTGAGGTACTCTGAGCACAGAGAATAGAAGAGACATAGGAAGGTCACCTGGTCCAAGCCCCCTGCTTAAGCAGAGGCCACCTAGCACTGCTTGCCCAGCATCATGTCCAGATATACCCTGAGTATGTCCAAGGTGACAACTTCTGTGGGCACCATAAAAAAGTTCTTCCTGATGGTCAAAGGGAACATCCTGTGTTTCAGTTTGTGCCTTGTGCACTGTTACTGAGCATCAATGGGAAGAGGTTGGCTCCACCTCTTTACACCCTCCCATCAGGTATTTATCCACATTCATAGGTTCCTTCCAGAGCCTTTTCTTCTCCAAGCTAAAGAATTCCCATCTCTCAGTCTTTCTTCATATGAGAGATTCTTCGGTCTCTTCACCATCTTAGTGGTCCTTAGGAGGTGATCCTTTAATATTAAACAGCTTTCTTGGCCTCCTTTACCCTCCAGGGCTTTGACCCTTTAAATCAGCAAAATATTTAAATATTCAAAAGAGGCTTTAAAATTGCCTGGAAATTATCTCTAACTAAGGAAGAAAGTCAACAACAAATCAAAAAGCTAGACAAGCAAATGACTCAAATGTTCTCTCTGGTCTATTTTCTTGCTGCCTGCAATTAAGAACAAAGATGCAAATTTAAGCCCCTCATGGCTGAAGTAATACTCCTGATTCAGATTTTTTGACTCAGAGTACTTACAAATTCATAAAGGATATTGCATCTAAGTCAAGAAAGGTAGGGAAAATGCTACCATTACACTACTTGATAAATAATAAGGGAGGGATGTAAGATTATTTTTATTAGCAAGAAAATTAAGAAATTCGGTATTTTTTCTCCCTGGTATATCCACATTCCTACATATTTTGAAATAACCACATACCGGTAGGCTATACAGGAAAAATACTGATGGGAACTTGGTCATCTCAAAGTAAAGTGGGGTTTTTTTATGCTGACAGTATCTCAGCACTCTCAGGAGACAAAGGACTGGCTCATATAATACTGAAACAAATATGCTACAAAAAATCTACCTTGTGATTCAAATAGGAACACTGTGGCATATTTTGACTATTTTTAATTTACAAGAGGGTATAATTCCTGCACAGTAAAGATAGCAAAGAGAGAATGTAATAATAGTACTGAAAAAGAGGTTCCTTGTTCTATTCTTTCAAACTTCTCACAATGTTCAGACTGGGTGGAGGCTTTTTAGTTTCTCATTTATTCTTTCTTTCCCATTAACAAAGGTATATTTCTCAAGATCTTGCAACTTTACATATATATATGTAAAATATATATATATACATATATATATGTAAAAATTATGAAGTAGCTGCATAACGTTTTAAGGTGTGTTCATATCAGAGTAGTTAGCAGAACTTCCAGCAGTAGATATGTACTTCTTCATGCTTCCAGCAAGCCTATTGTGTTTACCACTGCTACCAGTTGTTCTTTATCTTGCTTAGAGGGGCAAGAGTCTTTGTTAAAGATCCATAAAAAGCTTACCAGAGTAAAGTAGAGTTTATGAAGATGAAGCATGGGGGATTTATAAACAGAAAGTTTCCAAAAGGGAGAAGAGAATGAAGTTGGAAGTCAATCAGATCGTCTACACAAAACATGCATATCAGAGGTCAAGAAAGTAAAGCTTAAGAAAAAAAGATATTTTACTCCTACCACCAATGAGTTCAGGATTGTAACAGGAAATCACTATTTCCTCAAACTCCTCCTGTGTGCAGCCTTTAGTTTTTTGCCCTTTTGTTATGTATGTATCTCCAAGCAAAGCTCAAAAATCTGACTGTATTGCTGAGGGTTGAGAATCCGTATCACTACTGCTTCTGCTGATTTCCCCAGATAAGGAAGGAGAAAGCTGGGAAAGCCCTTGGTCCTGCAGTTTATTGCTTTTTGATGCATCTGACTCTAACCCTGAGTAAGGGTGATGCTTTTGAAGATCTAATATGCCTATGTTTCTTATTTCTTTTACGACTCAGCACTGCTCAGAGCTGAAAATAATCAGTTGCTACATAGCATTAAACCACCCAAAACACCACAAGGTGCAGTACTCCAGATCAGAATATTGCTAAAACTGTAATTCAGAAGATAGCCTTAAACAAGTCTGACTTGCAGAGATTCTATGCACTTCAACATTCTATTGTGATGAAATTTAACACACATAATACTGTGTGGTTTTGGAGTTTGGGCAACCATTCTGTTGGCAAAATCAATTCCTCATGGACTGTTCTGGATGGTTTATTATTTAAGCCACATGGGTCTAGATTTTATCCTTCTGTATATTCCTTCCTACAGTTCAAAATACAGCAGCTTTTTTCACTGAAAAAAACAAACAATAGAGTTAAGAAAACAGGCTAGAAACTTAGAATTATTCTCTATACCTAAAAAAGCTGTTCTAACTGCTGGAACTAAAAATATTAATATATATTTCAGCTCATTATTAATACTCCTTTCAAAATAGCCCTAGAGAAGGACAATGAGCAAGTACAAAGGATTGAAGATAAATGGTCATCTGTCCTTAAAACAATCGTCTCTGAAAATGACATCTGGAATTTACTTACAGAAAAATTGGGAGGGGAAATGCACCACGGGTATGACAGTATCTGATTGAACTGATCTTGTCTGGGATAGAGTTCTCTTTCTTCCCAGTAGCTGGTATGGGGATACGTTTGGCATCTGTGCTGAGAACAGTGCTGCTAACTCAGGCATGTGCTGTGGTTACTGCTGAGCGGTGCTTATGCAGTGTCAAGGGCTCTCCTGCTCCTCTGTGACTGCCCTGCCAGCGTGCAGGCTGGGAGTGTACATGATGCTGGGAAGGGAACAGCTGACCCCCACTGACCCACACCACCTCTCCATCCCTGGAGGTGGCTGAACACATACCTACCTGCCTGCCGATGGGAAATAGTGAATGAACTCCTTAACTTTCTCTGCTTATGCATGAAGTTTTTCTTCACCTATTAAACAGTCTCTATCTCAATCCATGTGTTTTCTCATTTTTACTCTTTTGATTGTTTCCTCCATCCCACAGAGGAAAACTGAGTGAGAGGCTTAGCTGCCCACTGGGGTTAAACCATGACACACATCATACCTGACCCAAGTCTTTGATTTATTAAAATAATTCAATGCACAGATTGTGATTCCATTGCATAATCTGAGTAATGCCCCAACCCTAAAAAAAAAAAACAGAAACAAAAAAACACCCCAAAACCAAATTAAAACAAACAAGGAAAACACACAAGCAAAACGAACAAACAAACAAAAAAACCACACACACTTCAAGTACAAGGTTATATTAAGCTTAGCAACCAGAATCTGTTTTAAGTATCTCCTCTGCAGTTCAGAAAGCCATGCAATCTTCCATTAAAAGTATAAATAAGTATTTTCTTGATTGCTTATGGACTTAAGCACAGGCTAAAGCCCTTCTATCTCTCACTAGGTTTGGATACACAATTAAAACACATGCTGAACTCCATCTTGAGTAGAACTTCTGCTCTGACTCAAGGCTGTTAGTCAGTCTTATTTCAGATGGGAGACATTGCTGAAATATCTGAGGGAAATCTGAGTCAAACCTGTATGACTATATGGGGTCTGTTCTTAAAGAAATTATAAAGATATTGTTCATGTTTCTCCTTGTAACAGCATAATCTTTTTTGATATGCAAAATCCTCTATTTCAATCATGCAGAGAACTCCAAAAGAAGCTTCTAGCTAAAAATCTCAGCTATTTGCAACCAGCTTTATTTTTAACATATCCAAAAGCTATAGAGAACCGTGAGCAAGAGACATACGGTGTGTTCTATAAAGAGCAAGCAATCACTTGCCAACAGTGTTGTTATGATTAATTGGCAGTTCAACAGAAGGTAGGGAGTTCTGGAGGAAGAGGAGAAGGAAAAAGTGGTCTGGGAAAATTTAAGAGGGTCAAGCAATTTAACTAACTTGAAAATTATTTGGTAACCAATTAACACACAAAAGAGCATGATAAAGGTGGGTTAATTCATAATGCTGGGTGGATAATTACAAGCAACTGATGTATTTTAGTCATTTTAGACTATGTAAGGTTTCTTAAATTTCTTCTCTATGCAGGCATGAAAGTGAATAAACAGACCACATATATCAAACAAATCTAAAAGTAACAAGAATTACCTATATTCACCTATAAAAGTAAATGGAAGAGAATTAATATCAAGCTAAAAAATACTTTAAGAGATCAGCTGCTTTTCAGTAGCTTCAGCTCACACATATGCTAATATTAAAAGCACATCTAGCCTAAAAATTCAAAATTACAATCTTAATCCATCCCATCTTTACTCACATGTGCTATGATCTAGTTTGCCAAAGTATTTTACTTCTTCAGTTCTTTGCTTTTATTCCCTGTAAAAGGTCTATGATAGCTTTTGAATAAAGTTAAGACCTGTTCATTCTCCTCAAAGTAGCACTGAGGACTTCAAACTGAGAAAGTTTGAAGTGGGAAAAACTGAGACTGAAAGGGACCTCAAGTAGTAGTAGCCCAAACCCCTGTTCAAAGCAGGTTTAGTTAGATTAAGTTACTCAGGGTTATGCCTAGATAGGTCTTGAACATCTGCATTGGTGGGGATTCCACAACCTCCCAGGGGAACAGAAGTTGTAGACAACCAGTAAGGTCCTACTGAAAGATTTTCTTCTTAAGGTTGAATAAGCCCAGCTCACTCACCTTCTCATCATTCACAGTGTTTCAGACTCCTAACTTTTCTGTTGCTCTCCTGGACTCCCTACAGTATGTCTTACAATATCCTTCTTGTGGAGATAAGGTCAAAACCAGACACAGAATTCCACCTGCAATCTCACAAGTGCCAAATACAGGGCACTGTCCTGGACCAGTCTAATGACTGAATGCAAGCAGTTAGCTATCCTCAAAACAATCTGTACTGGCAATTGCATTTACCATTTACTCAGGGAAACAACAACAAAAAAAATCTTTTTCTTTCTTACTAATTATTACTAATACCTTAATTCTTGATTTGTTGCACCCCAGGTAACAAATCCGATTTCTGTGGACTACAACCATTCTTGCCCAGGCTACTGCACATCTTCCACGCAGGGATCATCAGTCTCCTCTGGGGGTGCACACCTGCTCACACCCTCCTGCAGCCCCACTGATGCCACACGGATGAGGTCACATATATGGGATTAAACTCCCCCTGAGGCCCCTGCAGCTTGTCCTGTGAGGGCTGTCAGCACCCTCAGCTCCCACGCTCATTGCCCCACAGTATGACATGGGGCTGGCTCAGCAGCACTGACACACACTCCATTTGTACAGAGCATTCAGAATTTACATGCCACAGAATAGTCCTGCTGCTCCGTGGCACAGTTTCCTCAAATAATCCATGTCTGCACACAGTATAATCCATTTGTCAAAATACAGTACAAAATCCTGGTCTCATTGAGCCTTATAGGACAGATTTTTATCCAAAAATTGTCATTTTCCTAATAAGATGTCCACCTTCAGAAGCTGCTGTGGGTTGCACTGTAGACAGAGAGTGTTGGAGTGTGCCTTGTCTTGCCGTTCCTCAGCTCTCTGAATCCAAAGGTATCATTGAGAGAGGAATATGCTTTATTCATTGACAAATTAGATGTTGTAAAAGATTAAATAAATTATTCTGTCATTTAATTGTGATGTCCTCATAATTTAGACATTTCTTGCATAAGAGTACCACATTTAGGAATTGAGGATGAAACTCAATTTTCTCTTCATTTCACTGAAGGTCTTCTTCCTTCTTCAAAAATAGTAGTAGTGATTCTAAAGAATTATAACAAGGCAAGGCAAACCAGCTGAGGTGGAGCATGAAACTACATTTCTCAAATATCATTAAGACTAGGTTAATTTTGTACCACTGGCCATTCTTGACTTTGGTCACTACAGTGGATTCATTTGCTGACTTCTTGGTCAGTGGGTTAAATTTGGTCATGATGACTTTAATCATTATTTTACTGTGAAAGGTTGTTATTAGTCAAAGGTGATGGGAGCAGCAAGAATAAATAGCTTATTACTAATTTGTGTCAGTTATATATGAACTCAGTGCTTTCCTTCATTTTCAACAACGTGAACTCAAATTGCTTTCAGCAGGCATGCCCCAATTTGCCATTTAACATGGCAATTACTCTCTTTTGTCTGCCTTTCTCACAACTAAGTCTTCTTTGCTGCTGTTTTTCCCCTCCTTCCCTGCTGTGTGACACCAGAGATGTATCTCTTTTGCAGACAAGAAGGTAAGTCTTTTCCAGAAATTCATGATCCTCTTCTGCCAGTACTTACCCTCCATTTCAAATTCTCTAATAACCTTCTAGTTTTCTACATTTGCCTTGCTTGTACATATACAGAGTAAAAAACTCCACCCCAACTTCCTCAACTATGTAAATTACACATTTTGCAAACTAATTCTTTAGAACTGAATAATAATAATGTTATTATTTGCTTGTCTAACATATCATGCAAAGCACAGCTGCATTTTCATGCAAAGTGCTGACCCTGACAACCTTTCAAGGGCATAAAACTGTTAGCAAAAGGCAGCATTTAACCGTAGGAAGGTTTTACCAGATTAAGTGGAGGATTTTTCATCACTTAGGAAATTTAATGTGTGCTTTTTTTTCAACCACTAAGTAGCAGATAAGGTGTCCTGTTTACATTATCAAGCCCTCAATTTGCAGAAGGCCAGACATACTACTTACAGTCAACTTACTGGGCTGAAAATGTCCACTTCTAAACATATATTAGATTTATGAGTGCTGAGAAGAGTTACTGTATTTTTTTTTTCAGTTTTGTTAGGAAGATATGTAATAACAGCTGAAAAACTTTCCTAAGAAAATTAATTTTCAAAGAAAAATTATTTTTCCCCTACCTAAAGAAATAATCAGGTATTACAGAACAATGGATATTATTTTCTTTATTTTCTTAGTAAATGTATAGCATTACAAGGCTTTGAACTGCAGGCCTCTTGTCATAGTGAGCAAAAAAAGATTCTTAAAGTGCTCTGTTTTAATTTGTTCTGGATCCATATGAGTGAACACTGAATATTTCTATCCATTTTATCTTATTTAGGTAGGGAAGAAGGACCTAGGTGCTTTGCTCATAAGTCAGATAAGACTAAATTCAAAACTATTTTCAGATCTAACAAATTTTAGCAAATATTCTCTGTTTCTAATTTTGAATGGGCTTAGAAGCACAAGCATAGTACAACTTTCCTGCTCAACTTATTTCTCTGAAACTGTGAAACACTACAATTTTAAATCAGAAGCCTAAGAACACACCATCAGCCCATTTTTCCCAGTTCTGTTTAAAGAACTCTTTGAAAAGCATAGTTAACTTCTGTTTCATATGTTAATATCATATTAAATTGCCTTACTGCTTTGTGATGTACAGAAACTTTGACGTTGGCTTCTCTACTTTATTTCAAGAATTCTTTTTTCTTGTAAGCTTGAAAAAAAGAATCTTCCATTTAAATAAGTTGATTGCAAGCAGTTTCAGTAATTGAATCCCTAGATATTTGTCTTTGTGCTGGGAGGTTTCATTTAACTTTTAATGGATTTTTAATGCTGAAATAGTTTCATTTTAAAATGTTGTCATAAAATATTATAGAATTTTCTATTTCTGTTGCAGGATTTTTCCCCAAAAACCTTTTTAACAGCTGAGGTTTAAAATGACTTTATTTCAAGAAATACTGTAAAACATTCAGAGAAATGAGAATGATTTCTACAAGATAGAACTGTTAAGGCTATCACGCTGTCAATCTGTTGCAAAGTGTTCACCAGAAATAAAGTTTTTATATTTAAATAATATTACTAATAACTGGAGTGCGTTTTCAGTGGGAAGAGAAATCCTTAGTGACCGGAACAGAAACCAAAGACCTGCCTACCACGAAGCTGTGCAGCTGTGCTGGAGTCCTGTCACCAGAGCACCTCACCTAGGCCTACTACCCATTAAAGGGGGATAACCAGCTTCTGCCCCTTTCTTGCTCTAATTGCACTCCCTGTAAAACTGAGAGTTTCTCACCCCACTGTGTTCCCTGGCATGGGGTCAGCAGGATGCACCTAGCATCCCTCCGTGCTGTGAACTGAGGTCTAATGGGCAAAGCATCTGCAGAGGGGCCGGAAGGGTACCAGGGATAAAAACAGCCCTTTGCAAGCCTGGGACACACTAAGTCCAAGGACAGCTCAGCCCCCTAAGGCAGTGTTTGGGAATCAAAAGATGCTGACATTCTCCACTGTCTGAGGGGGAAAAGGATTTGATGGCTTTGATGTTCATCAAGATGAGTGCTACAGAAATTCGTAAATCCAAAAAGTGCTACTATTTTCTAGACGCTGAGAGCAAGAATGTAGTTGGTGGTCCTAAACCATCAAGCTTATGCAGCTTCATAAGATATTACCTGTAAGATGAGCCTTGGTAACAAAAGGAATGTTCTGATCAGCCCAATTTTCAAAGCAATTTGGATAAGTATGTATATTCTGACAATGTTTTAAGGGTAGGACAAGCCTTCCATTACTGTCTTTTATAATTAATCATTCACAGAGATATCTTTGACATATGTTGACAAAATCTTGAATTTTTCCCAAGGTATGGGACAAGTGACTGGATCATAACAACAAAGATAGTGCAGATCTGGACAGCTAAATATCCAAGCTACTTCAGGTGTCACAAACCTGAAGTTTTGTTCCTCACAAAGCAATCACAGAAATGAAAAGTTAGAACTATTTTAATGTGACAATAAGGAAGTCAGTGGTTTTGCTACTTACTCATGTGATCTGGTTCTTAAAAAGTATCTCTTATTTTCATCATTGTTGCAGTGAAATTGTTTGTTCTCTTTATAAATCTTTCAAACAATCATACATCAATAAATAAAGATCAGACGATCCGAGGATTATATAAATTTGAAAAATCATGAAATCAGGACTTATACAAAAATATTGACAGGGATTTTTTTTCTGTTTGTTTTTGTTTTGGTATTATTTTTTTAATAAATAAGTAATTTTTAGAGGGCTCTCAGTTCTTCCTAGGCGAGTTTCCTCTGAAAGCAATCCAAGTTAAGACATTCAACATCACACAGAATGTGTTTTTAAGTTACTGTATTCTATTCATCCCTTTACTTACTTCTGAGTCATACAAAAATTGTTAAATGGGAAGAAAACCTGTTTTAGCTCTTGCTTGTACCATTCAGCTAATCCTGTGATCATACTCAGGAAGGTCCTCCTCTGAAGTCAATGAAATCAGAATTCTGGATTTGGCTTCACTGTTCACATTAACACAGTGTGTCTGGAAGATGACTAACCCAAACTTACCCCTACAATGATGCATAGACATTCTCAGACAGTTTAGCATAATACATTATTTCAAAATCTTTTGAAAATACCAGCTTTTGGGCACCCAGAAGTTTTTTACCATAGAACACCCTAAATGCACTTTAAAACCTTATATCACTAAAAAGGAGACCTGAAAAAATAAGTCACTGTGAATTGGCCATGACGGCATATTTCTGACATTTATTTCTGACATTTACTATTATTCTCACGAAAATTATAATTATTGCAGACAACTAGCTGGTTGACCAAACATTGCATAGTTTAGCTTCTATAATCTAGGTATTTAAAATTAGGATTTGGGGAATAAAAGCTTTTTAAACATTTAATATTTATTACTTTTCATTATTCAAAAGGAAAACCATGTACCCCATCATGTCCTGGTCCATACAGTGAATGGTTTCTCAAAAAGCAATGATTTCCTATTGCCGCTAATCAGTCCTATAATATTACAGATTAGTGTTGAATATTTTTATTACCTTGGCCATATAATTTCCTTCACCCTGTTTTGGGATGTATCATTTATTCATTCAAGGCCATCACAGACATTTTGCCTCCTGCAGCAATGAATCCTATAAATATATTTTCCAAGACTTCTAAAATGTGCTTTTTTTTCCCTTTCCATTCACACTGCTAAATAATACAGTAAAAGGACTTCTAAATCTTACTTTTACTGCTACCATTTTAGCTAGTCCTCCTTTCTTAAAATCAATGGCAAGACATTTAGCAAAACCTGTCAGATGCAAAAATAGCACTCAAGAGTATAAAGGTGTCATGTGTTTGATTTTCCTCCACTCATTTAAATATATGTTTTCTGTATTGTTAACTTCTCATGGAGGCTGGGCAGAAACTGATGTTGATACTGCTATTTATGTTTGCTCCTACAGATGTTCTGCCTATTGAGCATAGTCCTTGTGGTCAGTAATTGATGTGTGGGATTATTTTAGGCTAATGTGTGTTTATTTACTTTAATTTCCTTACTTCTGTTTCCTTCTGAAATATTTCACAGTCCTCCATAATTTTCACCATCTCTGCTTATGTACTCTTCTCCAGTAGCATTACTTTGTCCTGTTTTTGTCTCCACATCAGGTATCCGGGTTTATTTGGTTTTATATTAGAAATTTAATTTTTATCTAATGGGAATTTGGACCCTTATATACAGTACTGAGACAGTCATGTGGTTTTTGTGATGAGCAGTCCTGTCTCACAAATGTATAGTTTCTAGAAGAAGGTGAGAAGGATATTGATATGGGCTTGACTATTGCTTTTCCAGAAGGGTTTTGACAAGATCCTTCACCAAATGCTCTGAAGAAAATCAAGACAGTATAAGAAGAAAGACACTTGCAAAGGTAAATAATTGGGTAAAAGACAGGAAAGAGAAGATAAAGGGTCATTGAGTGGTCAGAAGGCTGTTCATCACCCTTAGAAGCAACCTAGGTGAGAGGTGAAATATCACTGTTTACAAATAAAAAGTTATTCAGGATGCAGCAACTGTCAAGAATTGCATGGTTTAAAAGTATCTTACACACAATATCTGTATATGTAGCTTTATTTGCCTCATCTCAAAAAGACAGAACCGAAGAAAGTTCAGAGAGGAACAAAAAGATCACAGGTGGGGAGTAACTTCCATATAAAAACTACTGTGCAGACCAGGACTCTTCAGCCTGGAAGAGATCAAATATGTGACAAAGGCACATAAAACCAGAAATACCCCAAGAAAATTTTAATTTCTTTTCTTTCCTAATGGATTAACTAGGGTTCATCAAATAAAGCTCACAGGCAGCATGTTCACACTAACAAAAGAGGGGGAATCTTTATACAATATGTAATTAAGGTGGTAATGTAATTAAGGTGGTGGATACCTTGCTATAGGATGTTATGAATGCTAACTATTTAAATTATCTCAAGGGGATGCTGTATAAAATCATAGACAAGAATTCCAGTTGGACTATTACATACAGAGTTTTATCAATATCTCTCTGGAGAAGTCCATAAACTGCAAATTCTTGGCAAGAGTGTACATCAGGAGGTGTGTCTGGAGGTTCACATCCCCAGGCATCTCCTGTTGGTCACCACTGGCAACAGAACTCAGGAATAGATACAGCACAGCCATTCCTAGTGTTCTCATCCCTTCAAGTAGTGGGGTTGTCATACTGGTTGCTTCCAGTCCCTGAGACACTTGGAACATCTTCTGTTGCTAAGTTAATGTTGTGCCTAACAATCATATACTGGTCAGTGAAGTTACAAAAAGACCCAGTAGCTGTATATTGAAGCTAAAAAAATTTAGACAATTTTTAAACTCTTAAGGTCATTTGTGTTTGGAAACCCTTAGTACAGCCAGAGCACACTCCTTCTCACTGACAGTTTTCAAATAAATTTGTGGCGTTACTCAAAACCCAGTCTTGTGGGCAGATACCTGAGGGACGCTTCACTGAAGGATTATAAGTTGGATGTGAAATTACCAACAAGACATATTTGCTTTCTAGCCTAGAGTCTGGGCAAAATTTCACTCTGAAGAGCCCCTGAAGACTTCGAGCCCCTCTCCTAATGTAGTTAATGAAGAAGAGCTAAAGAATTTCTGGTGTCATAAATTGCACTCAGAGAGGCCTTTCCAGTGGGAAGAATCAGCCAGGTTGGAAGGGACCTCTGAGATCATCAAGTCCAACCCTTGATCCACTACCACTACAGTTACTAGACCATGGCACTAAGTGCCACGTCCAGTCTCACCTTAAAAACCCGCAGGGATGGAGAATTCACCACTTCCCTGGGCAGCTCATTCCAGTGTCTGATTACCCTCTCTGTAAAGAATTTCTTCCTAATATCTAACCTAAACCTCCCCTGGCAGAGCTTGAGATCTTGCCTTCTTGTCTTATTGATAGTTGTCTGGGAGAAGAGACCAACCCCCACCTGGCTACAACCTCCTTTCAGGTAATTGTAAACAGTGATGAGGTCTCTCCTGAGCCTTCTTTTCTCCAGGCTAAACAACCCCAGCTCCCTCAGACTCTCCTCACAGGACTTGTGTTCAAGTCCCTTCACCATCCTTGTTGCTCTTCTCTGGACCTGCTGCAGCACCTCAATATCCTTCCTGAACTGAGGGGCCCAGAACTGGACATAGTACTTGAGATGGCCTCACCAGTGCTGAGTACAGGGGAAGGATCACTTCCCTGCTCCTGCTGGCCACACTGTTCCTGATATAGGTCAGGATGCCATTGGCCTTCTTGGCCACCTGGGCACACTGCTGGCTCATAGAATCATAGAATCATAGAATCATAGAATCATAGAATCATAGAATCATAGAATCATAGAATCATAGAATCATAGAATAGATTGGGTTGGAAAAGACCTCCAAGATCATCAAGTCCAACCCCTGATCCAACTCCAATTACTATATCATGGCACTAAGGGCCACATCCAATCTCTTTTTAAAAACCTCCAGGGATGGTGAATCCACCACCTCTCTGGGCAGGCCGTTTCAATGCTTGATTACCCTCTCTGTAAAGAATTTCTTCCTAACATCTAATCTAAACTTCCCCTGGCAGAGCTTGAGCCCATGTCCCCTTGTCCTGTTGTTGGTTGCCTGGGAGAAGAGACCAACCCCCACCTGGCTATAACCTCCCTTCAGGGAGTTGTTCAGCTTCCTGTCGATCCAAAGTCCCAGATCCCTTTCTGCCTGACTGCTCTCCAGCCACTCTGTGCCCAGCCTGTAGCGCTGCATGGGGTTGTTGTGGCCAAAGTGCAGGACTTGGCACTTGGCCTTGTTGAACCTCATCCTGTTGGAATCAGCCCAACTCTGCAGTCTGTCCTGGTCCCTCTGCAGAGCCCTCCTGCCTTCCAGCTGACCAACACTCCACCCCAACTTGGTGTCATCTGCAAATTTGCTAATGGTACACTAAATCCTCTCATCCAGATCATTAACAAAGATGTTAAACAGAACTGGGCCCAAAATTGATCCCTGGGGGACACCACTGGTGACTGGCTGCCAGCTGGATGCAGCCCCGTTCACCAGCACTCTCTGGGCCCGGCCCTCCAGCCAGTTCTTAACCCAGCACAGAGTGCCCCTGTCCAAGCCGTGGCCTGCCAGCTTTTCCAGCAGTGTGCTGTGGGAGACAGTGTCAAAGGCTTTGCTGAAGTCCAGAGAGACACATCCACAGCCTTCCTCTCATCCACCAGGCAGGTCACCTGGTCATAAAAGGACATCAGGTTGGTCAGCCAGGACCTGCCCCTCCTAAACCTTTGCTCGCTGCGTCTGATCCCTTGTCCATCCTGTAGGTGCTGTGTGATTGCACTCAGGATGATCTGCTCCATAACCTTGCCAGGCATGGAGGTCAGGCTGACAGGCTGAAGAAACAAAATTTTTGTCATGAAAATGCTTTAATATCTTAAATGTCATATTTTTGCTTTTGAAAAATAATAAGCAAAACATAGCTACAACCAAAGAACATGCTTTCATTCACTGAAACAAATTTATTGTAAATGTTTTTGTTATCCACTGGGATCTTAATGGTAATGTTACATTCTTAATGAGTTTAATAATTTTAGCACCTCAGTATAAATACATAATTAATTTATAATAATCTCAATAAAGTACAGATCACTACCAAACTATTACTTAATTCATTTCTCACAGTGTACTGCATTGGCAAAATTGTAATCTCAGTGAACTAATACAATCTGTTTTGAAATATGGCCTTGATTTTGTGAGCAGCTATCCAGTGTTGTAATCTTACAAAATCCAATTCAGTTTCTCTGTCTGTAACAAGAGGGTGAAAATTTACTTCACAGTAGGGGTATAAGGATGAGACTAATCCAGTCAGTTTCTATATCTGTAACTTGCTCTGTAGTCGGAGGAGTTCAATACCTGGAGGAATGCATGGCTGAGCTCAGTGTTAGCAAAAGGTTCTGGAGATGAAGCATAAAGTGCTATTTTTAAAAGATATATTATTGAGCCTTCAGCTGTGAAATCCCTGTTGCCATGTAAAGAAAACATTAATTTTCCTTTAAAAGAACAGTGTGTGGGTTAAACATTTCTAGTGGCAGGACTACACACACATATAAAATATAGCCTAGAATGCTGTTTCGCATATAGTGAGAACACTTGTATTCTTTGGTTGAGCTAAACATTTAGAATGAACTTAAAGTTTATATCTGCAAATGTACTTCGACATCTCACTCCTGTTGCAACCAGTGGGCTTTAAGCATCTAAATACCTCACAGGAGCAGGACCTTGTAGTTGTTGCTCAGCTGTGATGCAAATTTAGATGACCAAAGCACCAATCCACTGAAATTATTCAACTACTGTCTAATTCTGGAAGTGTTTCAAGTTATGGTGAGTTTGATTTTTAACAGTGGAACTCCAAGGAGACCTCCAGGCACGTGCAGAAATTTCTCCTTCTTAGTGCTACCCACTAAACCAATATTTTCCCCACAAAAATTCCAGCCATGTCCACATTACAGCGTGCCACATTTTTCCCCATACCAATCTTGCAAGCAACGCCAAATGAATCAGCTCATACTAATACCTTAAATATAAGCTTTAAGACAAAGCCAAAGAAGGGAGATAGTTTTGTCCCCCATCCCATCAAGTTATATATCAGCTCCATTTTTGAAGCCATTATCCAGTTCAGTCCTTCCCACCTGGACTGGTCAAGTCCACCTCCTCTGATTTCAATAATCAGCCAGAAATTAAGTGCAGTAAGGAAGAAGTATTTTCAATATTTGCATAGAAGTTATACTCACAGAATAGGTAGTTAGTTGGGACAGTGTCTCTCTAGCCCATTACTAAAGATGTGTACTTGTGTTGGGAAGTCCTGGAGGCCTGCTTCATTTCCAAGGAAAAAGTCTATATTTCACTTGTATGTTGTGAAATGCACATTAGTCATTAGGTCTGCTCTGGTGGAAGGTATTCCTGCCCATAACAGGGGGGTTGGAACTAGGTAGTCTTGAAAGTTCCTTCAAGTTCAAACCCTTTCTTCATTAAATAATTGTCCTATGTCTGGACATGCTGCTTTCCTTTCCTTCTCTGCTAATTCAATGAACACCTGCCCCACTAAGCCTTCACCCTATAATTATTCTCATCACAGAAGACCATCCCTCAATATCAAATCCAATTCTGTTGATGTTTTTCTCTTACTGACATGAGATAGAGTGAACCACAAGTCAGAGGAGTGTCCACATATATAAATAGGGGCTAAGGGAGAGGAAAACCAACTGTAATGTTAATTTTCATCTGTTATCAGGTTGACTAACTTCCAGCTACAATGATATCACTGATTTCAGAGAAAGGGAAAAATTAGCAATGTAAGAGCACATTTACGTTTCATGAATATAGTCATCCCAAAAGTTTGTATCCACTGCAGACACCAACAGATTTTTCCAGAAGAATCATGATTTGAGCCAGTATGGTTGCTGATTCTACTAGGGCTAGCCCATCCAAACTGCTTCCTCAGGTAATCCTGCCCCTGGCCATCATATTGCTTTTTTTCAGTCCATAAATGTTGAGGTTATTTCAAATATGAATTTTTGAATTATAAACATTATAAAGCAAAATGCAATCAAATTCTCAATCGGCTCATTTTCTTCTTCCAATGTTTTGCTCTGTAGATTCATGTTACACTTCAGTTAGAAGTAACCTGCCACTTTTAATGCTAGAAACGTTTGAAAAATCAATGAGAGAGCCGACATTCATTCTTCTCTCTGCGGCTGTCTTGCTTCCATTTAGGTACAAAAGGACTGCTGGTACTAAGTACCAAAACTCCTGTCTATTGTTAAATTAATGACTGTGTTATCTCTTCTTCTCTGGTCAAATAGTGTTCCGCTGTCTCAGACTTTGATTATTGTGCTATAATTTCCCCATAGGTGTCACTCATCTGACAGCATGCATTCAAATTGCATTTCGCTTCCTTTTGAATGAAAAAAAAAAAATAATCCTGAGTCACACATAAAATATTCATGTCCCAATCTCTGCAAAAGTAATTGTGTCCTTAAAGTTCAGACATCACCTCACCCCTGGGGGTTGTATATACCAGTTAAGATGGTATGCATTGTTTGCAGCCACTGCTGTGGATCAAACACAACTGCTGGTTTGATTTCTGAGCACTGTCACTGAATACCATGTGAATATGTATCAGCAGTGTAAATTGTCCAGAAAGCTGGTATAGCTGATCTCATTACATAAAAAGGGCTGGTTTTTTACTATGGGAATGGTAGAAAATTTACATGTCCAGAAAGCTTTCTTGACGTCTGTCAGGCAATCACTGTACCCATGAGGAAGCTGGTGCACAGTCTTCCTTCTGTGAAAATCACTCCTTTCAAATATGTCTTACCTATGTAGTCCAGTATGGAAACACACATAGCTGCCTAGAAGTGCAGTGTGATCCAGCTTCACCAAATCCAACACTGGTGATCTCTTGACCTGTGAGAGACTGGACCATTAATGATTAATGACTCAAACCATTGACCACTTGCAGTAACTGCCCAGGTGCAGAGGGGGTGCACACAAATATGAAGAAGGAGCATGATATAGCTTAGCTCTATTGAAAATGTTAAAGCAAGTATTAAATAGTATTGACACCATTAGAGCCCAGTGGGGTATCATTCTTTATCCAACACCTATGAATAACAGATACCTTTAATTCATGTCCCTAGTTTCTAACTATTCTTTATCCATCTTAATAATGTATTACCTCACCCATATTTAGAGAACTTTTGCAATAATCTATTAAGGGAAACTGTGAAATAGCTTTCTACAGATCTAGACATATTAGATCTATTAATTTAATTGTAAAAGCAAAGCAAACACTTCCTTTTTCTGTAATGCTGAGAGAAAAAAAAATGCTTCAGGTCATTACATTAGCATCATTTGGCTCAGATTATATGATATGACTCCTTCAAAGAACATTTTTTTTTAAATAAAAACTGCCAGTTTGTATTTGCAGAAAAAATGTGCTTTGGTGTTTGGTGTCCTTACCTCTTACAATGCACATTCCCATTGAAGCTTCAAGTACATCACCCTAAATATCTCCTTAACACCTAAAAAGAAAAAATGGTGAAGAAAAATATCACTATCTCCACCTTCTGTGTTCCAGAGGTATCACACTGAAAGACCTCATGGATCACTCTCTTTTTTTCTCAAAGTACAGCCCTAAGAGTAAAAATCTCATATTTGATTAGAAAAAAAAGTATATTCCAAACTCCTGCAGCTGCAGGAGTTCTCTGTATGTGCTCAGAATAGAAATAAATTTAATTCAAAATTCATTACATTTCTCAAAATCTAGGTGTATGGAAATTGGTCTTGTATTTAATCAACTGAACAGTGGTATTTTTCATGAAACAGGAATGACATTTGAGATGATTTGTTTCAAGAAGATGGCTAACCTAACCTTGAAGAACAGTATTTGCCTCAGATGATTATTTAATTGGTGTGTACTAAAAGGGTAGTATCTTGCATTTTTTTAATATAAAAAAAAATATATCTTGTGATTCTGGAGCTAGTGGTCTCAGTATTGCTGGTAACTGAGATATGAAAATTGCATCAAGCCTTGTAATACTGTTAAGATGGCTTGATACATATTATGTTGAAAAATATCTCAATTCTTATTCTCTGTTTAAAGTGAGAAGACTTAAGGCCAGAGCAGCTCCTCTTTCACCTTGAAAAGCCTCCTGTACACCTGTAGTATCATATACTTACAATTGTTGACTACTGCTAATCTAGATTTTAGAGTTCTTTCCCTGAAGAAGCTGGTACAGTGAGTAAAATTTCAGAGATCAGAGCGAACACTTTACTTTGTGTTGTGCAATTTGGTATACTATTTATACCTAACTTGTTCAACATAACTTGCATAGCTTTAGTCACTAAATTCATTGAAGCCTTAGGTCGCAAGCACTAGGTGTTTTTAATTTTTACCTAGTCAGCTAAGAAAAGACCTCAGAGATGGTTCAAGACAGAAGATAAGGAATCTACATTCATTAGCAGAAGCTGCAACCCCAGAGGTAAGAAATGTCCCAACTAGAGAGGTAAGAAATGTCCCAACTAGAGACAATGAAGGGACTCAATGAAGAACAGAAAGACTCTCTCAGACTCTAGTATTCCTACTGTTCCAGACTGTCACATGAGGGGTGGGGAATTTAGTTTGTAAGACTATAATTGCCCAGGGTGTTCTTTGTTCAAGGTCCCTCTTCAGAGGCACACAACTTTCACTGTAGTGCTATTAATGAGAAAGACTTTATAGGAGAGTTTGTTTTCAGCTTACTGATTCAGCAGAAATCTACGGTTGAATTCTGTTATGGTGGCTGGCATGTCTAACTTCCATAACATTTATTTAACTTTGCATAAAATGTTAAAAAGTATCACTCTATTTGCTGATAAATGAAAGCAGTTGATGTTTGAAAACGTAGTGCACAAATGGCTGGCTGGCTGTTCACATCCAAGGTGAGAATCAAATATTAAGCTTGAAGACATTAATGTTTGAATGTTGACTCTTACATGAAAACAAAGTTTTGATTTTTAATGTGCTCCTAATGATTTGGCTAGGACTTTTATTATATCTCATAAATCCATACTATCAGATTAGGCTGTGAAAAATGAACTATTAGATCAAATTAATTCTTGATGCAGTAAACCCACCTGAAGCCAGTGGAGTAAAATGAGATATAACTTTGACTGAACAGCTATATTTATTATAGTTAAGTCTAAGTTTAGAGACTTGTTCTTTTATGTTACCTGTTCTTTTTATTCTGGTAAAGAATTATAGATAGGGCTTTCTATTTTTAAAATATTACTGTTATAATAAATGAATGTCTAATCTATTTCTATTATTATTATTATTGAATGAACTCTCAGAAACCATTCATAGTTTTTCATGATGGAGCCTAATTAATATATTATTGTGTTTTATTAGGAGCCCAAATCCTACAGAAGATACTTCCCTCTATTTCAAGAAAGCCCAGTTTCTAGGATTTAAAGGAACATTTTGACATTTTTCTTTTCCTTTAAAAATTGAAGAAATTTCAGAATGCAACACTATATATATGTAACTTTTAACGGGCTTACATTATCATTCCTTTTCTTCTAGAAGGTTGAATGGGATGTTTTACATTCTTATTGTTATTAACTACTCAAAAGAGTTCTGGGAGTTCAACAAAACTTCATATAAGCAGACTTTCTCCTAGAGCATATGCTACTTTGTCTTGATTCAGGAATGGAAATAAGACAGCAAATTCACATGCCAAAATGAAAAAACATTTGAAAGAGGAATTTTCTTGCACTCATGCTCTAGGGCTGATTAAATCTGGGTATTTTCACAACAACTAATGATTTTACTTTGGGCAAATCACTTAAGTTTTCATGCTGGTGTTTTCCCTCCCATAAAATAGTATCAAAGTACTTCCTTCAGCTACCTTTTGTCTCTCACATCCTTGTTAGGGTTTTTATTTTCCTCTGGCCATACAATCCTAAGAATTAAGGTCTTGATCTTAATCAGAGCCTTTAACTAGTATCTGGAATGTAAATAGTTTCAAAGTAGAAAGCCTTGGATTTTTAAATTCTTTTTTATAGAATTCAGGTCAAGTTCAAGATCATTCTTATATTACCTGAATAACTGTGATGGGTTGACCATGGCTGAATGTCAGGTGCTGACCAAAGCTGCTCTATGACTTGTCTTCTCAACTAGTCAGCAGAGAGAA
Organism: Pyrocephalus nanus; assembly: GCA_038380795.1. Classification (NCBI taxonomy): domain Eukaryota; kingdom Metazoa; phylum Chordata; class Aves; order Passeriformes; family Tyrannidae; genus Pyrocephalus; species Pyrocephalus nanus. The sequence goes on from CM076260.1 coordinate 102,299,734, forward strand.
AACACAAAGAAAAGCCTGTGGGTCAAGATAAGGTCAGGGAGAGATCACTCATCAAATATCATCATGGGAAAAACAGACTTGACTTTGGAATATCAAATTAGAGTAGGATAATGAGAAATAAATGCACGTCTTTAAAAAAACGTTCCCTCCATTCTTCCCATCTTCCCAAGCCAGACTTTATTCCTGAGTTCTATCCCTCCTCCTCTCACAGTGGCACAAGAGGATGGAGAAAGGGGGTTGCGGTCAGTTCATCACATGATGTCTCTGTCGCTCCTTCCTTCTCAGGGTGAGGACTCCTCACACTCTTCCCCTGCTCCAGCATGGGGTCCCTCCAGGAAACAGTCCTCGATTAATTTCTCCAGCATGAATCCTTCCCACGGGCTGTAGTTCTTAATGAACTGCTTCTGCATGAGTCACTTCCACAGGGTGCTGCCTTTTGGGAACAGACTGTTCCAGTGTGGATCCCCCATAGGGTCACAAGTCCTACAAGCAAACTTGCTCCACAGATCCTTCCGGAAGCCTGTTCCAAGGTGGGCTTCCCATGGGTTCACAGCTGTCTGAGCATCTACCTGCTCTTGCATGGGGCCCCTCCATGGGCTGGAGATGAATCTCTGTTCCCCATGGACTTCCATGGGCTGCAGGGGCACAGCTGCCTCGCCGTGATCTGCACCACAGGCTGCAGGGGAACCTCAGCTCTGGTATCTAGAGCATCTCCTTCCCTTCCTTCTTCACTGACTGTAGTGACTGCAGTGTGTTTCTTTTGCATATCCTCACTTTTCTCTGTCTGCAATTGCTGTCACTCAGTAACTTTTTCTCCTCCTTAAATATGTTATGGCAGAGGCACTACTATTGTGTCCGATGGGCTCAGCTCTGTCCAACAATGGGTCTGTCTTGGAACCAGCTGGCATTGGCTCTGTCAGACATAGGGGAAGATTCTAACAGCTCCTCAGAGAAGCCATCTCTATAGTTCCCCCACCACTCCAGCTACCAAAACTTGACCATGAAAACCCAATCCAGTGATCTTGCTTGGTTTTTAGTCCAGTGATGTTTGAAAAATATTTGGCACTGTAGTCTTTAATGTTGCTCACTGGGGTGTTCAAGGAGAATTATGAGGCTGAATATGTCCTAGCTTCAAGAAGAAAACTGAATTTTTAAAAAATAACACAATTATTATTCTTTCTCTTTTTCTGTGTTTAGAAGGGAATACTTCTCAGCTGTGTCTTTCATTTGTTTTTTTCAACTTCAAGCTTACCAAGCTCTTTTGTTTAATAGGCCAACCTTAGTATAAAAGATAATATTATTTTTGCGTGAAATATATATCTGAATTTTGTGTTACCCTACAATGCAGCTACTAAACTGAAAGTTTACAACTTAGAAGAATGATAAGGTTTTATTTATTTTTCATTCTGATTCTTTCATTAATTGTGGGAGGAAAATAAGCAAGAGATACCTGTCACAACAAAGAAGGCTTATTATTTGGGGCATCAGAAAAAGATGTTCTCCTTTTGGCCACTTACAGTTTCTGATTCCTCAGGTTTTAAAAGTACTTAAAAGTCTCCATTATAAATCAAGTTTTCTGCCTTGTGATTTAGCATTATCATAAGTGCAATTTATTTGTGAGAACAAATTTCTCAGGCCACAAGTGCATGTGTCTCTGTATCACTTCCAGGAAAGGAGAGGGTTTTTTTTTTTTAACAGATACTCTTTGACACCTAAATTAAGATACTGGCCTTTTTTTTTTGTTTAATGGATGGAGTACTGATGATGTCTATTCAGATTCAGCTTGGATCCTGCTCTAAATCTCTTCCTGCAGAAGACACACTTTAGATATTATATAAACAGAAGCCCTGCAATGCCCAGATGGGTAAAGTACAAAACTAAGGTAAGTGTCTTGTAAACAACATTTTCTGTAAAGTGGTCAGCCTGAGCATAAGCTGGCGTAGCATGAAATCGAATCTTCAGACATCACTGCTGCATCAAAGCATAAACTTGCTGAAGAAACTATAATTGCTTGGTTCCAAAATACATGTATGAACAATATTTTCTTAGAGAAAACAGGAAGCAACTTAAATGGGGAACAGACAGGAGCCACAACAGAGCTAAATTTCTGTTACATTTTTAACCATAGCAGAGGAGTCACTTACAAAATGTAGAGATTGTTTTCTCTCAAGTCTCCCTCTAAAAAAAAACTCCCGGTTTTTGAAAGATCAAAAAGTTTATTTTAGTCTTAAAATCTAAAGATCCAAGTCATATCTTTCATAGGAGGCCATATGTGATATTTCACAGAAAGTAAACGACCTCCCAAGAGGGATTTTTTTTTCTTAACATTCAGAATTACTGGGCTAGGTTTTGTTTGAAGGCTTCACCTTTGCAGCCTATAGAAACAGTTTATCTTTTGCTTCATTCTGTTATAGCTCTATATTTCTTCTGGGACCAGAATCAATACAAATAATAAAGTAGCACAAGAGCCTGCAATTAGGCTGGCTGGATAAAGTTTAAGTACTAATAAATTAAGCAAAAACTCTTCAGATTTCCATATTAATTCATTAACAGGAAAGCACTGAGAAGCACAAGCTGAATGACATTTGATTTCCAAAAGAAAAGTCTGCACTCCTTTTCTTACCATATTCATCTTGCTCTACTCTTCAGCAGCAAGTTAAGCAAGAAAGCAGCATACTAACATTTCTTTGCTATTTTCAGCAGTGGAATCACATTCTTCTCAAGTGATTTTAAAGTTATATTTTTATTAGATGCTCTTTCCTTTTAGATTAATTCTGATAGGAGAGCATCAAGGGTGTCATGTTAGTAAAACTTGGCTATTTTACTAAATGTCAGAAGCATATCAACAGAAACTATGGCAGCAGGGGGATAGCCTTTTGTCTGATCATGAAAGCTGGGAGTTGTTTTGACAGAACAAGATGAAAAGTTAAGGGAAACATCACGATGTTTTTATTTCTCCTCTTTCTCTTCTCTGTTGAAGTTAAATTACATCTTTATATTTCATTTTTAATTTTTATTTAATAAAAATTAACAAATGAAGGCAAAAAAACCACTTGGAATTTTGGGGTTGATTTCCAGAGACATGAGGATAGACCTAAATTTCCCAGAAAAACAAAACAAAACAAAACAAACAAAAAACCAACCAATCAAACAAAAAAACACACCAGAGATTTATAGCATTTCTGTGCTGGTTAAAGTCAACAGGTACTTTTGCTGAATTATTCTCATGCGGGACAACTCCCTCCCGACAACATTAGCCAGATCAACAGACCTGGGCGCACACACACACACACACACATACACACACACACATACACCTGTGTGTGCACAGAAACATACAAACAGCTTAAGGCAGAATGAAAGCCTCTGAAAAGTGGTCTAGGACTTGGCTTCATATAAAAATTGATCTCTCTTGAATAGGCTGCTGTCCTAATTGCCTGTCATTAGTGTGCACTACGTTGTGACAGTAAAGCCTTCTCATTTATCCATCCAATGACACATCCATTTATCCTCCATGGGTGGAAAATTTCAAATAACCTCTCTCTATGTCTGTGGCTCCTGTTCAAATAAACTTGCAGAATGCAGTCCCACATCACCACATAAAACCCTTGCCACTATATTAAAAAAAAAAACACATGAGAAAGACATATAAAGTAAAAATTATACAAGAGAAGCTTCAGAATGAATTACTGTAACTCAGGCTGGGGAAAAACTCACTCTCTTCCCCTGCCTAATTAACCATGTTGTCTATCAAGTCTAAGAGGGGTAAAAAGAAAACAGAGAAAAGCAAACAGAAAACATTACAGTATGAGTATGTGGCTTGGGAAGGAAAAAGCTGCTGAATCCCCTCCTGGAGCTCATGTATTTCTGTAAATATACAAGTATTTTTCACTGCTTGCTAAAGAAAAGGTTACTGTTCATCATGAACCAGAACCACTCTTAAGAAAGCAGAACAGAGATATAGAGAGGAGGAAATTTCTGCTTCACTTCAGTAGGAATTTAAATACAAGGAAAGCATTTCAGATATAAAAGAACTAATCAAATAGTCTGACCTTGCATAACAGATGTGTGAAGAAAAATCGTTTTATGTTCCATGGCTAAGCCAATCAACTTGTTATCCTGCTCTTCTTTTGGGTTTTGTTTGGTTGGTTTGTTTGTTTGTTTTTGTTTGGATTTTTTATTTTGGCAATGCATTTTCTTGTAAAAAATTTTGGGCCAGACAATATAGAAAAAAACCATTTCATAATGTAGAAATCTCCTAATCCTGGCACATGTATTTTACTAGCAAAGATGCAGAATTCTTCCTGACATTCTATCACGAATTTTATCTGCCTTTGGTACCCAATTCTAGACAACAAGGGATTCAGTGCTTAAACTTGGCACAAAGACTAATTCACATCTCTCATTTATTCAAGTCCTCTTGTGAGCCTTTGAAAGGAGAATAAACATATCTTTTTCCAGGAAAGGCCATACAAATATTTCAGGTTCTGTTTGCATTAAGATTTTGCAACATGAACGTAAAAGTACAGGTTTTTTCTCTTTCAGTAGCTGGGGAACATCACTGAAGGAGTAGCAGTTAACTTGGAAACTGCACTGTAGCACTTAATGGAGAGATAAAAGACAGATACCAGGACAGCCAAGATTCATCCTTGGACATGGATTTTAGCTCTGAGGCAGCTAAAAAGCTTGTTTTAGTCAGGTTCATTAATAGAAAATTATTATTTAGATTACGGTTCCAATAGAGATCCCACCCCTGACTAAAGTTCTATTGTGTTAAGCATTGTAATACAGGATGGGGTTGCTATTCAGAAAACTCGCTGTGAGTGGGTACTGAGGTAATAAGTGAATCACTACAAATCACATAGAACAGCATACTCCAGTTCTCATGAGTCACAGTTCAGTGTCCCATCAAGTGGGCTACTCAGGTTTGTGCCTGAGTAGAGATTGTTGGGGTTTTAAGCTCTTTTGGTTTCTTAGAATTTTTCCAAAGGCTGAGCTTGTGCTTATTAAAAGTTTAAAAGAAGGGTGTTCATGTGAGCTGAACAATGAACTGGTTGATCAGTGTACCATTACAATATTCATTCCTATGTGAGAATAAGTTACCCATATAGATCCAATGGTTATTAAATGCCACGGTTATTAAACAGCTACTGAGTTAGATATACAAGTAAGTGGTACTGAAATAAACCACTCCACCATTTCCTTTTTATCACCTTTAGCCACACTTGGCCATTGTTGCAGCTTATAAATACTGAAGAAGGCATACCAGTTAGAAATAAATTTCCAGATTTAAAAATAAACAGAAAAAAAATCCCACAACAAATTCTGCAGCAATAAAGAAATTAGTATTTTCCATTACATCTGCCATAATAAAGGACAAAATAAACTGATGTGACATAAATAAGCAAAATGTAATTTTATAAATTTAGATCAAATATTGTGAATCAATATAAAATTGAATTCTACAAATAATTTAGTGTATGCCCACATTATCATTTGAGTCCATTCCTCTGGTCCTCTGCCCATGATTCTCACTTGCCTTTCAGTCCCTGCTCCCACTGGGAGTGAATCAGCTGTCTGGCACTGAAGCACAGCATGACGCAGAGGTACACAGCTCACAGTGGGCTGCTCCCTGCTCCAGTCAGCACGCTGCAGACCTCTGGCTCCCAGCGGTGCTAATCTTGAAAGGCACAAAAGCAAGCTGCTCCCTGTTAACCGGCTTTAATATCAGCATTTTGATTTGACATTGCTAACTAATATGGCATAAGTCACTGTAACCATGTACAGACTTCACTAAATGACAGCACAATGTCTCTTTAGATAATAGTTTCAGGATAATAAATCCCCTAAAGCATCAAGAAAAAAAATTTGGTTTTGTTGGTTGGGTTTTTTTGTTTGTTTGGGGTGGGGGGGCTTTGTGGATAATTATCTACAAGAAAGCTCTCTGTGAAAGGCAAAATGGTATGAGAACAGCTAAGGAGTAAATGGAACATGTCCTGTACTCCTAAGGCCATATCTTTAGCTGACATGAACAGCTTTATGCTGAAGCTGACTCTGATAGCAACGCTCAGCTCCAGAAAAGGTCTGCAGTATTGTATCACTCAGTATAACTTTTAGGGCCATTGCTTCTAATTTGCCTTCAATCCCAAGGTAGTCCTTAAAGCTTCTTTTTTAATACAGGGATATTGAGATACAATTTACAAGATATTATATATGGCAAGGGGGATATAAAATATAGTCAGTGGTAATGTGGTAGGTAGTGGTCTAAAGCACACTCTGACTTTCAGCATGAGGGCCAGGTCCCAGAAAGGACATCAGTGTTTGCAGTAGGAAGAAAATAAATGTCTAAGAACAAATGAGATTGAAGGGGGTGGGGGAAGCAAGTCTCTGAAGAGCCACAGGTGTTCAAGTTTTCCTCCAATTAAGTTACATAGTAGGCAAATTTCTGGTGGTGATCAGACACAGTAATGTCCCTTTGGTTGACCTATGGTTAGTTTTCTTTTCCACCTTAGAGATTTGCAGTTCAGGTACCGGGCATTTACATACCAAAAGCTACTGGGGATAGCCCACTGAGCAGGAAAAGACACATAAAATGAGATTTTTTTTTCAGTTCTTTTTATTCAATGTGGTAGTAGTTCTACAGTTTCTGCTGATGACCATCCTTTCATAGGACACCAATTCTGTGGAATAAAATGTTGTTCTTTTACACAGGCATCTCTTGGTGTTAATTCTCTCTTTAATTCAATATGATTCCAAACTGGGAAGAGTTTGACTTTCTCCATCACATTTATTTACACAATTTTGTCTACTGTTAAGTGCTTAATGGGTGTTTTGCTATTTGTTTCAGGGGACTGTCCTTCTTAACAATCACATGACAGTTATTCAAGTTACAATAGGGAATGCTGCACCCTTGTGCCACAGATATAAAACACAATGCAGGTTCAACATTCTTTACACAGAAAATCAATAGATCTTCTAACAAAGCAAAACCTTCAGCAGTTTCTTATCCAACTCACAAACCACTTTGGTTCAGCAGGTACAAGATGAAGGACAGATAGCACCTAGCTAATTTCAAGAAGACAACACCAAAAAAAAAAAAATCCTCAAATGGCCTACTATTCCTGAAACCACTGAATTTACACACTCATTTGACATTATATGTGGGGTTGTGTCGGATATGGTTAGGACTGTTATTTCTACTATTAAAATAGCATATCTCTTGAGCTATATAATGCATCATTACCAAAGCCTAACCTAGCAACTATATTAAAATGTTGGCATTAATACTTTCTAAAATAATTAATATTTTATTAGGACAGTGGTTTATGTATGTACTATTTCCCAGGCAGTCTACACTTCCTTTTTTTTGCTTCTTTCCTTTAGTTTTTTTTTACTGCTCCAGTAATAAAAGGATGTGCTCCCACCCAAGACCACATTGAATCATTGCACTGCCACATTAGAATTATCTATATAACAAGAGTTGATTAAATAACTTTGTTAAGATTGATTGCTTCATACTTACTTATGTAAAGGCTCTAATGCTGGCAAAATTGGGGGGTTATGGTAGAAGACTTAAGCGATTACAATATGTCAGTCTCACTGACACTATGTTTCAAGAGTTAAGAGTCCCAGACTACAAAAATTTCCTCATAAGGAGCTAAAACTATCTAATACCATAATTTCTGTTGTTTTCTGATAACTTTTTCTTCTTATGCATTTACATATTTCTCCTACTTTGCTAGTAGACTGCAAAAACTACTTATTGTAGCATCATAGAAGAAGGCTTCACCATAATTTCTGAATCTATTTCCTTATGAAATAACTTTTTTAATATAGGTAGTAAAGGTGAAGTAAAGCTGATACTGATAATGTTGACTTCATTGAGATATATATAAATTGTTTATTAGATGAGTACTCAGAAGTAGATGTCATATGTGAATCTAGCCAGCACAAATCACTGAGACTCCATTGAGCAAGAATGGTGGTACCATGCAGAGAGGATGCCAAAGAAAGTTCTCACTTTCACTACATAGCAGAGAACTATGGTTAATATCTCAAGAAGTCGTGAAGTAAAACAGATGGAAGAAACATTCTGAGTGTTAGGATAGAAGAGAGAACAGTAAGTAGTACAGGGAAGTGACTTATTTTGCATGAGCAGTCAGTATTCTGGCCAGATTTATGGGCCAGGTTTAAAAAAAATTCATTTTCCAATCCTATTTGTTTTGCCATTAAGCCATCACTATGACTATTGTCTCAGAGAGATTAGTTCTGAGAGTGGGTATTTATCATTTTTCTGGTTAAATCAAAACATGAGCTTTAATAAAAAAAAACAGGTCTTATTTGGTTTGTGGGTTTTTGTCTTTTAATAAATTTTTCACAAAGAAAATAAAGGCCAATAAGTCTACATGAAAGACAGGTGTGGCTTGACCTACACAGTTGCAGAAGGGGTGAACCAGGTAGAGGGCTCTTAGTTCTGTTAATTCCTGTGCAGAGAGTGTGTCAAACAAGAGACTGGAATAATCAGATATTGATCAGTCACTGATCTCCATCCACAACATTGAAGAGTCCTATGGTATTCTAGCAGTAACATATGACTGCAGTAACAATAAATTTACAATACTAATGATAAGGCTACTGTGCCCACTAACCAAAGGATAATCACCTTTTCTAATTCTCCAATTAGTGAACAGAGAAAAATTCTTGTATTTAATGTGCTGTAGGTGATGACACATTTATCTGTCTATTTAAGAATGCAAAGAACACCAGAAACTAGGTTTCTGTGACTGCCCATAAGCTTTACAGTCCTGCTGATTCAGGGACTTTGGGATTTCTACTGATTTCCCCCCAAATGACTGATTTAAATCCATATGTGCACAGACTAGTAAGCAGTACACACATTCACTTGGAGGGAGCACCTTAAGGAGGGGAATCTCTTTCTGGACATTCATGCAGACCTTTATCATCTGTTTTGCTATTTGTGCTGACTCCTGTACTGTACCAATTGCCAACTACTACAGTAGAAACAGCAAAGAAAAATTACAGTCCTGATGCTGCACAGGCTGGCAGAGCTACTATGCCTAGGAGGTTTCAGGCACTAGGTCTACGGCATCTATGAGTTTTAAATGGAAGCATATTGAAGCGTGGGCAGGGTGGGGAACTGCCACTGAGCTCCTTCACTGTATTGCAGTGCTGTTAAATAACCTCATCAGGTCCTCCAGTGGGACTGCTAAATGCTCCAGCAGGTTGCAGTCACAAACCCCAACTGCTGACTCCCATGTGCTAGCAAGGACATGATGTTCCTTTACCTAAAGGTTCTCTCATACCTACCATAATGACTGGGCAAAGAATCAGTGCCAATTTGGCAGGGTGAACGCATGTGGACTTGAAAAAGAGCCTTTGTCTGCTTTTTCAGAATGCGAAAAAATGTAAATTATGCTATCCTGTTTCAAAGTCCATTAGAAGGTAGCAATGATGTATGGTTCAACCTAGCACCTTTCACAGTGACTAATATGCAGCTTTCCTGCTGTTCACTAGGATGGCTGGTGGTAATGATAATGATGAATATCCACGCAAAATATCTGAGGTTTTTGGAAAATGGTTCCCTTTGACTCATTAAGTACACAGGCTTCACCAGCAAGATTATGTGTCAAAAGCTATTTCTAAAGAACACAAGCTACTACTTCTTTTTTTAAACAACCCAGGATAATTCTAAAATGACTGGATATGCCTGAGGATTGCAAATGTAAAGTGAAAGTAAATTTTCCATCCTTTAAACTTGGCTTTACATTAGTCAAGAAAACATCAGGACTACTCTCACTGAAGTCACATCTCAATTTTATACTCTTAGAATTCTATGATGATAACACATTCTTTGAAAAATTAGTATCCTCAGTACAAAGAACTGCCCCGATGTGCTAACTGCATACAGAGACATCCATGGTGGTTTACTTCTAACATTTAACATGGAAATGTAAGAAATAAAAAACTCATTCACTGTGGAATCTGATGTAAACCAAAACAAACACAAAAGAGTAATAATACAAAATCAAACATCTACACAAAGCAGCAACTGGATATGATTGACTCTAAACTGAGTTAATGCACAGCCTGCTTCCTTCATAGAATGGAATCAGATGGCAGAGAGTTAACTTCAGGCATGATGTGTCTCAAATATATTAAAGCTTGAAATATTATGGAACGAGTAATTGGTATTTACCCAAGAAGTGTCTGTGTTAGATGGATGCTCAGTAGAAGTAAGTAGTATGAAGCAGGTATAAAAGCTAGCAATGCCTAGGTGATGCTCTTTTCTCCTGGGGAATAGTAAGAAGTTTGGACAACAAATGAATAAGCAGAATAAAAGCACAGAAGAGCCAGTGTAGCAAATCTCGAGTAAAGGCAGAGGGGGATGAGCTGGCGGGGGAGGAAAGTCACCGTGGAAAGGAAGGAACAAAATAGAAAAAAGCAAATAAACAAACAAAAATAATAATTACTACATTAATAATTGTGAAAAATAATGTTTTCTCTGAATTGAATGTATCAAGCTATTAATCTTCTGACATTGTCAACACATACTTCTGCTTCTGTCTTCGAATAGCTTCTTTAATATTTATGAAGCGCCACTGTCATTTTCCCCCTCTGCCTTTCTGGTTGCATCCTTTATGACTGACTGCTTGTTGCTAATGTCAGTGTCCTGAGGGAGAGGAATCATCCCTCCAACCCCCCACTAGAGTTCCAGTCTGAGACCAATGAGCGTGAAGAGAGATGGCAGTTTGAGAGACTCTGCAGAATGAAAACATGTCCAGCACAGAAAGAGAAGGACAGCTCAGTAATCAGCTCTTTGGGAATTTTACTTCCAGTCTGTTAGGGAGATGTACTGGTGCTCTCATTTCCTCCTAAGCGGGAAAATAAAGCACTATCTTGCCTCTTTTAATTGTTTCAAACACAAAAAGAATACCCCAAAATGTTGTGATATTCTTGGAGTTAAAAATACCACATTTATAGTGCATCATGGATCAAGCACATCCTAATTTTCAGTATTGCACCAGGAAGCAAAATTCATTCAAACTCCGTATGCCTTTCACTGTCCTTTATAATTGCATTTATAAAAACAGCCTTACCAAATAATCAGACAAGGCCTAGAAATAATAAAAAAATGTAATCTACCTTTATAGTTATCTGGATATGCCTGTGCAGCCCCTGAGAATACTCGCCCTGGTTGCAGCCTGCCAGTTAAAACGTGGAAAGGTTGAGAAACGCAACTCTTAACAAGGAAAACAGGAATTTCCTGCAAACATCCCTGGTAGTAATTAGATGGGGTCTCTCTGCTCACAAATATGAGCAACTGGATTCGTATCTCACTAGATTGCTTAATTATTGTGTTGGATCAACTGTCTTGTTAGTGTGTGTGTCGGGGAGGGGCCATGGTCTTGCATGACCATGCCTGCAGTCTGCAGGCCTGCAGACTCATGGCAAGATTGGAAAGCACATGATCTGCAGCCAATACAGCTGCTCAGAAGGCACATGAGCTGCAGCAAAGCCCACATGGGGCAGCTGTCAATCAAAAAGGCCCGCCTTTACTCTTTTCTTTGTCTTATGGGTAACCCATGGGTTGTATTTCACTAATTTGTAGGTTGTCGTGTGCTGTGTGCTTCTTCTTGGGTGAAATGCTTCTCCTTGGGTGTTGGTTATTCCTGCAAAACCCTTTTGCCAAAATGCTTATTTTCTCATTAAATCAAAAGAAGTTCTCTTGGGAAATGCTTTTGGCATATTCTCTTACACAATGCAAGGTATCAAAGAACCAAAGGCTTTGCAAGAGTTCATGTAGGTGGAGTCTTAAATGTAAGTAACTGCCCGGGCAAAGTGTGGCTTGAGACTCAGCATGTTATAATATATGCCCTCATCTGCCATCCTGCTTGCAAGGTATAACCAAATATATTTACTGGGTGACTAAAAGTAACTTGCTATTCCTGGATGAACAACTTTATCCTTCTATGCTAGAGGCTGTTTTAAAGACATTAAAAATACAAACCTCACAGCTACGCACTAGGCTAACAGAATTGAGCCCCTGCTGCGTTATGGCTCAAAGTTAACATGATGTATGATGTCAAAGCTAGGAAATCATTGTGTTTCTTTAAGTGGACAGGAGATGTGATTTAAACTGCCTCGACTGGAGTCCTATAATCAGTCATCCAAAATAAATTTTATTATTTAAGACTTATTGTGAAGCAGACAAGATGCAAACCTATTTTTATACAATAAAAAAAGTGTATAGGCTCCCATAAAGATGTAAATTGCTTCTTTATACATGTTCTGCATGTAGATTTCTTTAGTTTCATACATAAGACTTTCTGTTGTGCTTTGTAACCTTGTTCAGCAGTCTCTCTTGATTTGCAAACACCCCACACTGGGGTTCTTATAATAACTAACAGCATCAACCTAAAACTACTCTCCACATAAACCCTGCAATGAAGTATTGCTTGGGTACATAGGTTTGAATTAACATAGAATATTCCACCTAAACTCTCCAACAGCACCTGACTGTAGATAGATGTTTGTTACTGCAAATATATTTGTGAGATTTTGCTGTGGCTTTGCTGCAGATGGTTGCAAGATGCATCTAGATGTGTCACCTGAGTCCTGAGCCTGGGATTGGGATACCCTGCCTTGAAAAAAGGTTAATGCAGGTCCATGGCTTTCAGACTGAAACAGAAATGCAGGAGATGACACCTCCCTCCAGACATAGTCAGACCTATGGGCAGCTCTCAAATTACAATAATTGTTGTATGAACTCCCAGATGCTGTGTTCTTACAACACAGGGTTGTAACAACCTGGTTTTGGTTACACAAGGTTACTAGGGCCTATGGATGCCTTAATAATTTGTCCCATGCAAACTGTGCCTACTCCTCTGCAAACTGTGGCATATGGACACAGCATTCACTTCTCCATCAATTAGCGTGCTCCTTGTGCAGGGAAAGTTTCAAGAGGCACTCCACAACATCTCAGGGAGCTTCACTGGAGCCAGAGCAGAGCAGATTTATGTTTGATTGGACCTTACTGAGAAGCTCAGCTACAAATATCTCCTCTTCAGACCTGCTATCCTAGAGCAGAGGAAAAAAACAGTCAGAGGTATAAACTTTCCAATAAACCTTCCACTAACCTAAAGTGTGTTATGATGTTTTCCAACTTTTATGGAAAAGAATGATGTTTCAGTAAAATAATTATTTTTAAGCTTTCCACAACAGCCTGAATTTCTGAGTTTGGGAGAAAAATATTTTATCCTAAGATGAGCCAAATTCTACTGAATTCAAAATTTTCTCTATGTGATTTCATAGGATGAAAGATATTTGTGAGGATACTTTCAGTAGTTTCTGATACTAGGAAAGAAAAGGAATTTTTTTATCTACTCAAAGAATATCTATAGCACTAAAAAAGTTCACTCCTCTGTTTGGGAATTTACTTCTACCATTTTTTTTTTAAATTTTTTTCATCAAAGAAAATTTTTGGACTCACAAATTTCAAGTGAATTTTGTATCTGCCAAAATGTATTCTGTAATCTGTATTAATTATTAATGTTGAACAAGAATTACCACTTCTCTGTGGTTATAAAATTTTTTGTCCCTAGAACATGTCAGATAATTGAGTTTTGTTTTTTCCCTTTAGATTGATTAAATAGTTTTAAATATGACATCACCTTCAAAGCATTTCATAGAAACAAAGACGTAAAAGTCAGGAGTGTGTCCAAATGACATTTAAGTGTCAGACCAATACCTGCTTTATTGAGATATGAAGTAATATCCCCTGATCCACTGAAAAAATGTTTAAGTCTATTTCAAGTGTTCTAGAGTTCTCCAGTAATAATGCCTTTGAGTGACTCTGTGAAGATTTGGAATAGAAACTGAAATAGATTTGATAGTGAGGAATAAAATTAGGAATTATCTACTGGTCTGACATAAAGTCAACATGACCACATTACATCTGTGTTTGCACACAGTATGAATTAAAGCAAAGAAAAATCAAATAAAGAACTTCTGTGAAGCACTGTAGCTCAAAAATAATGGAAAAGATCAAATGCCACAAAGTTGGGGACAGAAAAGACTTCTTTAACACAACTAAGCCAACATTGCCTGCACCCATTTGCAAAGAAAAGTAAAATAGAGGGGGTCAGGGACTTCTGTTCCAGGAATCTGCAGTCAGAGATGACAGAGGATGGGGAAAGGAAAACAGTGCTGTTGAAATGCAAGTACAGAAAACTTAGTCGAAAAGACTATTAAGTCTTGCAGGGAGAATATTATGTAACCGCAGTCTGATTTTATGTCCCCCAAATGAGGGATCGCCTTATTCTGCTGCTCCCACCCACAAGTACTAGTTTGAGGAGAAGCCCCTCCTCTTGGTTCAGGCTTTCCCAGCAGGGAAGATGAAATGGATTTCAGCTCCATCAAGCATTTCACAGGACAGATCAAGGAAGTGGCAAGTGACACTCAAGGATTCTACTCCTGGACAACACCTTTTGTCACCAATGCCATCAACCTCCTTCCATCACATTTTTAAAAATATGTCTCGCACTCAGGGAAGAACCTGCGTCCCTAGAAGAGTTGCAGAGTTTCTCCTCCATTCTTCCAATGATCTTCTATAAATTTGTGTTGGCACTTTGGGATGAATTCTATTTTTGTGGCCAGGACGTCCTTGGCTGCTGCAAGACCACACAAGAGGCCACTAACCTCTTCTGGATGAGATGCAGGTACCTGTCCGCTAAGAAGAAAACCACATTCATTAGCTAATTTCTCCTATGCAGGTCACAGAACAGCTGTCAGCTAATTACCTTCCCTTACCAGTAGCCTAAATGGAATTTGAACCAGGAGTCCACAAGTACAAAGTTTTATGCTCTATTCCAATCTCATGCCTTTTTTCCCCCTCCATTTCCGGGGTTAGGGAAGGGAGAGGACAAAAAATTTCCATGTCTTCTTTCCCCCATGTTGATAGTTTTCACCTCAGAAATTCATACTTTGAAGTAGTTGATTATTTTTTGCACAATTATTAGTGTGGGGTTTACAATATAAATTTTTACTAATATAATATTTTCCATATATATAATAATTTATAATACACTTAAAAGCTCAGAAATTGTGAACTTTCTATGCTGTGCAATCCTTCTAAATTATGGGACAATCTGCATTCATGGTGCATTTCAAATCTTATGTACCTTAGCTGACAGGAGGACACTGTCCTTGTAGTCTAGTACACTTACTTTGTGCTGGCTCTGGTAAATACAGCAAGCAGACATTAAATGCTGAAGACATTCAAAACACCTGAAGAGCATTTTTCATCCAGTGTAATTTTTCACAAATATGCTTAGGTGACAGCTTGTTTAATATACACTGAATAATATGGGTCATGGCATTTGCCAGCAAGTGAGAGAGCTCCACCGTCAAGCATTTTATCAGGTGCATTATTATTTAGCATTCACACTATTGTAATATTTACATTTCCTTCTTATTTGGTGAATTAATAAGGGCTGCACTGTGGCATTTAGATTAGCCCTACATGAGGGGCTGTGTTAAAAGAGAAGCACCAAGAGCATGCATCCTCAAAGGTTACAAAACACAATGGAGAGCACAAAAATGTTTCTCTTCAGGGGGTGGGGGCTCTAACTCAATTTCGGTGCCTGAATTCAAAAAGTGTTATGGGCACAGAGCCTATTATCTACCCTATCAACCCCATCTTCCTCTTACCAGGAAGGGCTCAAAAATTCCCTGAATTCAAGGAGCAACATGCTAAGGTTTAAAGGGAATCAGCCTCAGGTTTACCTGGGTGTAGGTTTCTTGCATGTAGATCACTGGGCCATTCACATGACCATTCTTATGGCAGCTAGAGGACACAGGGGCTCTTTTATATCTTCTCCTCCCCAAATATATGGCTATAAAAACCCATTACCTTACATCTATAGGTAATTTAAGGAACATGCACACAAAAAAAACATTTGGGCAAAACATCTCAACATCGGTATTTTGGAGTTATATTTCATCACATGTCATTACAGATCCCCACTATATTAAGTTCCTCACCTTCCTGTTCAATTGAAAAAACCTCCACATTAATCTTTCCAGAATATAGAAAGAAGAAATAAAACACTTTCTCCCTGCCTCCCAACCTCTAGATTCTGGGCGTGTTCATCCCAACCAGACACTTTCTTATACTAGTACCCATACAAGATGTTGCATCCATGCTGCCAAGAGCAATGCCATGAGGAGATGCTCCCCCAGAGACAAAAGCTGAATAGACACATTAACACCGTGGCCCACACACACTAATAAGATCTGTCACCTGCCAGCACTAGCTAACACAGACTCTGCTTTGGGATGACAAAGCTATATTGTTCTTGAAGACACTCGGAGCAGTCTGGGGATCTCTAGAAGACTCTGTTGCTTATTTCAGACATGACCACAGACATGCAGTATCAGGCCCATCAAAGTGTTTCTGTCAGAATGTACTCAAGAACCCAGAGGCAGGGTGAGGAAAAAAATAATTATGCTAATTTGTAAGCATGATTCTGACTGGCACCATGTTCATAGAGTCATTGTTCATCAGACAAATAATTCAGATGAGCTGCCTCTTATTAATACTGTTTTCTAATTCTACTTTATTCCATTCATTTTTGCTAATGTTTCATACTCCCCTATGCCATGACTGGTTTTGAGTACATGCCCAAAACAAAATCACAGCTCCAAATTTTCAAATTTATCCAGTATTGCAATTTTGAATTTGTGCCATAGACGATTTTTTGAACCCACTTTGCTTCAGACACAACACCCTTGAGACTGCATAAAGACAAGCAATGATGGGTTTTTTGCAATGCAAATTAAAGCCTGGGTTACTGAGCTTTACCCACCCTGTGACCCACCACTGTACCACCACCACCACTGCCAATCAGGATGCTGCCAAATGCTGATTTTTGGAACCCAGTATCCCAGCAATCAGCACTACTGAGAGTAACAAGCACAAAGCTCATATTTTTTTTACAAGAAAGTTTCCTGTCCACTGGTGCTTGATTGAGTCCTACTGTTTGGACCTTGTAAAGTTTGACCCATCTAGGAGAGGACAAATGAGTTCTCATGCTATTCCTTCACAAATGTAGTGGAGTCTCTGATCTTGCAATGCCACATTACCATGGCAAGATTAGCCTTCTGGTGGTTATTTGCTCTTATTGGTGGTGTGGATCTGAAGTAAGAGAAGTCTCTCCCACACACTGATATAAAGTTGGGGATTGCACTGCATTCAGCATTATCATCACTGACATCTTACCTAGGTCGTGTGGGTTGTAAAAATAATTTTGAAAGATGATCAAATAATTCTATTTCTTTATACCCCTTTTTATTTCACCACCATTTGCCATATATTCAAATACTGATTATCAGATAGAGAACTGAGGCACAGACAGTGAAAGGTTTGTCCCCCATTCTAACAGCAGAAGTGACATAGGTAAGAGAATTTGGTCTCCTGGGTACCTGCTTGCTGAGAGACAACTTTACCATCCTGTTCCAAACTTAAGTCAGGCCAGTTTGCAGTCATAAAGCCTCTTATTTTCTTTCTAAACTCTTCATGATCAAGTCAGGATTTCTGTCCAAGTTAGCGTTTTGATTCCAGAGTTATGAAATGCCTGTCCTGACATGTGGACAACAAGAAGTTGAAACAGTTTGATTGACATCTGGAGGACAAACTGAAATCAAAACCTATGGCAATCCACTGGCAATTACGATGCCTTTGTTGCTTTATTTGGTGGGCCTTGTTGGTGCTTGTGGAAACTAAAGCTGCCTAAATGCTTCCCTTCTACCTGAGAAGATGGTTTAACTTTATGCAGTTTTGAGGTGTGGCGCAGCTCCTGTTTTAATCTTGCCTTTTCTATGCATACATATGCACACCCTCTGGCTTGTACTCAAACTACTCCAATTTTGCCAATCTTCTTTTGACAACTTGCCACCTCTTCCTGCACATACACCCTTCCATCAAAATGCCCTTTTTTTTATTAAAAAAAAAATTACTTCTAAACATTGAATAGTGTCTTGCTTGCTAAGGTCACATATCTCACCCTCCATCTACGCTCATCTGAAGTAAGATTGCAGCTTTCTTGTAACATAATCTTATTCAAAAGAATTTCGAAAGGAAGGAATTTATTAATTCTTGTGCCATATTTCCAACATTAGCCTTTGAACCTCTTCCAAGCTGATATTAATTACATGGTACAGGACTTCTGTTTCTTTTTTTTTTTCTCCTGGAAAAAAAATCCTTTTATTGGAATTATGATTTTTTTATGATGGCATTTAATACTCTCCAGCACTTCTGAGATCTTCACCTAAGTAGTGCACTAACACTACCTAAATGTCTGCTCTTTTTTGATTATTATTTTGCTCATGGAAAATCAAACATTTATTTTACCATTGATAATTATAACTTCTGTTAAAAGATGGTGTCAGTTTATTGATGGAAATGAGAGATAGTGAGTCATGAAAAAAATCATAATAAGGACAAGGAAGTGTGAATTAAAGCCAGACATATTAAAATGAAAGGCAAACCTTTTATCAGTAAGATTAATTACCCTTGTAATATATGACTAAAGAAAGTGTCAGGGTCTCTAGCTCTGAGTTTCCTCAAGATTTGTATTTTTCTGGAAGATTTGCCAGTATGAAGCATATGTTTCTGGGCATCAGCTGGAGGTCCTGGACAAAATCCTTGCATTATTTTGGAGGTCAAGCCAGCTTTCCAACTCTCCATAGCTGGGCACGTCTCTCTTATGAGGAGATTAAAGTGTCGTTGCTGATGGAATCTGTTCCCAATATGCACTTTCTGCAAGGCAAATCTCCTGATCTTGGATACAAAGATCGTGCTGCAAGAGGATGGCAGAGAGAAGGGCAGATTGCATGCCCATGGGTGTTGTCTCTGATCTTGTCTCTGCCTCAAAGTGAAAGTGTGAAAGAGCAGCAGCCATGCTGTAAGACCCAGAAGAGCTTCACAGAGGCAGTAAGGAACAGGAAAGGCTGTGGGGGTGGGTAAGTTTTATTCTTTGTGCTTTGCCCTCCCTTCCAGCCAAAAGCCAGCAGCACTAGAAATCAGGGAGAATGGAGATGCAGATCTGAGCAGCAGGGTCTGGTTAGAGACAAGCAGGCAGCTGACAGAACCTACAAGCTCTGGGAGGCCAGTAGCTTGGGACAGACGGGATGAGAGGAGTGGTAGGCAAGGATGAGTGCTCAGCAGTGGGGTAGGGAGAGGGGACAGAGGTCTTGAGACCCAACATAGAATGGAAACTGCTGTGATGACTCTGATTTTGCAGATGGGCCCTCCCACTTCAGACCCACACATACTTTCATCACAGAAAGTTTTGAAGAACATATGCAGTTTGCCTGGGATTCTGCTTTGCCACGTGTGGTGGATTAGCTTTGGCCAGCTTCAGCCAGTAGTTACACATCTTCCAAACCTCTCACTCACTCCCTCACCTGAGCAGGACAGGGAGAGAAAATAGGATGAGAAAGCTCATGGGTTAAGTGTCAAGTGTTAAAAGTCTGAAAAGTCTGTCTAGTCTTGTCCCATTTCACACTTTTTTCCCTCTCTGGTCCCTTAAACATCACTACTTCAAGAAACTCCATACTAGTACCTGGGAGCCTTCTTCTTTCCCTTCTTTCATTGGTGTATGAAGGAACTCTCAAGGGTAAGGTCCCAGGACTGCAGGCTGACAGACAGAAGGTCCTCTCTCCATAGTTTCAGCTGGATGGACATGATCTCAAAATCTATATTAAAAAGGTGTCATCTTGTGCTTTATCACCATCACTCTCTCTTTTCTTCCAAAGAGGCCTAGATTCTTGCATGGTGTCTGTCTTCATTTCTGCCTGCATCAGTATAGGCAGTTGATCTAAATTTAATGGAGATTTACATTAGAACTAGCAAGATATGAATCCCATAATGTTGGCAGAACAAGTCCCAAAGGCAAGTCTAGAGGAAATGATAGGTTCTTCCAAGCATGTGATAAAATTATGCAAAAAACTCTGGTCCTTTGACAGATTTCTCACACCGTATATGTTATTACCACATAATATTTCATTTTTGTTTTTATAGAAACTCTGATATTCAATTTCAGAATATAAGTTTCAAATGTTAGACTATGTTGAACTTGCACATTCCTGAAAGCTGTTGACTGACATCAGTGATGAAAGATGGCAAATAGTGCAATTATAACTATAAATTAAATGCTACATCTTGAAGATAATTAAAAAAATAATATTCCTAATTAACTTTTAGTAGTAAAGAATATTTTATAAAAATTTTAACAAAAATTAATATGTTCTTTTTTTGTTCCAGAAATAAATGGTGAAAATCAATTATCTTTGCAGAAAAATGCAACATTTATGTTTTTATCAATCAGTAAAGGTCTGCTTACACCAAAGAAACAATTAAGAACAGAAGAGCAGATATAAAATAGCATTTTTTATTAGCTTTGCTAGGATAGAAATAGGATGAAAAGCAGCACTGCAGAAGAACTCAGTGTTTAACCGATCTGCTGTACTGTCACAGAGTAGAGATTCAATTCCAAATAGAGGATATAAGTACTTACAACATTTATAAGCATCTGCTTGCGGTGCCCTATCTGCAAAAGGTGAAGTTTGAGAAATGGTTACAGCGTTCTACAGATTAAAAAAAAAACGCCAAAAACAACCAAACAAACACAAATAAAACAGTAAAGATTATCATTAAATGATTTGTCTAGTTCCATTGCCAACATTATGGGTGAGATTAGAAATGAGCATTCATGCATGAGATAAGAAAGTATAAGAGATCTTTTTCTGGGGCCAGTCAGACCTTTACTATCAGTGACATAACAGTCAATGAAGCCTTTGCACATGTTTACCCACTTCCAGTCCATTCTACACAACCAACGGGCTTTGTTAGGAAACAGAAATCATAGCAAGGAATAGGCTAAGAAAGCTTCCGTTTGTTAAAGCGCAAAGAAAATTCCTCTCTGTTAAAACAATTTTAGCCATTTTAGAGTCTACACATTGACAGGACCTGGGGGAATGGCCTAAAGCTGTGTCAGGGGAGGTTTAGGTTGGATATTAGAAAAAGGTTCTTCACCCGGAGGGTGGTTGGATGCTGGAGCAGGCTCTGCAGGGGAGTCGTCGCAGCACCAAGCCTGATCGAGCTCAAGGAGTGTTTGGCCAATATTTTTAGGCACATGGTGTGACTCTTGGGGATGGTCCTGTGCAGGGCTAAGAGTTGGACTTGATGATCCTTGTGAGTCCCTTCCACCTGTGATTCTGTGATTTTATAAATCATATTTGGGGGATATATCCCAAATAAGCTTCCTGAGAGATTACCAAGCTAACAGATCATCGAAGTTACATCAAAGTTGAAATTTCTCCATAATTTGGCAAACTTCACCTGATATTTCTGACTGCTGGAAGCAAAACATTAGGCCACTATTTTTAGAAAGATTATTGTTTCCCCTTTAAGAAAATACAAACAGAGAGTTCAAGTCCAGTCCACATATTGCAATATCTCCTTGACTTGGTTGTCTTACTTTCAAGGATTGACATCCAAGGGCTGTCATGCTGCTTCTCAACATTTTTGACGTCTGGTCAGGTAATTTTTCAGAATAAAACAACACTCGGCTTTCAAGTTTTCATTTTTCATCCTAGATAAATGAGGGCTGCAGCTTTCCTTTCATGTATGACAAAAGCATTTCCATGTCAAGCTCACCAATGTTCCTGTTTAACTAAATTGCAGCGTAACCGGGATGCGTCACAACATGCAACCCTTGCCAGAAAAAAGTACTTTTGCTCTCAAGGTTACGTATGCACTATATGGAAGAAAAAATTGCATTATTCCTGCATGAACTTTGGAGTAAAACTCTGATCTGTATGCCTAGAGGATTGCCTGCTGAAGATGTGAACTTGATCATTTTTTCTAACATACCCATGTTATAAATAACATTTATCAGTAATTTGATTACTGATTGATTTGGCCAAAAATCATCCCCATTAATCAAAAATGAGAACAGAACCACCATGTCTTTATAAACTATGTCTGCTGCTAGTGATCAAGCCAGATTATAGACTTAGTTTATAGACCCTGATCATAAAACCCGGCTCACTAGTGACAGCAATATAATCATTCCCTTTGGGCTGATGTGGTCACATTTCCATGCTAATATAATAAGTTCAATAAACACCTATTTATATACATTTATTTCTCATCGTAAGATGTTCCAAAAAGAAACTTGGATATGTATTTTTAACATGACTCTCATTAGTATTTCTGTACCAGGAGTACTTTGGGACTTTGGCATCTTGGCAACACATTCATGAATAAACCTTGCACTTTTGTGATGTTGGACAGGACAGAGAGTCCTTTTAAAGCAAAGAAGAACCTTGCTTTTTCTCAGGCTTCATCTGTTTCTAAGAGAAGAATTTAGCCTATTATAACACTATGCAAATCCTAGTTTTCTTTTTTAAATGGTAATTACAATCAGTGTAATTCATGCTATTATTTGCACTGTGTGACATTAAGTTAAATACCTTTTCAGTTAATTTATTGTTTGCTACTGATCTCTAGTGCCCTTCAGACAGTCTTCAAATAATTATTTGGGACTCTTAAAATATTTTGATGAATAAACCCCTGAAGTACTAGTTGGTGACCAAAAGCTATATTTTAAACAGGAATAGGCTTGGGGCCTCAGGGTTTTGTTATTTTTAACATTTCTGGAAGAAACTGGAACAAAGCTAATGGTGAACAAGCTTTCTAATGCTCTCTAATCTTGTGAATCAAAAGAACACTGACTGAGTTATTTTATACATAGGCACTGCTTTGAAAAGCTCTTGTCAGATTGCTTTACTAAATTATTGAAAAACTAGATTAATAGAATCAAACAAAAGTGTTAGTTCATCTTTCTGCCAGTACAGTGTGTTTTTAAAATCCTTAATACTTATTGTGAAACAAAGTGATATTGTGTACATTTTACAGTGTAAAAGATACAGTTCTTTTCCTGACTTCCTTTCAACCGTGCCACCAAATTCTTGATCAGAATTGTGTTAATTTGGATAAATTGGAGACAAAGATGGAAACAGACCAACTATTCTTGTTGGGACATCCATCTAGGAGAGAGGAAAAAAAAGAGAAAAGAAAAAGATTGCCCTATTTTGGATTCAAAATGGATAGGGTCAATTTGAAAGGAAATTATTTTACACTGGAATTAGAGTATCCACAATCCTTGTTAAGACCCATGTCTCAAATATCAGTAATGAGAAATAGTTTCCTATAGCGGCAAACCTTTGAGAAGAGCTATGGGAAAATTCAATTATATAAATAAAAAATCAGAAATTCCAGATAATGCAGCAGTTAATTTTAGCTTGACATTTTTTCTTCATTTATGTTCAACTGATGATGAAAATCTTTCTAACTGCCGGGTCTGAATTGCAGTGGATCAGAGAATTAATGAAGTTATCAACATGTATTACATTGCAAAATTTGTGGTTTACAGCATGTTAGCTGTACCCATTCTACCATCTCCACCCTACTCTCCCATTTTAGGTTGTACCTGTAATAATATGCAGCTTGAAAATCATATTAAGACCAGATTTAGTCATAGTTAAATTTCAAAACCGGAAGTTGCCTTCAAAAAGGAGTGCTTCTGAACTGCATTCTAAATCAGCATGTTAAAGATGAACAGGAGCACTTTTTGCTATGACAGGATCAACTGAAATAAAGGACTTAAAAGAATGTGATTTATTTGCCCTTTTTTTCCTGAAACCAAAAAAAAGTATGTTTTATATAACTAAAATATGTTTCTGAATGGCTATGTATACTCACAAAGCCAACATCTTCCTTGTTAACTTACTGTTTACAGAAAATGTTGAGTACTTAGGTAGGAAAAAATCACTAGTTTAATGTTTTTTGCTCTGTTTTACAAGAAAGCTGGAAGAAAATGGCATGTTCTTATGGGAGCACATCAACAGTGCAGTGCCAAACATCATCAGATTGTGACTAACGTCTCATTTTACATCTTAAATATTTTTATCTTGTATTTGTTTGGTGCTATTTGAAGTTAGGTTTCTGAGTGGGCGCTTCAGAGCAAATATAAGCCTCTGTGCTTCAGTGCAGTTCAAGCGCACTTTTTCCTCCACAAATCCCCTCCTACTGCCTCCTTCCCATTCCCTCAGAGCCTCAGGAACAAGATTCCCTGTCATTTAACACCCTTCTTCGAGAAGGCTATACATGTGAAATAGCAATAAGAGAGCCTCCTCTAGACACACTCTACATGAGCAGTCTCATGAGCCAATCTCCTGCTTCTGAGAATCTCAGAAAATCGCTCACAGGCTTTACTCCTTGTTTTAATCTCTCTGTCCCCTCTTGCTCCTCTTTCTCTTTGGGTGCTTTTCACCCAGCCATTAGTTAGATGAGGCAATGCTCACGTGTTGCATACAAGGTTGGAAAATATACCCGCTGGGCTTGACAGGTTCTTTAGGTCTACCTCTGAAAAGCAGCAGAAAAACCACACATCACAACAACTTCATTGCAGTGGCAGGCAATCAATGAAAACACAATAATATCGATAAAATATATATGAAGTCTATGATATTCTCTCTTCTGGGGCCACATCATTGATGAGATGTCAGTGACAAACCACTAGAAGTTGCCACAAAGCTGTGACACATTGATTTTCTGAAACTGGTGTCTTCAGCTGTATTTCTATGAAAACAAAACAGGCATTCTCCCTGTGCACCTGGGAGCTGTTGGCTAAGGAGTCAAGCAATCCAGAACTTGTGCTGTTTAATTTTAGCCCTGCAAACTACCTAATGCTACAGTAAAATAAGAGCTAATTAGGGACAAAATTGACAGTGAAGGTCTGCAGAATTTCTGTAGCTAAGCTTCCAAACCAAAATGCTTATATACAAAAAGACAAGGGGGAGGAAAGGAGAAAGTGTGCTAAAAATACGTGGTCATGTTTTCTACTCTGAGAAGAGTTGCTTAATAGAAAATTCTGCAGCATAAGATTTAATTTCTTTTAGATGTGCAGCATCACCTAACATTTTAAGGTACAAGATTTCAGGATGAAATTTTACTTTCTTTCTGAAAGATTTCCAGATCCACTAATGAACCAATTTGCCTTTGTACTGAGAGATTCAAAATTTGTATTTATAACTAGACCCAACTTCTTCAATGTTCTGGTTGTGAATGGAAGAAATGCAATTATTATGTGAAAATTAAAACTGGAATTTGATAACCTTTTCTGTTCTTTGTGACATCTCTGCTACTTTGGCACAGTTCACTCCTGACTACATTCCAATGGCATGTTTGAAAATATCCTGTCTAACCATCTCCCTGTATGTGCCATGAGATTCATTCCCTCAGCTCCTAAGAAGAGACAATCCAAGTATCTCAGACACTTAGCTGTGCCACCCTTGAGCTGCACCATATGAACAGAATAACAGAAGTCTTAACAAATCTGACCATCTCTCTGTTTCTTCACATGTACTATTTTACCCAAATATATATGGACTTTTTTTTTTCTTAATGCAGAAGGTAACTCTGAATGAAAATGTAGCTGAAAAAACAGCTGCCTGAATTGGGGAGGGGCAACAGACAGAGCTGCTCTCATGTAGGCCATACTTGAGACAAGCAAAGGAGTCAACAAGTGCCCTTAGTCTTGTTCTTTTGGGAGAACTGAGATGGAGGAGACAGAATGATTTGCCATCATCAAGAAGTGGGAAAGAGTCTTCTTCCATGGAAGTCATCCAACCTCTGCTTCCTGAGTTCAGGCTAGTAACATGCCCTTGAGTATTGGCCTAGCATTCTATTTTAGTAAAATTTTACAGGCTCAAAACAACGTTCCATGATCACTCCTGTGGTATCAGCAGTCTTCACTTACTGAGCATAAATACATTCTCAGCAGTCCTTTGATGGAAACAGATCTGAAACTCTGGAGCTGCAGGAGGATCCAGTACATCAGGGACCCATACTCCCAGCTAGCACAGCATGATCAGTACCAGGCTTAAGGCAGAAAATCAAACATCTTTTTCAGAGAAAAAAAAAAAATAGAAGTGTGTATCAAACTGGGTCTTGTTTTCAGCACATTCTTTTTTTTTCTCTGGTAAGTTCTTTATACCCCATTAGTAAGAAACAGTGGTTGAAAGAAATGGAAACTTGAAGGAGCCAGACAAATACTGACTGACAGCAGTATGCTCAACAAACTTTCTTTCAAAGGAAGCTCATAAAATATGTAGCCCAGCTGTTCTTTACTTTCTAATCAGGCTTTCTGATATAATGAAAGTTCATCCAAAATGACACTTGCTCATTCGTATGATGCTTCTGTCAAAAAAAAAAGGAAAATGAAAATAATGGGAAAAGAAGATCAACTTAATCCATTTCAGCTTAACTGTGCAGGTGAACTCGGGAGGATATGATATTAGACTGAAACCTGTGAAATTTTTGGCTCTTCAGAAAAACCCTTTTAGACAGTAAATATTTGCTGAAGATTGCCCTGTACTGTTGATGCTGCTAATTAGCAAACAAAATACACTGGTTCTGCCACCACATCTGGCTCTTTTATCAGCCTAAAACATAAATAACCGTGATGCTGTCCCTACTCATAATGGGATTTCACATCACGTGCCCTATGTTAAACACTCTGTAGCACAGCAGCACCTTCCCCTGCAAGCAGCAGGCAATGCCTGCCAGCCTGCCACTCAGGGTCTGCTTGTCCTGGTGGTAATAGGTTTGCAGTGTGCCAAATTTAGTCACGTATACGAGCATCATCTCACTGACAGCTACAGGGAAATATTCAGGGCAATTACAATGGTAATCAAGGATTGACATCACCTCCTGCTCAGCCCTTGTTATTTAATATAAAAATAAGCTCAATTAGTTCGGCGTTCAGAGTTTGGGTTCACATTAAGTTGTGGAAGCAGCAATTAATTTGGGCTTCTCATTTTGGTAGATTAAAAAAAAAAAAAAAGAGGGAAGCATTTGGGTAGTTGTTTTCACTTTTAATAAGAGTACAATTTACTCTTAAGGTCAGCAGTGTGACATGTTCTATCTCATGTTACAAAAATAATGATGAATGGGGTCATCTGAGGTATACAGGGATGCAGGGAAATAAGGGAAAAGCAAGACAGAAAGACAGCTAGAGGCTTGCTGTTGACATATTATTGTCTCTTTCTGTGCAGCCATCACAAAAATGCCAGGTTGCTAAACACCTTGGAAAATAAAACCACATACTGAAAAGAATTATTTATTGTTTTGGATTGAAAAACAAAGCTTTCTTGTAGAACAAGCCTTTAAAATAACTGTTTTGATATTCAGGCAGTACCTAGCAGTGAGACAGCTTGTCAGTGCTTCCTTTATAAAACACTCATTTCTTAAAAAACATCGCATTTCTTGTCAGCTAAAAAGAAAAATGGTTAAATCAGCTTGTCTATTTTTGAAATGAAGATCAGCAAAAATCAAAATAAAACAAGATTCTTCAACTATTTCCAAGCTCTCTTTATACTTCTTCCTAGCAAATAAATATTTCGTCTTCCAAAGGAAAATCCAGGAAAGCCCCTATTAAGAGTAATTTTATTTTAAACCCAATACTGCTAATTAGGCTGTTTTGTTGGCTAGCAGGATAGACTGTGAAGTTACATTAATTTTAAGAATTAGGAAGACACCAGCAGTATCATTTCCTATTGCTTTTTGGGAAGAACACTGAGGAGCATGGCCTCAGTTATCTTTTTACTTCCCATACAGAGCAGTCAGTTTTCAGTGATATTTGCACACTCAGAGCAAAGCACCTCTGCAGAGAGGTGCCTGATTGCCCCATACTTCCCAAAGTGGACAGATAAGTAGTAGGCTAATTTATTCTTCTCCAAATGAAGCACTGCAGACCAAACTCCAAGAGAAATTCTCAGCACCCTGCTCCATGAAATCAATGAGACTATTTACAGAGTAAGAGTATGGGCAGGCAAATGAGTTTCTGTCAGGTGAATTGTTCCATTGGCTAAAACACTTGGAAAAGGAATCAGCATGAGCTTGCTGATGTATTCTAACCCAGCACACTCTGAGGGAATTGGTCCAATGCCCATCCTATATCAAAATGTTTTCAGTGGTGACTCACACATTTGTTTAGAAATCTGCTCTTTAATTCACTGACATTGGTGTTCAGAGCAGAGCTGTCAAAGCCGGTAGGGCTACATGACTGGGTGAAGGGAATCAGGCCAGCAGTATTTCAGAATGAAAGTGATGGGTTAGGCTAAACAAATACAGCATCCCTCAGAAAAGTGCTGCTCAAGAAAATATTTTTAGAAGCTTGCAGATCTGCCGCCTATCAAGTGACTCCCTCCACTGAGCCACCCGCTGAACCTCCAGCTCTGCCGTAGGTCAGGTCTGTCTCTAAAGGCCAGGTCTGACAGGCTGGATGCTAATACCCAGCCAAGAAATGGAAATCTGTGGGGTTCTCCTTGCTTCTTATAGACTGATGACCTTTCTGAAACCTAATACAATGTACAGGTTGTATAGATGTTTGGGAATTGCTCACAAAGATTGTATGCTGACCATTAGTGAAAACTTCATACAGTAGCTTTTGCTAGCTAAGTATGTTGTAAGGTATTTTGATATGATAAATGTAGTATGATGTAAAGCACAGCACTATAAAATAGTGGCATCCTTTAAAAAAACAGCCTAGGTGATGGCAAGCAGAAAAGAAAGGAGAAAAACAGAATATTTCCATTTTATTACAATCGTCTAATGAAATGTTTGATAAAGAGAAAAGCCAGATTCTTCAGGTTACTAATGAGGTTTCATAAGAACCTGCACTCCTGTAGCTTCCATCAGTCCTTGTTTGCCCATGGAAAACTAAGAATTGTAGCTTTCATTGTAGATTAGACTATAAAACAGAAAAAAAAAAATCACAACCAACCAACCAACCAAACCAAACCCCCCTCAAAAAAAAAACCACAAAAAAAACCCAATAAGCCAACCAAAAAAAAAATAAAATAAAATAAAATAAAAAAAAAAACCACAACAAAACAAGGCCAACCAAAAACCTAAAAATCACAACATGCTACCCAGAAACCTGCTTCCAAACAACCAAAACCTTGAGAGTATGAGGCTTAGATAAGTATTTCCTAGGATCTGAGTTCAGTCATTTAGCAAGCAGATGTTGCTGATTGCCATCCCTTCAGGTGCACCAGCACTTCCCTCAGCAGCACCAGGAAACCCTATGAATGAAAAAATGACTTTAAGATTTTTCTCCAGCTTCGTTTCCACCAAATCATTATGATGGCTGCCAAGTGAAGTTCTAATATCTGGGGATCAAACCATTTTCCTGTCTGGGAAATATATGCAATCTATTTCTTATTCCAAGTCCCAGGAAAGAAGGAGAAGCAGCAGCTCCAGGAGCATCCCTGTGGACTTAGTGTGAGTCCCAAGAGAATTGGCAACACTGAGATTCCTGCTGTCTAATTGCCCCCTAACCTATGCCTTGACCTGAATTTCATCCATAATACATAGATCCAATTATATATAGACATACAAACCAAGAATTATCTAAGGGAAAGACCTAAAAGCATGGATCTAAAAGCAGGTTAAGGAAAGTCTCTAAGCTGGCAGGTAAAGATGAGGAAATTGAATAATTATTTATTGTTGTCTAAGCTTTTTGAACTCTCCTGATATTAAAATGCTTCATAGATGACATTTAAATGGCTATGGTGTTATTAAAATTAAGCATAACCTATACCTACAAAATATTAGAATTTCTACCTTGAGCTACTTTGTGTATTTGAGAAATTGGGAGGAGGGGAAGAAAATGTGTGACTATTTTTAAATATCTGCTTCCCCTTATTGTTTCACGTGAAAAATTCCTTTATACTGGAAATTTATTTGTCAGTTTTCTGCTGAGTCTAAATGTCTCCTCTGTAGCTTTGAGCTGATAAATCCACATGACAGCTTGCTGCTGTTCACGCATTTGGAAATAGTGTAGCCATCCACGTGTGGAGGCGCATTTCTGTGAAGGTTATAAACCTTCTGATCAACCCAAAGGCAATTAAATCAGGCGTACTGCTGTGAAACATGGTCATGTTACTTCTTGAGCTGGGCTGGCTTGTAAGACACTGTGCAGGTGCTTGCAGAACAATCCCATTATTTCTGGTTCTGGCTGTTTTCTGAGTCCTACATTGTGGTGTCCTAAATCCTATTTCTTCCTGTTTATGAATTTTGAAAAGTAGTACAGTGAGAAGCACAGATAGTGGCTGAGGAAGAGGGCATTGGAGGAAGAAAGCCAACAAGCAAAAGAGCGTGCTTTGGTGCTCTTGCCTCAAGCTTTGCTGTTGTTACTAATTTCTGCCAAGCAGGTTTAACTCTGGAGAAGATCCCACCCAATGGTCACTTGGTAGAGGACAAGGGGAGCATTGCAGCTTCCACATAGTTTTGTACCATCAGTGAATGTAAATTTAATGACAATATTAATTTTAGAATTTTTTTTTTTCATCTCATAGAAAAAAAGCAGTTTCAAATACAAACCAGAAGAGATATTTTCTTCATTAAAATTTTCTACAATAAGGTTTTTATCGCAATCAAGTCCCTGTTTGGGAGAATACATGTATGTTAAAGTTTTGGAATATCCACCAGAAGGGAAATCATCCTCTTCATTCAGCACCAAGTCACTGTAAGCTTAACACATGCATTTGCAGCAATTAGTCTCTAGAGTTATGGAATTCAGAAATCTTCCCCAGTGAATTATACATATTATACAAAAGATATAACTTACTCAGTTTAGCTTTTAAAATTAGCTGTTTTCCTGAGGTTGGCATTTCCTGGTATGAATTCACAAATTATGTTTTCTAAGACCTACTGTACTATTATGTATTAAAAGAGTCATTCCAAATGTACTCCAGCAATATAAGTGTATCAGCTTTTGCATGTGTTTGTCCAGCTGTCATATGTTATATACATATGACCTTGTGGGTCTCAGGCCTCCTTTGGCACAGAAAAATATTGCCTGGGATTTTTTTTTTCCAATGTTTTCTTTCTTGTTTGCTCGTAACAAATAAGAAAGTCAAAGAATAATTAAAGCACAGTCGGGAACAAAAATAACCTCATAGTAAGCAAGTGTGCTTGAGCAATATAAATGATAATTTTTTTTACAAGCAGAGATTAAAAGAGCTTGGCTTGTTCAGCTTCTCAACAATAGCTAAGAAGGGATATGACTGTTCCCTATAAATATATCTGGATATGTAAACATAAAGGGAGAGAAAAATTACTTAAGCAGCCCGTAGAATATTGGCACAAGGACAAATGAGTATAAACGAGCCATTAATAATTTATGGTGAGAAATTAGGATAAGTACCTGAAAGTAGTATAAAAAAATGAGCTGCCCAATTTCTTTGTATTAAGCCTGAAAAAGCCTGGTCTTATGCCACTCAGGAAAGTACAGGTGTGAGAATGCATGACTGTGTGTCCATCCTGGCATGTACCCCGTAACACTTATGAGGGAGCTATAAAGGTTTATTTGCTTTGATGTTGAAAAAAGAAAACAGTAAATAAATATCCCTATGTCATCTCATTTTTATTGAACTAATTTTAGATTCTGAGGGCTCAGACACTTATTAATCCTCCCAATGGTGAAAGAGAATGAAGAAGGAGCCCCTCCCTGGACTCCCACAACATGAAAATCCCACTCTGTCCATACACCTCCCCAAAACTGAGAGCACTCCTTTCCCCAAGGAGGAAAACATGCTCTGATTCCCCCCCACCAAAAAAAAAAAAAGAAAAAAAACCCCACAAATTATCATTGTGTACCCAAGAGCTTTTAGAAACATTTTGCTCTCCCCAGGAAGTGCAAGTCCTCATTTTCCTTACCATGAAGCATGTTTGAGCTTTTTTTAACAGCTAGGAAAATTCAGAGGGGGTTAAACAAATATTTCTTAAGCTTGATTCTTTATTCCCTAGCCATTTACTGTGTGGAAATTGATTTTAAAAATTACTGAATTCATCCTATACTTCAAATTATTCACAAACATATCCAATAAATAATTCTTATTCTGCAGACTATTTGTAAAATGCATATTTATCTGGGATTGAAAATTCATGCTATGCAACTAATTAGCCTTCACAGAGGGCTTAAGCAGGCCTGAAGTGTGCCTAGGGCTTCTGCTAGCTCTCGGCACAGAGGTGCATTTCTCTTAACTGAATTTACATTTCTAAATTTCTTGGACCATTTTATCTGGAAATCAAATCATGCCCCTCCTCCACCCCTAGCTTTCTACTTTCATTTCAGATCTACTTGGATCTCTTTGTTTGGTTTGATCAGTCTCTCCTAGAATAATGAAATGCCCTCCTGCTCCCTCACTAAGTGAAAGCACGCTTAAAACTGTATCTTAAATTCGCTTTAGAAAAACAAGTTAGGCAGAAAATAAGCGTATGAAGAAAGGAGGTATCTTCCACTTGGCTTTCTTGTTAGATGCTCATCTTTTAATTTATTCTTCTCTGTACTTACTTCTTTCAGAGTATTTTTATTTATTTCTGCATGCACTGTGAATATTTAACTGTACAAAACTTTACCTCTTCAAATGCAAAGAGACTTAGCTGCTATTTAGCATGACTACTATTCTTTCAATACCTACCCCACTTATTGATAATAACACATTAGGTTACAATGAAAAAACAAGATAGATAATTTATTTTAAAAATATAAAAATTTTCTCAGTTCCATAATCTCCCAAATCACTCATGATCTTCAGATAAAGATTTTAATTCATGTCTGCTAGGAGATAATTCACATCAATAACAATGATTTTTGACTAATTTCTCCCTCAAAATTTTCTTCAATATTTAGAAAATTCAGTTGTCAACATCTTTTACTCTTCAGGAAAACACAAATTATTTCAATATCTGAAGCTCTGCTAAAACAATTTTGGCTGTAATATTCTTGAAGAGTGTTGGATATATGGTCTTTAAGTGGAAAACTGGAACCTGTCAGATCTTTGAAATACACTGTACTTTCATTGTGCCAGTATAGTGAAAATGTGGGTGACAATACTGGGACAGATCTCTGCTGCACTTGATTTTGATCAAGCTTTAAAATTACTGACCAGTATTTAGAAATATCATCAAACATGCTCAGTTGTGCATAGAAAGATGAACTCTCAGTGTTCAGAGGAATCAGAGGTTCTACCAAATAGCCATCTAATCTAACTATTCTAACAAAAGCTATTGAAGTTATACTTAAAAGAAAATAAACCACCTTTCAGATCACGTGGGTTTATATCAAAACTTATTGCTACCAAATCCAAATTCTGTCTTAGTAAGGAAAGTAGGACCAGAGAAACTGAGAAAGCTGGAGGTGTAACTAGATTTAAGAACACCTTTCCAGCAGGGTGTGTTTATTGACATTCCTAGAAATACTGGGCTGCTTGCAGAAACGTGACTTTTAAAAACAGAACTGATGACAAGCAAATCTCATGTAGTCCTATCTAGCATTAAATACCTGCTTTTAATGGTGGTACTTTAAGGAATTTATCACAACATAGAAGCTTGGATCATCTGAGCAATGTAATTACAGAGAAAGAGCATGGCAAGTTGAGAGCATACAGACTCCATCTTGTTTTATTTCTGGAGCTGACGAAAGCTGCAATTTGTTTAGTTAAACCTGGCAGATTAATGACCTATCAAATTGGGGATGCTGTACACTGCATCAAAGTCACAATCAACTTATTCAGATCCCTTATTTATTAAATCAAACCTATAACTGAGCAAACCACACACGTCACTAGCGAAACGCATTCCCCAGTCAACCCCACTGAGATGCTAATCAGTGTCGTCATCCCAACTGTGGACTTCATTGCACTGAAATCATGAAGGACAGCTGTGACAGTGCAGTGCCTTATGGGTGAATGAGCTGCTTCAGTGTAAATATTTTCTCCCTCTAAACTTGCTCTTTCTAAATATTCATCATTCCCAAGCTAATCTCTGGAAGTAAACTGAAACTCTCATCAAAGGCTACCTAGAACAGGAGAGTCTGGTTTATGAAGCCCAGGAAATCCTCTCTTTGAAACCAAATTTCAGAATACAACATCACAAAGAATCTGAGAAAGCTGTAAAATGTATTTAAACAGATTAAGGTCACTTTTGTACAGCACATGTATGCAAGTTTGATGCCAAAAAATTTTAAAACAGCTAGGTCGAGAAAAATCAATATTCCTTTTGCGCATACACAGCCAAGCATACCTCATAGCAGTTGTCCTTGGAAGCTGGGCTCTGAAAGAACAATTTCCAGGATTAAAGAGTTAGATGCAATATTAATACTGCAGGCTTAGTCTGATTCTTAAATCACAGACAGGCAATTAATTTAAATTAGGCAGTATCAGAAGGGATGCTGCTGTTGCAGATTTCTCATCTGTTAATTCAGAATTAGCAACAATGGTATCCAGTCAAGTTTGCTTTAATTTATGGGCATATTCTTCTGCTCAGAAGGAAGAGCAAATTGATGAATTGATCAGACTTTTCCAATATTGTTTTTCCTTCTCCTTTTAATTTTGCAGCACTTGCTCCTAAATGTCTGACACATAAACACAGTTGAAATGCATGTCAGAAGCAGTAAAAGTCCTAGATTGTTAAAACTGATCAAGATCTGAGCATCCTGGATATAGATAGAATTTTTTTCCCTTTATTAATAAGCTTCCTACAGCCTATAGGTAGGGATCTTTTTTAATTTGAGTATTTCTTAGAATAAGTATATTCTCCCAGCTACAAGAATATCCCCCGTTATTTGAAATGTACTTGACTTTTTTTTTTTTTCCAAAATTACATATCAGTTCAAGTAAAGGACAACATTACAAGTAAAAAGTGGATAGTATTATAATATTAGCTTTGTGGAAAGCCACATCTGACTCCAAGGGTTTGGTCTACTGCTGAACAAAGTAACTTTCCTCAGCACCTTGCCCAAAAGACTGCTTTCCTTAATATATTCCAGCATCCTCGCAGACTGTGAAAGCCTCACACGTGCAGGCTGTCATATTAAGAAAGGATCTTTCTGACTTGCCATTCATTTTTCAAATGTTACAAGATTTAATCTTGCCTGTGGAACTGGTTTTAATATGCAACTTTGCCAAGACCCCTGACTCCTCTTTATTGACCTGGGCCCCTGAGTTGCTCTGCATATATTTTGTATCTCCTCACATGAAGGATATAGACTTTGCTAGAAAAAGGACCCTTCCCTAGTTTTATCATGTATAAAATAAAATCTGTCACAAGATAGGCACAGAGGTTGCAAAATTGATCATTTTAAGGTAAAGTGAGATCTCAAGCCAGCCTCCCGAGGCTGTTTCTCTCATGAACATAAAACTGAACATGGGTATAAATTCCTCTTTCCCACAGGAGCTGTGGCCACATCCCACAAGCCACTACTTGCTGTGTGGTCAGTTTGTGGTACCACCACTGTTCATCGTATGAAGGCCTGTGCCCAACTTCTTACACCATGGTTTCTACAGGACTCATTACTAAGCTTTAAAAGGACTGATAAGCCTATCAGAGTGAGTGAGGAGTATCACTGCCTCAAAAGTATCACCCTCAAAAGTACCACTTTTGAGGGGCACTTCAAAAGGAACAGAAACAAGGATGTGTCAAGGAACAGAAACATAGGATGCCATTGCGTTGATTGTGGTTATAACAGCTTACACCTAATGAACCTTGTACCACTTCAGTTGAGCATTTAGGTCAGGACCCCATCTGCTATTTAGGTAAATAGAGACAAAGCTTAGATAAATCTATATGAAGCATGAATTCAGCAAGAAGCTGCCTATAACCACCCCACACAATGTTATACACCTGGTATCTGTAGCCTCTCACTCTTCCTGGAACCTCTCCCTTTGTTCTAGTACAGTATGATGAGTAATATCTGGGCAGTCAGGAGTCAAATTGCTGAGTCTTCTGCTTAGGAAGAATTCCTAGTTAGAGTGGGTGCATGTTTACAGCATTTATATAGCACCTCACATGCACCAATAAATACATAGGAAGAGTTTTTACTATCACATTTCTCAACTTGGATATCTCAGTTGCACCTATGTTGAATGTTAGGCACAGAACTTTTTTTCTGATCTCAGTTTTAGGACCCTGAGACTTTTTAGAGACCTTTACTGTCTTCCAGAACTTATCTCTTTATCAGATCACATGCTCATGTATTTGAAGATGTTCAGCAATATATTTTCAGATAGTTAAGGCAGCTATTTGAGTGGTAGGCATGCATTGTAACGTCTCACAGAGAAAGAGAAAAGCTGAAGGAAAGGGCATTAAACTCTTATCACCAGTCCTTAGTGCAGTTTAGAAATACTCTAAGGCCACACATCTTGCTTGCCATGAGAAAGAATGACAAACAGACATTAGGAGGAACCTTTTGTCCAGACTGGACCGCTTTAACAGGAAGTCTGACGCAGAACAAGAACTAAGCTCTCTCCACAACTGATATTCTGCCCCTAAAGCAGCAGAATACCAAAATCCAACATGGGAATAATGCTTCCTGTAAAGAATGTTTTTGATTTTACAGGAAGGCAACAAATACACCACAGTAAATTGATTTAATTTTGAAGCACTAATTTTTACCTGTAGTCTTTTGTGCTATTTTAGGCTTTACTAGAGGAGAAGTTACCTTGACTGTGTCACTTAAGTTGACTAGGATTTATTACATTCTCCTAGCAATTTTTTTAATGTGCTTTCAGAGTATTATGTAAAACTTGAACAGGCAGAAGAGTCTTCTCCAGAGCTGTACACAAACATATGTCTTACAGTGTCTTTCCAAATTCCTATTCCCTGTTGGAAATATCGAAGCTGCAGTGTCCACTCAATAAGATTATCAAAGTCATCTCTCATCAGCAAGGACAGCAGGACACAACTTTTATGGAGCAGGTCCGTGAACTCCAAATTAGGCTCTTGGGCAGCAAGAGAAACAGATAAGTGAATATGAACATTAGGAAAAAAAAAAAAAAAATCCACAGTTATGACCCATTCCTGGTTTCAGAGGGAGAGAAAACTCCATCCAGGATTTGTATGCAAATTTTTTTATATGCAAAGTTAAGAGAGTTTTTTCTGTGTATTATCGAATTCATGGGAGATTAGGAAATGTTCTAAAAAGCACTAAATTACCTAAAGGATGTAATTTTTAAGAGTTATTTTAATCTACATTACTTAATGATCCAACCTGTTTTAAAAAATACATATTGTGCTTCAATATTACATATATACTGTATATTATACACGTTCATTCACAGATGCCCTACGCCAGTGGTGGGAAGGATATATTCTATACAAAAGGATGCATACAAACAGAGTTATTAGATATGCTAATAAGCTCAGAGGAAAGTGAGCTTCTCTTAAATGACTGCTTATATAAGGAAATCACATCCTTAAAAATGGTCTTGGTGAAGTACTGAAACCAAATAAACAGAACATTTATTGCATTCTTCATTATGAGAAAGTTGTTCTCAAAGTTACTCTCAATCTGTCAAATAGATGATGCATATACCTCATTTGCCAAATATTTGGGAATATTTCTTCTATGCCTTTTAAATTGGCTTTGGGAATGAAATCATCAGGTGTGTGTTACTTAGAAGCTCTGTTATACATCATGCAATTGTTCTGCAGTGGTCTTATTTTATGAATGTATTATACTTACTAGCTCAAAAGAAAATTATGACATAAAAATGATATTTGTTGAGCTCCCAACTATTTGGTGCATGAAAAAGGACAGTAGAGCACACAGCTCAGAATAAAAATATACAGTAAGTAGACTGAATTTCACAAAGGTTCTTGAGATTCTGAATATCAAGGAATAGTGAAGGAATTTAAAAGAGTTCCTTTGCAATATGTGCTGCTTTCTTTAATAATCTCTGTAATGCTGGAAATACTTTCTTCTCTGTGTGTAGAAGTATTGTTTCTTGTACATTTTATCTTTTCATTAGACAAATTGTCAGAGACTGAAATGGTCCATGGCTTAAACATTGTTAAGATCACTAAATGAGTTTTGTCCACCGTAGCAAACTGCAAAAAACAGCTGCTCATCCAGAGAAACCCACCTGTCCCTGAATATGCCTCCTAATTTGGACTGTCAAAGGACCTTGAGATAAAGGTGTCCTATTGTCCAACTATCCCAGCTGCAGAAGGGCATACATACTTGAAGCTACAAACTGGATTTCCAGATAAGAGAATTGTAAATCCATTGTAAAACTCCCAATCTCAAAGAAGGTTAACTGGCATGCCCACTTGAGCCTATGTAACTCATAAAATCTTTGAGTTCTGGGGACTTCCCCCAACCCTGAGAGATCAAGACTATCACTTTGACAGGACTGGAAGCATCACTTCAACCAACAGACATCAAAATTGCAACTACTAAGTTTCATCACTGGATCCAGTGGGTGGTGACTGTACAAATCTTTCTACTTTTATCCTTTCTTTCTCTTTCTTCTCCTTACAAATTTTTAAAGTGTTATTTTTATGCTTTTATACCGCTACGTTACTACAGACATCAACAACCAAAACAGCTACATACCTGTTTTCCTCCGAAACCACATTGTTCTAAATCAAACCCTTCATGTATAGAGTTACAAAAACCAATCATTCAGTGTCGTTTCACCTAATCCACCCCAAGGGATCTGTTAACAAGAACCTGGGTTACCTTTGCCTTCTGGGACAGGTCGTAACACAAGTCTGAGATGAAAATTGACAGCTGAGAAAAATCTGCATAGGAATTTATGGTAGAGTCAGCAACTGGCAGCCTGTACACCTCATGGGAAGACTAGACCCAATATAAGTGTGCTCATCTCCCCATCAGAGTTAACCAGTCAGTGATGGCAGAGTCTGGATAGACAATACTGTATATTGTAATAGTCTCAGGCTTTCATGTCTAGTTCAGGCATTTCTACTACAGCACTGAAGGGCTGTATCCCTAAGGTAATTTCACAAGAGTTCAGTAGAAACAATATCTGGAGGAGCATTCTTTTCAAATTTAGCTACTTACATGCTTTTTTTTAAAGGAAAGCTTCTCACAGAAGGCAACCTCAAATGGTGATGCTACAAACACTTTAAAACTGCCCTCTTGAGCTAAGTGAAATTTTGATCTGAAAAGCAAACTTCTGCATTATACTCTCTGAAATCAATTAAAAATTGGTATCTTCCTAGTGCATACTATAAAATATTGACCAAAGGAAAAAAAGAAATTGCAGTGTTCTGGTGTTTTAAGCCTGTAGTGCTAATGTTAGCTAAAACTGAGCAAGTAAATATCTTGGTATGGTTATTCAAAATATATTGCTACCTTAACAAGTTATTAAGTGTTAAAAAAGGTGTATCAGACAGTATTGGAACCACTCTAAGTTGCTTTATATTTTTTCTAGAGATTACTGAAAGATAAATGTTAATATTTAAGCATCTGTACACGTGTAAACAGTTATCCTTAGATATTAAGAGGTCTACATTTGAACAAAAAATAATTTAAAAACAGACAATTTGTGGGTTTTTAATATGTTTTATTTAATACTGATTTGTTTTTCTAGGCAATGTTCTTGATGCACTGTTTTTTGTATTTGATTTAGTAGACAGTAATTTTGATTCTGTATATGAGGCACAAGGCATGGTAGGTGAAATGGCTGATAAATAGTTGGATAGGGATAAATAGGGAATTCAACTGAATAAGAAGTATATTTCATTTCACAGTTGAATGTCTATTTAAAATATTCTTGTTCAAGGGGGGGAAAGTGTTTAACATAACCTGTTGATTTCATCACTAGCTGTCTTTTGAGATACATTCATATACAGTAAATATTTTAATTCCAATGTTTCCTCAGTTTTTCCTCACTCTGTTTAATTGTCTTGTGCATTCAATAAAATTTTAGACTGGGAGACATCCTCCTTTTGTCCTATGCAGGGGGGAGGGACAGGGAGAGAGCTTCATGAGCCCCAGGCTGCCTTTCCTTTCTTGTCAAGCAGCTCTGTCTTAGAGCTGCCTGCAGCTGCAGGGCACCCCTCCCCAGCTGAGGAGCTGTTTCCCTGTCTGGCTGCTCCTGGAGCATTCCCCCAGCTTACCCCTCTAGTGTGCCCACCCACAGTTCTTTTAGCGCCAGGGAGCTGCAGAAAGAGAGGAGAACCAGCATCAGGCCCTGCTGGCCCCCAGCCTGTGGGCAGACACTTGCGCCTGCACAGCCCAGCCCTGTGGGGAAGGACTCAGGGGCAGGATGAAGCCCTGTGGTGGAGGCAGGAGAGAGGTGCTGCCCTAGCCCTGGCTCCCTTGGACCTGCCGGAACAGTGGCTTTACCCTGCCTTTCTGGGCACCAAATGGGGGCCAGGGGACGAAGGACATGGAAATGCCCCCATGCACTCCTTGCCCGGAGGCTCTGCAAGGAGGGCAGAGGCCATTCCCAGTGTGGTGTGTGTATGGCTGGCAACCTCTCCTGCCCTGCCATGGGATATGGAACCATGACTCACACAAGTGGAACCTGCCCTCAAGATTCACAATTGTGTATGGGCTTCTTGTTCCAGAGGTGGGAAATCAACAAAGGAATCCTCTCTGCTATTGCCCTTGGTCACAGTGATAGATGGCACCACCTTTCCATCTTTGTTTTGCACCTCCACACCAAAGTGAAATCACACAGTTGATGATGGAACCGAAAGGAAGACTAGTCTCTGCAATTTCTTAAGAGATTTTGGAGTCTCCACTCACAGACATATTCAGAAGCCAAGGGCATACAGTCCTGGGCAACTTGTTCCAGGTGAACCTGCTCAAGTGGGGGAGTTGGACCCCTTCCAACCTCAGCAATTTTGTGTGATTCTGTTCTGTGGTCTAAATTCTACAACACCTGACCTCAACCCTCATGCTGAGGGCCTGTAAGATTTATCACCAAATAGCATCTTCCCAGTCCAGAACATCGTATGTCAGTCACAGTTAGAAGAAAAGATAATTTTATTGCAAACATCAACTGTGGAGGTTTCTAAATTTCTTATCACTTTTAATCTCATAATTTGTATCAGCTCAGGTAAGTGTCTCGTGCTGATAACAGCTCTGATCTTGCATCTGCTACCCAACTTTTGTCTCTGTCGATACTTTCCTGTTCAGCTCGTGCTCACCCTCCGTCTCTCAAATGACTCAAATACTAGTTGAGTATGAATGGAGAGTTTCTCACTCATCACAGTTCTACCCATTGAAGACAAATAGGCTTGTGTTCACTTCTCCTTCTATCAATGTAAGAGTTTAAACCTGGAGTTAGATGCGCCTTTCTCCCACCTCCATGAAAGAGAAGGAATTGAGAAATATGGAGGAAACCTGAGAAAACTGTTCCTGAGGCTTGCATTAGTCTGCTGGAATGTCTGCCTAGAATTTCAGAGAAAGAAGAAGTCTTAGCGAAGAGAAAACATGGTCACAGATGAGAATACAACAACTATCAGGACAGATAATATCATTTAAGAGAAATGTTTCTGAAGAGACAAAATGTATTAACATGGTTTCTGAGTGAAATTGCACTGCTTACAGTAGACCAGGTCAATATAAGACATTTCACGATCCAAACCCAAGTTGTTTTAATAACATGAAAGTGTGTGTATTTTGATCATACCAGATTTATTTCCGAACCAGAAAAAGAAAACCCACAATGTTTGAAAGAGCAAAGACACTGTTTGATGCATATTGCTCTGGGAAACCTGAGAGAACCCCAGGGGAGAGTGAAAAGTAGAGGGGACGAGAAGTGCATACAGTTATTGTGGTACAGCACACCAAAGCTATTTGAGAAGCCAAGTAAAAGCTGTAGTGGAGGTGCCTGTAGGTTACAATAGGGGCTTTAACCCTAGAAAATACATTTTTCATGAAGCTCCAAGTGCAAATATCATGATTTGGAGGCCAAAAAAACCACAAACCAAAAAAACACAAAAAAATTAAAAAAAAAAATAATAAAAAAAAAAAAAAAAACAAAAAAAAAAAAAAAAAAAAAAAAAAAAAAAACAAAAAAACACCATGATAAGGAAAAGAAGAAAATGAGCTCAAAAGAAAAAGAAAAAAAAGGACATTTGGTCCACTGGGTCAAATGCTATGTTTGTAATGCCTGAACTCCCATCTACATTATTATTTCATGGAGAGACAAAGATCAAACATTTCACTGCGTTATATGAATAAAAATATGAAAAATGCCTCAGATCCAGGTTTTCAAAGATATCTATGGACAGAATAGCTACATTAAAAAAAGTAGGAATAAAGTCCTTTCATATCTCTTTTAAATTCATAAATGCCATGTAGGTGATTCTCAAAATCTTGCTAAAAGCCCAGCTAACATTTTAAGTATTGAAGTACTGTGTAGAAC
Organism: Pyrocephalus nanus; assembly: GCA_038380795.1. Classification (NCBI taxonomy): domain Eukaryota; kingdom Metazoa; phylum Chordata; class Aves; order Passeriformes; family Tyrannidae; genus Pyrocephalus; species Pyrocephalus nanus. The sequence continues at coordinate 102,342,076 of CM076260.1, forward strand.
ATGGGCCAACATCTCTTAAGGTCTTTTCAAAATGAAGTGTAATTTATTATGTTCGTGGGTTAGCAATTTTAATTCTTCCTGCACTGAAACAAAGTCTGTTAGGGTCAAAAGCAGAATTTAAAATAGTAATATATTCCAGTTGTAAGATTCTGCATAAATAGAACTCTGAAGAAATATGAGGGATTTTTAAATTTCTACCGGGATATTAAGTAAAGTGGACTTCAATGATATAGTAGAAATAAAAAAAATATGCATTTTATCCAGCTATCTTTTATTATGTTAAATTATGCAAGTTGATAGTGGAATTACAAAAATGCATTTTTGTATGTTCTGTGTGAGGTATGGGTCTCTGATTTCAAAATTTTGTGATATACTTTTCATAATGACTTTTAATGATGGTAATGATGACTTTTAATCATAGGTAATGACAGTTTTGAAAGTTAATACTGTCTGAAAAAAATATATCACCCTGGATCCAACAGCCCTAGAGGGATGAAGTTACTGCTGCTTCATGGCCCCTGGTCCAGACAAGGCAAGGCTACAGGTTTATTCCCGGTAGGCACACACAGAGAAGGCACATGTAAACCATGTATACATATATATGAGTATGTGTGTGTGTGTAAATGGGTAGTCACACAGAGCACAGACACTCAAAATGCTCACCTTAAAAAGAGCTGACCAGCGTACTGACCATCTCACTATTAAATCAGACCTTTTATTCCCTTATCCCTTTATTTTCTCTCACCTGTTCCTCCCCAAATAACCTAAATCCCTCCAAAAGGTTTATCCCCTAAAGATCCCCAAATAAGTCCTGCGCAAACCAAAACTGCTTTTCTCCTGCATCCTGTAATATGTCCCACACCCCAGTGATGGGTCAGGTCTCCCCCTCATGCCATTGTCTCTCTGAGCTGCTCTGTAGATGTGCAGAAGAGCTTTTGTCATATAACCTAACAGATCCCTTAAATAAATGGAATGTGAAATGCAATTATGCTTGACAACACAGCTGAAAAGATCCAGTAAAGAGATCTAGACAGATAAAGTCTACTTTGACTGCAAAATTATTTAATAGTATTTTTTATTAATATTCTAAAAAGTGGCTATATGAATTGTTTAAGTTGTCATAAACATAAACAGATGCTATATATGTTCACAAATGCATGTTGCTCTTGTATCGTTAGGAGGCTTTATTATTGTGCTTAACATTCACAGCAGAGGTCCTATGCTGTAGCGTACCTAAGTCAACACATTTTCAGCTTAAATACCACTCTTCCATATTTCTGATTAATGAATTTTGCTTTAGTATTCACTTTATCAACTACCTAAAATTTAAACCTTCTATCAAATCAATACAAGCCTTTCCAGTGTTCATTATTCAACTCTCAAGTGCTTTTCCTTTCTTATCATTTTTTATCTGTCTTCCTTAAATGTATTAAGTACTTTGGAGATGTGCTGTAAAGGCCCTAACATATGACAGAATTACTTGCCAAGGCTTATGTTTAAACTGCCTTCCTCTACAATACTAAGTAAAAGTAGCAAATGGCAAAATAACTGTAGGACTCTTAACAATCTGCTTAAATGTTGCATTAAGAACTTCAGATTCTAATGTTCTCCTGAGTAAAATTAAAACACACAGAATTATCCGTTGAAACCAAAACCTGACATTTTTACTTTATTAATTGCTAAGAGATGCAAAGAGAAAGAGGAAAAATTAAGAAAAAGTTGGAAATAGTCAATAAAGTTACCACCAAAACTACCTTTCTGCTGAGTTCCTCTGTGTGTGTGTGTGTGAGAAACAGTTTCTGCCTTTTTTTTCTCTGTCTCTGCTGCTTTTTGATGTTATCTTCTTCAGCTGTGGGATGGGGGGTGAGGGGGGTCGTCTTAGCAGCTTTAGTTCTCTGGAATGCAGCTAGAATGTGTGGCTTTGCTGCTCACATTGAATGACACATCCCAGGCCATGTGGAGTCCCAGTTCAGCAGCACCTTCCAGCCCTTAGAAATATGGTAAGGGTAGAAGGATAAAACATAACTCACGCATGTGGCACGGTGGGTCTCAGTTCTCTCCAGGCCAGCAGAGTATCAGTCTCAGTGGCAGGCAGGCAGCGTGCGGTGGCGGTGAAGAGATGAACGGATGTGGGGAGAGACTCTCGACTACCGTAACCAGTTCTCTCTGCCTTTTCTCTCCCTCATTTTCAAAATTTTTCCTCAACTTTAATAGTGTTCAAAGGAGGTTTCCTGGCACGTAGGCCTATTCAGATGTTCAAAGAGGTATGATAACCATAAACACAAGCAGGACCTTTTGGCAGGAAAACTCCAGCAAGAAACTCTGGTAAAGGCTTCTGGAAGAAGAGCTGACAGATTTTTTGGTAGGAAGTTTTGACAGGCAAAAACAATGGTGAAATATTATTTTTGGCATTTCTATATTATCTGGTTGTTACAATTACATGCATTTGAACAATTTATATTTCCCACTTAGATCACCCATGAAGCCTACAGATTGCATGATCACATATATACCTTCATAAGTAAGTGGTTACCATGATGTATTTCTGTGATGGGTCGCTACTTTGGTTTGTAGGTTGGATGTTAAGTTAAATTTAGTTGAAGTTAATGCACCTTGTCCACACACTGCACTCAGTTTAAACAAGACACAACAATTTGAGTCCTGTAGAAAACATTTAATCTAAAAGAAATTGCACTGCAGTGACATTAAGTTGTATATATAAAAGTAGATACAGACACAACTTTATACGTGATATTATATTACGTTCCATTATATTATTATTATACATTACATATCTATAAACCACCTATACCCATCAGCAAGAAGCTATACTACATCTTGGTGATGATTAATGGCTCTGGCAAACTTGACATTCGGTGTTGTCACAACAAAACTGTATGAATATCTTTAGTCAAGAGGCAAGCCATATTTAGCCTCATTTATCAAAAATAGCTTAAGCTATTTCAACATTATAATAAAGGATATGAAATCTATTTTAGTTGTTTCTTTATTTTAGAAAAAATATTTTCCATATGTCATCATATCTGTTTTGCACTTGACCTTTTAATCAAAATGTTTACTTTAATTTTTTTTCATCCTATGTTTATTTACTGATTTACTTTTGCTCATGATTTGTGTGTTGCCTGAGTGCTGAGTAACCAAAAGCCAGAAGGGTGACTCATTAGCACTATAAACAGCTGCTGTGCTGTTCTAGGAGATGACTGAAAAAACCGTCATGCAGGACTTGTTTGCATCTTCCCTAAGTTTGTGGAGCTGCAAATCATAGTCATAGTGATAGGACACTGCCCAGGGAACTGCAAGGGAGTGCCTGAGCCCGTGTCAGAGATAATGTTGCAATTGTACCTTAAAAACTTTCTTCTTTCTATGTTAGTGTCAGCAATTCGGCTACATGAAAAGTCAAAATTTGTCCAGAAATATAAACACCTTTCTTTAGGAAAAAAGAAAAACAATTGGTTTTAAAATACAGAGCTAGCTATCAGTTCTGCAGCTATATTTAAAAAGATTTAATCAGAATAAATGTATTTTTAAAAAAACAACCTAGAAGACAGAATAATATTTGCATGAGCTATACTTCAATACAGCTGTCCAATAAACATTTTGAAAAAAGAAGTAACTAATTCCCTTGATGGTAACTAACTCCCTTGATATAACTGATCAGTGTTGACCTGCAATACCTCCTTACTCGGTCAAATGTGAATATCAGACTTTGTCTCACTAAGCAAAAACTTTTTCCAACCGAAAGAAATAAAAATGCATCTCTGTAGAGTTGATAAAAGTTCACCCAAAGGAGCCTTTCAAAGGCTGGATTGAAAAAAAACATGGTCCACTATAAAAAGATAGTTACAGAACCACTCTAGGCAATGCAATCCTTCTCTTACTCGATATACATGAAGAATAGTGGAACTCAATTATGAATGACAGAGAAAAGCACTGAAAATTAATGTGAATAAAATGAAGGCCATCGATCACTGTCAACAACCACGAAAAGCAAAATCAAAACAAAACAAAACAAAAACAAAAACAACAACAACAAAAAAAATCATCCCACCAAACAAAACCCAGCTCAGCATATTTGGGGAAATAATTAAAAAGCAGAACAATAAATCTGCTTTAATAGCTACTTGGTGAAATAGAAATCAGACAATAGAAGTCAGGTAGAAAAGAATCAGAATACACTTGCAAATATGAAAGTTAAAATGAGAGCATTCTTCTCCACATCTTACAAATAATGAGACCATACAGGACATCCAGCAGGTAACATATGGTTCAGAAAAGAGGTGCAGAGTTTGGAGGAGCTGTATTATCCTGTCTAATAAAACAGTTTGAAAATGGGCAGATTAGAAACAAAGCAATTAAATTCAAAAATTTTAAAAAGGAAACAGCACAACTTTCCTCTAGAAGGAAATATACTATATATGGTTTCCAGCTTCTGGACAGTACAACTCAGTAGTTTTGCTTGAAGCCTGTAATTGGAAAATTGATCTATCAGCCACTGACATAGACACTTAACAGAGGTGTTCAGATACAACTTGTATTGATATTAAATTGAGGGATAGAGGAGAACAGAGATTTTAACTGAAACCTCTTCCAAGGAAATTTTATTTGCACCTCCATTTCACCAGAATAGGGAAGTTAATGTGTATTTTGGATCTCCAGCCTAAATTAAAAAAAGGAATTATCTATTATTAGACTTAGATAAAGGAAAATCTATCAACTAGCCCTTGTCATTTGCTGAATTTTTATTCTTATCTGTACAAAGCTGCTTCCATCAGATTTATTTTTCTATCCTGAACTACTTACAAAAATGCTGAATCATAAAGGTAACAAACTTTTAAATTAATATGAAGCAGACACACAATACACCATCTCAAAAGTATGATCTTTTAATACCTTTTTCAAGGGTGTTACTGTTGAAGGGCAGAATTTCCTCACATTTTAAAACTACTAAAGTACTTGAAATAAAATGGTCATCAGAGCTATAAGAGGCAAAAATGTAACTCCTAAGTTTATACAAACCATTTCCTAAAATGTTGCTCAAGATCTTAAACAGCATTTAACTTTCCTTCTCCAAACTCTGAAAGAAAACTATAGATTTAAATGTTACTAATGTTAAGGGCAAGATTAGGCTTAAGTGGATTTTATTATAGTGATTGGAATTATCCCCTAGCTTTCCACTCCCTCACGAGGCACACATCTGACTTCAAGAGCTACCTTTACCAATACATATATTTGCTAAAAATCACAAGAAATGAGGCCTTTAGTTCAACTCCTCTGCAAAACATTTTGAACAGGTGTCTTAATAATCACCTCAGCAAAATAACATTACCTCTCTATATTATTATTGTTGCTGTTGCTGTTTTTGCTGGATTGGTTTTGTTTGTTTGTTTGTTTTTAAGTTCCACACCTTAGCAAAACTGGCCTCTTTTTCTCCCACTATGACCTTAAGAGTTCAGGAAGAAACGATCATAAAAAAAAAAAAAAAAGAAAAAAAAAAAGGTAAATTCTCAATTGAACATAAAGAAAAACAGAAGGAGGACTTCTCTGAAACTGCCTTGAATCTACAGGAGGGTGGCTTTCTAAATGCAAATGAACCCACAAATCTCTTTGCAGATCCTCAGAAAATCTGTTAACTCCAAAAAAAAAGCTAATAACCCAGTTTCAGTGAAGGGAAAGCCAACCTCTGAGGATGGATTTTAGAGGAGCCAATACTGGGGCAAGTTTGAGGGGAAAAAAAGTGTTACAAAATATATAGACATTTATAGTACAGCAGGATATTGGCAATAAAGGTAGGTAGTCCTACAGAACACTCACAGAAATAGTGATAGGATCTCCATACCACACCAAATTTCCAAGCATTCCACTGCAGAACGATGTGTATCTCCTTCCCCACTCTCCAGCTTCCCTTCCACAGATGGGTATCAGACCACTGCAGCAGCATGGCACTTCAAAGAAGGGAAAAGGAAATGAGAGTGAGCTGCCAAATAGGATTCAAAGAATCAACAGCTTTAAAAAAGGAACACAACCAAGACTGAACACACTTAATGCACTCTGTGGCACTACCCACTCCTAAACTATTACAAGAATAATTTTGCAAAAGCCTTTATTGAAACTAATATTCACATACTTCCAGTAGTTATAAAATGACAGGTACCAAAAAAGATAATTTCTTAATTTTTGCTGCTTCTGAAAATAACCTTAAAACAGTTTTTGCAAAAATAATATGTAACTCCTACAGCATATACATCGACTTCAAGATGGTTAAAGGGGAGTGTGGAGTGCAACCAGGTGGTCCCAGTCTATTCTTTCACCTGGCATGAAGAGTGTGCATTAGCCACAAGACTTAACTTCAGATTATGGATTTTCAAATACTGGATGCTCTCTCTATTGCAGATTAGGGAGAAATATAGAGATATTGAATTCACTTAAAAAATGAAAACTCATCTGAACTGTTGTTTGTGTCTTTGATAAGGGCAGTTTTCAGAGAAAAAAAACATTCAAAGGAGTTTTTTCCATAAATTTAGCATTGTCTCAGACAATAATTGGATGGAGTATTCCACTTATCAAATTATTTTTTCATGGATGTTGTGCTAGATTGCAGCTGGTAAAGTTGATAAACAGCTAGTCTCACAAATCTCCACACTTTTACCACTCCATTTGAGAAGCTATTTGTGCCCAAGATATAGTCAACTGCAAAAAATAGACTCCTCAGCTCTCCTTCCCCCCTGCTGAGCCACAGAGGCTATATCATTCTTCAGAATTATCCTAGTCCTTTTCTCCTTGTTGAAATAACAGAATTTGCCCAAACCACTATGACAAATAACTCAATCACTCTCTGCCATATCTGTTCTCCTACCACACTCAAACCTTCTGACAATGTGTCAGGATAAGGCTGCAAAATTAATTTTGTGCTTTTTGTCATTAGAAAGTGTTTCTGACTTTTCCACTGTCCTCTAAATCTTCTCTCCTTATTTTTCATGCTGTTAATCTCCCCGGGTTTGCTTCATGGCAGGGAAGTTTGCTTACTTCTAATTCTATCACCATCGAGCAAAGTCCAGTGTAGAAGGCTGACCTTGCTCGTTTTGTATAAACATCAGCTGAAATTCCAGGACTTGATTCCAGCCTCACTTCTACTTGCTTTGCAGGATGACAATTAAATTTCCTTCATTACTTTTATGATGTGCCAATAAGACGACAAAGACAGTTCAAAACACATCACCCTATGCATGAGCCTAATTTGGTCCTCTGGATTACTGCAAAACTTATTTTGTCATAAGATCATACCCATATACACAATGTATATGTATCAGAGGCAAAAGCTGTCACGCCTCCTAAATATTAGGACTGTGTGTCCACTTTGCACAGGCATCACACACAGTGAAGACAAAATGAATTTTTTATTTCAGGGGTGAGTTAGCTTTTATGTGGTAGAGCATGGAATGTGTGGAATTTGGGAGGATTTAAGGGAGTTTCATGCAAGGTGATGTCTATAAATGGAGAAATTGAGCTAAACACATCCAAATATGGGTGAGAAGAGATAGAAAGAAGGGGAAAAACTATAAATTTTAACTATCAAAGGCCAATAAGCAGAGGGGTTACAATGAACGAATAGGGACAGGGCTAACAATAATTGAAACTGCATATTACATAGAAAGTAAGTTTTTTTTCTAACAACATTGTTGCTAAATTGAATAAACATAACACTTTTATAACATGAAAAGCAGTCTCTGAGGAAGGAAGTTATCTGTTGTCCCGTAGTTTAGCTGCATTCCAAAGCTGTTTTTTCTTCAGTTCTCTTTCTCTTCAGAGATTTTTCTCCACCATGAATATACCTCTTGGGGGAAACCTCCAACATATATGGATGTTTATTTTTCCCAGAACTGTAATTCTGCCTGTTCTAATGCCTAATGTACTAAATGTCTTTCCCTCACACTTGTAGATTCATGTCTTATCTAGATGGAGTTTATGGCAGCTAAAATAACCCCATATGACCAAATGTTCCATCTCCTTGTTAGTTCAGGCACAGATTAGAGTCACACTGCTCCCATTGGGGTAGCTCAAGTCACATCAGCACTTTAAGTGTAAACCCTGTCCTAAAAATTCATCCCAAGATGAAACATGATTGGCAAATCAGTCCCATATTGAAAATCTTTTATTAAAAAGTTGAAAACAGTTTGATTATTCCTAAACTGTAAGAAGAAAATAAAAGGAAACCAAAACTAAATTCTCATTGTTGACTACACATACAGCATAAAATACTTTTTCCCTTTGAAGTTGGCAGTCACTTCCTTTAGATTCTGTTCACTAGATTCACTAGAAAATCTTTATGCAGGTGGAATGAGATTTTCTAGGGAAAGAAAATTCAAAAATTAACAAGAGTACACAGGAAGCATGGCAAAGTAAGGTGAACGCTGAATTCATTCTCTTCTACTGTAAGAGCTTGATGTACTAGTGGTTTAAGATAAAAATGTTAGATAGGCTGATATCTCAGTCTTTCTTTTGAGTCTTGTTTTCCCTGGTTGGTGAATCTCTTCTGTGACATGAATCAGGTGTTTGCATTTCAGACCTTCTGAGTGATATGGATTATATTAATGCCATCAGCATTTCAGGTCAAGTTGATTAAGCATGCGACTGAGAGAAGTTACCTGGTAGACTGTGACCATCACAGCAGGACTTCTGATTCCAGCACTGTTTCCAGGAGGCAGACAACTTAAAACTGTTCAGCCAGAAGTCTTGGCAGACTCCCAGTTTCATTCAGGAAGGCTTACTGAGGAACTTTCTAGATCAATATAATCAAAGAGAACATACACAGAAGACTCACTTCTTATTCCAGTCTGAAAGAAAACTACAGTTAGAGATACTGGCATTTGCTTTAAAGCATGTTTCAAGACGCATTTCTCTGTTGTTGATAAAAGATCAAACTGCTTAAGAAGGCAGCCTATTTAAGCTTTTGATAACAACCTTTGCCAAAGCAGCATGGCAGGACTATTTTTTTCTGGCAAGTAAAGTCCTGTTGAGGAAACCAATTGACAGAGACTTTATTTCCAGAGTAAGGTAAACGTGAGTGGCTGGATCAAGTTCTTTCTTGGCACTTGCCATATGAAAAATACAATAAAATAAAAAGAATCATTGTACTGTTTATCACAGATGACTAGGAAAACCTTTCAAATCAGAGGAAGAGCTTCCAGCTTCTGCAAACAGCATGTTCTCTGCCACCAAGGCAGCCAAGTTGTTAAGAGAGCATACTCTTCAGAAGGCTTATTGGTTCAGAGGCTGCAGATGTAATTCAGTTTCAAACATTCAAAAAACCACAAGGCGTTGAAATTTCCCAAAGCAGCAACTTTATGGCTGTCCTATTGGTGGATGAGAGAGAATTCACAGTCATGGAGTTCACTGGCATTTATTCTTTCATTATTCCTGCCTGACCCTTGGAACATTTTCTGCTACAGCAAGTGTTCTGATACCTTAGAGTTTTGATGTTTTGATTTTTTTTAATTTGTGTAGATCTTAGCAGTAGTTATGTAGTAAATGTAGATTTTAGAGTAGCAGTATATTATCCCTTTACCCTTTAACACACCAGCTCAAACCCCTATTACCCATTCCCATATCAATTCCCTAAATTCCACAGCCTGTTTAGTCTCTTTTTCAAGGTAGAATTGTAGAACACTCTAACCCTATGGAAGAAGATACACCCATAGACTCAATAACCTTCAGGCCTAGAATTCTGGAAGGCCTCCAAGGACATTACGTGCTCTGAGGACGATGAAGAAGAGGGGGTCCCAAAACGCTCCCAGACTCAATTTCCAAGAGGCGTGTCAGGGGCAGAACCTGGGTGGTGACTGGACGGGATTGGGTGAAAATCATTATAAAAACTGTGAACATCTCTATTTCAGGAGCACACTGGGGGTATTCCAGAAACCCTGGGGGCTCATTAAAACCTTTGTATCCTTATCTTATCTCCTACCTAATTTGGCTTGGAGTCTTTTTCCCCACAGCCATTTAGGCAACATTCTAATACCTCAAATCTCAGCTTTCCTCTTCCTGCTACCAGAAGCCAATGAGGATTCTCTTTTTCATTAGTTGTCATATACTGTCTCTACACTTCTGCAAGACCAGGGATGTGCAATGGTCCTAATGAATTTTGCAGGTTCAGTTGAAAAAGAGACTACTCTTTTAGCAGCTTTATCTCTATACAAGTTGTATTGATTACCTCACAGACTGGTGAGAATGTCATTAGAAATCTGACCTAGCAAATTCTTACAGTATGGATTAGCAGTGAGCTTACATCTGTGCTACTGACCTGACAGTCCTGACTATAAGCTATTACTCTAAAATGTTGTGCCCTGCCAGAATGCCTACTTTCCTCTGCATTACCCGGTATCAAAGGATTGCAAGACTCCCACTGATCTCCAACCTTAATTACTCCATGATACTATGACCATAATGAAACCAAAATTTTTGTACAGCTCTACCGGAAAATGCATTGGTTTACTCTGAAATTTTTACCTGTCTCATTTTTCTTCAGCTAGAAGAGTATGCACTTGGTTAAACCACACAAAAAGGTGACAGGGAAGGGTTACAGATAAACATGTCTCAATGCAGTTGCCTAGGTATAAGCGTCTGACTGCCATCTGAGAGGCAGTCAGATGCCTAACAATAAGCAACAGAAACAATCCCAGAGACTGCTAGTGTCCAAGACTGTGTTGAAACCTCTGACAAGCATTTGATAATCAGTATACACCAAACAGTCATCTACAGAGAAGAACCACTATGATTCAAATTATTGGAAAAAACCCAAAGCTACAAAACTGAAGAAATTTTGTGACTATTTTTGCCGAAATGTCAAGACAAAACCAGCTAAATCTTCTGAGGTAGCATGCAGAGCCTTACACTAACAAGACACATTTCACACTTAGGTTTTGCGTTTTATATGCAACAGAGTGTTATGCACTGCAGTTTCATTCCACAATCTTAAAGGATTTCACACACATTAACTAATTACTCCTGACAAGACTACTCTGAGGTAGGTGTGAATGTATAATTTACATTTTACAGGTGAGGAATCTGAAACAGAAGAAGCTATTCCTGTCCCACACTGCTGTAAGCCCATTGAAAAATACATATTAATTAACTAAGGGAGTTTCAGCCTCACTAAATCAGTGCCAAAGTTCAGTGCTCAACATTTTGTTCTTTTCATTGATATCTGTGCTTATTCTAAAATGTTACAATAACTTCCTCTTGTTCCTATATGACAGCTTTCAGTGAATTTCCCTACTTTTCACGAGCAGTCACTTGAAACCTAACATGATAGAAGCCCTTGAAGAAACCAGGGATTGGGTTTAATGTTGTTAAAAGATGGCAAACATTTTCCAACTAGCCATGGTCAAAAGTTTTTCTATGGATGTGCCTTCTCTGGCAGAGACACTCTCAAGGGGTGAGACTTCTCTACCAGAACCACTGGCAGAGAGCAGGCTGGGGAGACATGGTGGTCCTTGTGGGGTGGCACCAAGAAGCTGGCATGCCCTAGTTCCCAACCAGGGAGGCATGGAATTCCCTGACTCTAATCCTCTGCTTGACTGCTCCTCACTTAGTAAACTGCTGAGCTGAAGAAGACATATTTTTAGTCTGCTTTGCTTCCCAGGCAGTCAATGTACAGTTGTAGCTCCAGAGGAGATTATATAATATATGAAGCACCAGGCTACAAATATAGAGCCATTGCTTAAGGACCCACACACAAGACATTTCACTTTGCTTCTCATGTAAAAAATTTTTCCTGTTTGATCTTATAACTCCAGAGATTTTTAATCTATCCCACCAAAACTATTGCAGTTTCTGTGCTTCCAAATTCATATTTAAAAAAGAGAAAAAACATTCTAAAAATTATTTAAAATACATTTGCCTTGAAACTAGCAGTAAGCATGAACTTGAGAAAAATTTGGGAGGAACAGGCAGGGAAGGTGGGTCAAACATTGGGTATAACAACAGCTGAAGAACACGACTGGATTTTTAATTTCATTTATACCCATTAACAGAACACAAAATAGACACGTTTCCTTGCAACTCACGAGTCTCTGACACAGAAGTTCTTCATATTCAAGGCAGGCAGCTGGTTAACAGAAAGAGCTGAAACACCACACTGTGATAGTATCTCAGGGCCTGTAAATAGTTTCTTTCTTTTAGCTTTCATAAAAGTTGGCATGTTTTAGGTAAGTGAAATCTTCCTGGTAAATAATTTCTACAAAACCAAGGCACGTGTAAAATGCTCACTGTGCACATTCACTTTTCTTGCTTGTATTTTGCAAAATGTGATGAAAGGTTTGTTTACTGTGATTTTTCACTATTCTGAAGTCAAAATGTAAGTCAACTGCTGCCTGATTTCTGTTCATAAATGAAAAGCTACAAAAAGGTAAAGAGAAATCTTTAAATATTAACACAGGCATAGCACATCATAGCTGATCTGATAGGAACTTCTGCAATATGATACAAAGCATGAAGAAACAATACACAACAGAGCATATGACATAAGCATTCAATTTTAGCAAATGTTCTCTTTGCTACATTCAAGCCTTTTACTGTGCCCTGAGATATTTATGTAAGGCTCACTTCCTCTGAAATCCTGGGTAAGAAGTGATACACAGCACTAGGATGTGAAGCACCATAAAAACAGCTCTGCAAGCTGACAAAATCCTGTGGAAAAGACCCACTGGAATAAACATTGTGTACAGGGGGAAAGAAAGGTGATAGATGTCAGTGAATGCTGCAAGAAATGTACTGTCTGCATACGTCATTCCCCGTGGCTAAATCTATCATTTCTATTGAAATGCCTATACTCCGAAGAAGCAAAGCATTAGAAGCTAGATCAGAAGAATGGAACAGCTTCAAAGTTCTCGAGTAAGAAGAGAGCAAAGCAAGCTTTATGTGGCTGGTTGAGAATGGATGGAGTAACAGACATGTTGTAAAAGAATTCACAGCCTTTGTTGAAAAGCAGTGCATTGCTCTGGAACTCTGTTACGATCTAATTATTGAGAGATGCATCTGCCCAAATTAATGTGCAAAGGAGACCATATGCTGAAGTCAATGATACAGATTTTATTTAAGAGTATATGAATGTGAGGCAGAGAGATAGAAAGAAATAGAAAAGGTCAGGGAGGGGAGAGAGAGAGAGAGAGCATGAGAGAGAGACAGATTAAGCAGAAGATGATCATCATTTGTGGATCCAGAGGTGTCCTGTTGGTCCTTCTTCACCCTGCACTTCTCAGTGATGGCAGTCCCAAGGTCATTCAAAACTTTTCACTACTTACACATTTTAGCAAACAAAGGAATTAATGCTCATTGGCCACACAGTTCTCTTATTCTATTGGTTAAATGATTCCCTCCCTTCCAATGCTAATTAGTCCCATGCTCAGTCCTTCTGTTGAATCAGTGGGTTTCTTGAATCAATGGGTTGTGATGCCCCCCTGCCAGAATTACCTTTTACCTAGTCCGATCTGGGTGAACAGTTGCAGAGTTGGCTTTCCTTGTACTCCAAAAATTCTGTAGTCTTTTTCTCCCCAGCTTTGTTTACCTCTCCCTAGGCCTGAGATAATGCTTGGACAATAGTACCACCTTTATCTTATCTCAAGTTCTCAGTCACAGTGCCTTAACCTTCAGTCCAAGTTTCAGTTTTCCATGGAGGCATACTGGGGGCTGGGGGAGGAGGGGTGGCTCTCCATTGGTCTCAGATGTCATCTGCCAACTTGGGGTGATTTTTGACCTGTGAAATAAATGCTCACAAGCCGTTACTTCTTTACACAATTTGCCACGGTGGGAATTTTTGTCTGGATGTATTAGCCAGGATGTGCTAGCCAGATCTTACCAGGCCTGGATTTAGCACCATCCTATCATTGCATTCTGTGCTCATCTCATGGCACAGCCCTTCTGTGGTCTTAACACTGTTTGAGACAGGTAATCATGCACCTTAAGTACTTACAGACCTTTATGTACAGCCTTTAAGGAATCCAGTCCACATAACTCCTTCTGCATGCCTATTTTTGTTTGAAAATAATGATGAGACAAATATTTTGTGTATAGTGGTGATATAAGAGATGATATCAATGTGAGCATTGTGATCTATTAGAAACAGTGGAGGAGTGAAGAAGGATGAAATACGAACTTCAGTTAAAAATGTGCTGCTGAGATTTGGGGAAAAGAAGGAATAACTGAAATTTGAGTTTTTGTCTAAATTAATAGAGAATCTCTAACTATATTTGTAGACGTAGTACAGCTCAGATTGACTTTGTTTAATGAAATTTAATAGAATGTCATGAGAAGTGACCCACGTTATTGTTTCTGTGCCTTAATATTCTTATTCTCTCACAGCCTCTTAATTTGATCCAGTTTAAAGCAATTACAGGCAGAACCAAGGTTTCTGAGTGAGCCTCAAGCGTTCTTCATCTTCTTCTGTCCCTATTTCCAGGTGAAGCAAGGCCAAGGCCCATGGGAGTTCCTGGGCATGTACCAAAGGATTGCTCAGTCTCAAAAAGCCTGGTGTAACAGCGCAATATTCATATTCTGGAAAACTAAAATGGCAAGATCAGCACATTTTAAAAATTGTATTACTATCACAAATAATAATGTTTATTATTCCCTTGTTTGAAATAGGGCAGCTTATACAAAATCTTCCCTGGAAAGAAACACAGCATTGTCTTGCTACATTTATACGCTCCTAATGATCTTGTATCCCAAAAAGTAGAAGGGGAAAAATAATAGAAAATTACTTACACTATGAACCGTTTGAGTCTCTAGGCTGTCATTATAGTAATTGTATCCAAATAGACATAGACAGCTTAATGCTTTGCTCTGATCTGCTATCTTATTTCCCAAAGACATACTCAGCACTAATGACTACCTGCGTGACACAATGGAACTCATAATTACTTTTCATTTAACAAAAACCAGCAAATGTTAATGAAGAGTTTTGAGTGTTTCCCATATCTCAGTATACTACTTTGGGACTCCTAATCAGCCTGTAAGCTTGTTTAGAGCAATAAAGATAAACCCAAAGACTGGTAAGGATTAAGATACTTCTAGTGACCCCTAACTGTACAACTTGAAACAAAGCAGCAGGGAAATAAAAATAAAAACCAAAGAAATAAAAATTTATGGCATGGTATACCGAATGGCAGGTGATTATAATGGAGCACACAAGTGACAAGGCTAAGGAATACTTTTTCAAATGCTCAAAAGTACATTAGTGAAGAGACTTGAAATTTCATTGAGTAAATGAAGACAGAGAGGAAGAAATTACCTAAGAGAGGAAAAACCAAGACTGATAAAAAGAGATGAAGGAGTAAATTAATTTTACTTTAAGATAAGGAATAGTTCTATGAAGAAGGCAAATGAAATGACAGCTGGGAAAAGGCATACAGGAAACTACATGCACAAATTGCAAATTATAGGTTTCAGTGAGTTTTCCTAATTTCCTGACTTCAAGGAGAGAAAGGGGTGAAAAATGTAGGTGGGTTAGAAGCTAGAAAAAGAATAAAGACACAGTGATTTAGATAAGCTCAAAACCACTGAAGATTTTTGAGAAATCAGCTGAAAATTACTGTAAACTATTACCTTGTGAAATCTCTTATCTGTGAAAAATTAGTGGTGGTTGCATATGAACTCCTAAAATAGTCAAAATATCTTCATGCTGGCAGGCTCATAAGAAATGGTAAAAAACCAAACAGCTGTAAAACAGTCTTAACTGACTTCTTCTAAGGGGATGTTTTCTCAAGGTCCGTCAAGCAAGTAATTTGTTGTGAATTACCCATCAGGCCTTAAAATCTCTTTCTTTATCCTTTTGAAATCTGTGAAAACAAAATTTGTGCGAAAGTTGCTTAGCAAACTGTATTTAAGAGTATTTCTTTGGTAGCCCTCCTAATGCCAGAGCTATGGCATATGACACTTTAAATCTTCAGCAGTCAAGACTTGAAAAGCGAGCATCATTGACCAATTTTACTTTTCATTTAGTATTATTCTTGCTAAGACCATACTCTTAGAAGTGACATTCAGCAGGTTAATTAATAGGTAAATGTGTACTTTCTGCCAGTGATAGTGTTGGACAATCATCTTTGTTTTTTAAAATAAAATGATTTATTATCAAATTCTTTGTAGAGGCCATAAGACAGAGAAAAAGAAAGAAGAACCTGGTTTGATGGAAAAGAAAAAGTAACAGACCCTAACTCTGCAGTTTTGCTATCCTCTCCTGTTCTGTGTAAGACCAATCTTCAAACTGAGATTTTGCAAGAAATGCAAAGCCCTAATTTCAATGTACTTAGTCTTCATAAAACCACTGAGCATAATGCCATATGGTAAACTGATATGACTTGCGAGAAAGAACTACAAAATTCCTAAAAAAAAATAAAAAAACCCTTCAACATTTACATTCATAAAAGTTGTAGCAGATTATCAGTGGAGGCCCTCAAAGAGGCTCTCAAAATCAGTTTAATCTAGTATTTTCATTAACAGCTTTGTCACAAAACATCAGTGTGGACTCCTAAACCTTGCTGTGGACTCCTAAACCTTGCCACGGACAGGAAGCTGGAAGATACTATCAACAGAGAAGTAAAGACACCATTCAAAAACCTATGTGACCTTGAAAATAGAAATAATGAAAAGAGTTCAAATTCATCAAGAATTCTAAGTTTATACTCTTAGAAACCAAGACAAAATATCAGTCAGGAGTTCATGGACAGAACATGACAGAGATCAGCATGTAAGACTCAGCTGCAGGGTGCCTGAGAACTTTCAGTGGGCAGCAGCAGTGCCAGTAGCCACCCCCAAAGGTGGTGGCTGTACCAATTAGCTGAACAGGAGCAGAGCCCGACCTGGTGTGGTGTCCATGTCATTCAGCATTGCACATCTGATGGCTCTGGTTTGGCCAATGAAAATTTGCACCACCTCTTGCAATGCTCAGGGAAATCTCTGCAGGCCAGCGCAGGCTGCTCTCTGAGTCTACTCCCATAGGCAATATTGAGAGATTCATCCCATCCTAGAGGAGAAGAGTGTGCGAATACAAGCTCCGCTCTTATACCTGTACTGATGGAAAGAGCAGGGGGTCTGGACTATTTTGTTTCTCAGTAGAGACTTGGCCATTTCCAGTGACAACAGGAAACGTTTGCCTTGTTGCAGAAGGCACTGATGTCAATTCCTCAGCTAAAGCACACTGACTTCTGGTTCCTCCAGTCTAAGCTGAAGTGGGTGCTGGGATAATTAAGAGGCTAGAAAGTCCATATTACTAAGGAAAATCAGAAAAACACAGCTTGTTCAGCCTAGCCTCTCAAAGCCTGTGATCAGCTATAACTCTTGTCTGTAAATATCTATAGGTAAATACAAAGAATGAGGTTAGTGAGCTGCAGGGGTCAACTCATGCATTTAGGCTAAAAATCAGAAGGATGTTTTAGGCTATCAGAAGAGCAAGGTTCAGTAACTGCTCTCTGAAATGCTGCCAGAGTGACAGAAAAACAAATTTCCAAGACTGCTGGTCTTGCGGATTCCTCTTCCCTTGAATTCAGTCTCAAAGCCTGGGAATACTCAAATACCAAATCAAAGCTGCCTTCCAAGCAGTAGTTTCCTGATGGAATCTGGGTAAAAGTAAAGAGGTGATGACTACAAAAATCTCAAAAATAGGGGCCTATAGTTTATAACTTTGTTTCTTGGTCTTGATGAAAATATACTGATCATCCAAGAAAGACATGAATCTTCTCTGGGGCATCTCCAAAACTGTTCAATGAACTCCCACTGTAATTAAAAACCAACCTCAGCCATAACTAATTTCTGCTTCAGTGCCCCAAATATGAAGCAGACTTTTAGAGTCAGAGAATAGAATGTATTCATTTCCTCAGTATTAAAAAAGTAACCCATAATTTATTATGTACATAAATCTTCCATGAAAGAATGAATCAAGAAAAAGAGAGAAATACCACTTTATGATATTGCAATACTGAAAGAGGCTTAGCATAACTGAATAGCTGGGTAAAGAAACCATGATAGAGTAGTTGTGTCTGATCTACTCTTTGTACTCCAAATAATAATGAAAATCTTAAGAGTGGAGTAGTTTTATGGGGTGATCAAAATTGAAAATTTCAGAGATAGAATCAAATAATATATCAGTAAATCATTATGTAAAAACTCAGGAAGGTTCTCTGCATAACCAGTATAGTCAGCGAGGGAAGATATCTTCTGTTTTCCCTTTGCATAGTTCTCTTATGTAAAAATAAAAAAAGTAATTCAGAGATGACAATGGGCACTGTAAGTTATGTTTTGTCAAATATACCCTGTTGCAGAGCATCTTTCTCAATAACCGAATAAATAAATAAATCCTTAGCAAGAAGAAAAAGAATAGAGATGAAATCTGGCTATTAAATTTTAATTGAAATTATTGTATTTTGGTGAATCCATATGAAACAAGCATATAAAAAGAGCATAGAATAAAAAAAAAAAGGAAGACACTTTTGAATTCTGAGGAAAAAGGAAGGAACAAGGATCAGTGAAAGACAACAGTGCCACCATTATGACAAAGGCAATGATTTTATAGAAACCAGCACAGTATTGAATATGTACATCAATTAAGAACCCTACTATTGATACCAAAACAATGGCCAAAGACAACTGTTTTTTTTCTCTTTGCTTCCAGATTAGTAGAGAATGAAGTTCTCTCAGTATGATATTTTACTGAGGAAGGAGTAACTGAAATAGCAAAGGTCTCCTTCCAAACAGCAATAGCATGGCTTGACATAGATTTCTTGACAAAGTTCCTCAGTATGTACACAAAATAAATAAAAAAAAAATTTCAAGGTCATTAAAAAAAACCCTCAGATGAAAAATGAAATTCATTATTTTCTTCCTATGAGTTAACTTGTTACACTGGTAAGGAAATCAAATGAAAAATCAGACTTCTCCACTTTTAGAAGTGGAATTATTTTAAGAATATCATTTACTCATTTTGTGGGAGGCTGGAATCCCTTCAAATGGTGCAGAGCTGCGATTGCAAAAAAAAAAAAGAAATTGGGAAAGTTCTGATAACCTTCTAAATGAACTTCAGCCAAGTTTTCAGCAAACAATGACTAATGTTTTCTATGACATGTAGACTTTCCTG
This sequence comes from Pyrocephalus nanus, assembly GCA_038380795.1. Classification (NCBI taxonomy): domain Eukaryota; kingdom Metazoa; phylum Chordata; class Aves; order Passeriformes; family Tyrannidae; genus Pyrocephalus; species Pyrocephalus nanus. The sequence continues at coordinate 102,361,217 of CM076260.1, forward strand.
CAAGACTGAGACAAAGTACATTCAATAAGCAGCATGCTTCACTTCATTATCTCATGACTGAGTTTTCTCAAGCACTCTCAGAGGGTGAAAAAGCTAATTCTTTAAATGTCCTTTAGAAAGTTCATGCACTCACATACCGTCACACAAATACACTACTGCACACATAGTTCCTTACCTGGACACTGTGAAAACTGCACAGTTTTAGTTTTTATCCAGTAGGATTTTGATTTAAAAAATCAGGATTTTATGATGCTCAGCTGTTAGTTATTTTCTTCAAAAGAATAAAGCCCCAAATGAATATGGTTTTACTCTAAATAAAGTTTTAAAAGTAAATATGTAAAATGTTTTTTATTGATACCTTAAGGTTACCACTTAAAAAAGATATATAACAATAGAGCTAAAGCTAATAAAGCTAGAAGAGAGAGGAAAAACCTTGAGGGAAATAACAGGCTAGATTAAACCTTGAAGGAAAACTGACTCTGAATTTCACATAAAGTGCAATGTACAAATATGTCTACTTTAGGCTTTTCTGGTCTTGCAATTTACTCTAGATGAGATATGCTGCAAGCTCTAACTTCTATGAACATTATATTAAATTGGAGGGTTATGATACACATTTAAAATGGTATGAGCACCATATCTTGCAGGCACAAATGCAAGTTTAATCATCAGCAGACTGTGGATAACTCTTGATTCTATAAATTTTAACAGATATGTAATTGTGCCATCCCTATAAGCATCCGAAGTCATGCTTTCATTTTAAACAATGTAAGTCCCCAAAACATTATTCTAACCTTATTATCTCGTCTGCCTGTTTGTTTTCCATCACTTTCACAACTGCAAGCTTCCCATTATTCAAGCACAGAAGTGATAGCTTTTGAATGGTGATAAATACCCTTGTGGTCCTTTTCATGGAAATGATATACCTAATTGTACTTTGCCTGCACATAATGGACTGCTTGATGATAATCATCTGCTACTAATACAGCACTCTCCACTTGAATGAAACTTTGTGAATAATAAGTGGGACAAATTCCCTACCTCAAAGATTGACTATTTAAAACGAGAAAGACAATACCCATTTCTTACAACCCAAAGAAGGAAAAGAAGAATCAGCTGAAAGGCTTGCAGTTCAGCCATTTAAGAAATAACATTGTTGCTTCCAGTATCTGTTGTTCTGGACACCAAAAGGGAAAAATATTGTCATCTCCTACAGTGGTAATCCCTTATGTGAAAATTCTGATTAAGAAATAGTCAAGATTTCATAGAATTTTTATCGTTATCCTATTCCTTTATTTTTTGTTGTTTACTACAGGTTTCGTTCCATTTATTTCAATGAAAATTCTCAGCAGAACAATCTGGAACAACTGTACTGCTCGCAGTAAGGCTGTCAGATTCCCCTTTGTAATTACTGCAGCAGCTCAGAAGCACTTGTACACAGAACTTTAGCTAAATACAGAAAGGATTTTAAGTACTCTCTTAATAGATCACAGAAATAGTTTTGCACTTGCAGGTGTCAGAACTATTTGTCCTTTTGGCTACTTGCTGCTCCAGATTTATAGATGATCAGTCAACAACACATCATCAGGATATCATGTAATCACAAAAGGCAGGAGAAGAGAGAAAGCAGAGGTGGTGAGAGTGATTATCTTTGTCAAGGGCAGTGGTGAAATAAAGAAGGATAAGCTAGAGGCATGCACCTTAAATTGATCAAGGAGTAGCTCATTAGGAGCCTTGCTTACTATCGCTCCTGAGGTAGGCAGAGGACAGAAGGCAAACAAGACTGACTTGAGGAGACAGATGCAGGGGAAGTCTGTGCAGTGCACAGGTTTTGAAGATAAATGAAAGGAAACAAAAGGGGAAAAATGAAACCTGAGACTCAGGTGGGAGATAGAGAAGTTTTGTTAATATAAGATACCACAAGAGCATGTTTTTAGGCAGTGCATATTTATAGACTGAGAGAAAGGTAAGAGCCTTCAAAATATGTGGGAGAGGAGGAAACTGAAGGGACAGGTGAGATCCCTGAGATTCAAGGGGAGCATCCTATTCTGACAATGTGGTCAGCAGTGGCAGATAAGAAGAGGGAAAAAGAAGAAAGGTTCAAAGATGATTTGCTGCACTTCAAAATAGAAAGAGGTATCAGAAATGTCCATATAAATTTCCTATGGAGACATTAGTTTTATGACCTCAGTGGGAGGGAATGAGAGCAGACCCTTTCTCATTATGTTTTAATGTTTGTGGTTTTGTTTTTTTTATTATTCTAACATGTAATTGTACTGCCTTAGAAGGGTGATGTTAACTGGGAAAGGGATTTGGAAAGGTTTCCCTAAATACACTGCCTGTTTGTTGACTAGAAGTTCCCAACACCAGGGAGGAAATAATCAAGAAAACATACTCAACAAATGGTAGCAGCCTTGTACCCTTGAGATTCTGCAGCATTGCAAACAAACAAACTGCAATTCTAAGGAAATACATGCATTAATTTTAAAACAAAATAAAAAAAATAAAAATAATGGAAAAAAAACCACACACACACAAAAAAAAAAAAAACAAACTGGAATTTAAAACACCACTCACTAAAATTTCTGGTTGTTTATAATAAAAATCCCTTTTGTTGGCTCCCTGATTTCAGAAAAGTGAGACCTCTTAGAAAAGTCTCTGCTGTGACAAGGAACCTGAAATGACCACCTTTCATCAGAAGAAATGGGTCTGTTTTCATGTCTACAGCTAGGGCAATTATATCCAAAGGAAGTAAGGATTTGGAACACACATCTCAAAGGGCCTGGCTGTCAGCAGGCATAAGCTGAATATTTCCCAAGGCCCAGATCTTGTCCATGACTTCCATGTGCAAGACCAGAATTTACTGCTTAATGATAATTTTCTCTTTCTCAGAATAAGTCAGAAAAATATGTCTCTGTACCTTGTATTCCTGCCTGTGAGGAAGAGAAAGTTTTTTCATTCTTATTTAGAAATTTTTTCAAGGGGGAAAGAAATGTAGATTGAAAAAAACCAAATAGCTTCAAAACTTCACAGTAATAAAACCAATCCAGTAAAAGGAAACTTTTGATTCAATAATAAAATTAATATTCTACAATGCACAATTAGATCTAATTCCAAGTTTTATATTAACAAGTAACTGACTTTATTTGCAACAACAGTGCTTTTCACTGCTTTTTCGGAGACAGTCTTCATCTGTAGTCTTATATTAAAAAATATTGGTTACGGTCTTTTAATCAATATCCTTATGGGTGTTAATTAAAATGGAATGAAGAGTTGTGGGAACTCATTCAAAGAAGATCTCAGTTGGGTATGAAAGATTTGTATACAGTTCATACAGTGACAGTTGTACAGCAGGTAAAGTTTCGCAGAAAGAGTTGCAGTAAGGGAGTCTGATGCTTTCAAAGGCATCTAGGATGGTGCTTGGTCCCTTTGCTATTGAGATTTAAAGACAGTTTTGATGAGAAGACACTTCATGGAAATGCAGACACTTTCACCTAGAGACTATGTGAAGAGAAGGAGAAGTCACTGGGGAACCTTCTAGGGGCCAGTCATAACTTCATCTCACTAACAGTTTTCCTGAATTGTTTCTATTTTGTAACAGAAACACTTGTAAAGTATTTAAAAAACAAAACAAACAAACAAAAACAAAAAAAAAACCAAAACAAACAAAACAAAACAAAACAAAACAAAAAAACAAAACAAAAAAAAAAAAAAAAAAAACAAAACAAAAAAAAAAAAAACAGAACCCTTCAAGATTGACTTAAGGTACGTATTACTGTCATCAGCACCAGTTAAGGACTCCTGCCTCCTGCTGCTGGACAAAGCAAAGGCACCGTGCAGCACAGCATGGATCCATGAACAGCGCAGTCATAGTAATTTCTGCCAAAGGTATGTTGTACCACTACAGTGGCCTTCCTGGGAAAGCTCAGGTTGCAGCTGGGAAGAAGAAAAAAGACTTCTGCCTCTGTACATCTGTGCAAAGGCCACCAAGGGTACCACAGGCAGCAGAGCCTAAGGTCCCAGGAGCTCCGTGCAGCTTGGGGAGCATTAGTTCCTCCTTCTGAACCTCAGAGTAATCATCTGGGTACATCCATGTACATACACATCTCCCCTAAAGGACATCCAGAATAACTGCCCCAAATTCTTTTCATCAGTCAACCATCAGCACTCAAGAAATCTTTAGTAAAATGGAAAACAAGTAACATATTAACACAAAACTAGATTAAGAGTTATTTAAAGACTGTCACTACCACTTCATGCCAGATGGGAAACACAGTGAGTGTACAGGTGAGATTCTGCCACCTGTCAGAAACAGGTCATATGAAAATCTTCATTTTAGTATTGCTCCTTTGGAAGCATTTACAAAGCCTGAGAAGCTGGACTTTATTTTGGAATTTTTTTTTTCTGTCCATTACAACCTGTAAAGGCCAAGTAAAAATAGGTGATATGAAACATTAAAATTTTTCAAGGGCCAGGGAAACAACAGCCTCTACAAAACATTACCATGTGATCACAAACAGACAGAGGCATTTTATTTGACAGAAGTTGTGACAGCAGTGAAATTCAGAAGTTGAAACAACTTCCAGGAAATTTGAAAATAAAGTACCACATATAAAATGTCATCCCACAGATGTCTAGCCTATATGGTACCACAAACTGAGTACTTCCTTCTAGTTTAGCTGGAAGGGAGACAAAATGCAAAAGATGAAAAGCAACAGTGACATGAAGGTTAACACCATGTCACAACAGAGGTACCTCAGCATAATGTGTCAAAATGAGGAATTTGTCCTTGGGAAAATAGAATGATCTAATTTTATACAAATATATTTATATAATTTGAGATTTCTTTGCATATATTTATACACACAGGCATGCACACAAAATGACTTTAAATGCATGCACACTGCTGAATAAATATACCACATCTGTGAGCACACCATATGATCTCAATCAAACACTTCAAACAGCCCAGGGGGATGTGAACATCATTGGAAAGCTGAAGTCACACGCTTTTCTTTCAAAGTCCCCTAGAAAATACAAACATGGAGCACGTTACATAAGAAATTCAAATAAAAGTGCATCTAAAAAATCTGCTTTTTGATCGAGATTGCAGATTTTCAGCAGAATTCATCAGAGAAGCCCTTGGTGGTGCACGTAGCCCCTTCCACGGGCTGGCAGAGGGATGCTCCCCTCTCCAGGGCTCAGCCAGCCAGGGTGCTGGTGGGCTCTTTGCCTCCCGCACCAGGGCACTGTCACAGCTATTTTGGCTCTGTGTCCCCTACAGCTCTGAATACTCTTCTTCTCTGCATTTCTGACTCCACAAGTGCCAAGATTAAATATATATTGTAGTTAACAGGCTTTTTGCTTAAAGTCTTGCTAGCACTTGTATTTATAGTTCAATTCATCAACAGATTCTTGCTTCAGCCTTCTCGTTTTAAAGGAAGCTTCTTTCTGAGGAAAGGAGATCACAGCTAGAGCAATGAGTTTTGTAAGGATGTTCCAAAATATCATTACAGGGGAAAAATCAAACCATCTCTGTGTTTCTTAATGCATGTTTCATTAGCACTAGTTCACTGGGGCTCACAAAGCTTTCAGACATGGAAATAAAAGACTTTCTTACTGAAGTCATTGTCTCAGGTTCTTCTTAAGGCTAGGAATGGAACACACATGACTAAGCAAATCAAGGTCTTGAAGAGCTTTAAGTACATGCTGTGGAGCTACCCACAACTGGGGTGTTTTTCTGAGCTGAAGGCTGAAAGCCAAGTTTGCATGGAATATTTAAGCTTGTAAGATGATTACAGGTGACTGTGCAGATTTATGAAAGGGCCAAAAATGGAGTTAAGTACCTTATTTCCCCTGACATTCAATGTTTTTTAGGCACTTCTTTCCTTATGAGATGCTACAATTTAATTTACCCATCAGCTATATTTTTTTCAGAGTATTAAACACTTTGTTTCAGTAATTCTTCTAGTTAAATGTTGTTGACTGAAATATGTTGCACATATTAATTTAATAAAAAAAAAAATCCAAGAGCATGATATTGCATCTGTCTTTGCCACTTTCAGGTCCCTCGTCCTTAAGCAGAAAGAAACATTTTTATATTCCTAGGGTAGAAATCCTAAACAGCTTGTTCTCCTGTAAACTCGCAACTCCTGTGAAAAGTAGAAGCAACCTATATTTTTGTAAATAAAAGACTCTGAGCTCTGCTCCTCAGTGAACTGCCCGCTACAAACTGTCAGCTAACTATAAATCGATCAGCATCTTGTGCATCCATGCCATAGACTTTTCCCACAGCCTCTGGGAAAGTGCCTTCTTCCCTAACCCCTTAACAAATAAAACAGATTTCTACCAGGCAGCAGTAAAATATTTATGTTTGTTTAAAATCTTATTGTCCTTGAGAACACAGAAAACACAGGAATCTGATCAGCTCAGTGATCCATCTCACCCACTATCTCACCTCCAGCCCTTGCCAGTACCTGAAGGGAGCATAATGAAGCTGTTTTTAAAAGGGTGCTTGTTATTACACTGCAGTGTGCCTGGCATGCCATTTCCAAGGAAGCAAACAGGCTCTTCATCTTATTCAAATTACAGACCAGAGAAGACACAGCCATTATTTAGAACCTGCAGAATTTCATGAGTTAAGGAACAAAATGTTTGAGTTGGCCAAAATATGATTGAATGAAAGAGTGCAGATCCTTGCCACACTGAGATCGAGTTACAGTGATCTGAGAATCTGCTTCAAACCACTAAACTTGGAAGCTTCAAAAGGGATTCTTCTTTTCTCTTTGTTATTTTTTAAACGTAGACAGCCATCTAATAAGCTACTAATATTTTAGAGTAACTTCTTAAGTAGGCTGTCAACTATGATTTACTATTTTTCTCAGGAAGATCATAAAAATATTTTGAAAACAGACAGAAACTTGTAGGGAAGCATTCACATTAGGAGATTGCAGCAATATATTAAGATTTTTTTTTTTAATATATAGAAAATAACCTTAATATATTTCTATGCTTTTTTACTGAACATCGGTTCCATAATACAAATAAGGCATCTGTTAGAGACACATTCAGATTTCATGCATGGCTTGATTATGAAGATTAAACTGTTATGCTGCAACAGTGTTTAAAAAAAAAAAAAGAAGAAAAAAATGCACATATTTAAAAGCCTTTTATATTTTGACATGTGGCATGAATTTAAGCTTTCAGAATAGCAGAATCTGCCCAGAGCATGCATTTCTTAAGCCATAGAAGAAAATATTAAATAACACAAAGATTGTTTAAGTAATTCCAAGAGCCTAAAACTTTGCTAGTTCTCCCTTGAATCTCTGTGGAGGCTGCAACTTGCATCAGATAAACTAGGCTAAAGCAGCAACGGAAGCAGAAACTCTGTCCTTTCCTTTCCTCTTCTCCTGTCTCAATCCCCATGAAAAGGTAAAGAAAGATAAGAGATGCAAAGAGAATGGCTGGAGCATCCTCCTGCCCATCTCGAGTTGTTGAATGGTCTCAACACCCATGACAGAGATGAAATATGGACAGAGAACAATTGCTCCTATCAGGATGAGAAGAATATCAATGCAGCTCAAAGCTATGCACTTGATGGTCTTGAGTAAAACTTAAATTAAAAAAAGAAAAAAAGAAGAAAAAAACCAACCAACCAAACAAACAAAACAAACAAACAAACAAAACAAAACAAACAAAAACCAAACAAACAAAAAAACAAACAAGAAAACTAGTTATTCAGGTTTTTGAAAGCTGATGAGGACATTTTCAGAAGGGATGCTACAATGACTGGTGATAGTTTCCATACAAGCATTACCACTAGTGACTGGTAACCGACCCATATCTTCATTAACATGATACAGTTGCAGCTATACAGACAAAGGCCCAGAATGGTTGGTCAGAACTGTCCTGACTGCTGCATTTTGTAGAAAGGGATAAGAAGCTGAATAGCCCCCCTGTAATCAAGGAGAAAACACTTAGCAACCTGCTGAGCCACTTGGATGTGGTCCCAAGTCTGTAGGACCAGATGGGATCCACCCAAGGTTGATGAGGGAGCTGGTGGAAGAGCTTGCCAAGCCGCTTTCCATCATTTACCAACAGTCCTTGCTCACTGGGGAGGTCCCAGATGATTGGAAGTTGGTGAATGTCATGCCAATCCACAAAAAGGGCCAGAAGGGGGACCCAGGAAAGTACAGATCATCCTAGGTGCAATCACACAGCACCTATAGGAGGGACAAGGAATCAGACCCAGCCAGCACAGGTTTAGGAGGGGCAGATCCTGTCTGACCAACCTGATCTCCTTTTATGATCAGGTGACCTGCCTGGTGGATGAAGGGAAGGCTGTGGATGTGTCTGTCTGGACTTCAGCAAAGCCTTTGGCACCATCTCACACAGCACACTCCTGGAAAAGCTGGCAGGCCACAGCTTGAACAGGGGCACTCTGTGCTGGGTTCGGAACTGGCTGGAGGGCCAGGCCCAGAGAGTGCTGGTGAACGGGGCTGCATCCAGCTGGTGGCCGGTCACCAGTGGTGTCCCCCAGGGATCAGTTTTGGGCCCAGTTCTGTTTAACATCTTTGTTAATGATCTGGATGAGAGGATTTAGTGTACCATTAGCAAATTTGCAGATGACACCAAGTTGGGGGGGAGTGCTGGTCAGCTGGAAGGCAGGAGGGCTCTGCAGAGGGACCGGGACAGACTGCAGAGTTGGGCTGATTCCAACGGGATGAGGTTCAACAAGGCCAAGTGCCAGGTCCTGCCCTTTGGCCACAACAACCCCTGCAGCTCTACAGGCTGGGCACAGAGTGGCTGGAGAGCAGCCAGGCAGAAAGGGACCCGGGAGTTTGGATTGACAGGAAACTGAACATGAATCAGCAGTGTGCCCAGGTGGCCAAGAAGGCCAATGGCATCCTGGCCTGGATCAGGAACAGTGTGGCCAGCAGGAGCAGGGAAGTGATCCTTCCCCTGTACTCAGCGCTGGTGAGGCCACACCTGGAGTGCTGTGTCCAGTTCTGGGCCCCTCAGTTCAGGAAGGATATTGAGGTGCTGGAGCAGGTCCAGAGAAGAGCAACCAGGCTGGTGAAGGGACTTGAGCACAAGTCCTATGAGGAGAGGTTGAGGGAGTTGGGGTTGTTTAGTCTGGAGAAGAAAAGGCTGAGGGGAGACCTCATCACTCTCTACAACTCCCTGACAGGAGGTTGTAACCAGGTTTGTGGTCTTTTCTCCCAGGCAGCTATCAGTAAGACAAGAGGGCATGGTCTTAAGCTCTGCCAGGGGAGGTTTAGATTAGATATTAGGAAGAAATTCTTTACAGAGAGGGTAATCAGGCAATGGAATGGGCTGCCCAGGGATGTGGTGGATTTTCCATCCCTGGAGGCATTTAAGAAGAGACTGGATGTGGCACTTAGTGCCATGGTCTAGTAACTGTGGTGGTAATGGATCAAGAGTTGGACTTGATGATTTCAGAGGTCCTTTCCAATCCATCTGATTCTATGATTCTATGATCCCAAATGTGGACTCTTTAGGCAACTCTGTGTGCATATACGTCCTCATGAGTGGGTATCCACCACTACCCTAGTTCAAGTCATTACTCAAAACTAGAATCTGTGAACATATCCAGCTTATACTGCCAAGCCTTCAGCCACTAAAGCTACACATTGAGATACTGAACTACCTGAGTGAGATGTTTAGGCTCTTTTTTATCATTAACTGTCAGGTCTCATAGGAGAAGAAAACCACAATGCTTGCTGGGCTAAATCACATAGCCATATATGATTCCTAGATGAAATAAATTATGATCTCACCAAAACTGAGATCAGAACTGAGCCAAACAAACTTGTGCTTGTGCTGTAGCTAGAGCTATCAAGAAAACTTAGTAGCAAATTTTAAACAGAAAAATTTAATAAGGTCATTTCTCAGCTGCAGTAGCCTATGGTTTCATGGTTCATTTCCAAGATTAACTATTTAGTCAAGAAGTGAGCTGGGTTTGCAGCTTTTCTTTTTTCCCCAAAATTAAGTGATGTGCTGACATTCACCTATGAAAGCACTTTGAAGCCTTCTGTACATGATTTATGGTGATTTTCTGCAAAGTCAGGAAAGGCTGTTGTGATTCTTTGGGAGTTATTTATGTCTTTGTGAAATGAACACAGTATGTGCATGTGTGTGTTTGTGTGTGTATATATAAATACATACATAGAAGTCCTCATTCCTGAACGGAGGCACTGGATTAAAGAATGTCCTGTCATTTCCTTAATTGTTAACTGAAAGGAGTTATAGAGTAACAGCTGCATTTCTGTGTTAGATTAAGTGGTAGAAGTCTTACAAATAAATGAATATTTTCAGCCAAGATTTTTAAAAATTGTGCAATTTCAGACATCTTACAGTGGAAGGATATTTTCTTTTTATTGTAAATAAGGTATTCTTTAAATTACTGATCTCAAAAAATGAAGGATTTAAGACCTGATGACATGAACATTTTATTTTGCCTGGGTACAATATCTCCTTCCAGTACATGTAGTTTTGAATGCCAGTTTGTTATTTTAAGAAAGTGTTAAAGGTAACTTAGCTGATGGAAAAGGTACTGCCCACTCTACAGATGCACTTATTGAAGATGGAATTAGAACCACAGTTGGTCAGTACTGACAACAAAATTTAAATTTCCTTCCTCAAAAGGAATTTCAGTGTACATATCACCCTCTTCCATGTGCTACAGACACATATTTTCACAGAATGGCAACCTCCATCTGGAAAAATTGCAGTAAGAGAATCCTGTCTTAGGAGACCTCTGAGGGAGCTATGGATCCCCAGACTAACCCAAACCTAACAATTTAGAGATTAAAAATGCATAGCATCTTGAACAGAAGAAAGCGGCAGATGGGAAACCATAATGAATCATAAGGGCAGCTAACCATTGCAACTGCCAGAAGGAGGTAAGCAACTATAACAACAGCCCAATTTGTTTTCCTTATATCAAGCCTTAAAAGTAAGCTGAGTCAAGAAAACCAGACAAATCCAAATGAAGTGAAGCACTGCAGAATTGTATTTCAAAGAGAGCCTACATCTTGAAGGAATAATCTCAGATTTTGAAGGGAGAATAATTTTCTGTTCATTTCCCAACCTCCTCTTTTCAAATGGGTTTTCACAATCCACAGAGAATAACAAATCAATAAGAGAAATAATAGAAAACCTGAAATTATATAAAGATGATAGAAACAATAAGAATAGATAATAGAAACCCCCTAAATCCATAGCAAATAGGTTGTAAAACTCAGGCAGCTGATCAAAATGAACTTTTCTGGTATTGACTTAACCAAAAGGAGAAATAGAAACTTGTTTCTTGTATATGGCCTAACATGGTTAAAAACAAACAAACAAACAAAACCACCACAAACAAAAATCCTGTGTTTTTCTCATTTGGTGAAGCAATTTTATTTGAAAGACCTTGAAGGCTTCTTTTTCTAGTTTGCCTTCATAATGTTTAAAAGTAGCACTATTTTTTCAGATCATTTCATACCCTTGAAAAAGACTAGAAAGTCCCTTCTTCAAGTTAGTTACTGGTGTCCTGGTCACAACTGGTCATGACCAATGGTTCACACCCATCTTCTCTTCAAATTCTCGGAAAGAGCTTGAACTATTTTCCAGATTACTGAATAATGATAATTTATTTTATTAAAATCCATGAAAAGGAATTTTGCTCTGACTTACCTTCCATTGTAGACCACTGAGTCAATAGAAATACAGTGTCTAAACTGAGAAAGAGTCTGGCACTTAAATTTAGTGTAAAGGGGAAGAAATACAGTGTCTCACATTTGTTCTCAAAGGCAATTGAAATCTGATGTTCATTCTAGCTTCTTCCATACAGACAGGCAGTATGATACAAGAGACATACTTATCTTATGGGAGTTTAACCCAGTTTACAGTCCTCAGCCTGGATTATTTGTTGTAATTTAGTAGTATGTATTCTGTACCTAATAAACCATTTAATTCAAGTAATTATTGTATTATTCAACTAAAATTGGAGTGATTATAGTATGTAGATTCCTGCACTGAACTCATTCCCTCTGTAAGAGTTTCACAGAGCAATGTCATTTGAAATAATCACTTTTTAGTGTAATAGTTCAGTAACCATAAATTATTTAAAACTACATTGAATGAATTAAAGTGATAGAAATCAATCTTCGCAAAAGGGGAGGGTATTATTTTCAGGGCGGAAACAGCAAGTTACAGAATCACAGAATATCCTGAGCTGGAAGGGACCCACAAGGATCATCAAGTCCAACTCCTGGCCCTGCACAGGCCTATCCTTAAGAATCACACACCATGTGCCTGAGGACATTGTCCAAACACTTCTTGAACTCCGTCAGGCTTGGTGCTGTGACCGCTTCCATGGCGAGCCTGTTCCAAAGCCCAACCACCCCCTGGATGAGGAACCTTTTAAAATATCCAACCTAAACCTCCCCTGATGTATCTTCAGGCCATTCCCTTGGATCCTGTCACTGGCCCCCACAGAGAAGAAATCATTGTCTACCCCTTCTCTTCCTTTCATAAGAAAGTTGTAGACTGCGATGAGGACCCTTACGAATTTGCCTTCTAAGCCAAATTGATGTGCCTGTAATTTGAGCAAATAAGACTGAATAATAACTTGAGCTAAAAAATTTCCCTTCCCATACATTTATTTTAAAAATACCTAAAACAGTCAGGAGGGTGGAGATCACACAACCTGAAAGCAATTATCAAGCACAGAAAACATAAGCATGCTTTTGTTTCACTGTACATGATTCAGTCCTGAAAAGTCCTTTGTTCTCTAAAACATTAAAACCATAAGCATGACAATCATTAATTCTGAAGCACCATTCAGATATACTTTTGTCAAAGACAGAGTTTTAACCCTGAAAATAATATATATTGAATACTAAATGGATTCTACCAGAGCAGATGGAACCTGTCAAAGTTTTCTTTAAGAATCACTGCTTTCAAACTACTTCTCCCTCTGTTTCAAGGTTCCCCAAGTTTCATTAAGGCAGTAACACTGCTGCCTCAGCACTTCAGTTTCGTTTTTTGTTGGCCAACAGCAACAACCAAGAATGCTGAGGAAACACAGTACTCCAAAACATCAACAGCAGTGCAGAATTAGAGAGAGAGAATCTAACTGAAAAAAAGTAGTTTCCATGAAATATATCCAGCAGTGTAACCCATATCCAATATACCCCTTCTCCACAGAGAAGCAAACACATCTAGAGAAAGAATGCCCTCAGGCAAACAGGTTAGTTCCTGGACTAAGAGAGATCTCTGGACTCAAATCAGGCTTTTGAAATACAAGTCGTAAGGTTGAGGCACAGAGCAAAGTCACACATTTTTAAACAGAGACCATCAGTCTGGTCTGACTTTCCGCAAAACAGAGGCACAGGATTTTATTGACTGCTGAAAGGTTTGTCTTTTCTTGGTACTGCAACACGAGAAATAACCTTTCCAGCATGGCAGTGGAGGCTTGGCTAGTAAAGACAGAAATTGCCTTTCCCTAGCACATAGCAGTTACAGCTATTTACAGCTGCTACAAGAATAGAGATTTGTGCATTTCCTTGACACTGGTCCAATATTAGTGCATTTATTTGACACATCAAAATCGGAAACATTATTACAGACTTTAGAGAGAAAGAGAGACTATGAATATTTTTGAGGCATCCTTCATAGACTGGCTCCCATAAAAAGCACAGTCCAAAAACAACCAAGCAAACAAAAGGACAGCCTCTAAACCCTTCACTCTATGAATCTGTCCTTCATATCACCAGACTTCTTCTTCTGCTTGGCATTAGAATTATTTGTTAAATCTCAAGTAAAAATGACACACTGAAAGAGAAGGTTCATAAATGAAGAAGCAGTGACATAAAAACTACAAAAAAAAAATGGAAATTAACAGCATGGTGTTAAAAGGAAAATATCCTCATTTTGGGTGTTGGCCAACAGAGGTCAATCTTATTATATCAAAGACAAATTTGTCTTATTACAGCCTTCAGAAAGCATCTTGTTACAGGTTACCTTCATAAGAAGAGAAAATAAAAATCAGTATGTTGGAAAAGCTTTCATACTTTATCCCTCCCTCTCTGTCATAACCCACCCACCCCATACCCAATTTAATTTTTTAAGTGCCTGCCAACAATGGCTCTTAAAAAGTTCAGTTTGATTCAACTAAGTGGAAGAGGATAGTTCAGAGGTTCTGGATTGTTACAACTCATCCATCCTTTTTTTGTTCCTGCCAGGAAAATCTTACAGTTTTTTCAAAAAGAAGTCCTCAACTAAGGATTTGCACAAAGAAAACAGCATATGACAATTCAGACTATTTTAAGTATCAAACAAAACAAATGCCCAAGCCCAGAGGAAGTGATGAGGTGATAGGGAAACATTCGACTAGGGCATCAACCCTGGTTATACATCTCATTCTCGTGCTGACTTGCTATCACCTTCTGTCAAACAGTTTAGTATGTGTGCTCCAATTTCTTCACAAAATGGACATAATTTTATTTGTCTTTGAAAAGTTATTTTTTAGATATCAAAATGACCTTTTAAAAGATTGGAAGGCATTAAATTAGATAATAACCTTTAACTTAGATGATGCACTGTCATTGCTTTACCCTGCTTCTTGTTTCTTGGCTAATCTCATGAAAGTCACTCTAGTATCTTTGTGTCTCATTTCACCAGACAAAATAATAGTAGCAGAACTGGAAAGATAGAGGCATACAGACAGTTTTTCCTATCAGATCTCTGCCCACTACTGTCTGTAATCTGACAGAGCTGCAGGTGCTGTTTTCTGCTTGTGGGATGATGACATTGGCATGATGTATTGAGAAATATGTAACTAATTAATTGAGCATTTTACTTTGATGATATGGCTTATGTTGAGGAGGGTCTATCTGGATGAATTTAATTGTTTCTTTATTCTTGCATCCTAAGAAAAATATTTTGCAATCACCTGACTACTTGATATCAATTTCAGCATGAATACACAGCCATTAATGTTAAGGTAGTAATTCATGACCACTTGAGATGCGCAGGCCAGCTATGTCTCTTCAGGCTTTGAATAAACAGCCTTCTCTGTGGTGTGCATCTTTTCAAGCAAAGATTTTCCATACACCTGCCTATGGTATTAATATAATTTATGGAATGTTTCCTGTTATGTCCCAGTACAAATTCATACACCATCAATATTCATACAAATTTATAATATCAACAGCAGGTTCGAAATAACAGTACACAGAATATATTAGTATGCCTCTTCCATCTTGTAGGCAAGAGAAATCCATTATAATGCAGACTCGAAAGATTCACATAAAACTACGGGGTTTTTTTTGGCCACAAAATGTTCACTGTTTTGTTCTTCTTAAACAGATGTAAATTTGAAATTGCATTTGCTGCATTGAGAAGAAGATAAGACCAGGGCTTTGAGAACTTTTTCTCCATTATGCAAAGACATTCTTGCAGATTAAATCTGCTGTTGACAAATACAGAAGCTGACCTAAGAAGGGCTGATGCCTGTTGGGAAAACTTCATGTACCCGTAGATGAGACCTGTCAACACAGTTCACATTGATAAGATCAGACAGATTTCAGAGCTGGTTTTATGGTTTTGGGGTTTTTTTGGTTCTGGGTTTTTTTTATGTTTTGTTTTAACTATCTTTGCATTTGGAAAGCTATTCTGATCAGAATAAAAGCAATTTTAGGCAACAATAACTTTTAAAGAGTATTTTGTCTCCAAGAATAATCAACTTAGCATGTTTCCAGTAATGTGAATGACAGTCCTCATAGCATCTTTCTAACACATTTAGCATAACTTTAAGGCATAAACTTGGGATGATACCAATCACAGGGCAGAGCAAAACCAGGTATTCCAAAAAGCTTCTATATCTACCCAAATCACAAATTGCTTTTGCATTCTCTTGGAAATTTTCTTCTGGAAAACAATGCTTGAACTCCTAGCAGCATTGTTCAAAGTTACTACTCTTAACAGGAAAACATCTGTAAGGACCTACCTTGGTAGGCGTTATACAGATGCAGGTTCTTTTTCCTCCTCCCTTTCGTCCTTACAAAAATCTACTATCCTCATTGTGATGAGGATGGTTAGTTATGCCCCCTGAAAATACTTAATGACCATCTCCTGTTAAACAAGAATGATCCCTCAAAATTACAGAAGTTTAACTTGCATGGTTTCCAGTTGAAAATGCAGTCCTAGATACTCAGCAAGCAACAAGGAAGACTGACTGTGTTAGATTGCTATCCTTGAGAAAGCAAATTAGATAAATGCAGCCTGGCAGAGATCTGGTTAGGCAAGTGAGCATGACACTGAGCCAGTAACCATCTCCCTTCTGTCATCACTTGAAAGGGAGAACTGTTATATTGTTATCATAGAAGGAAGTTTAGCATCCCAATATTTTTGCCTTATACTGTGGGATACAGTAAGCTCAAGTACTTTTTCACATACAAATGCACAAAACTCCTTCTAGATAAAGTGTTAGCCCTCTTGGTAAAATGCACAGAGCTCTAAAAACATCCCCAGGTACTGCAGAAGAGGGCACCAGCATCAATAAGTAACCTTCAGGAAAGGAGAGAGCTAGTAAATCTGTAAAAACAAAAAGCATATGCTCTGAAAAGCATTTGAAAGGAATGAGTGTAGTCACCAGCAGAGAGCCCAAAGTGCCCTAATTTGCATGCTGTGGTACTCCCGATCCGTTAATAAGAGCAATTAAAACAGAATATTGCTACTGGATGAATATTGTTTTTCATTGGCCCAAAAATTCTGATATTTTGTATTTTAGCACAAATGTCTCTTAGATATGCAGGCCATGTATCACCTCCATTGAGATACAGTGGTTCTCTAGGGACAAACTCACTAGTCTCCAGAGTAAAACAAAAGTACAAAAGCAAAAAAGATTTGTTATTTTTATAGGAGAGGAAGACAATAAAACAAGGATTCACAGACCTCACAGGTTTTCAGTAAAGAACAAATCACAACCCATCCAAAAAACCAAGAATATTGTGACTAGATGATTCAAGTCTTTTGCATACAGAGAGTACAAAAAAACAGTGACTGTATGTGATGCTAACAAAAATTACTTTTCAAAAGTGTTGCCCAACATGACCAATGACTTTTCTCCTAAAGCTGAAATTGCTTCTAGCCCTTCCTAAAGGTCTGGTAGAAAATGGACCCATAGGTTTTTTTCATATGTACATAACTCCCCAGTCACTTCTCAGTTCTCATGTCTCTCAGATCAGTAAAACTGCCACAAGACCTACCTTATAATTCTTTTTAAGAGCTGGTCATACCTAAAGTAAACATTCCTTTATAGGTCTTCCCTTGTTCTCCTAAAGAGACAGGATTTATTTTACAGTTTTTCTTTAACCATTTGTACCAACCATGCCATTCCGTACAGATTCAGATGCTGATTCTCTGCTACACTTTTGGCTATTGCAACATCTTTTCCCTTTTCTGTGTTTCTTACTTTTCTTAGAACCCTATATTCAAATCACGTTTCAGTCAAATACAGTGATCAGAGAAATACATCAATTTCTCTTGATATGTTTTTAAGCACTTTCAAAATGTAGATTGTCACAGAAAATCTATATTTATTGCAAGCTTCATCTGGAAAAATTACACATTCCATCTTTGTACTACATTTTCATGCATATATATGAATGAAATAAATATGGATAGAGAGAGACACAAAAATAGTAAACTCCTTATGCTTTATTTCCTCCACTCTTCCTTTACTGAGGAAAATGTTTTTGCACATTGATATTAGAAGAAGCTGTCTTTTGAGTATAAACTTTACCATCGTGCCAGAGTTTGTAACATTATCCCCACCTGAAGACACAGAGATTACCCAAAGACACTCTGTAAAAGAAACATTTTGGATCTTCTTCCATACTGTTTTTTCCTTAGTATATTTCTGCTCCTCCTTTTCATTAATCATAAACAAACTTCGTGTTTATTCCTTCACCATTTCTTTTCCAAATGCCTCATGTTGTTCCTACAGATCTTGTTCTGTGATTGCATTTCCATGTACCATGCCACAGTTGGGACTGTAATTCTTAATGAATCTCACTTTTTTTTTCTCCTCAGTTCTACTTTCAGATAAATCAACTTCAGTGAAAGCTGATGGGCAAACTTTTATTTTACTGTAGGTCTTCTCATTGTTATCAGCAAGTCTTTCCCTCTATCTCCACCATCCATCATTTGATGAGCTCTGTTACTGAATTACCATGAAAGAAATTGACGTGTTCCACAATAATTTGCAAGGAAAGATGGCTTATACAGAGCATAACTACTTTTTAAAATCATAATTCAGTTTACATATTAGTTTTTAACAGCAGGCTTTTTTCCATCCTTCCCTTTATTTTCAGGGTTCCACTTTCTATCACATGGTTACACCTTCACCGAAAATTTTTAAAATGCAACACTATAAACACCCACAGTCAACCACAACAATAAAGACCTCTTTTCCAAGTCTCTATGCAGCTGAGGACTACTGATAGCTGTGTGATGAAAGAGATTAAGTTTGTTGAAGTCCATTTTTTAACTCCAGGAAATTTGCTTTCAAACAATGAACCTTTAAAAATTCATTACAATGTGGTGTTTTCAAAGGTATTAAGGAAGTAGTAATTGTCTCTCCCTTGCCTCCCTGGTGCATATCTTTAACAACCTCTCATTGTGTTAAATTCTGATTGCTTTAATATCAAGAGCATACCTGTCTCAGATATCTGGCCCCAGAGTCATCTTCCAGAAGTCACCCCAGATATTATACTAGAGTACACTAATTTGCATACATTGCTGTAAACGTCAGGAATACTTTTGTTTCTGCAAGCAAGACACTGTCATCAGATCTAAAAAGCTGCAAAACTATCCTATTTCTTGGCCTGCTTCCATCATCTCCACTCAGATAAGCCCTGTTCACCAAAACGTTGAAAACTGCAGTGAGCTCATTCCTTCACATCTGCATGGAGTAGGGCAGGATGTATTTCTATAAACACACAATCAAGACCTTTATTTTTTTTCCTTTTGGTTGTTTTCCTTTTTTTTCTTTTTCTCTTTTTTTAATGGAAAAGTGAAATAACTTGAAAGTGTGGCTCAGCAAGTCCTCAAAATGACATAATTTTATATCCAAGAAATTTCATGGTTGGATATGTATTATGAAGCAGATGGTAACTCCTGGAAGAAGATGAAGAATTAGGATTCAGCCACAGTGAAATGTTCTGGAAATTAATGCAGATTATTATGAATAAAAAAAAAAAATCCAAAGGTGGCAGAGATTGATGCATCAATCCTATCTGTATTAAAGTGAACTCAAGTGAGAGCTATACAAACATAAGACTATGACTTTGTGGTCACAAAGAAGGTGTAATTTCAAAGAGTTGTAGAGGGTCTTCAGTGAATGGGAGTCAACCCCTGCTTAAACACTATGGTACTGCTAATGTTTACTAAGTCCAGTTATTACTGGAGTGTAAGTTCAAAAGCAGTCTCTTCAAGACTAAAATCTGATGAAAACTGACTTCCTAGAAGCTTGTTTGATGTCAGCATGAAGAAGATAGAGCCTAATGTTACCCTGAAACTCTTAAGGAAAGCTAGATTTCTCCACTCAAAGTAGTTTTAAATATCTTATTCCACATATCCTATAATGACCTACAGAAAGCCTTTAGAATTCTAATTAAATTCCTGATGATCCATAATTGAAAAGCACCATCAATACAGAAATTCTGAGTACCTTAAAGAAAGAAATTATGAGTTTGAACTTTTGTCTCAGAAATGGAATGATATTCAACTAGAAAAATGCAAGTTTCTGCATAATTAGCAAAAATAGAATCACCTCTGCGCAATGGAAGATCCTTTAGTGGCAACTACACAGAGGAAAATGCAGTGGTGCTACCAACTGACCACAGTGAGTATGTACCATGCACCTTGTAGGTTTGAAGCCCTGATATTCTAATAAAAAAATATTAAGTGCTTGTACAGAATCTGGAACAGTCCTCTGCAGATCAGAAAACAACACTCCAAATTCAATAAAATAGTATCTTTGTGAGGCATATCATTAAAAGGAAATAGTTGTAATCTCCTAAAACATGATTATAATGACAATTATTGCAGTGCCCTAAAATGTCTTATTTCCTAGTAGGTACAGAGAAGGTAATTTGGCTTTGCTCATTGTCTCATGAGAACAATATCTGCAATTAGAATATCTGTGCAGGCTACAATTTAAAGACTGTAATATATGTAATAAATAAAAAGGTGCAATATTATCTATTTCAAAAATCTTCAAAGACATTTTACCTGTTTGAAAAATGTTTATCTCCAAAACATATAATATGTTTCCTGGCTTATGATCACAGACTACCTAATAAATATTATTTTTTTTACCTGTTTTAGATTATCCCCAAACAGTAACATTTTCTTAACATCCACCATTCACAGTATAAACAATCCTTAAAACTTTATTCTAACTATTATGTTTTTAAAATGGAAGTACAAAAATTTAAGAAGACTGCAGTTGGAAAAGCTAAGGGCTTTTAGGTCAAAACTGATAAAGAAATAAAATGCAAGTGTATTTTATAAAATATATTTTGGTTAGGGCTTAACAGCTTATGTTAACCCGATAAAAATGTTGGTAGACTGTTTTACAACATTAGAAAAATCATTTTGAGTAGCAACAATGGGTAATGAGACTCCCTAGTTCAAAAGGAAGACGGTGTAAGGAGAGATCTAAGGTGAAGAGCAAGAATTCTGGTCCTTCCTCAGGTATGCACGTTCACTAAGGAGGAGATGTGTGTCTAAATTCTCACTTGGAAAGGGATGGGCTGTGGGAAGGGAGGGGGAATGATCAGGAAAGTCCAGATGATTAACCCCGTGAAGTGAATGCGACCACAAAACTTGAGCACAAAACTTGGTTTTTCCTTTTATTTTCTTCTTGTTGCTGGGTTTTTTTTAGAGGAGGGGGTTGTTTAGTTTTGTTGGGTTTTCTTCAGTCTCAAGAAGTACTTGCAGGACCTGGTAATATTTAGATTGTATAATTACCTTGAACAATTTCCTAATGGTACTATCAGACAAAAATGAGAAGGGCTTTTGTTCACAGACAGGGTTTAAAAAAGGTACCTTTTTTGTGTCTCCCAAGGGAGGAGGATGCGTACTGAATCACACTGACATATTTTTTACCCAGCATGAAGCTGATGTGTTACTAAATCTAACTTCAAACACTAATGTGATATGATTTCATTTCATATAAGAAGTTGATTTAGTTTTCAAGGCTTTGCTTGGTAGGTAAACATGTATAAGACACTTTTATTAAGTCAAATAGTATAAGAGTAACAGAGCAGGGAAGCAAGTGCTCTTATTGGGCTTAAGCATATATAATTTAAGTCAGTGTAAGATCATCTATGTTAAAGAGAAATTTTAATTAGTGATTTTCTGTTTCACACTATACCACTTAACAACCAAGAAAGATTTATGTACTAATTTTGAGAGATGAGTGTTGAGTTTTCAACTATTTATACTTGGAATACTTTGATGACTCAGCTAGACCTCAAAAACTCCTGCCTGGACCTTCTAAAAATGTTTGCTGTTTTTCAACGGACTTCTTTCAAGCAAATGTTCATTCAAAATGAAATTACTTTGTTCACTTTTCCCATGAAGATATTTCCCAGACTCCTGCTTCCATGTTCATCTTTCTTGAACTCTGTGGCTGCTTTCAACACTGTTGGTTGCTTTCTCCTCAGATACACCACTCAAAGTTTTTTCAGTCCCCATCTTCTGATTCCTCTCCTGATGGTCTCTGCTCCCTGTCGTGGTGTCTCCTTTGAGGATCAGTTTTGTGATCTCAATGTGATTATTTCTGCAGTACATCACAGACATTGCCAATCTTGATTTAAGCAAGGTAATTCCCATAACCCAGTCTTGCTATAACAGCACAGGCTGTTTTCTTCTTCTCCCTACTTCTTGTTTACATATTTGCCATACATTCTAATTTTGATTTTAAAAATCTTTCTTGCTAAAGCACAATCCTTTGCTTTGGCAATACTAGCTAACACTTCCAATCCTCTTATTTAGTTTTTTTGAAATTGTCAAGACTCCTTTCTACAAGCTGTCCACAAACCAGGTGGCTAAGAGGAAAAGGAAATGAGAATAAACAATACGTAAATCATTAATAGCCTGTTATAGGGGGTTTTTTATCAACTTGTTTTTCTATCAGTTATAATTACTACCTGTGTGAAATGGTGGGGATGGAAAAGGCACTGTTTGCATTACAAGGGGAAAGCATTTAGTTCAGGAAAGCACAATGCAGGCACCAAAAAAAATTCCTGCTTCATTTTATACATAGTCGCTTTCTGCAAAATGACTGCTTCCTCTCTTCTGGCCAAAGAAGGTTAGGCACATTTTTTACTGTCAACTTAAACACACATTTAAGGTTATTTGAAACAAAGCCTCAGGCTTCAGTTGTGCAACTTGAGACCAATTCTATCTGTATTAATGAACTCTATGATTGCCTTGTGTAACACAGCTTTCAAACCTGTAAACTTTTTAAAATTACTTAAATTTCCTCTAAAACTTACAGAAATAGTTCATGGATTCTGTTTGCACTTAACAGGGAAGACTTCTTGCTAAAAGTGTTTAAGCTGAATTTTATACATAACAAAATAGTTTTAAAAAATAAATATTTGAATTCAAGAATTAACTTATGTTTATCATGCAGTTTTGTCCTCAGCATAATAATCTTAGATGTAAACATGATACATCTTTATCCAACACTTTCTTACTCTTACAACCAGGCTCAGAATAATACCTCTGTTATTTCTGTCACTAACTCTCTGCTCCAGCACATGTCAGAGTCTGCAGGAACAAAGAATGACCAAGGTCCAGAACTTTACATGACATTCAGAGCTCTGAACACTTTACTTCACACCAAGTCACTTCAGCTCAGACATTTCCTATATGTTAATAATTCATACATAAAACAGGGGCAACTACACACAATGATCTCTTTAGTCAGTCCCAAAATTAAAGCTCTTTGTTGCTCATCCTACCTTTAGAATGAAGAAGCTAAATGGTTGATCAAGGTGTTTATATAGTGCGTCTGAGAGAGATAATTTTATTTTACAAAAATATATCCTCGCACCACTGAGAAATTAAAGCACTTTTCCTCAAATTTACTACACTCACTACCTTTAGTGTTTTATTTTAACAAACAGAGTGACTTTAAAGAAGCTTGATCTCATATTAAAAGGCCAATAGCTCAGACTCATATTCCCTTCTATATTTCTGTAGATTCCTTGAACAGCTCTGGCTAAAATCTTACAATAATTCACTGAAAAGTAAAAAGTTGTCTGCAAACCCCCAAAATTCCTACAGACTTTGATATTTTTTGAATAGCTACTTGATTTTTTATATTTTCTAACAAAACCAGGATAGTGCCAAATTCCGTTCCTAGTTATACTGGTGAAAATTGGGAGAAATTCAATTGATTTCAGAAACATATCCATGGATTTACGCTGGTTATCAAGTTCTTCCTTTGAAATTTGCTACAATGTTTATTCCCAGTGAATTCTAGTAATCCACCTGACATGGGATGGTGAGAAAACCTTGCAAATTGGTATAGAACCATCTGAGTGGTCAGCCGCTCATTCTGAAATTACTTTCACACATGCAAACATGGCAGTATTCACCAGACTTCCCCCTTTGAGAAGTTAAACAGGATCTCAGCTTGTTCCTTTGTGATGGATTCTAACACAGTGGTCATGGCTTCATATTTTCTGCTTCTTCCTTTGGTTTTGTCTGTTCTTATCTGTACTGACCAGGCAGGTACATACTGTACAAAATATATTCTTTTTTTTTTTTTTTTTTTTTTTTTTTTACCTTTGTGTTAATCAAAAGATGTTGAAGTGGTTCATCTATAAAAGGCAGTAGCAAAAAAAATAGCAAAACAATCCAGGCACAAGTGCACTTTAGAATTACCACTGAGAAAGTGGTATCCTCCTTGGAAGCTTCAAAGTGGCATTCAGCTCTGCTTGCTCTGTACAGCTGAAACTGTCTGGCAATGATAAAAAGAAAGGATTGCTCTAGGAGGTTATGAACCTTTACACCTAAATTAATTAATATCCTTCAAACACCCTTCTCACAACTACTTCCTAAAACTCAAGAGTTCGAGAACAATGAACTGAAAGTTGAGAAACACATAGATAAGTTTTAATTAAATCAACAGATCTAATGATACCTACCCAAGGTCAAAATCTGCCTCAGAGTGAAACCAGGCTTCCTTTCAGTTCTGTAAGCTGGAGGCCTTAATTCTCCATCTTCTTGCACCTTCAGTTTTCTGTGCTTTAAGTGAGAAAATGTAAGCAGTATATCTTGCAGATAAAAAAGGCTTTGAGAAATGCCCAGCACTGAGGGATCACAATGAGAGCAGAGATCTCAAGAGAACATTTTTGGTGGACCATACTGAAAAAACATTTCTTTGACTATGGCAATGCAAAGAAATTAAAGTTGTATATTTACCACAGTCCACTAGCATGCTACAATGCTGTCTAAAGCCAGTGGCAGAGTCATGAGATTAACGTGCAAGTTTTATTTTTTTCTATTCACAACTTCTTAAAAGCTTTGGTGACACTGCAGCTAAGAAAGAAAGTGAAATACTTCTACCAAAAAACTATCTTTTTAGATTCTTATCTTTATTGTGGGCAAAGGATTTTTCATACTGTTCATTTTACCTCTAATTTTTTTGTTTGTTTGTTTGTTTGTTTTTTTGTGAGGAAAACATCACAGTGAGTCACAACATTTACTTAATATTGAGGGAATACATAAGGGGGGCTCTGCTCTGCTGCCATCACAGTTCAATTTTGTTTTCCCCAAGAAGAGCAGCCCTGCCCCATCGAGGGGAGAGTGAAGACATTGTGCTATCTGCCTCACGTACAGCCCTATTGCTCTGCCAAATGTAATGCAATTTATCCTTTGTCCACTAGGAGATAACCAGTGCTTCATGACTTTTACTTTAGCAGCATCCTCCAAGTAGGAAGGACTGAGATTTTAGTGCTCCTTTTTTTTCTGTGTCTATTTCCAGCTTTGAGACATTGTTTTTTCTCTTGACATGGAAGATTTCCAGATAATGCAAACATCAAAATCCTGTTTGCATAGCAAAGAAAGCATCTTCAATTCCCCCCACTGCCCGCCTTTCCCGTGACACAGTCCTGTCAAACAGCCAATAAAATCTGAATCCTCTGCTGGTATCCATGGGAGAACGAAGACATTGTTTCATCTATCCATTGATGTTAATGCTTGTGACTACATTCACACACCATACACTTGTGCTGGGAGATATTACATTTGTTCAGCATCAAAAAACCCACCTCTGCTTTGGACTTACTGGCCATGGGTATAGGCTCAGGTCATGGCAGGCCTGACCTGTGTAGGCCACGGAGAAATGTTTTCCTGCCTGTAGAAACACAGGCTAAGAAATAAATATATTATGGAAGTAGGAGGCAGGAGTGAAAGAGAGAGAGGGAGAGACAGAGAAAGAGAGAGAGGGAAAGGCTTCCCGAGGACAGATCCTCCTGGAGTAGTAAGCCTGGTGTTTCAGATTAGGAAAAATGTCTGATGGCTGTTTCTCTTGTATTCTGAAAAACAGAGCTTATTTAGAAAACAAATATGCTGAGATTGTATCAAAAATGTTGTGTGCTTATGTTAGCAATTCCTCCACCTACACGAAGTGTTCTTGCAGGGTCTTTTATTTTGACTAGTTGCTCAGGTTAGTTGACTAATGATACCAAATTTAGCTTCTGTTGGTATTACAGATTGCCTTCAACAGTATGAGATAGTAGTACCCATATAAATTAATTAATGTTTTCCTCAACAGCACAAAACAGATTTCCTGAGCCTATAAAATCAAGGCTACCCATATATAAGCACTGTTTTCTAAAGTCTTTGACAAGCTTGTATCATTGCATTTGCAAATCACCACAGGTCTGCATAGACTCTCAGTGCTTTCTAGTACAGGAAGCTCTGCAGTTTGGAAGACTGCAGGCGCAGATTAAATATCATGTTTTAGGGAATAAAATCTGTTATTTTTCAAAGTAAAGATGCTATATTTAGTGTAAGTAAATCAGATATGACCTCTAGAGGGTGCCATGGCAAGCTGTGTGTGAAAAGAGAAAATAATGATCAGATAATGATACCTTGAGTTCTTAAACACTGAGTGAAAAGATACACTCCACTTGAAAGGTATGATTAAATTCATAGCAGGGTTTGGTGTGGGTTTTTTCCTCAGCTCTTTTGGTCTCCTTCTTTACTAAGTCTAGATATACAGGATGGAAATAAGAAAAAAAAAAAAAAAAGAGAGAGAGAAAAAAAAGAAAAAAGAGCAAGTTATAAATAAAGAACTGAAGTTAGGAGAGCTGATAAAATATGAATACCATTCCAAGGAGCTTAATGTGTCATAGCTGCATAATAGAAAAGGGAGTGAAGTGCGTATGTGTCCCTGCTGCTTAACAGTAGGTTTGAAAGAGGCTGCAAAAGCAGCACAAATGGAAAATTCCCTTTTTGGCTGCTTTCCAAGGTATCTATTCAGCTTATGAAAAATATGATGTTTTATTTTATATCAAGTGGATGGATTGGGGTTTTTTGTGGTTTTTCTACAGAGCAACAATTGGAGAAGAGAGCAGGACACTGGAATCCAGTATCTTCTGCCTTTCCCCCTTCCCCCTCCCATCCTGACCTTTATTATTTTTAAACCTCTCATCAAATCTGTAAAAAGGTTTCTTCATACAACATAGGCAGTCGTATATATGATGGATAACTGGAAAGTGTATTTCTGTGATCATTTTTTCTGGTCTCAGAAGTGAACAGTAGCCTAGTAACAAGGGGCTGCTAAATCCTGATACCTTGATTCTGTGCAGCTCTGGTAAGCCCGCCATCTTCCATCTCCAGGGGAATCACTGTACTAAATTTATATTAAAGATGGCTGCATGACTGACCCAAGGGTCATTTTACTCCAGTAAGTTGTTCAGCACAACATTTTTGTATCGTGAAAATTATTCTGGCACTCTATTGTTAGGAATTAAACATTTGTGAGAAATTTTGTACCAGTATATTAGCAAAAATGAGCTCATAAAAAGTACAGTAAGAGCAGTATCAATATGTAGGTCTGAGAAAGACAATCAAATTGGATTCTTTTAATCTCAAAATGAAAGTGGACACTTGGACATGAGCAGGAATGTGACTCAAAGGAATCCTCTATTTACTGGAAGAAAGACAACAAAGGTAATGGTGATAAATGTGCATAAATACCCCTCTCAGCTCTGCTGTACTCACTGGGCTCTATTCTCATGCATACCCTTTCATCAGATTCAAAGTTTGCCAGTGTAAAGTAGATATATATTATAAAACAGAATCTCCACTTTTAGATGAGCAGAACGTGCAGAGCTGCTTGGATTTTACACCCTTGAGACTCAAGGATCTACCACGAAACAGACAAGGGACTAATTGACATTTATTCTGTACTTGAAAGGAAATCAATAACCGTACATCAAAAAGAATCAGCTGGGAAAGGACAGTAAAAGATAGAAATAAAGAAAACACTACCTCACAGTTGTATAAGTGGAGGAGAAATGAAAAGGAATCAGCACAACTTGCTATTCAGAACTGAATAACAATGACTCTCACAGCCCATTAATATCTATTTGTCTGTACCCTAGATAATTCCACATGGACGAAAATGACAAAAAAAAAACCTACTTAACCATCTAATAAGCACTGATAAGCACATTTCTTTGCACTGAACAACAAATTTAACACCAATCCAGAAAGGAATTCTATTATATTTAAAGGAGATTTATCTACTCTTCTTTTTACCCCTAAAACTACCTTCTAGGAAACAGTTTAACTGCCAAGGTTACATCAACTCAACAAAGTAATTTCAAGCATTTCTTGTCTCCATTTCTAGGAAAAAAAAAAAAAAAAAAAAAAAAAAGAAAGGACTGACTGGGTGGTTTCCAACCTGGAAATCTGGCTCTATGGACACTAGCTCCTTGGTTGTACTTCTAGTTCAATCATCCATATGTAAAATGAGAAAAGAAATAGCCCTTGAATAGTTCAGAGTTTTAAGAGAATATTTCATATAGAGATTGTGAGATGATTGGAAAGGGCATTATCAGACTTTTGTCAGATGTTTCCTGGTTGGATCTAGAAGGAAAAGGATGACTTCTAACAACAAGAGAGGAAGAAGAAAGTAAATGCTCTCAGACACAAAGCAAGGGCATTGAAATACAGCTATCCCCATCAGATATGCCAGATATGCCATGCCAGTTCCTGGAATATCTCCCTGCACTGTACAATCATACAGATAAGAATCTATTGGGTAAATAATGTGCTATAGCAAATATGCAGAAGATTCATATGTGTCTATAAAAAAAAAGTTTGGAAGGAACTTTCTAATTATTCGTGCCAAAAAGCTCTTTAAAACACATTCACTGATTTTAGCAGCAATGTGCCAACTTCCAAACTAAAGTGATATATTTGATGTGAGTTACTGACTTGAACTAAAGTCTGTGTTCCTGAAGGAGCACAAAGACTGTACAATGAGCCTGTGCCTACCTCTTTTTCAAAGCACTCTTTAAACAAACAAACAAAAAACCAATCAAAAATCCCTTTAACTTACCATGTATTCTTTTTCTCCTACACTTTGGGATTTTGGGGTTTGTTACTTGTTTGTTTTCTTGATGGTGGTTTGGTTTTGTTTAGTTTTGGGTTTTCTTTGGTCTTATTTTTTGATTTTCTCTTTTGAAAGCTTGTCTCACGATATTCATACCTTGTTTTTCTAGGGGTGGTCATTTTGTTCTCATTTTCTCTGTTTAGTATCTTCTAAAGTTGATTCAGACTGGAATACATAAAGACCCAAAATCTTTCAAAAGTTCTTGACACTAGATATTATAAATGCATACACAGTCTCTTCCTGAAACAAGACACTTCAGTCAGAGCCAGGACCATCGCTTGCCAATGGAAGAACTTGCAAGGTAAGACAGTGTCATGTTCAAAGCACTGGAAAACTGCTCTTGAGTACTAGAACTGCTCTCAAACCCAGCTGTCATGATACTGTGCCAGTCTCAGGGGAATTCAGCCACCTCTACAGAGTTTGCCTTCTGGGGCTGCCTGGGAACTGTTCCAAGCCCTGGCACAGAGCAGAAGACACTAAAAAGCTGCTCTAACTCATACCTGAGCACCCACCACTCCAACAGCTTGTTTCCACAGCAGGGACTGGCAGGGCTCAAAAGCACTTTGACTGCGGACCTTTTCTTTTCCAAACACCTCCCACAGCAAGAATAGGCAGCAGAATAAAAACCTTGATTCTTTGCCACCAGGAAATCCCTTTCCTCTGAAGAACCCTCCTGGGGCTGCATCCATGGCGTTGTGATTGCTTTTGGCAACTGCAGGAGGCCTAAACATGCCAACAGCAAGTGAATTCACAGCCTTCTCTGTGGGGTGGCCATTTCACAGAAAAGCAATACTTCTAAAGTGTGAAAGACACTAATTTTAAATATTTATTTACTACTTAATTTTGGGCATAATTGTTGAAAAGTTTTACAATTTTGCTGAAAAAAAGTTCTGAAGTTCTTTTGAGATAGTCAGATTTGAAAATAGGGAAGAATTTATTTTTACATCTTAATTACATGATGATTTCACAGATATCATAAACACTATCCA
This sequence comes from Pyrocephalus nanus, assembly GCA_038380795.1. Taxonomy (NCBI): domain Eukaryota; kingdom Metazoa; phylum Chordata; class Aves; order Passeriformes; family Tyrannidae; genus Pyrocephalus; species Pyrocephalus nanus. Next base: position 102,390,932 of record CM076260.1, read on the forward strand.
TTTGCTTTTGGCTATTCACAAAGTGGTTACCTTAGTAATCCTCTTTAAAAGTTCAATTATCACTTCAGAAATTAAGTCTAGACTTTAAGCTAGGCTGTTTCCAAATGAACCACTATGACTTATTTTGTACTGTTTTCCTTTCTTCCACAAGAATGCAAGTTTTCACAGAAAACAGCTTGTCAGTCAGGCTGCAAGGTAGACTGTAACTGGAGAGCAAGTGTCTTTCCCTTTCATTCATATGCACACAGGATACAACCAGCAAATCTCCATCCTCTGTTTAAAGGGGTTGTAGCCTGCACCTCCAGCTACCAATATAAAGACTCAGACTACCAAGCCATGTAATAGTTCAAGGGTGGCACTTTTGTAAATATTATAGTGTAAACTATTCCACTTTCTATGAGAAGTGTAGTATGGAGAGAGAGTAGATAAGCATGAGCATGAATCACCTCATTCTGTGATCTTAGTAGTCACCTAGGGAGGAGCTGACCCAGCAAGAGCTTGTTTCAATGAATACATAATGCTAAGTACATACTGGAGCACAGGCATGAACCCACTTCATACTTCTCTCAAAGAGACACCCCTCTATTCATTAGGTTGTGGTCATATTTTTTCTATTCCAGTCCAACAAATTATTAAGTACTTAAAGTAAAGTGAAAGAAAAGCAAAAACCTTCTAGCTTGTGTGACTCAAGAAACCTTCCACTGCAGAGCAACAGAGAGCTACAGCAGTCAGTAAAATGTCAGGAGTTGCTTCTTTGGGGAAAATAAATAAAGGGTTTCATGATCACTTTTTACTTTTACACCAGTGTTTCATTAGGTGCTTTCCTCTACTCTTTTTCATACCTACCTCTACTCTTTCTCTGAAAAAAATCAGACAGATGACTGCTGCAGTACATGATTTCATAACTGCTTTTGAGAGGATCAGGGCTTCAGCCATATTCCCCACTCCAGCACTTTTTCCTGGTTAATTCGATCTTTTAAGGCACTGTATCTTTATGTATCCAGCTCTTCTCCTGTTATCACACAGAGTACCCTGACACTCAGGACAGCACTGTTGAGTATACGGGGCAACAAAGCACTTAAAAGCTGTAGTGCTGGTTGAGTCCTGCCATCTCCACCTACCAAGATGAATAATTAAAAGCAAGAAAGGATGTGACCACTCTATGCTTCACTACATAACAATATCAGTAATAATCCCCCTCATCCTCTTCACCAGATATTTCAAGATCACGTTGGGTAATCTGAAAGGCTTGTGGCAAGACATGGAAAATTGTGCCACCTTCCTGCTTTAAAAGGCAAGCCATAAAACCTCTCTGAAAAAGAAATCATTTTTCTTTTTGTACAGGATGTGGCTTACAAGGCTGACTAATATCATTGTCCAAGGTTTCACGTAAGATCTTTTGAACTTTCACCAAGTGCCTTGTATAATTTCACATTACTAATGGTTTTAGACAGTGACAAACAGCAAACTGTGCCTGACTTAGCAGTCTCTCACTTTCTATATGTATCACCCAAATGAAAAATGCAGCACTTCCCTGCTGGCTGTTCCTTTGAAATTTGCATTGTGCCTTCAAATAAACAGGGAGATCAGGGCAGTTATAAAGGACAGGGGGAAACAACAAGGTTTTTTAGTTGGAAGCTGTCACACTGATGTCTTTCAAACACCTGCCTGCAAAAAAAAATTTGAAACAACTCAAAACAGACATGTATTGCTCACAGAAATGTAGGTCAGTTCTGCAATCAGGTAGCCTGTGCGAACTGAGTGAGTGTTGGTAAAAGGTTTCAGTAGGACTACTTATCTACTGGGAGAGGTTGAATACCTAATCACAACTGAATCACAACTTAATAGGTCCAAAATGCACTAACAAACCATCTAAAATTCATATGACACTGGCCTACACAAAGTATTTTATTCATGAATTGGGGTGCTGAGGTTTCACTCAGGAAAACTGAATCTTTATCTCACAGATAAGTTGTCTGAGATCTCTACTTTACACCTGAATCTTCTGAGGCACATAAAACAGATCACAACACAGCATCATGGGAGTGCTGCTCTTAACCCCTCCAAAGCAAAAAAAGAAATAAACAGCTCCAGAAACTGGCTGATGCCATAAGAAACTCAAAAAGGCTGTAGACAAATTCTTTGGGGAATTAGGTTTTTACTTCCCTAGCGAAGGGAAACTGAAGAATTGAATGCAAAGTCTGTGTTAAAGGAACTATAGCAAATATGAGCTAAACCCAAGATGAATCTTTTTAACTACAGGCAGTAGAGTGGCAATTAGCTTTGGCATAGTATCACAGAAAAGTGAGCAGAAGAAAAAGAAAAAAAACATGCCACCCAAAAAATCAATAGAGCCTGGAACTTACAGCTAACCTTCCCTCCAGCCTTTAAAACAGAGAGCAGAAGAGCTGTTGAGGAAAATATTCATTCTTATTTTCTGTTGGAGCAACCATTGACTCTTCAGAAAGTTTAGAATTATTTTAGTTTATCTATTTTAAACAAGACCCTCTGCTTTGCTGCTCTAGAAGATACTCTTTACTCTTTGCTTGTTCTGATTTTGAAAGCATCTCACACAGTCTCTGAATCTTACAGACCAGTCATGCCAAGAGATTCTACAGCTCAGTGACAACTCCAGTCATTCATCTCATCACTCTGGTTTTCTTGTCATATCCCTCACTTTTACAGGGCAATAATCACTGACTTCAGTGGAGGAGCTCCTGATTTACACTGACATTGCAGGCTAAGGTTATGTAGTTCTTACATAGGCCATTAGATTGAGGACAGACCAGAGCCTGATGCACCAATGTGGAGTAGATGTCTTTCCTCTGGCAATGTCTTAAAAGAACTGCCAGTGGCAGCAAGTAACTGCACTGCCATCGAGGTGAGAATAAATGTCCACCGTTTGTGGAAGTTTCACCTGTGTAAATGTCTGATTTGTGGAAATACATGCAACACTACTTCTCCCTCTTACAAACCACACATCTCCTACACTAGGCATTACTTCTAAGCATGCCTGGGGATGAACTCATCTGCTTCTACGAGAAATCCCACCTGTGGCACAAATGTGTCTCAATATCATTTTGGGATAGCAGGGCCCCAAAACTGGCAACTTGTTGCATCATCAAAACAATTTTAAACAACTGTCTGAATACTGCAGCTGCTACATAAGATCTCACAAAAAATCTCAGTGGTGAGGATTCTAATAGCATTGATGAGCAGCAAAATAACTGCTTCCTATAGTATACATGGGACATTGTCAGCTTAGAAAAAAAAAATGAAACCTGTTAATAAAAATAAATAAATGTAAAATAAAGTCTTTCAACCAGCAAAAATGTGTTGTGGATAAAAAGTCTTTCAGCCAGAAGAAATGGGCTACATGAGGAATAAAATGCTTATTTATAAATAAAATATTTAGAGAAGGCTTCCTAATACAGGGAAAATGAATACATCAGAAAATTAGTGAAAAGAAACAGGGTAAATACCAGTGGGGATGGGTATTAACAGAGCCATTTTCTTTTTGGGTAAAACAGACAGGATGAGATTTCTAGTAAGCCCAAGAGACCTGTTTGAGACCAAGGAGAAGAGGACACATTGAGTCAGAGAGTGTCCAGGGCAAGCAGGAATACACTGCTCCCTTCCCAAAGTAATTTCACACATCTGCTCTCAAGGCTTTGTGGCATCAGCCCTCAGCTACCGCATCTAAGATCAGTCACAGTCTTCTATGGTGGTTTGGATAAAACACTGCTTTCAGGTACATTTACATGTTTCTTTTCCCTACTTTATGCCTTCCTTTCCCAGTAGCCTTTTCAGCTTTGTACCCAGGAGCTTATCTCTTGTTTTAATCTTACCTCCTGTAAAATGAAAAGATTAATCTACCTGCTACAGTAGACTGATGTCAATCTGGCCATCTCAAGACACGTCTTCTATGAAAATGACAAAATCCCAGTAAACTGGTGGTGCTGACAAACCCTTTGAACAATCTGGAGTGAAAGCTCCATTTGACAATCCCAGAGGCTAGGTTGGGCCTACTAACTTAGGGAGTCCCTTGGAGAGTGATGCTGCAAGTTACCATATAAAGCTAATGATATTTCTGTTACAGATTTTATTCAGTAGCCTTTGGCAAAGCTCACACAGTGGTGGAGGGGGGGAAATTGTCCTTCTAGCATTTATTTAACTTGGAAACTTCTCACTCCTGTACCCTCCATTCCATTTCCCCTAACTTCCTAAAATGAAATTAGTTTATTCTTTTCACTACTGCATTTTTCTAAATTTCATCTGAACATGATCTCTAAAACAGCCCTTACAAGCTGCTTGTGGATATATATATATATATATATATATATATATATATATATGCCTATACTTGTAGTGTTGCAGGCCTTTTTTCTAAGTGTTCATTAATATTTTTAATGTCTTGAGCTTTTTGGTTCTTCAGACCTTCAGTGGAAGAAAAAATGCTACAGCAATGGCACGCCAAGGGGTATTTCAGAGGTTCAGTATTGGAGAGCTGCAGGCTTCAAGAACAGCAGCAATAATGGCATCATAGGTGGGATTCTGGAGCTTGAAGTACCACTTGTATAAAACCAGATTAAAATAACACATAACTTACAGTTACAAGTTTTATAACAAGACTGCAATACTTCAGTCTTATGATATATCAATTCCTGTTCAATTATATTTACCTCTATGATAGTATTACACCTTAAGCTTGAGACACTTTGAATCTTAATATTCAGAAATCACATCTGGGAAAGGAATTCCCCCTGCATTCCTTAAGTATTATTAGAAAACAGCACATTCCATGATCTTCTTTTTCTCAGTTCAATGTTGGTGTTTTTTTAAGCAGCTCTCAGCTTCAGTCTGTGTACCACTGCCAGCCCATGATCTTCCAGTTGTCTCTCAGCCATAACCACAGATGCTTCACACCCCCTGAATGCAAATGACTCATTTTTAGTTGTTATGATAGATACTAAAACATCCTCTTGATCTCTTGTCCCTTCCTTTTTGATGAGATTTTATGCTTTTTTAAAAACAAAATAAAACATGCCCAACCTTCAAGCTCCCCAGAAGAGTCTCCTAAAACTGTCACAGAAACTATAACCAGATAGATAGTTTACAGCCATATGTTACTACAAATGCCTTATCTATTGATTTTCCTTCTAGTTTATCTTTGTGAACTGAAATGTTAATGATTTCTGTTCATTAGATTTTACCTATTTTCCTATTTATGAACGCACACAGTTGCTCCCCTCCACTACTTACAAGACTCTTGAGAATGTTTCTTCTTTAAGCACATCATCTATCTGCTATGAACTGTAAATTCAGAGTATGTAATCACTAAGTACTCTGTAAAGCAGAGTGTTGTTATTTCTTTCCTGAAAGAGCCATTCAGAAACACATGCATTTAAAATAGTGAAATCTACTTTGAAATAAATGGATGGGGAAAAAAAAAAAAAAAGAAAGAAAGAAAGACTATTTTAGTGAAACTCTTCAGAACCCAGCAATCTGTCACAGGTATGCACGACAACCACATGGCAAAAGTAACCACAAAAAGGTGGTAAGTATTATGTAGCTCCATTTTTTACTTCAGCTTAGAATTAATGTTATCACTCTTCCTACTACTGTTGCAAAGTAATATAACTGCCTCAAGATTCATTCATATTTTTCTGACACTTCTTGGAGAAATGCTCTACTGAAAATGTCAACAAAAATACCTAAAGAGGAACAGCTATAAACCTCAAGATTAAACTGAGGAATCCCACAAATATCTCAAGTACAAGCAGTCAGAACAAAGCATTTGAATACATTGTTTGACGGTGATTTTCACTGCTAATTAATGTAATCCGACAAAACTAGAGGCACAGACACTTTGTAAGAAATTCTTACTAAGGAGTGTGAAGAAACTCTCTTACATACAAAACAATGTAAGATTCTTGAATCACTTGGAAAACTAGTCACATTTTTGCTCACAAAATCCATGTTAATGCACTGATTTGAATGATATGCTGCTTATAGATGAAACTGTTACATTTCTAAAGCCCTGTGACTTGGCTAACTTTGTAGATTGAAGTTTTTTGAGATATTAGCAATACAGAAACTCTTTGCTTGTGTCAGTTGCAACATTTTGCATCTGATGATTAGTTTCAATTAAATGAACAAAACAGCCAGTAAGTATCATTACAAGGCTTGAAAAATGAAAGCTCTGAAAGGATTAAGATCCCTTCTAAATGACCAATGGGGGAAGCTCAACTGCTTTTGGTGCAGCCAACCATCTGAATCCTGACTGCATAACTGTGAGCAGATCCTTAACTGGTGTAGAGCATCATAGGATTGCTGAAAAACTTTACACCAGCCAAGCAACTGCTGGCAGATGCAGCATTCTAAAACTGTCCACACATCTTCATGCATCTCCGGGTTGTCAGTTGAGCAGAAGTTGTACTCCTTATGTGCCCACTTCCACTGGGAGCAGGCACGATGATACAAGACCAGGCAGCTTCAACATGTGGAGGTTCAGTTGCTTCCATTCTCAGTACAAGGTGAGAGAAACTCTGCAGTGCTCACAGGTGGAATAGGACTGTCTGGGCTGAGGACTTCCAACACACTTTGCTTAGCAGAGCATGCTGCATTTGTCCTCTTACTCACTGCACGGAGATAAGGATCAGAGCCTAAAACCTGAATTCCTCGGGGTCTCTCTCATTCCCTACTCAAAGTCTTCCTGCTAAATGTAAAAGGGAGATGTGCTAAATCTTTGATTGCTGGTGCCAAGAGGAACAGCATGCAGGAAATACAATATCAAATGCAGCAGCTTTTCTCTGACACCTCATCTGCTGTCATTGAAAGCAGGAAAACAATGACCAGCAGTCACTAGGAAAAAATAATGCACTTTCAATTAGTGCTTATGTTCAAACTCAAGAGCAACTCCTGAAATGTTCTGTACAGATCTCCCCATTCCAGAGTAAACTTAGTAAACTAACTCTACCCAAATCTATCTTTGATAAGGAAGAAAAACTACATGATTCATATTTGAAGTCAAGGAAGGATAAACAAGGATGCTAGAGAAATTAGACATCAATTATGCTTGCTCTCGCTGTGCCTTTCTTTCACTTCTACTGAGAGGCTATCAATAAAGCAAACAATACAGATTACCAGAAAAAGAACAGAGGGGAAAAAAAACAGATAGAGAACATAATTCAGTCTCTGTATATACACAGAGAGTGCCAATATTTTGAAAAATGCAGGCAGTTCTGCCCCCTCCCTTCCAGAAGTCTACAGCAGAACTGGAAAATTTTCATTGAAAGAGTGACGAGAATGGGGCAGGCACAGGACAACTCCCACATAAGGGATGAATAAATGGGCTATGGTTTACAACCTGAAACAGAGATGCCTAAGGGGAGGTATGATGTCGGTCTAGAAAATCATCTGTGGAACACAAAAACAAATAGGAACCAGCAGTTCCCCACCCTTCCCACTGCAGGCCGCCAGCACAGCTTACTGATAGAAGGAGGTAGTCCAAACAAACAAACGAAAAAAAATTGATCACACAACAGGTACATAGGCTGTGGGGAGTCCTCACCCCTAGGGTTGTGGGAATGATGGTCTTACAAACATTTCCAGGGTAAAATGTATACAGATTTAATGACACAGATGTTGGAGACTACAAAAATATTACAAGGAAGTGCCATGATATACTTATTCAATTTTTATACTCTTCACTAGAAAACTGTTAGTAGCTCCTGTTTTAGGTAGAACAGCAGACTATATGGACTTCTCTTTTGACCCACATCTGCAATTCCTTTCTTATGCAGTTTGTTTGAGGAACACTCTCATACATCCCAGGTCCAGGAAAGTAATTGCAACGGTCATACTCCTTCTTCTGATGGATTGTTTTGGTTTGATTGGATTTGTGTGGTGATGTCTGCTTTTTGAGAGGGGAAAAATACCAAAACCAAACAAATTGCATCTTGGTTCAGGAGCTGAGATCATGATAAATAATTTGTAGGATGGAATATTGACTTTAGAGGTTTAAATTCTATATTAAACAATATCTATCAGAAAGCTATCTACTTCCAGTATCCTTCTACAATATTCTGAGGTAACTCCCTTGAATATCTGTTTTCTACATACAAGAATGTAAACATATATTCATGATAGCACATTTCAAGTAATTTCCGTGTACAAGTATTAACTACTTTTGTGACTCTCTGCATTGTTAAGCATTGTCAACAGGTAAAATCAGAGGTATTTTATATGTTGAGTGACACAATACCTTTTCAAATGGACACATCATCTTGCCACCAAGGCAACCAGGAGTATCATGGCACAGCCAGTTTTATTCTGGCACAAAGAGCCCTTGTGAACAGCACTGACTTTTCTTGGAGCTGCAAACACTGATGGTAGTCAGCCAGCAGTACCACAGTAAAACAATCATCCTACCAACAGCAGCAGATAATCAAAATGTCTGTACCCTTGTGAAAACTGCTAGAGCAGCTGAGGACTCTGGGCTAGATCTTCTGTTTATGTGATTTGCAGTAGTTTGATTTACTCACTGAAGTGACTCTGATTCACACCAACTGAGAAGTTGACCCTTTCTTATGTTTCCCATTGCAGTTTATTCAAGTGACAATTCAAGGGGAAAATATGTAGGTGCTTTGGGGGAAAAACAGTTTGATAACAGTTTGCTTTATTTTTAAATTGTTTTTCACTAAAATTCATGTAGTTAAGATTCCCATTATTATGATTTCCTGTCTCAAGAAAAAAAAGCATTGTTTTTTTATAAGCAATTAGTACTGTATGAACTGGAAATTTGGACAACTTTAAGGTGAAAATATTTTATCCCAGGTATGTCAAATTTACTATGATTATTAGCAGAAATTTTTGTTTAAAAATAAAAAAAATACTTGCAGATACTGTACCAAAAGATTGGAACCTTGTTGAGTGATCAAATTGTCTCAAGAAGAAAAAAATGCCTTTGAAAAAAATGGGATATTTACCTACCAGTGTTTAAAAAGCCATAATTTAAAAAGGAGAAGAAAGAGAAAAAGCTAAAATAGCATGATATTATTCATAAAGTGGTCTAGAAAGTCTTCTTGGTACTCTACTAAATACAAAGGGCATTTTACTTTGTCAATAAGTGATGGTATTTACTTTTACCTTTTCTGCCAAAATGATCACCTTTGAACTCAGACGGCTCCACAACATCCAGGATCAATGCATTATTCTCTTTGCCATAAACAACTCAGAGGGCTGTTTTTCCATTAGAACCACACCTCCCCTCAAGTTAACATCAGGTCTTTGCAAACTGCAACCTCCTATGTAAACCAAAAGCTTGGTACCATTTTCAGTCACCATTTTAATCTAGTTTGCAATGACCCATTTAAAGTCCAGAAAGGCCATTTGCTGGACTGTACCCTGATGAATTTAACGCAGAAGAAAAGTAAAATTTATACCAGCTTTGTGCTTAGGATTTAACTAAGGACCAGTGAACCTGTGGGAAGGTGGGAGATTACCCAAGCTTGTCTCAGATTAAACCATCACAGACTGAAACTGAGAAAGAGAAAAGTATGACATGAAGCAACCTTTTATTACAGAACTACACTGAGCCCTGGGATTGCCTTAAATGTTTACAACACCAACTATTATTATACGTAGCTGGTTTTTAATATATAGATAGCTCCTGAGAAGGTTGTTCATATCCACATCTGGACAGAAACATTTGCTGAGTAAGGGCTACTCATTGTGCAGGATTTTTACAATCTCATTTTTGCATTCAAAATATGATGGTGATACAGATTGGGTTTTGCTCCAAGGAACCTACATTGCACATATGTGCTAGGCAAAGGTAATTTTTATTTGAACATAAAAGGAGCAGTGCTGTATCAGTAGAAAAATAACAGATACTATGTTCGTCTATGCCAAAATCCTTTCAGTGAAGAATTGGCTCATGAAGAAACCAGTTATTTAAGCAAAGCTGCTCTTGGTCTTCTTGCATGTGTTTCAAGAGACATCTGAAGAGTTCTTCTAGATTGTGTCAGTTACAGAAAATACCACATTGGACCATCCACTTCTCTCCTGCCTGCGCTTCAAAAACCTACCCTTGGTGACATGTGGAGAGACAGCAAGGGATGGTGGAGCCACTCCATCTCTTTGATGCCAGTTAGATATCTGCAGTTCAGTTTTTTTGACTGCTTTCCAAAGCCTGAGTGGGACAGAGTGCCCAGGACGGAGGGAAAAAAGCTATTCCAATATGTGAAAACTTAATTCTAAATGTTATTAACACTTCTGCAGTAACTTGTGTTGATTTTCTCCTTGTTTAAAAAAAACACAGTATGAAAATCTGCCATTCCTACAGAGGGTGGAAATACAGAGAAAACAAAAAAGAAAGGCTCACATAATGATCATACTCCTACCCTCAGCACTGAGTATAAAGATGCTTTGCACTTTGTGGCTCCAGTTCCAGTGGTAAGACCACTGGGTCCCCAGGAATGCTTTAACCTGAGAGCATGATTGCTTTAGCTGGAAGCAACGAAGATTGGTATCAGTGCTAATAAAGAACTACATACAATACCTCTCCTTAAAACTCAATATTTCATGAAGAAAACTACTTTCTTCAGATTTAAAATGAAGTAAAATATAAGGAAAACTGTAGAGAAGAGAGGTAGGAAAAAAATCACTCATTCCTGTTCAAAGAAACCATATGTTCACAAGACTGGAAGGCTGTGCATCATAATCATAAGGGAGAGAAGATCCTTGAGAAAGAAATGAACTTAATCTTCATTTAAAAATAAAGCCTACTTTCAATACCTTTGTGTATTGATAACAAGTACACAACAAGAGCCTCATTGGGACATATTACTTGGCATGATTTAGCTTTCATATGTTTTGGTCTACTGAAACATAAAACCCTGTTTAGATCCCACTTGAGCTGACTGGATTTAGCCAAAAAGTTGCCCACCACATTCACTGTTGTTGTTGCCCCTGATTTAAAATTAAGCCTCAAATATTTATGAGAGTTTCCTATGAAGTGTAGTGAAATTTCAGTTAACATTTTTCTCCAACCACAATAAATGTAGATTGTCTCAACAATATTATTGGTACTTTTAAAAGAATAAATTTTAAAAGCTACTAAAAATCACTGAAGCATTCACAAATGCTTGAGGGAAATATTTTCAAACACACCTGAATGGCTTAAAGATTAAAGAGCTTTAAAAGGCCAAAGAGAAAATAAAAACAAAACAAAACAAAACAAAATAGTTTTCAAATAGATGTAAAAATGAAACATGTTAATTTTCTCTCATTGAGCATTCAGAAATCAAAGGTATCTTATTTAAGAAACAAAAAAAAGTTGTTCTTTACCAAGGGAAAAGAAACAGATTCCACTTTAAGGTCAGATTACACAGATTGATCAAATGTGAATTTTTTTTTTTTCATAGCTAGAAAGCTTCATCATTTTTTCCCTAACTATATTACCCACCAGATTCTTCCTTCACCTTCCTTTCTAGTACAGCTAATAATAGAAAATATAAAGCATTTTTCTAGGACTTCTTGCACAGTAAATGTTTAAATCGGTTTTAAAATCTATCTATTCTTCAGCATATTATTATTATTTGTATTTGCGTAATTTTTAATGTTTGAAAAATCGCAGTTTCATGAAGTGTTAGAGAAGTATTGTATTTTCAACACAGTATGAAGCTTGCCATATAATATTTTGGCACAGCTAATCCTGATGAAGTAATTCAATTAATTAGCTTGATGAATCATCTGGACCTACAATTTCTATCTGTAATCAGGCAGTTAACCTGTGACACAGACAAAATAATTTGAGAGTTCTTAACTCTGAACTGATGTCACATCTCTAACGGCAACCAAACAGGACTGCGTGAAGTAGAGATGTTAAACATATTAATAGCAAAACATTGTGGAGGAAGTGAGGTTGCATAATCTTCTTTTACTGTGCAATGCTAAATATGACATACACTTCAGTGTAGTTTAAAAGGTGCAGACTCATGGTTAGCAGAGTGCATCAGAGCCCTCTGAGACTGCCTGAGAAAAGGCTGCATGGGACCTTCCAGGGATTTGAGTCAATACTAGCTTTGTTCCCTGCACTCCTCCTTTTTTATATGATATATGTGAAGGAAAAGGTAGATATGAGAAGGACTGGTTATGCCATATTCTTCAAATATGACGTTATATTTCCTTCCTAAGTTGGAAAGGAAGGAAATATGATATCAATGAACTGCAAAATGGATGAATTACTCAAACAAAGCAACATTAACTGGAGAAATAAAAACTGAACCCTTTGCAAGCAACATATTTTTCTGCCTAACCATCTTTCCTAGACTTGTCCAGTGCTTCATGTCAACATCTGCCTAACCCAGGCTAATCCACTTCCAGCACTGGATGTTTAGGAGTGGAGAACCACTGGGTTCTCTACCAACCTCTCAGTCTCTCCTCTGGCCTCTCTTTTGTTATTCTCATTTGTGCTGAGGATCAAGTTACTCTGCAAATAGAGATATGTATATTTATATTTTCTGCTGATACTAGTGACAGCATAACCATCACAGTGATTATCAAATGAGGATTATACTATGACTCTTGTAATAAGAAGTAACAAGCTGTATGAGCAATTAGTATGTTCCAAGAACTTAAAACAAAGAAGGATGGAGTCTCCCTTGGGTATGCCCAGAGGAGCATTTTATTTCAGAGCAGGAGTCCACTTTTGAAGTTGATTGCCAATCATTTGCACATAGGATTTGCTTGGCTTACATCTTAGAGAAGTAATCTTGCATGCAAACTAGGTTTCTTGCAAATGAAACCAAACCAGAGAGTTTGCATCTGGACACACTATAAGTTCCCACCGTGAACACAGAAGCAAAGCTCCAAATCAGTAAACACACATCACATCCTCCAGCATGGAGTAACTGCACCTGCACCAGCAGAAGGCTCTCCAAACTCAACGCTGAAGTGACCACGAAGTGCCTCTCCTGCTCTGCCAAGTTACAATGCTATGCCACATCCCAGGGACACAGTTCCGTTCATGTGAGAGGAATGAAGGTTTTCTGACAGGAGAATAACTAATTTGCAGTGTCAGGACCACTGTAACCTGATGACAGCTGTCACATACCAAGGAGGACAATCGGTGCTCAAGGAAATTTAGAACTATCAAGAACAGCCACCAGACATAGGGGGTGGCATGGCAGATGCATCCTGACCATTTAAATTCAGGTGGGAATACATTTCTGATTCTGCATCTGACTGGATGTCTGCAATGAATGCTGATCTAAGGATCGCTCTGCACACATGCCTGCAGGGGAGCCTGGAGGTTCTGAGCTGCAAGAGAACTTTTCTGCATAGCAGCTGGCAGCAGCCTCAGAAACTACCTGGCCATTCACAGCCTTATAGAAGTTCCTAGTTCCATGCTGGAGACTGTGCCTGAAGCCTGCCCTTTTAAGTGCAACTCTTAAAGTCCATCTTCTTCCTACGCCTGGTAAAGTGGAAAGCAACAAACCTTTGTCCAAAGCTAGATCTTGGATAGCCTTCCTGTAGTTCCTTTTTTAACTTCTTTGACTTGTTATAAGCCATAGAAAGAAGCATTAAGGAGATACTACCAAATATAAATTGGCACTCTCTTACTCCTTGTAAAAAAAGAAATAAAAAAATTTCTGAAAAGTACTAGAAAAACCAAACAAATGTCTGAGGCACCTAGACACAAAAATGATAAGTATCAAGGACTGCCCACAAACATATCTAGTCTAATGAAAGAACTCACTAGAACTTTTTTCTCTTTTTCAGCCATTAGATAATGATAATAATTACGGAGGTACAAAAATAAACTTTATACACTTTTCATCTGTCAGAAGATCATAATTCACAGGCTTTGGGCATACAGCTTAATAAGCAAATGGTTGCAAGACAAATATTGTCAGTTCTGTCAGTTCTTCTGGGTAGTAGGGAATCACCCAGTGTGGGGAAAAAAATAAAGCTGTCAGAAATGAGTCTGTGCAGCAGGGAAATCTGCTGCACAGGTTTGTTAACAGTCCAGATAACCCTAGGCAAATTGCAGAGCAATATTAACAGCAACTCAAGATATAGCACTCATCACTGTCACTCAACCAGATGCAAGATCCTCTGCCAAGATAAAGTTGCAGAGAACTGATATAACCAAAATAAAGAATGATTATGATAACATCCACAGTGCATAAGTAAAGGGTTTTCCCTTTACTTCTTGATATGAAGGGGAAAAATCTTAATCTCATATGAACTGACATGGTTCTACTGTCTACCCTAAAGCCACACTGATTCACCATCAGCAGAGCAAAAAGTCACAAACAATTTTCTAACAGGAACACCTAACCAGCAGATGGGCCTGTGAGGCTCAAATCTTCCTTCTGGCCCTAGCAGCATCTTTTGCACAAAGATAGGCAGTGACTTAGATGGGAAAACAACCTATTCTGAAACCTTCATTTGGAAACAAGTTATGTCTTAGTCCAGGTCAAGAAATTTCTGTTTATGAAAGACCTGATGGTAAGCCTAGAAATTGTTCTCTATAAGCATTTCCCACCCAAGAGAGCGGAGCAAAGAGAAGTTATATCACCTCTCTTGTATTTCAAACCCCAGAACAGCTTAATTGGTTTAGTTTCTGTTTCCTGACTGGGTAGGCAACACGCAAGAGTAAGTTTTTAGTTGCAAATACCTCTAGGAAACAATTAAAACACAGTAACTCACACATTTATCCAAAGAATGGAAAGGTTGAGAATAGGCTTTCAGCTTTTGTAACACTATTAACAAACCACAGGGAAAAAATGTTGCCCTCATTCTGAGGACAGTCTATAGATATGTCAGCTGAAGTTCTGCCTTGGTATCCAGAAGTAATAAGAAATTCTGTTGGTCAGTACCACATACAAACTGTTTAATTGTGGCCCACTGCTGCAGAGCATAAGTAAATGAACAAACTCCTCATAGAACACAAAAAAAAATCTTATAGCTTAGCTGTAAAGATAACCGATTTTGCAAATACTATCTTATGAGCACTTAACGTGCTGAATTGAAAAGCAACATGTAATTAACAACTTGCCTTGCAACACTGTGGCCACATACAGAGATTAAAAAAACACAGCGTGCTCAAAAATAAGAATGCAAAAGCTAAACTCACCCAGAAAATTGACTGAAACCACCACTGTGAGAACACAGCTGGGGCAGGAGCAAAATTGCATGAGGTCATCTCACATCTGCCATATGGTTCAGGTCCATTAGCCAGGCACGGGCTTCCTTGTGCAGCCAGACAGTCTCACAGAAGCTGGCTGGACATGACAGAAAACTGAAGAGCTGCTTCACTAGTACTCAGCAGACATGGATTCAGAGCTTTACAGAACCATCAGCTAGAACCATCTGTGACTGTCCTACTACTTCCAATTTCTGTAGGAAGCAAGCCTTAGAGAGTTGGGAAGGGAAAGACACTCATACAGTCTTCAGCTATTAAAGCTGCATTAGCACAGAAAAATATTGGCTACCCTCTTAAGTTGCCTAGTTGATTCTGAAAACCCTATGTTTATACCACATTCTGGACTTCACCTTTCTTGGGCTCATCTATATCTCCCAGATAGCATAATCATCAACAGGTAAATTACTTGAAAGCAACTATTTAGGAGTATAAACCCATTGATTTTGTTGTGTGCCAAGTACACAGTGGAATGTGAAAGCTAATCTCACAAAACAGAAGTTCCTTTGACATTTCTAATCATATATAATGATTTATTTCAGTAAACTTCAAATGATTTTTCTAAATGTGAAATTCCATAGATGTCAGTGAAGTTTCACAAAGATGAATTCCAGCCACTAAAGGGAGCAGAAAAAAATAAGGTAATAATATAAGGGCCATCAAAATCTGGAGGTGTCCTATCAATGATCTAGTTAAATAAGAGTGGAAAAAACTTTAGCAGAAACCTTAGGCTAGCCTCATTATAAGCCAGATTCATTTTGATCTGTAGAACAAAACACTATTCCACTGCAAAGGAAAAAAAAATGTCACAGTGCTTTTCTGCAATTTACGAGTTTATAAAAGAGCTACAGTGTGGGATTTTGATTACTCCAAGGCAACAGCATTGATTTGCTTATAGTATGAGGAGAGTATGCCTCAGGTAACCTTTCTTGTCTATCGTACAAAGCCTTGAGATCTTTTGCAGACTCATTCTTAATAGATAAGAACATACAAATACCTCTGGAACTGGAGCCGAGTCAAAAGGAATTTCATTCCCATAGCAATACAGACAAGCTGTTAGAAGAGACAGATGCTACTTCAAAAATTTTCCTCTACAGGGTTTGGCAGACATGAGTTTGAACTAATAACCAGTTAGCACCAGAGGAAAAGAACACAAAAAAAATCCCACGAACAAATCCCACAAAAAAACCCCACAAAAACACAGACACAAAACCACCAATAAAAACAAGCAAACCCCAAACCAAGCAAAACAAAACCAAACAAAAAACTCACATCTTCTTGACTGTTATTTTGTTGCCTTCTCAAAAACTCAAAAAAAAGCTCTTGAGATGTTTACCATTTCACAGTGCCAACAGCATGCACTGAAACAAGATTAAAAAAAAATATGGAACTTCCATTTATCTTAATAGCAAAGATTTTTATTGTAACAAAATTAAGGAACTTGCATTCAGTGTCACGACTTTTGAAACTGGAAGCTAAAGGGAAGCATCACAGAGGGAAGAAGGTGCTTGAGGACAAGGCATTAAGGACCTGACATCTCCATTAATAAAATCTTGCCTAAGTAATGAGTGTAGTACCAAGACCTCATTAGTACCAGCTTCCTTCAGGTAGACTGTCACCATGACAGAGCCATCAGAATCACTCTCCTTTTTTGCACTCTAAAGTTTAAGGTAAGGGTTATAAGAAGACAAGAAAAGGTTTGTGTTTCACTAAATCATGTCTCTGTGCAAAGGTGCTACACATCAGGACCCAACTCTCACTGCCCTGCCACTCCATTACTCAGGTTAGAGACTAACAAGATATAAAGGATGACAGCAGAATCAGAGGCACTTAAGTCAAATACCTTATTCTGCCTTTTTGTTGTTGTTGTTTTGTTTTAACTTAGAATATTTACAGTAAGAGAGTTTAAGAACTGGAGAAGGAACATTTTAATAAAATCATAATTTTCACTAACCAAAAAGCTTAGCTTAAACCTTTTTATACACCTGAAGTCTAACAAATGCTTGTAGTCAGTTAAATTCAGTACTTTGAGATTTATACCTATCCATCAGGAGCCATTTTTTTCCCCTGCTTGAACAGGAAACTTCCATCCCTGTAGCAGTAGATCAGCCTTTCTTACCACATAAGCATCTTAAGAAAACTGGTTAATCTGTCAGTCGGTGGACACTTTAATTTTAACATTTGCATGGGGTGGCTTCAACAGTACTGGCATGCCGAGTCCTATTTGCATGTCACCTTCTGCTCTTTTCTTCAAAATCCCTTGAAGCAGCAGATAACACCAGTAATAACTGATGTTGCTACCTAATTGCAGGGGATAGAGATTAAATTAAAGTTTTATCAAGATAATATCTACAAAAAAGAGAGAGAAAATTTCTTCCAGTTTCTGCATCTGAGGGGTCACTGTGGAAAAAAATCTGTCTCCAGATGAACTTGTCTTCCAAGACTGCAGTTCAGATTATTCTCTCTTTTTCTTAAAACACTATCAAATGGCTAATGTGGAAAACAATCTTTTTTCCTACATTGTTAATGTTTTGATGGTATGAGGCATTTGGGCATCTTGGGGCTCTTTCAATTCCGTTTTTTTCTGATGACATTTGAAGTGATAATTGTTTAAATCTCACTTATTTTTACAGGTGTTAGAAAGGTGTACTGTCAGGGAGTGGCAATAACAATGTATGGGGGAAAAGCTACTCAGAAAAACCACAAAACAGCAGCAGTCCAAGGTGCTTTATTACTACAGAATAAAAAAATGTGAAAGTGTACCAACTAGAGTAGAGTTCAACATTTTCTGTTGATTCAGTAACACATAAATGCATTTCATTTTGCTATTTATAAATAGCTTTCATATTTGCAAACCTTGGCATTTCTATCAAAGGTCATACAATAACTAAAAGACTGATAAGTTCGTAAACTTACACATTGCCTCCTTTTTCATACTTAACTTTCCTACATTAGCTGTTTTATGGCCTGAGTTATCCAAGAAGAGACAGATAGAATATTCAAAAAGAAAACAGGAGGAACATAAAACCCAGAAAACAGTGATGAGCAACATGCCTAACAAATAGCTCAATTTCCATCCACAAGCCTAACGTGCTGAGCTGAAGGGTATTCAGATTTAAAAGTTTGAGTGGCAGGTTGATAGCACATAGTGGTATTAGGAAGAAAAATGCTGCATAATTTCATTGCATCAAATCTCAAACTGGCTGAAAGAAAAAATCCAGTGATTCACTGGATGGTAATAAAATATTGCAAATGAATGTCATTGGTACTTTTAAAGAAAAATATCATCTAATAATTGTCTCTCTCCCAAACTGTAAGAATAG
Organism: Pyrocephalus nanus; assembly: GCA_038380795.1. Taxonomy (NCBI): domain Eukaryota; kingdom Metazoa; phylum Chordata; class Aves; order Passeriformes; family Tyrannidae; genus Pyrocephalus; species Pyrocephalus nanus. The sequence continues at coordinate 102,409,469 of CM076260.1, forward strand.
GAAGACAAATATCCAAGAAGCACATTTGACTGCTTACAATCATGAACAAGAAAGAAAAAGTCATTCACACTGGATCTGACCTGGAACCAACTCAAGCTGTCTTGGGAGACCTCAAACAGACCATATGAAAATCCTTGCTTTCAAAGGAGAAATGTGGCAAAATTGGAACAGAGAAAGTCCATTTTATACCATTCAAGACTATGCTCTTTGTAAGGCAGTAATGAGATAACAAGAAACTATAAGAAATAAGGCCAGCAGCACTGAATTTGGCAGGAATTAAGACAATGACAAAGACCTTTGTCATATTACATGTACTTACTTAATGTTCTTCAGACTGGAAAATGCATGTGGATCCTGTGGAGGATTTGTGGTTGCAGTAATATCAAGGATTATTTTATAGTGCATTGATGTTCTTGAGAATTCAACCCAAATATTCCCATATTTTCCCAGTAATTGTACAGAAGACAATTCAGCTTTTTTGGTTAAATATTATAAAATTTAAGAGTTTACAAAATATTTTTCCATAAATTTTTAACTACACAGAATAAGGACACACAGAAAGAGTTTTGGGCATGAAATTCCAAGCATAGTGTTTTTTTTCATTATAGATCAGAATGTCTTTTTTTTGGCTGCTATATTTCAATATACAAGAGTACATGACAGCTATAATCCTAGAATCATAGAATCAGCAGCTTTGGAAAAGATCTCTGAGATCATCAAGTCCAACACCGCCATGGTTACTAGACCATGGCACTCAGTGCCACATCCAGTCTCTTCTTAAAAACCTCAGGGATGGTGAATCCACTACTTCCCTGGGCAGCCCATTCCAATGTCTGATCACTCTCTCTGCAAAAAATTTCTCCCTAATATCCAAACTAAACCTCCCCTGGCAGAGATTAAGACTGTGTCCACTTGTCCAACTGCTGGTTACCTGGGATAAGAGACTGACCCTCACCTGGCTACAAACCTCCTTTCAGGTATTTGTAGAGAGCGATGAGGTCTCCCCTGAGCCTCCTCTTCTCCAGGCTAAATGACCCCAGCTCCCTCAGTCTCTCCTCATGGAACTTGTGTTTGAGTCCCTTCACCAGCCTTCTTGCTCTTCTCTGGACCTGCCTCAGCACCTCAGTATCCTTCCTGAACTGAGGGGCCCAGAGCTGGACACAGCACTCCAGGTGTGGCTGCACCAGCGCTGAGTACAGGGGAAGAATCACTTCCCTGGACCTGTTGGTCACACTGTTCCTGATATAGGTCAGGATGCCATTGGCCTTCTTGGCCACCTGGGCACATTGCTGGCTCATGTTCAGCTTCCTGTCAATCCTAACCCCAAGGTCTCTTTCTGCCTGGCTGCTCTCCAGCCACTCTGTGCCCAGCCTGTAGCACTGAATGGGATTGTTGTGGCCAAAGGGCAGGACCTGGCACTTGGCCTTGTTGAACCTCATCCCGCTGGAATCAGCCCAACTCTCAGCCTATCCAGGTCCCTCTGCAGAGCCCTCCTGCCTTCCAGCTAATCAACACTCCCCCCCAACTTGGTGTCATCTGCAAATTTGCTAATGGTACACTAAATCCTCTCATCCAGATCATTAACAAAGATGTTAAACAGAACTGGGCCCAGCACTGACCCCTGGGGGACACCACTGGTGACCGGCTGCCAGCTGGATGCAGCCCCGTTCACCAGCACTCTCTGGGCCTGGCCCTCCAGCCAGTTCCTAACCCAGCACAGAGTGCCCCTGTCCAAGCCGTGGGCTGCAGCTTTTCCAGAAGTGTGCTGTGGGAGATGGTGCCAAAGGTTTTGCTGAAGTCCAAACAGACACATCCACAGCCTTCCCTTCATCCACCAGGCAGGTCACCTGATCATAAAAGGAGATCAGGTTGGTCAGACAGAACCTGCCCCTCCTAAACCCATGTTGGCTGGGTCTGATCCCTTGTCCATCCTGTAGGTGCTGTGTGATAATGTTCATTGGCATCTGTGTCTTAGAATGGCCAGTTAACCAGATAAGTGCTTCTGAAATTTTTCTATTTTAATAATGTTCTTACATCATAAAATTTTGAGGTTAAACTACTTCTGCTTAAACCCAAATGAAACAATAGCTCTTATACAAACACATAAATATAACTAACGGAATAATTAAATGTCATTGCTAATTAAATTAACACTAATGGCCTTCTAGTGACATAGTTCTTTCAGGAGTTTGAGTTTTAGTTTGAGTGATATATAAAATATATTGATTATGGAAAAATGCTTAATTAGCTTTTAAATCTGTCACCGTACTTGCTCCAACAGGCAGGCCACAGTGAGAATGGACTCACTTAACTCAGTTTCTGGATATTAGCGAACCATAAAGATTACTTCATAAAGAATTCTTCACAGTAATATAGGGAGTCAATGAACCTTAAGAGAAATATTCACTGTAATGATTGAGGACTGGCAAAAAAAAAGCTTCAGTATAAACTTTCTCTGTCAAAAATGACTAATGAATAATCCTGAAGAAAATCCTTTTTAACAATGTGAAAAGAAACCATGTAAATGGCAAAATGACCCTTTCTCACAATGTCAAAATGGAAAAATTAATTGCCTATTCCAGAACTGCTTTGTTTAAAAGTCTAATCTTTTAGATAGTTATAATAAAAATTAACTAAAAGCTATTATACATTGGCTTTTTAAAATCAAGTTTAGGGTTAAAAATGTGAAATATCAAATTTCCAAACAATGGAAAATCCACTGCTAATCGCTTCTACTTGGAGCTACAGCTTTAGCTCCAGGGCTAAGTTTGACCCAATGTTCCCTGTTTTACAAAGTTCCCTGCTAAGGGAAGTGTTACCAAGATTAAAAAAAAAATGAAGAGCTGAGCAGGACTGTAAGACAATGGATTGCACATCTGTGTTTGTTTTTAAAATACTGCTTAATGGCGGAAAAATGGACTTGGAATAGGTTTCAAATCCTACCATATTCTTTTCAGAATGTGTTTGAGTAAAATTGTGTTTCATACCTAATGGGAAAAGTCTCCTCCTATATAGCACATGTACAGAAACTTTGTAAGAAATGCAGATTTGCCACCCTGGCATCGCGATAGATGCTACAAAGACAACATCTTAAACTCTTTTCCTTGTAATTAATCACCATTACTCCATCCAGTTGGGTAGCAAATACCAAATATGGAAAGATAGCAACAATATCTGTGGGTGGGTCCATCCTACAAAGAGGATGGGTACTTTGGTCAAAAAGTGCAATTAACACAGGACGACCTACTCCTCTGAGAGAGCAAAGTGACAGTTGTAGTAAAATGCTTTTCCTTTTGCTTCTTGTTAAGAACAGATATGAAGTGCTAGCTAGCAGACTGATATGGAAAAATACAAGTCTCAACAGAAACAGCTGAACGAGGCTGTGGGAATCACACCCTGCCCATTGCTTCTGCGACATCTAACAGGACACCATGGAGGAAAGCAACACACCTTTATAAAACTGAGTCACCTAGAGTGAAAATCTGATAGAAAACTACCACTTACAGATGACTCAGCCACTGAGATGTGGAAGGAGTCAGTGACAGCTCCCTAGCCTTCTCTGTCCACACAGAATGCCCCAGGATGGCCATCACGATGAGGGACCAGGACAACACAGTTGTAGTACTGGTGCAAGCACACTTCTGGGAGGAAATGGAAAAAAAAAAAAAAAAAAAAAAAAAAAAAAAAAAAAGGCAAAAAAGAAGAAAAAGTGTTTCTGATCAGAAAGGTACAATGTTGCAGTCACACTGAGGCAGTGAAAGTGACTGTGCAGAGAAGAGAAAAACAGGATGACTAAATCAGACTTTAAATCTACTATGGCTGACAATATAAGGAAAGAGGGAAAGCCTGGGACAATGCAAATACAGGAAAGTGCATCAGTATTTTGAATACCATCACGGGACAACTACTGGCAAGTGATGCATAGTGCTTCGCTTTAAAGTAGAAAACATTGAGTTTTAATTAAAATAAGTAGGTAATATTAATTGCCATCACCAAAGCAGATGCTGCAGACAGAATGCCTCACAAGCACATAGGGAACAACTGAGCAATACAAGGAGTCCAAAATCGCCAAACTTAAGGGAGCCCAATTAAGCTGTCTCTTGAGGTTTTCTGGCTTAGATGCCTAAGACAATCTGACTGAAGCCCTTCTCACATAAGTGGGGCTTGATCCCTCCAGCTACCTTTCACTTTGGACAAGAACAATTTGGCTCCCTTATCCTCAGTAAAACTCACAACTTAAAACTCATCTTCTAAATTTGCTCCAGTTTAGATCCAATCCAAATATAAAATATAAGAATGCTATACACAACTGTCCTTAATATTGCTGAATAAAACAAGGTACACTTTTTTTTGTTTGGTTATTGTGCAAGAAAAACATAATGTACATTCAATTTAAAATTAAACAACAAGAGAGGAATTGGCAAGCATAGAAAACCAGAGCATTCATATTTATAAAAATCTGAATGTAATGAACAAGCATTAATAAGCCTCCTTTAGCACCCACAACCTGATACTGTTCTTAAATGAGGAACTCACTGCAAGGGACATAACTGTAACTAAATCCAAGGAAGTGGTCAGATACCAGGAGAGTATGGCATACATTTGTAGTGTTAAAAAGAAAAAAAAAAAAAAAGTTTTCCAGAAGCTTTTTCTGATGTCATCTTATTGTCAGACAGTTACTCTAAATTCAAAACATGCAAACCCATACAGAAAAGGCTTTACTCAGGAATCCAGTGTAACTCTCTAAGAAAGAAAACAATTTTGTTCTATTTCTTAGGTGCACCATAATCATTACCTGACATTGCTGTTTTTCATTTGCTTCTTGCTTACTCAAAATTCATCATCTCTCATCATTCATCTTGATTTGTTCATATCCACTTAACAATTGCCATCCAACTTTATTCAACTTCATTTGTATCTTAACTGCTTGACAATCATCTGACATTACTCATCTTCATTTTCTTGGCAACACTTTCCTGATATTCTTGTTCTACATCAGTTCTTTGAATTTCCCAAATTTTTCAATTTGCCAATATAGTGCAGGTCCTAGATCCAAATATTTGATGTACATTCAAAAATAAATGGAAGAGTTTTCAATACTCTCTTCAATATATTTCTATGAATAGTCTGCAAATTAATTTGTTTGTTAAGATATCTGCAGAAGGTGACAACAGAAGACAAGTAAATAATTTATGCAATGTGAATGAATTTATTATAACCATTTCATGAACTGTTCCAAACACCACAAATCTGTCTTGCCTCAAGGCATCCATTACAGCTAGCATCATTTACGCTGGCCAAAGACCTGGTCAAAAACTCCAGAAGTTGCACCTCAAGGTTTCCTTTGATTAGAGGTCACTCAATGTACTGCAATGAAGGAAAACTGCAGAACAGGGTAACATTAGGATATCCTTAAATATGACCGCTGCTGCTTTTCGGCATTTACCTTCACCTCACATACAGGATGTTGACATCATAAGAATGAGATCAACTGCAAAAATCACTACTTTTTCAGCCAAATTACACCAACCTTCCAGCAAGGACAAAAATAGGCTAACTACAGGCCTACCCCCTTGCATGACCTTTCATTCACTCCTCCTTGCATACAGATTTCATGCTTGCCTTTTGCTAAGCTGCAGCTTTCTGTGCTGCACAATGAGTTCAAACATCCCCCCCAGTCTCCATTTTCCCCTACACAAAAGGCGTTTCCAATCCCCACATTCCCCTTCCCACTTCCCCTTGCAGCACAGGCCATATAAAATTTCTCTCACCCACTATTTTTGCAACTCTTATGTTTTATACACACATCACTCCCTCACAGGGTAACTGTACTTTTAGCCTTATGCACATTAAGTCTGTTGTAAAGCAAGCAAAATATTTTTTCCACTTCTGGCAGGTTAACCAAGATGAAACATCACTTTGAGCCCTTGTTTCTTTAGCGTGCATTCTCCAGTTCTTGTTCTTAATCCTTTAAAATTGATGGGTCTGTGGCCAATACAGACCAGCACAGACCTACAAAAGGTAAACAAGATACAGTTGGGGATATTGCAACATAAACAATATCACATTTTCAAGTTTCTCATCTGAATTCAGCTCAGTTTCTTTCCTTTCAATTATGCCAACAACACATACAAACTGGCCCCATAATATCTGGTAATTAATCACAGAATTAGTATTAAAAACCCTATTTTGTGTAAAGCTCTAAAAAAATAATATCACCAGGATGTAACTTTGTGACCCTCTCATGCCCTCCAGCTGTCACAGTATAACATTCCCAACATTACTGAAAGCAACAGGTGAATGTGGATTTAAAATTCTCTAGGGAAGACTGGTTATAAAAGAGTAGTCCTCTATCTCCTACAAAATCAAGTTTCTTAAGATAGCTCAAGCTAGCCCATAAAAAAGGATACATAAGTGCCTCCTGGCATAATCTCAAAAAACTATATGTCTATTAGCATATATCTTATTCAATTCAAAGGATTTCTTAAGGATTCATAGATTTCAAGAACTTGAAAGGAAGGTGTGTGTGTTTTTTTTAAACATGGATAAATGTACAGCGAGTTCTGAGCAGCTAAATATTCAATTCCTTTAGTTCTGGTCAGAAATAAGTGGAAAGGGGAAAGTATTTTTATGCCAGAACTAGAACTAAATTGTTCTCTATTTTTTTCTCATTTAAATGAATACATGAATAGAAAATATGTGTTATGACATTGTTCAGCCTTATCTTTCCATCTTCATTCAATTTTCTATAATTAGCTATCCTCTTACTGAAATTCATACATTTCTTCTAGATGGGGATTCATTATAGATTTTTCAAGACATTTATCAAAGAGTATATGTCTCACTACAGAGTTTGAAAGGTGACAAAGAGCTTTAGGAAACAAGTAACAAAAACTTTCTACTGCCAAATTCTGTTACTATAGGAAATAGTCTTTCCTGCTAGGCAGTAGAAACCTCATTATTTGAGATGTTCAAAAGAAACCCTAGCACAAGCACTAGAAAATAGAGTATATTAAAAAATCCTTCCTTATTAAGAGAGGATTTGACCAGATGACCTTGAGGGATCCTCCCCTTACCCAGTTTGTAAAATGTAACCATTTAGGAGACCAAAACCAAAGTTAAAACAGGCTGAGGTAACATAAAGCATTCAGATTGTACATGAGGCTGCAGTGTTGATATAAATATATGTACAAGACATTAGTCACAAAGCTCCTTGGGGAGCTTAGGTAATCCTATGGCTAGGTCAGTAGATATGATCTAGAAATGTAAGATCATAAACTCCTAGATGCTTAAAAAGGATTCTCAAATACTCGATTTCCTCTACATCCACCTCCTAAAACGTGGGTAGATGCTATATTTTCACTTCTAGCTTTTTAAATGTGTTAGAAACACATGCAGAATGGATAATTTCATGTGTATCTGTAAATTATCCTATGGGAACCCATAGGGAGCACACACAGTTTGCTAATTTGTGCAGGACAGGATGGGTGTTTAGTGTATGCAAAAAGGGTATGAGTTTTGGTTTTCAAATTAATTTCTCAGTAATTAGACAGCATCTCTGTCTCATGTGAATTGAATCAAAGAGCTCATGATCACAAGTGTCTCAGCAGATGAGACAACTCTAAGAGGGATTTCTCTTCCTTTTTTCTTTTTTTATTTTGAAAATCAGTCTTATTTCAAGCAATAAACTTTGCATTTCAATTCAAACACCTCTATGCTGGGTTTTTGGTGGGGTTTTTTTAGAGTTTCAGATTATATACCATATATTTACAAATAATTTCTAAAACAGCAACAAAAACCTCACCCATATCCAAATGCATAGGAAAGTTCTTCCTCAAATCTGGAGCAAAAATCCCATTCTAGATGGTTTCCATTTTTTCTGATGTTATTTTTTGAAATGCTATCTCCACGGAAGAGACATAGCATGGAGAGTTTCCAAAAAGCTGAGCTTCAGATGGAAGCTAACAGAGCTGCAGGTGCTGTGCACCTCCACCCACTAGGAACTTATTAATCCTAGTTCAATTTCTTTCTGGCTCAACACCTCCCACAGGGAAATGCCAGATTTCTCCCTCCCCTTAAGCTTGCCCACATAGAATCCTACAGCAAGGGCAGTCTGCATCATCTCCCAGGTGGCAAGTGCTATTTCTGAGCTGCTAATGTTCTGATGAAGGCTCTTGACCCGGTGTAGTGGGTTTCTGTGGCTAGGTTTTGGTAGAGGAAGGGGCAGGGGGGGGTTACAGGGGTGGCCTCTGGAGGAAGCTCTGGTGGAGCCGATGCCAGCCAGCTCCAGGATGGGCTTCCTGCCGCTGGGCAAGGCCGAGCCGATCAGAAGCGACAGTAACGCCTCCGTGATAACGTATTTAGGAACAGAAACTTATTGTGCAGTGAGAATTCCAGCCAGGAGAGAGCAGGGTGAGAACATGGGAACAACAAGGTAGACACCAAGGTCAGTGCAGAAGGAGGGGGAGGAGATGCTCCAGGCACCAGACCTAGGATCCCTGCAGCCCATGGTGAAGATCCTGGTGAGTCACGTCCCCCTGCAGCTCATGGAGGACCTTTGGGGTGCAGAGACCCACCTGCAGAGACCCATCTGGAGCAGGTGGATGCATGAAGGAGGCTGTGAACCCTTGGGAGGCCCAAAATGGAGCAGGGTCCTACCGGAGGCCTTCAGCCCACATAGAGAGGAATCCAAACTGGGACAGGTTTTTCCTGGGTAGGACTTGTGGCCCCTCAGGCGGACTCACGTCAGTACAGCTCATTCGTAAAGGGCTGCACCCCATGGAGGAGTGACCCACAGGATAGCAGTTTGGAAAGAACTGCTGACTGAGGGATGGACTCATGCTGGAGAGGTCCATCAAGGACTCTTAGTCTATCAAGGACTCCCTCTCTCATGGGATGGACCCCATGGAAGCAGGGGAAGGACTCCTCTCTCTGAGCAGCAGCAGAAACAACTGACCATAGCCCCCATTCCCTTCTCCTTGCACTGCTGGGGGAAAGGAGGGAGAACATGGAAGAAAGGATATGTGAGGGGAAGGTGTTTTTAAGATTATTTTATTTCTCACTCTTTTGCTCTGATCCTGTTAGTAACAAATTTAAGTAATATTCCCCCTTTGAGTCTGTTTTGCCCATGATGCTGACCAGTAACTGACCTTTCCCAGATGTTATCTCAACTCATGAATCCTTCGTTGTTTGGTTGTTTTTTTTTTTCTCTCCTCTGTCGAGTTGCAGGGGGCAGTGAGAACGTGGCTTTAGTGGGTACCTGGCATCCAGCCAAGGTCAACCCACTACACCTGGCAAGCCAGATTTGGCACAAGTAACTCTAGTCCCCTTTCAGAGCTGGGCTGGGGGCTGGAATAGTTCAGGAGTCCTCCTCTGCTCAAAGCAGAGCTTCTTCTGATAGCTGTACCATGACATTCATCATGTACAATTGCATTTAGGCAAATTGCATCCCATTACATATCATTCCTACATTCGTCTAGAGAGTTCTTTTATCTCTCAGCTGCTGTCTCAATGTGGACTTCAAGCAGTTTAAGCAAGAGTCTCATGCCCAGAGGGTTCCTGAAATCAGAGGGACTGTTTAACTTGCATTGCAGGATAAGCGCACCTGTAATGAACAGCTATCTTGTAAATGCGGTTCTGTAGCAGAAAAAAAAAAAAAAGCATATAAGGAAGGGACAACTGAATCTTTTTCACATAGAACTGGAGTTTTATTCAACCCTTAGAAAGACAAACAGGTGTCCCTTTTCAACTTTTTGTATATCTCTGTACTAGATACAGGGGAAAAATCAATATCTACCATGGCAACATTCACCATAGCTTGCTGGGTCAGTTCTGTTTTAAATATTTAGCTTTGATTACACTTGAGGTGGACAGATCCATATTTAAATTGAATCCTTGATGGTTTTTTTGCAATTCCATTTATTCCAACTCCAACAGAAGGGTGGGATTGAGAGGGTCCTTGTAGTGGATTTTTGCTTTACAAACTGTGTTTCATTGTCCTCATTCAACATTACCAAGACTGGTGAAATCACAGGTCAGATTTGTAGAGAAGGCTGAACTGCCTAGGACCTCAAGAAGCGTTATGAACATCAAGAGGAGACTAGTTCCACCAGCATTCCTCATATGACCTCAACCAGCCTTCCACAATGACCAGGTATGATAAACTTGACGATCAGAGGCTGCATGTCCTCCAGTCCTGAAACAGGTTTTGGCCCTGAGGACTGAGTTTTGACCTTCTTCCAAAAGCTATGCTTAAGATTTTTGAGGTTTTGAGTACAGTCATTTCTGAGAAAGAAGACGACAGACACAATCTATGCCTTACCAGGCTAGCTGTTCCTGCAAAAAACAGATGGAGTGGATAGCAGGTTTTCTCTGTCACCAAACCCCCACCGAATATGAGATGCACAGCCACATTACCTTCACCTCCTTTAGTCTCATGACATCTGTGCTGCATTCAGACATTCAGCTTGATCACTGCCCAGTAGATTATAGCCATGAAATAAAAAAATTGTTCTGCAGTGCATTTCTAAAATACAATCAGAGCACGGAATTTAGAATCGTTTCAAGTAACACATTTTTGTTGCATTTTCATAAAGGGTTTTTTTGTGTACATTTCATTTGGTGGTATGGTTTGCAAGTCAGGAATAACAGTGCTGGGCAGGAAACACATTTGTAGGGTGGGGGGTTTTTTTGAAAACCCTAGGGAGAGCTTAGGAAAAAAAAACAACATCAGACTTGCCTCTGTAGAGACGCTACTTGGAAGTATAAGAAAAAAACAATATTTGGACTTGAGAGGGAAGAACTTGTTATCCCATCACCTGGGTAAGTATGCGTTAAAATGCTGGAATTTAAAACAAAAGCAAAGCAACAGCAGAATACTGAGAAGGTCCTGTACTACACCGAAAAAAAGCGCCACGGCCATGAAATAAAAGGTTAATATTTATATTTAACACATTTCTTAATATTTATATTTAATATTTTTATTTAACACGTTGACTTTGACCACCAGCTTGCTCAATTTTCTCAATTATTAGAATGCTGCTTCTGTTTTTTACAGAGTGCGTGAACTGATGTAGTGAACAGCAGCCTTATACTAACAACATACTCTCTCTGACCCAGCATCAACAGGTGGCCTCTAGCTGAATACAGCTAATTGATGTTTATTATTTGTTACCAAGCAACTTCCAATCAAAGCATATGTTTGAAAAATGCCTCCTCATGAAATGACACTGCAGCAAAATTACGTTCTGGGCAGGAGGATGGATGCTACCTTTTCTGAAGGAGATCAGTGTATACAGGCTTTAAGAGCTTTAGTTTCACATGAATTGAGCCTGACGTTGCATAAAAATTTGTCATGTTGCAATCCAAGATAAAGCAGCCTTTCATATACACCCATTCCACAGCCTAACACTTCATAGGAAAAATAAAAGAAAAAAAATGCCGTAGCCCAGGCTTTATGCATCTCCAAAGACTAAAAATTGGTGGTCTGCTCAGAAAATCTGCAAGAGCAGTAATTGTTAAGACATTAAAATATGCTGTGTTTGCACTGCCTACAACAACATGATAGCCATTATTAAGTTTTATAGCTAGTAATCACAATAATACTTAAAAGCACAGGGCTTTTGACAAAAAAACCTTTTTATAAAAATGACAGCTTTATGCTGCCTGTTAACAGCTATAAACTGTTTGTTCAATTTATTAATGGGGAATTTCTTTGGAGGATTAATATTTAAGTTTTGGATATCTGTGCATATTCCCTGCATTTCTTGCTACCTGGTCAGTCAGCAACATCTCACAGTCTGCTCAGAATTTCAAGTTACCTCAGAAATAGGCAGACATTCAGCCTGTATTTTAGAAGTGCACTGATCTATGACACACAAACCAGACATACTGGATCTGGGCGATTGAACCAGGCTCCTCTCAGAAAAACCTCTTTTACAGTAGTCCCTCAGGTGCTGCAATTCACTCTAGCCAGTTCTAAAACCACACTAAACTACATCAGCTGAAGCCCAAATCCCTGTGCATTTACCACCAGACATATTTGTCATATTTTGGCAATACCAGTATTCAGACCTCCATCTTTTAATTGTGTAACTTCCAGTGAAATCTCATACATCTGAACTCTCAGTGCTCCTTTAGAGCTTTTCCTTGGCTGGTGTAAGTACAGTTTCACCAAGCTTGTAAAAGTGAAGAGAAATCATTTCCTCTCAAAAACACTACACAAAGTAACAACCATTTCTGCTTTAGCAAAGTGCACCTATAACATGCAAAAAGCATGCTCTATGCACAGCCGAGAAGCCCTCCTGATGAGGGAGCAGCTATTCTGAGAGGGTCTGTCCCAGTTTAAATGGGACAAGGGTCTTCTGCTGAGGATGGATTAGGAGGAAAAGACCCCAAACTTTTTCCTAAGCAATTATTAATCCAAAACCAAGGAGCTTTGATTGAAGGGAAAAAAAACAAATTATGGAAAAGGGAAAACAAAATAACAGCCCTTTATTAAAAGGTATGTTTGTATTAACAAGAACACAAAAAAAACCCCAAGTAAACAACCAAGCAATACTACTATACCCACCAATAATCCCCTTCAAGAACAAAACCGATAGCCCGGCAAAAGGAAAATTTAAATAGTTCAATTTTTAGCACCCTTTGGTGTAGTTCCAACCACAGTCAGCAGGGGGCGCCGTCGGGTCACTGGAGATGTAAAACCTGTAATGTCCTGTACCATTCACCAGGTGGCGCTGTTGGGTTGTTGGAAGTGCAGAACCTGTAGTGTCCTATGGTAGTCACCAGGTGGCGCTGTTGGATCACTACAGGAGCAGAGCTTGTAATATCCAGTGCCTGTCACCAGGCAGCGCTGTGGGATCCCTGGTCACTGCCACGTGGGATGGGGAAAACAAAAAAAAACAACAACAACACCCCCCAGGGTATATCGGAGAAAAAACAACAAAAAAACCTGATTCCTCTTCCCCTCCCGAGGAAAAGGAGGAAGGGGGGGGGCCGAAGGGGAAGGGGGGAGCGGAAAAAAAAACAACACCGACAACACAGAAAGTTCTCTCAATGGAAGAAAAACTCACGAACTCCGGGGGGGCCCCGACGAGCAGGAATAGCGGGGAAAGAACCGCAGCAGCCAAAAAAAAAAACTTCCCTCCGACAGGAAAAACAACAACAAAAAAAAAAACCCAAAAGAACCAGTGTCTGCCGCTCACAGCAGCCTCTCCTCCTCCCCGCGAGACAGCCGACTCCCCCCCCACCTCCTTCCAGCCCCACACACCAGCCCCAACTCTTCCCCCTTCGTTGCTAGGCAACTAATGTTCGACCATTAGCGCTGTGGCTAGTTCTTTTGTTTTCACCTGAATGGGTGTGCTGAGCACACACACACACACAGGGGGAGGGGAAGGGAAGAAAAATTCCTTGCTAAAGTCAGAACTATGACAGGGTCACAAGGAGTCCCCAAAGCCTTGAAAAGCTTTTGTGACAATGCCGTTCTTGGGGGTGAAAATAAATTGCTCTTAACTTCACGAACTGATGAATTAAATCACTCAAGTACTTTGTACTAAAGAACTAAAATAAAAATTATGACTTATGTTCTGCTGAATTACTGTTTTAGTAATTCCTGAATTGCATGCTTTGGTGTCACATACCTGTATTTATTAACTCAAACACAAGAAAACAAGAAATTGAGGTGTTTTTTACACCAAGCAGAATAAATCCAGAGTCCCTTCCTCGATGTCAAGTAATTCTGGACTCTTTATTATTGCCCTGCAACTCATGAAGGCATTTTCGCTAGACATTCAAGGAAAAAAATATTTGCAAAATGTCAGAAAAATGGTAGTATCATGGATGAAAGTTTATGTGGGGCACAGCGTTCTCAAATTCGCAGGTCTTACTTGCACAGGCATCAAAACACCACCATGCCTTTGCTGTCTACTTCCTATGCCAACTTGACTGTCACCTCCTTCTCTTGTCTCTCAGCTTCTTTATCCCAAGGAAATCCAAAGTGTCAGGAGTTTTTACTAAAAAGGTAGGTATTGGTTTCACCATGTCCACCAGCTCTATAACCCTAACTGAGTCACAAAACCTCTCTTTAGCTGCATTCTTGCACACACAGAGCCATTCTGCACAAGGCGCGAGTCAAAGCAAGCGCAGTAATTTTTAGTCTTTTACCTCACTTCTTTGTTTTGATACAGTGCCTTTAAAAATTCCCAAATAGGAAAAGCGATCCTAGTTTAATACTTTTCAGTAGAAAATTAATGTTAGGATAATGATAGCAGCGGGCTTCAGAAGCTCACTGCCTTGAGAATCTTGAAAATGTGATGATGTTTACAGCATTCCTCTTAGCTTTAGTTTGGATGGATAGAAGCTATCTGATTCCTCCTCAGAAGCTAATGAGTGCTTGTAACACCGAGCGAAAAAGAAACATGAACTGGAAAAGAGCTGTTCTCTGGTTTCTCATCGTCTCTGTTGCCAAGGAAACAGCTTCCCCTCAGTGGATGGCATGGGGTCGGACCAGCTGCTTCCTCCCAGGGCTAGCTCCCTGACATCACAAGACTCCACTGAACAGATTAGAAATAAAACAGAATAAATGCACTTCTCTCTAAAAAAGACCAGTTGAAACAAAACTCAGCAGAATTATGGATTTTCTAATTACGTCTTTTGAGAACAGCACCACAAGAACTGTCTCTCAGAGACACCATAAATCCAAGATACTGACAAAACATGGTCATTAAAGATCCCACGCCATCTTTTCATAAGATTATACACATTGTTAGTCTCACTGTCTTGGCTGTGCTCCAAGTTGAATAATTGCATTCTGGATAACATACCTAAATTCCCCTGCCACTTCAACGTGACAAGAAAGTTTTTATCATATCCTTTTGTAAAGTGCCAGGGGTCATTTCTGGTGCCATTATAATGGCTTTATGCCACCAAAATGCCCAGAAAAAATGACACACTCATTCCTGAGATGACACAAACAAACAAACTCATAATTCCATGCTTAATAATTATATAGTCTGATATGTAAAAGTCTATTATATATGTTCTGTTTAAACACACCAGGGTTTTTAAAGAGACGATAATAAAGCTAGACATGATTAATGAAAGACTAAAAAATTATGGAGGAGCTGTAGGGAACATGTGCTCACTACAGTTTTTGACACACCCCAAGGACTTAGATTTAGATTCTGACATTTCTTCAGGTCTCTACATCACTCATTATTACTTGGAATATGAGTTCAGATTCTATTTCACAACCATGTTCTGGGAACATATGTCGAACATTTTTATTAAAAGGCAACTAATGTTATATTTTGCCTTGGTCATCAGTCATGGCCAGTGATAAAAGGAAAGTAAATTCCCTTCCTGATCCTATGCCTAGGGATTTAGAGACACAATGGCATTGTCAGAACGATTCAGTTCCTGGTGCTTGTCTGATGGTTCTAAATCACCGTGAAACCTTACAGTTCACAACAAAGCATTGTGAAACTTACAGTGGAAGGAACAGATTAAAAAGGATGGACAAGGGAAGGGCTACAGATGTTATTTATCTGGACTTCTGTAAGGCCTTTGACATGATTCCCCATAGCATTCTTGTCTCTAAATTGGAGAGATGTGGATATGATGGGTGGACTGTTCAGTGGATAAGGAATTGGTTGGACAGTAGCATCCAGAGGATGGTGGTCAATGGCTAAGTGTCCCAAAGGACACCGGAGACAAGTTGTGTCCCTCAGAGGTCCATATTATGACCATTGCCAGTTTAATATTTTCATCAATGACATAGACAGAGGGACCAAGTGTACTCTCAGCAAATTTGCCGATGACACCATGCTGAGAGGTGTTGTTGACACATCTGAAGGGTGGGATGCCATCCAGAGGGACCTGGACAAGCTCAAGAAGTGGGGCCATGGGAATCTCATGAGATTCAACAAGGCCAAGTGCAAGGTGATGCACTTGTATTGGGGCAACATCCAGTATCAATACGGGCTGGGGGATGAACAGATCAAAAACAGCCCTAATAAGATGCCCTTGGACAGACTTGTGGACCAAAAGCTGGACATGATCTGTAAGTGTGCACTTGCAACCCAGAAAGCCACTCATATCCTGGGCTGCATCAAAAGTATCATGGGCAGCTGGTTGAGGGAGGTGATTCTGTCCCTCTACTCTGTTCTCATGAGTGCTGCACCCAGCTCTGGAGTCCCCATAACAGAAAGGACATCGACTTGATGGAGTAAGTGCACAGTAGGGCCACCAAGTTGATTGAAAGGATGAAAAAGCTCTTCTGGGAAGAAAGCCTGAGCTGGGGTTGTTCAGCCTGAAGAAGAGAAGGCTTCAGGGTGACCTCATTGTGGCATTCCAAAACCTAAAGGAGGCCTACAAAAGAGATAGAGAGGGACTCAGAATATTCTGTGATTCTGTAAATCTTTAAGGTCCCTTCCAACCCAAAGCATTCTGACTTATTTACAATATTTGCGTTTACATATTTGCTTTGATCTAGTGTTTAAATCACTGGAAATATAAGAACTGTTATCTCATAAATTGTCTAATACAAGTATGGGAAGTTTCTTCATTAGCTTTCTTCCCCAATAGACCCCCTACCCTTCTCTCATTCATCCTGGGAAAAAAAATGATGGTGAAATAGTCTAGACTTACATAATTACCAACAGGATCACAATCTGCCCCTGGTTTTCTCTTTCTCTATTGTGACATATTCTGTTCCTTAACTAGGCACATGATGAGATGTAATTTGAATTTACAGCATGGAAAAGAATCCCCGAGCACATTAGGAACTCATCTGCCAACTGCACACAACGGTTGTTTCTCTCATTTCAGAAACACAACCACTTCTGCTGGGAAGCACACTGACTTTTAATGGCATTGCAACTGTTTAAGACAGAGAAGAAGACAGACACCTTATCCAGTGATAATATCCAAGAGATTTTCAAGCTGATCCACTTTCCCTCAGTGCTTCTCTTGGTGCACTTTCTGATGGTCTGTGGAAAGCTGCCTCAGTGTATTGTGCAGGACTCTTCTCCAACTGTTTTAACCCATATATGGAAAAGCTGCATCCAGCCAAAGGGGAAAAAGAGAAAAATAATTTTTTGGGAGATGAGAAAGTAAGATGCAAATATATGAAGAAATATTAGAGAATGGCACAAGCTGTGGGATTATTTATTTCTGCACACTTTCTAGAACAAGTTCAGGAAATCCTATAGCATTTGTCCCCATTTCAACAATTAAATGCAGGAAATATTTCCGAAGTCCCTGAGAAACCAATTAAAAGGTGTTCTTGAACTGAGGCTTGAGTCACAATTAAGTTTCATAAGACTTTCTCATACAGTTGACTGAGTTATTGAAAAAAAAAGTCACCAGAAATGACGTTTTATTCCCATTTTGGCAGCTGTGAATCACTCTGGCATATGAATGGGCCCCATGATCAGTGACCACAGCAGATGTAGAATTTGCAGGAATTTTCTATAGCCAGAAGAGGCCTTTTGCATATGCCTCACATCATTTCCCTTGCTTTGGTGGCATGCTTGGCTGCATGAAAGACAAGGTTTTGGAAGCATACTTGCTGGCTATGTCTCACAGAGATGTAAGATATCTAATTGCACAGCATCTGATCTGTTTAGAATACAGCAAGTAGTAGAAGGAATGAAAAAAAAAAAGTAAAAAAAAAAAAGAGCTATACGTCACCCTTCCCCCAAGGAAGCAAATATTTGAATACGTGAGGATTAGCAATAAGCTGAGGAAGGAGCAATGCAGAGAAACTACACACAGAAGAATCAGTTAAAAGAACAAATCCTTCTTTTGAAAACACAAAACCTACCACAGTTGGCAGAAGAAGGCTATGAAGGACGACACACAGGACAACCTCTTACTGGCAAGCAGCAAAAAGACGTTGTTTCCCCATCAGTGAGGACCTTCACGTCACAGAGGGAACATCACCAAGGAAAGCAGAGCCAACAATTTTCCATTTTACTGAGCTATGGCATCGCATGGAAACACTGAACCAACGATAATCCCAGCTACTTGTAGGCCTGTGACTTAGCAATTGATGATTTTTAAGGCATGCCACTATTCACTAAGAAGAAACAAAGTCTCTCTAAGCTCATCGAAAACCAGATCAGCTTATGATCCCTGACAGCTCCTCCAGTTATGTCTCAGTCTGTATTCATGCAAGGAAACACAAAAGGACGAATATGAACTTATCCTCAAACCTGAAACCCTTTCCCAATTCCAGCCCCCACTGCTGCTCTCAAACCTGGTTTTATCACTGCACCAGAGCTGTGACAATAGCAGCAGAGAGATGACCAAGGCTGTAGGGTTCAGTCTTTTGTTTGCTGCTGCCTCTGCCCTTGCTGTTATGCAGGCATGGCTGCAGGAGTGGGTCTCAATCCATCAATTTATATTATACCATCTCTTCATAATAACAAATTGTAGGCAAAAATCAGATTTTACTAATTCTAAGTCAAAGGACTTAGAAGAAAATGTGAAAATAAGAAAAATCTATCTCTCTACCCATATCTGAATCCTTTCCCTAGGGTGACTAATGTGTGCAATAATAGAAGAAAAGGGTTATTTGGTAAGCATCATCAAGTCCAACTCCTAGCCCCCACAGGACCACTCTGACACAACTTCAGGCCATTCCCTCAGGTCCTGTTACTGGTCACCATAGAGAAGAGGTCAGTGCCTGCTCTTCCCCTCAGGAAGAAGTTGCATCTGCAACGAGATCTCCCCTCAGACTCCTCCAGCCTGAACAGAACAAGTGACCTCAGCGGTTCCTCACACAGATTTCCCTCAAGGCCCTTCACTATCTTCATTGCCCTCCTTTGGACACTTTCTAACAGTTTAATATCTTATATTGCAGTGCCTGAAACTGCACACAATATTCAAGGTGGGACTGCACCAGTGCAGTGCAGAGCAGGACAGTCTCCTCCCTCAACTGGCTGTTGATGCTTTGCTTGATGCCCCCCAGGACATGGTTGGCCCTCCTGGCTGCCAGGGCACTGCTGACTCAGATTCAACTTGCTGTCAACCAGGACCCCCAGGTCCCTTTCCAAGGCACTGCTTTCCATCCTCTCATTCTCCAGTCTGTATGTATATCTGAAGTTGCCCCATCCCAGGTGCAGAATCCAGTACTTTCCCTTGTTGAACTTCCTATGGTTGGTGATTGCCCAGTCCTCTAATTTGCCCAGGTCTCTCTGCAGGGCCTCCCTGCCTTCCAGAGAGTCAACAGCTCCTCCCAGTTTTGTGTCATCTGCAAACTTGCTTAGTGTCCCTTCCAGTCTTGAGCCCAAGTATTTTATGAAGATGTTGAAGAGCACAGGTCCTCAGATAGAGCCCTGTGGAACCCCACTACTGGAAGGTCACCAGTCTGATATTCCCCCATTCACTATTACTCTCTGTGCTTGATCCATGAGCCAATTGCTCACCCACCACATGATGTGTTTATCCAGCTGTGTGCTGGACATTTTGTCCAGAAGGTTTCTGTGAGAGACAAGATCAAAAGCTTTACTGAAATCCAAGATTGCATCAGCTGGCTTCCCTTGATCAGCTAGGTGGGTTACCTTGTCATAAAGGGAAATCAGGTTTGATAAGCAGGACTTTCCTCTCGTGAAGCTGTGCTGGCTGTGACCAATGACTGTATTGTCTTTCAGGTGTTTCCATTATTTCCCAGCTTGATCTCAACCCTGGACTGTGTCATCCACTTTAAAAGAAATGAAGTTTGCAATAGTAATTTTTGTCAAGGTTTTAACAATCCATAAAGAACATTTTAGCAGTTTCAAAAATACAGCCAGTTCCTGTTTGCCAGGCACTTTGTGTAATTTACAAAATTTTAATTCTTACAATTCAGAAGTAAAGTGTGCTACTCATTTCACACCTTCTAGGTGGGGAAAGACAAATAATAAATAAAAAAGAAATGGCAATTTGTCAATTATTAAAAGAAAAAAATCTGCTTTTTGTTTGAATGACTATTTTACAATTCACTTTCCTACAGCTAAGCACACTGCAATAGATATTAGTTTATTTTCACTCATGCTATAAAGATATTTATGACCTTGTTGGTATTACAGTTAAAACCTTCACTAAATGTGTGGCCATGAAAGTAACACCATTAAATAAACATTATAGCTATAAACATCAATGAAAAACAACTTTTGTGAAAGACTAATGATAGAAAATATCTTCATCTATACTTTTATTTTTACTTCAGAAGTCAAATAATGAATATACCTATATTAATTTCTGTCCAAAGCCTAAAGTATCAAGGAATATAGGCAGGGCTCTATTATGACTTGTAGATGAATCCTCATTGAATGAAGCTGCTTAAGGAAAAGGTAACCTTCTAACCTTCACTCTCTGAACTCCACTTTCCTACTAGACACACACAAATTACCTTTGGTCCAAATATAAAAAATTATCTTGGGATCAAATCCATACTGAATCTCTGCTGAGATTCAAAATATTTCATTTTCATTTTATTATCACTTTTCCCATGACTCTTCTCATTTTAGATTTGCCCCCAAAGGAATATGTTGCTATAAATTACTTAAAATACATTCCATGCTAGAGAAAATTAAGAAGTTCCAGGAGAAGTTCTGCTGTGAGATTTTCACATGAATTTTCTGTAGCCTGGGGGTTTGAATAAGAGCTTTAAAATATGCAGTTAAACGGATGGAGCTTCCAACTCTACATTGCAGAACCGAAAGGAGGGTCACTGATTCATGACACCCACTTGCTATTCAGCAGTATCCTTTGGATCAGGTTTGGCAATTCCTCAGCACCAGAAAGACTCTAGAGTCTAACTACCAATTTCCAGCAGCAATCAATGTCAAGTAAAGGTTGTGAATCCAATAACTGCAGTTGGATATTAATGCCAGTTGGTTGTCATTTGCCAACAGTCAGATTACCGGGAGATTCATAGAATCATAAAATCATGTGGGTTGGAAAAGACCTTGAAGCTGAAGTCCAACCATTAATCTAGCACTGCCAATTCCACTGCTAATCATGTCCCCAGCAGAATGACAGAACTGTGTATATTGAAAAAAGTTTTTTCAGGTGTTTGAGTCTCTCACACTAGTACAAGACACCAGAGCATATGCTCCTCATCATGGTATAACACCACATCCTGATACCATCTCATCAGATTTGCACCTTAGTATATCCCTCAGTTGTTCATTGTATCTAACACTAGCCTAATTCTAGAACTACAGAGAACTATAAACACACACCCCCAGAACAACCCATAATACAAAAATGTCAACCAGCTCTACAGGACAATGCAAAAAAGCAGGATTTAACCAATGAGAGACATTTTTCAAAGTGAAATTCAAGATTCAAAGATCTGATATAAGTTGACCCATTCCACAATCAAAACAGGAAAGAGAGGAGAGATGAAGAAATGAAAAAAAAAAAAAAAAAAAAAAGGAATGTGCCTCTGCTACAAATAAAAAGTTTCCTCTCAAACTTCAGCAGGCCTAAGCAGAATCACCACAGCTGAGGATATAGTACATGCATGAGTGAAGAAAGGAAACCCTACTACTTAAGACACATAAAGTGTTTTTATGCACCTAAAAAGGACGGACACCCATCTCTCACACAGTAAAAGAATGGCATTAACATCCTGCAAATTGTGAGTCATCTTCATGCACCACAGCTCTAATGAGTAATTTTCTTGCTGTGTTTAAGCCACCTTTCAGGAGTGGAAGGCAAGAAGGTACTAGCACAGATAATGCAACAATCAAAGGCAGAGCACCATATTTTGTTCCACTTTTCTGAGGTAGAATCAAAAGCATTAAGAATGAAAAGAAACAGCACACACTGCAAGGGACTAGGTGGTGTGGAGACAGATGTGCTGGCCACCATTACTTAGCAAAACAAAAAGAATATGTACATCTGAGTGCATGCTTTTTACTAAGAGACCATTGCACTCAGTTTCTATTGCAGATGTAGTTTTATTTATTTGCTTTCTCTTACTTCATACAAAAAAATCAGTTGAATGAAAGGTGACTAAAACTAGACAGTCAAGTGAGCCAACCTGAAACAAGAGGAGAGTTCTGGTATTCAGTGTACACAATTCCTAACTCTATTTGTGAGATGCATCTCACAGAGCAAGTACAACGCCTAACATCAATGCATTGTAAGACCCCAGCCATGGAGTGAAAAGCTCAACCAGGAGTTTTACTTTTAAAAATAGACAAGGCTCCAAAATTTGCCCCTCAAACTTCTGCAGCCTGCAGTTCTTTAACAGGTTGAGATAGTGTAAAGACAGAATGCTGCACATATTTTTTCAGGAGATACTTTTACTGATGAAATACAGGAGAAAATAAGGATCTTGGCAAAAGTTCAGAAGGGTAACATACAACCAAAACAAAGCATTCTAACAAAGCACCAACTCAGCACATGCTAACCCACACAACTGAGCAAAAAGCAACCCACTCAGTTTTAAGTTACATAAAATATTAAGAAAAGAGTAAGGAAAGAAAGAGATTAAGAAAAAGGACTAAAGAAAGAGATTAAGAAAAAAATAAGAAAAAAATAGCTACTGCCAGAGAGTCCTATGGAAGTCCAGCTTCACATGGTGGAGAGAGAAGAGGGAGGCCTCTGTTGCTGGATTTATGTGTTCTGGCCCCTGTGGCCACCCCTCCCAGGTGGGAATTCCAGCTCACTGACCACTCTGTGGCTCCATGCCAGAGTGAGGGGTGGTGTAGCCAAGCAGAGGCTAGGTCAGGGGTTCCAGGGGACATGGTGTAGTCAGGCTCCCAGGCTGCCCTTTTGACTGACAGCTGCTTCTGTCATATGGGCTGCAGGGTTGCCATGCAGGAGATGGCCTAGCCCTTCCCCACACATACTTGTGTTGGTTCTGACCCAATAATTAAATAATCCTCTGTGAGATTTGAATCCAGGGTCTCACATGTGTCTACGTTGCAGACTGCAATACATTGTCAAACTAGAGATAGCTTTAAACTTGTTTTCTAGATGCTAGAAACAGCAGTGTCATGATGTTAGAGAGATATGAAAGAGTTATTTTACCATAGTTCTCTAAACAGACAGAGCCCAAGAATTGCAGGATAAGATCAAAAGGCTTCCAGCCAGCTCAAATGCCAAGCAAGCATGTCCTTTTTATAAACAGGGAATTTATTAACATGCTCAAGACATGCAGCTGACAAATATATTATTATTTCCTTTACAGTAGCATTTAGAGAGGCCTTTGGCTGATATAAGGACTCCCAGCTGTGCTAAACACTATGTAGACATATAGTAA
Source organism: Pyrocephalus nanus (assembly GCA_038380795.1). Taxonomy (NCBI): domain Eukaryota; kingdom Metazoa; phylum Chordata; class Aves; order Passeriformes; family Tyrannidae; genus Pyrocephalus; species Pyrocephalus nanus. Next base: position 102,432,732 of record CM076260.1, read on the forward strand.
AAGACAGGCTCCATTCAGAGGAGCTTACAATGTACAATGCACTGTGCAACTGTTTACTCAGTTCTGCTTGTCAGCCACGCTTCACTCAAAAGCCTGAATTTGGCATCTGCATCTTTGAGCAATGACTTAAGGATTTAATGTAAAAACATGGGCTTGCCAATCTTATGCTTTATCATACCCGCCAGACCCCTAATAACTGATTTTGATGGTGCATTAGTTAAACACAAGGAAAGTCAAAAATCTTTGTATTTCTTTAAGACACTATTAAATACTGTAACGACAACTCAGGTGCTAGTTAGCCTATTCTGCTTTACAGAGCTATATGTCAGTCTTCTATAATAAACCATGTGATGACATAAACATCTAAAACATTTCCCTTGGTGCTCAGTATTTTATTACACAGATGCCAATTATATTTGAGCAGCAGACTGCAGAAGCCTGAACAGTCATCTATTATATGAACGGTTCCATTGATTCCTATACTACAGAGGGTTATGCTTTCATATATCATACTGAACAGGATTTATTTCCACAGACACTGGGAGTAAACTGTTGGTGAAAGTGCTTTCACAGGTTATAGGCACCACCATTGCACTCTACCTCACTCAATGACTTCCCAGGCTTCGAATAACAGACCTTTCCCTCACCCCAACCCCCATTGCCTTTTTCTTTTAAAACAAACTTTGCTGTGAGAAAAAAGTAACCAATTTTACAGAAATAAAGTAATAGTCATTGTGCTCAACACAGAGACTGAGCTAAAGAAAGGAGCTTGAAAATAACCTAGGATGAACAGCAGGTTGTCGTCTAAAAATACCTGTGTCATGGAGCACTCAGTAAAGCAAAGCATCCAGCTTCTGCAGATATACACAATGCGAGACCTTGCGATACAAATAATACTGAAATCAGAATAATTGTCTCGATATTATAGTGCTCTGCCTTCAAGCAGAAAATATTTAGAACTGTCTTCTTTATTAACAAGAGATGTGGCGTTTCTAAGTCACAGCTAAGTGCAACATGGTCAAGGTAACACTCTGAAACCACGAAAATATTCAGTCACATACAAGACATCTGTTCTTGCAACACCAACATTTATCACTCACAAATTTCACATGCCTGCATTTAACAACTCAGCAGCTGTTGACTACTTCCTTGGAAGAAGTATGAATCTGTGCCAGAGCATCGTGCCACAGGCAGGAACTATGCCCCATGAGGCAGGAGTGGTGGGGACAGAGCACACTCAATCACAGCATTGTCAGCATTAAAACCATTGCAGAAACCTCCAAGAGGTTATAGACAGAGGCCCATCATTTTTCCTGGACTGACTGTGCCAAGCCAAATCTCTTTCTGGTCTCACTTCAAATTGGATGATCGAAGTATCTCCCTCTTCCTCCTTTGAGCTGAGTCTCAATCTGTCACTGTCACCTGGGTATCTTTCTAATATATATCAACAGTGCTAAAATGGGTTCATGGGTCATTCTTTTTAGGTCTTCACCTTAGTACCTAGTGCAATCAATTCCTGTCTAAAATGTGTGGCAATTTTGGCTCTACCTTCAGTAAACCAAGGATTTCCTGTCAAAGGGATTAGAAGGTTAGACCGACCTATATTGTCCCTCCAAATGAGCTTCTAAGGAGAAACAAGAGCATAAAAACTACTGGCAGGGGTGGGGTCAGGGATTTGAAGATCTTGAATGAGCCCTCTTCCTCCACATTCGTGGAGATAGATTGCTCAGTTCAGACTGAATTAAGACTGGGCTAAATGAAAGTCAGAGAAAGGTGCAGGATGGTACATGGCAACTTCATTTTATATCTGGGAGACTAAAACTTCACTCACTATTTGTAGCCTGCAAGCCTCATAAGTGGCATACAATTACAAAAATATTAATCATTGTCTTATTTTTGCCTGACTGACCTATCTTACTTCACTAGAATGAAAGAATTTGTTTTAAAATGTCATTTTAAAATGGAAACAATTTTAATCCATAGGTTGTTTTGAATGAACTAAGGCTCTGGGGGTGAAGTATACTACAAGATAACAAATATTACATAGCCTTCTCCAGTGTATCCTGCACAACCTTGCATTCTCTCACTATTGTTTATCCATGATACAAAGCTCTCAGCACTATCACTCATGCAATAACCACCTTCCTGGTGCTTTTCTTTGCATCTTGGTTTTACTCCACAAAAAGTTCCCAAATAATCTCATGTCCACCCAGCTTCCTCTATTTCTCAGACTATACTTCTTTACCTTGTCTCTCCAACATCAGTGTCTGCTTTTACCCTTCCTCACAGAGGCAATCTCAAGCACTAACAGGTGTTTCCCTGCTGTTTCTTCACATTTTATCACTTCATCTCCTATAGCTGTTCTGCCACAAATTATTTTCTGCCTGCCTTTTCCATCATTGCTTTATTCTGTCTCAGTCCATTGTACAATTAACTCTATCGGCACTCTTTTTTTTGCTTCTAGAAATACCTTTGAACTTGGTTGATGTCTGCAAGCCCAGCATCCACAGCAGGAAAAAAATGTTTTCCCACTACAAAGAGGCTGCTGTTGCTCAGCACTGCTTTGTAAGGGCTTGTCTAGTCCATGCAAATGATGTAAACCATGTATAGCCACTGTGCCTTTTCAGTCTCTTGCAAGTTATATGTGGAAGGCAAAAATTCATGAAAACGTTTCATTAGAAATCATGAAAACTCAGATATGTTGATCATAAAGGCACCTTTAGAGGCTCCACTGATCCAAGGTGCTGTCATATTCTCCCCTGCTTCAAGTTTTGTGGCAGTCATTATTGGTTTTACTGGAAGTCCCTGTACAGTAGTATGCAAATACTTTATAAAACCATAAAAGCAGGGGAAATGGCAGATATACTTTATTCAGGTTGTTTCGTACCCCTGGTCAAGCCCAGGTTCAGTTCCCCATCCTCCAAACACACAGAGATGGGCCCTATTGAAAGACCTATGATGGGCAGCACACTCAGAGGCCAGCAGTTCCAGAGCATGTCAACAGAGCTGCAAAAGAGCTGGAAACCAGGAATGCTGACTGAAGCATGGCTCAACAATCAAAGTGGTTGAATTTGATGAATCTCATCACGTCTCCACCACACAGGGAAGAATGAAGTGTGGGACTGCAAGAGTTAAAAGGAGATTAACCATTTATATGAGAGGTAAATGGTTCCCTAAGGAATCAGATCCTATGCATCTTCCATAGTGTTTCTACCAAGATCAAGCAAATCCCTTAAATCAATCTTTTGCTAAGAAGTCACTGAGATCTGCAAAGGACCTAAATATCTTTACCTGCAGTGGAGATTAGGCATGTAAAGAACTTGAGGAAACCATATGTAACTGTAGGTGCATTTCCTAAGTAGTCACCTGAAAATCACTGTCTTTAATTGGCAGAAATTCTGAGTTCCCACAGACCCAACAGACAACAACAAAAACATTATTTCAGTTTTATAAATAGATGATGTTGCATATTGGTTGGATAAATGACCAGCAATTGGTGGGCCCTTCTGGCCTTCAACCTCTTGTCTGAATTCCCAACCTGTAAAACACGAATTTTGCCATTATTTTATCCCCCCATGTCATAGTTTGATTTTAGCAAGGAATTTTTCTTTCCCTTCCCCCTGCCATGTGTGCTCTGTGTTTGGGCCATCAGGTGAACAAAAGAATCAGCCTGGTCCTCTGTTAGCCGAGAGATTAGTCTCCTTGACAACGAAGGGGGAGGAGTTGGGGGGGGGGGGGCAGTGTGTGTGGCTGGAAGGAGCTGGGGAGGGGAGGCTGGTGTGCCGGTGGGCTCAGGACCTGCTGCAAGCTGCAGATGCTGACTGGTTTTGTTTTTTTCTTCCTGTCCGAGGGGAGTTTGCTGCTGCTCTCTTCTCAGCTGTTGCTGGCTGCAGGCCCTGCTTAAAGCGAACCAGCTGAAGTTCATGAGTTTTCTTCCACTGGGGAACTTTCTGATTTATTGCTGGTTTTTTTTTTCTTCCCTCTTCCCCCCCCCGCTTTTTTTTCTTTTTTTTCCCAGTGTGGGAAGGGGAATCGATTTTTTTTGTTTTTTATTCCGATATACCCTGGGGGGTGTTGCTTTTTCCCCTTCTCCCAACCCATCTGGCGGCAACCAAGGATCTCACAGCATCGCCTGGTGACGGGCACTGGACATTACAAGTTCTGCTCCTCCAGTGATCCAAAAGTGCCACCTGGTGAATGGTACAGGACACTACAAGTCTTGCATCTCCAGTGACCCGACGGCGTTCCCTGCTGACTGTGGTTGGAACTGCACCAAAGGGTGCAAAAAATTGAACTATTTAAGTTTCCTTTTGCCGGTTTATTGGTTTTGTTCTTGAAGGGGATTATTGGTGGGTATAGGAGTATTGCTTGGTTGTTTTACTTGTTGTTTTTTCCCGTGTTCCTGTTAATACACACATACCTTTTAATAAAGGGCTGTTATTTTCCCTTTTTCATAATTTGTTTTCCTTCAATCGGAGCCTCTTAATTTCGGATTTATAATTGCTTAGAAAGAGAAGTTTGGGTCTTTTTCTCCTAATCCATCCTTAGCAAAAGACCCTTGTCTCATTTAAACTGGGACACCCCAGTTAATTTGAAGATAAAATTTGCACCTATAAGGCATTCAGACACTGCACTGAGGAGCATCATAGACAAATCTACACATAGGATAGAGGAGCTTCATAGACAAAACAGCCCAATAGTTTTTCCATCATCGTACATATGCTCATTAATAAGCAATCAGCTTTTCTACCTAAACAGAAAGAGGTCCTACAAGAGGTGTAATTAAAGGCTGAATCATAATGCATACACAAAAGAAGACCACATTACAGCAGCCAAGGAAGTTTCTTATTCACAGAAAATTGAGATATTTGGATAAAATTGTGTGAAGGGGGAAAAAATCACTTTTGGGAAAACCAGAACTTCTAAACTGCAGCTTTTGACTTGCTCTAACTTGGGCCACCTTGTTTCTACCTTGTAAATCTAGATGCCCATAGGGAAGCTGCTGATACCTTAACTTGTTCTGAAGATATAGTGAAACATGTAGAAAACACTGTAACTTTCCTTTCTTGCCCTGTTATAGGTTGTGGTAACTAGTTGTTTTCAATCAGAAATTCTTTCAAAGGTAAAATATAGTGTTGCTGTAAGATATAAAAAAGACTTTCTATAAACTATCATTTCTGTAAAAATTTGCAAAAGTATTTTTATTCTGTGAGGGATGGGGAGAAGCTATTGTGTAGCAAAATGTAAGTAGCATGGCTCACAGCTTATGAGTGAAGAAACCTTTTAAAATTGCATCAGATTGCATCAGATTTTGACAGGGTGAAGATACTAATTTATGTTTCACAAATCTAGTAATATGGCAAAAGGAAAGGGGAAAACAGAAATGAGCAACTCATCATGTCACAGAATAGTCTTCTGGTGGGTGACGTTCATGCAACTAAGAATATAATTCATAGGGGCTACTGGACTAGATTTTCTAAAACACTCACCTACAAAATGTACCTTGAATAAATCCAGATGCTTTTTGCAATCTAAACTTTAGTAAAATATTGGATATAGAGAACTAAGAGTTTGGGTGGTTTTTTTCCAGACCTGGCTTACAAACCAGTACAAGTGAACACATGGATGTAGAAAGTCAATAATTCAACTCTTCATGACTGAAAATGCATGATCAGTGTTCATTAGATGTTAAAAAAACCCATGACCTCTCTCTCACTGCTTTTGAGTCAAATATGCAGGCAGAAAAAGGTAAGAGATGAACATCTGTAATTAGGATCTGCCTTTGAATAAAATGAATCCCAGATGCATGGAAATAGCACTGTGTGAACCAGGCACTTTCAGCAATGCAGATACCTGGTCCTGGGCATTACACAAAGTACCTGGGTAGGATGTGTCACAGTAATTATGCAGCAATCCCACATGCACTCAGCAGAGTATACTAATTTTGCTGACAACACTATTAAAGTTATTGTTCATTAACATAAAAAGACATTAGTGATGATCTCAATTACTTGAGAGGAGGAATACAACAAGGCAGGACTCCCCAGTTCCTGCTATCAAGAATGACTACATTGGACGTGAGTAAACAGGACCTGGAGTTGATGGGACTAATGTATTTTACTCACTGCAAAGGGATTGCTCTAAAACAAAAATGAAGGTTTTTCTTAATTAGCTTACTGTACCAAAACTTGCCTCCTTCCATTTAGCAGTACCCTACCTGCAAAATAATGTTTCTCCAGATCCCAGATATGCAATACCAAGTATTATGTGTTCACTGACACAATGTTAGCTTGACCCTTTTAATGTTTGGCATCGTCATGGGAATAAGCAAATGCATTTACAAGGCATGCATGCCCTCAAACTAGCAGAAAATAAATAAACTTAGCTGAACTGCATATACTCATAAAGCCAAACAAACATAATTCAATGTAAATAGGAATTTTACTTACATTTTTTTTTTTTTTTTTTGCCTAACAGGTACATTCTGCAATAGTTCTGTTTAACCCTTCCAGATATTCTGCTAGTTGGATGGAGATCATGCAGTTTTAAACACATTTTCACACTCAACAAGGGCTTACATTTGTCTTTAAGAGCCAGCCATCCAGACTTGAATGGTACCTAAATACAGTTCTCAAGACTGGGGCCTTTAGAAGAGAAAAGATTGAGACCTGCTCTTATTTCAGGATTTTAAGGAATGATTTCCACCTCTCCCTCCTAGTTTATAGCTTTTACCTACTTCCATACTGAATATACGAATGAGGGAAATTCTGTCTCAGTTTAATGAGACAGAAGTGTTTTGCTAAGGAGGATGAGTTATGAGGAAGACCAAGCTCCTCCCTCCAAACAATAGTAAATCTGAAATTAAGAGGCTCCAGTTGAGGAAGTATGGAGAAAGAAAAAAACATAACAGCCCTTTATTAAAGGATATATGTGTATTGGCAGAACAACAAAAGAACACAAAAACAACTAAACAATAATTCTGCATCCAAAGTTCCATTAAAAAAAAAACAAACAACAAAACAAAACAAAACAAAGCAAAAACCAGTTCAGTACTTTCCACCTTTTGGTGCAATTCTAACCACGACCGGGGAGGCGCTGTTGGGTCACTGGAGGAGCAGAGCCTGCAGTTGCTCCATGCTGGCCGGCAGGGGGCGCTGTTGGGCTCTGGTGGTCGCGGTGTGGGGGCTTCGGTGTGTGGGAGAAGCCAAAATGGAGATCTCCCCCCACCGACTCACGCTGTCAGCAGCTGGCTCAGGCTGGGACTCCCCCAAAGGTTCCTTTGCAGAAGGGCCAAGCCTCTCTGATGAAGTCTGAGCAAGTCTGGGCTGCGGGCAGAACAGGACGCAGGAGAACGGAGATGAACCGGGACCAGAAGCAGCCAGATGACCCTGCCAAAAACAAAATGAACCATGGAAAAAATACCTCCAGACACACACCCTCCTGAGTCAGGGCAAAAGTGAAGTGACTGCTGTTTCCCAAGGAGAGGAAAAAAGCTCACCTCACCCCCCCACAGCCTTCTGACCGCCATCAGTCTGGAATGCAGGCCTGCTAGTTAGTCCTTTTGCATGTGTCAATCACCCCAGCCAAAAGAACCACCTTCACCCTCCCTCCTTCAACATCCCTCTTTCATAATGATGAAGGAGAAAGAAAAAAACCTCTCACTTGGTTTTTTAGAACAGGTCAACCTATGACATATGCAGATAGAAACTAGATGTTAAATCCAATATGAAGGCACCACATTCATCTGAGGAAGGATGTGTGCAGCAGAATATACTTAAAGAAGAATTATGTAACAACTAACAAATTACATAAGGTACTAATATCTGCCTCTGAAGGCTAATAAACACTGATAATCTGTGAATGATTTCTACTGTCTCAATGCTAACTACACTATGTTTTTGTCTATCACTTGATATGTTCCTTTTTGGAGTGTCAGTTTTCCCATACATGTTGATTTTCCATCCTGATAGCAAGCATTAATGGCTTGTTCTTCCTGCCAGAGCTCACAGTTTTTTATATGAAGACCCTTGCTGTAGGTTAGGATGGAGACCATGGCTACAATGATATTTTGCTTTTTAGTATTCTCTCTTTTGAAATAGGTTCAGCTCATTGCTCTGTGGTTCTGCTTATTGGGGTTAATATGGCACTTAGAGCATCTAACCGGACAGGTGTTATGCATTCATATTTTTAGGATTGCATACTGTGGTTTCACTTTTATATATATCTACATAAATTACCTACGTCACACAGAACTGACTTGAAGAGCAACTGTTCTTCCCACAAGAGCAGTTGTATGGGAAGAATAAACATTATTCATCAGCTATTTTCCTCCTACTGAAGAGATGAAGTTAGTGAAAGCAGAAACAATCACAGGCATCTTCCCAGTAAAACATCAAGAGTAAGGAGTCAAGAACAGTTCACAGGAACCCACAGTTCAAAATTTATATGTATAAAAAGGTCTAAACTGTAAAAAAAACACTTTTTTTTTTTTTTTTTAGCAGAAGAGAAAATGCTCTTCTATGGAGAAGAGCTTCACAGTGTATAATTCCACTTGTGTTTCAAAAATGTAAAGCAACGCAAACAAATTTCTTCACTGTTCAAGCTACTGTTATAGATCCCACAGAAAACAAGTCTTCACAGAATCCGAGATCTAAACCTGGAAAAAGCTTCCATTCTTCATTAGCCAGAGAGACTGAATGTGGCAGTTTGTGCCTCACCTTTCAAACTCATCTACTTATCTGTGTGTTGGCAAAAATAAAAAAGCTCGAAAGCTGTCTCCTGCATCCCATAACCCTCTACATCTAACTGTATTACCATGACAAAAAGAGTACTTATGATTCCTCCCACACAGGAGTACAGGAAGAAAAACTTGTAAATTGACAGTGACATCATCTGCTAGAAAGTGATTCACACTTCATGAAACAGCAGGGAAAATGAAATTTACTCCCAACCACCACAAAGCTCTTTCACTGAATCAGTGTGTGGCAGAAATGATAGTAAGAGACATAGATCCTTTCTCTATATTTGAAAGACAAGGACTGTGTAATGAGCTAGAGTGCATAGAGCAAAATTACCATGTACTGTCACTGAAATATATTTCCCTTGTGGTTTTGCCAAAAAAAGGTATGAAATAGGGATAGAAAATAAAACAGGTGATGCTAGAGGCAGAAAGTGGATTAATACACATCACCAGTGATAATATGTGACTGGCTTACAAAACGGTGGATTGCATGACTGACAGTACCAGAAGACAAGCTGTTTAATATTCTCTCTGAAGTTGCCCTATACTCAGAACATAGCCAAACCTGAATACATTGAAAATTCCACATCCCGTGCTCTGCTGACAACATACTGAAAAAACATAGAAAGTTTTAACATGTGAAGGATAAAGTTTCTCCACATCTTTTTAAACCCTGCTGGGCCCTGACAAGAAGAGAAATTAAATAATTGTCTAGTTTTTCTACAGAATTCCTCAACTGTAACTGCAATTACTATTTATATTATAATGGTACCCATGATGAGCAGACATTTGCAGACAAAAGTGAGGGATCTTGCCTGGCTACAGACTGCAGTTTGAATTAAGTGACTTTCAGGCTGTTATCAGGGTTAGGGTTAGGGTTAGGGTTAGGATTAGGGTTAGGGTTAGGGTTAGGGTCCATGGGCAGAAGTATGCAATCCCCAAATAAATTAGCCATGAGCACCACACAACAAGAGAGAACTATCAAAAGTTGTCATTTATGAAGATTGATCAAGTTGCCTTCCCTCTTGTAAATCTACCTTCAGCGAGAACTACACAGGCTGAAAGGACTGATATTTATCTAGCTCTGCAGAGAAGACAAGTCTGAAGTTCCATTTCTGTGCTCAAGAGAGGGAAACAAAAGATTTACACAGCTGTAAATGAAGTAGTTACAGTTTTCCTCTTAGCTCCCAAAGCTCTGGTCCCACATGACATAAGGACGCCATAAATTGAAGAGAATGTGAGACTAGTTTGGGTCAAGCCTCAGCAATCAGGATCTAAAGGCTTTCATAGAAAGGCAACCATGATTCCAGTAAACTGTTAACCTGGACGTTAGTCAAAAAGTTTCCAGAACTTTGTGAACCAAACTGGGCACTGACTCAAGTAAGCAAGACCTTGAATAAAGTCTTGCCAGAAAACCACTTGTATTTTACTATTTCATGCAATTTTTATGGAAAAATACAGCTGTACTGACAGCTCTTGTTTTGATTCAGTGTCCTTTTTGGAGCACCATATTGACAATCTAGCAATTAGCCACAAGCACGGCAAGAAAATAAATGAAATACACCTTCCTGTTTACATGGAATTTTGGAAAAGACACTTGCACTAAAGAAAGTGGTAAGTCAGCCCACACCTGCTATGAGTTTCTTTCTTACACTTTTTTAGCCAACTACCAATTTTATTAATGTAAGGTTTATATAAATAATTGGTTCAGTGTAACCTCCTACACAATTGTAGTGGTTTTGAATCTAGGCCTTCCTTGGTGACTAGGTTGAAACCAAGGAACCAAGGTCATGTTCCCAGTATTCCATATGATTTTTACGTAAGCAAGAGTATAATTAAGGAGAGAGAGGAAGCTCTCGCTCTCTTTCTTCCGGCGGATCGAGGGTGAAGGTAACTTCGCTGTTGCTCTGCCCGGGCAAGGGAGTGAGGCCTAGCGCATCTGGTTGGCCTTGAGAGGCAGACTGTGTGGTGTGGCTCGTTTTCTTTCAAGGGGAGTATTTGAATTTGTATCCCTCTTTATCCCTTTTATCCCTTTTTCCCTTTTCCCTTTCCCTTCCCTTTTCCCTTTTGGGAAGTATCACAGTGTACATAATTTTCTTTATATATATATATATAAATCTACTACTTAAAATATAATTCGGTTTGAGTTCTTTTGATTTTTTTTTTTTCTCTTTTTCGGTCAACTGGGAGAGAGCGTAAGGGAGGGGGAAGGTTTTGTCCCCGGAGTCCAGGCACTTGGTTGGGAGCCAAGTCCAACCTGGGACAACAATTTTAAGCTAAAAAAAAAAAAATTAAATGAAATTACTATATATAAAATATACATTTATGTAAAAGATGAGAAAGAAATATAGAGCTTAATCTGAGATTCTTATGATTTTAAACCAAGTTCTGCCTCTCTTCATGCTGGAAGTAGAATAAGAGTGTTATGCAAGCCTGGTTCTTCTCCCAGGCTGGTCAGTCTTTGTAGGAAGGGTTCTCTGTTCACACAACACTTTTCAGGGATATAAACTTCACCTGTGGGACATAAACGTCCACCTGTATAGTGCGCACTACCCAGCATCTGATTGGAGTACTGTACCTCTGCGGGTCCTACTATGTTTATACTCAGGCAAGAATGTCTTTATTTCAATCATAGTTGTATTATCAGTAAAAGCTTATATTTGTTTACACAAAAAGCTTTAAAAGTTACAGTAATAGATTCTCTCTGTCATTTATAACATTTTTTCAATAGTACTAAAAAGTCAACCTAATAAATAGTCATGAAACAGTCCCATAACACACATTTTACTCTTATGAAATTGTAGAAATGGAGAGTCCCTGATAAGTAACAGATAAAAGACGAGCAAAGCCAATTACTGTCTCCTCTGAAGAGCAACTTCCCCCTCCACATACCTCTCCTTTCACTCTGAGCATATAGTGGAAGTATTAGCTCTGTGTCACACTGCTACTTGTCTTTAGTGGTCAGCAGAGGAGGGACCACTGTTGGGTCTGTTGCCATTTTTACTGATGCTAACCGAGTGCAGTAAAACACTAAGCCTGGATTTAGCAGTAGTCAGATTTGTTGGGGGTTTCTTTTTCTTTATTTTTCTTTTTTTTTTTTTTTTTACACCTTTTGCACCTCGATGTCAAAACAACAGAAAGCAAAACTTATGCTAGGAGATGTAGCACTACTCAAGTGCATAACAAGACAGTTCAAATGAAGTAATATTTTCCTATAGCTTGGAAAACACAGGAATGGTGTCCTATGCTCGTACAATAATTTGCAATAGGGCTCCTGGGGCAGTGCAATAGAACTGTTTAAGCACAATAGTTAAATAAATTAAAAAAGAAGCAAATAGGAGCACACATTTAAACACACCCTTTTCTACCCTTTAAGCAGGAGATAATACCTTTAATACTGTTTCTTCATATGAAAATCATTCTTGTTGTTCATAGTGCTGGCTGAATGGCTCCATCAGTCTCTTGCCATTCCCCTGCTTTGCATGTAATTCCTGTGATCCCTCTCCAGAGGAGTCAAACACAGTGCACATGGGTTCACAACTCCCTTTCTCTAAACCCTCAATCTGGGTTATATTCATCGCCGTTTTCCAAAGAACTCTAGCACAGATTTCAGACACCTCCTCTGAACTGTTCTCTCTGTGCCCTGCCTCAGCCTAGGGACTGCAGAGGAGTCCCACCAGCAGTGGAGAAGAGGAATAAAGTGGCAGCCTACTCATACGCAGTGGACAGAGATAACTGAGGAATTAGCTAAAATAACTGAAGTTTTCATCTTTTTTCATGATTATATATGATTTACCATTTTTCATTCTTCAGCTTCAGAAAAATCACAGCCTCATTATCACTATGCTCATTACAATAAGCCCTCATTTCCACAATCTCAATATATCACTCTAATATTCACCACTAATGAGTCTTTAAATCTACACTGTAATTTCGAGGTTACCTTTTTTTGGAAATGTCGGGCCCTACAAGGAAATAACAGAGCCGGAGGCAGAACAAATAAAGGGAAAGTTTATCTGGAGATTCAAGAGGTCAGCAAGTCGTCTTTTAAACTAAGGGTTTATTTCAGGATTCTGGCTCAGTTCAAATTGTCACTGACACAGATTTTATGTTATTAAAAAAAACCCAAATAAACAAAAACCCAAAACCAAAACCCAAACAAATAAAAACTAAAACAAAAAAAAAAAAAAAAAAAACAAACCAAACCAAACCAAAACAAAAAAATCAAACAAACTGATCCTTCCAAGGATAGTTTAATAAACAAGATTATAAACAAGATACTCAACAACTACCACATTGCAAACTAAATGAGGCAGAAATTATGGTTCTTGCTCCACTTATCTTAGCAATGCCCTGCCTTAGTACTTTGAAGTATTCCTCTTGAAACAATAGTCAGATATAATTTAAAATCATTTAAAAATACATAATGAAAACAGTCAGAATCCACTTCCAACACTGAAAAACTATTTGAATTTTAATTTTAATAGGTATGTCCTCTTTCTGTTAACCTACCATCCTGATAATCCCTAGACTATCTGAATCTGCTGCATACTCTCAACTGCAAAATTAACTGCATACATATTCCTAATTCTCACTTAATCCCAATAGACTACTGGAAAGAGTCACCTGAACAGCTTTCTACTTTGGTGGTTGACCATGGTGACGTGATGTTACACATATTCCTGGCACTCCTGAGCAGCAGTCCTCAGGGTGTTCTGGGGACCACAGAATGTCCAAGGAACGGACAATTTGCACAGCTGTAACATTTCTGTTATCCACTTGTCACACAGTTGCAGCTCAACACAAAGGCAAAGATGTTGCAAGTGTGCAGAATGTGTACACTGTCTCCTAAAGAAGCTTGTTAAAGGCTTCCATATCACAACGTGGTTATCTTAATTTTTGACTAAAGGGTGGCCATGAAACTCATCAATAGGATGTTTTGTTGGAAAAGGAGATATCAACGTACATTTATTTTCTCTAAGGAACAAAATGTTTCATTGAGTCCATCCCAAATTTTAAGGAAGTATAGCTCCTTTGAGCACACAGTTTTAACTGTTGCAAAAGATAACAGCTGCAAACACTGATTATCAAAAAATCAGTTTAGGGGAAACCCTCCTTCAAAATCAGCCATACCAATCAGACTGAAAACACTAGGATGACACTTATGAGCAGACTGACTGGAAGAAAAATGTAAAAAATGAAGGACAACAGATATCAAAGCAAAGCAAAGTTGTCCTTTTGCAAGGAGAAGGCTTTGCATGGCTTCCCAGCACTCTCCCTGGCAACAGACACCTGGAGACTCACATCAATAACATGTCCCAAAGAAAGAGGAAACATCTTGGCCAATAGAACATTTTCCTTTGACAGTGGTAATACATCATCTTATTTGCTATGGTGATTGCTCCTGCAGCACTTACATTGCAGGGAACAGAGGTAAGATAATTCCCATCTTTCAAAAATTTTCAAGTAAGCCCAAGAGAGTCTGTTCCAAGATGAACTAATGTAGAGAAGTTGGAAAATCCCAACATGCAGTTTTGCCAAAAACCCTAAAAGGAGTATTTTTCTGATTTTTTTTAAAAAAGATAAAAAATGTTTCAGTGTTCGGATCTTTTCTGTTCAGCATCTTATTCACAGAAAATATGAGTGGGCAGATTCAGTATGTTCCTTGACAGTCTATTCTGTTCCCAATCTGTATCCAGTTCCTGTCCATCTTTCAGGAAGACGGATCAGATGAGAAAAACAAAAACAAAACGAAAAATGTTTTGGATTGTAAATGCCTCCTTGAGTACTTTTTATGACATATTAACCAATTCCCTTTACTAGTAATACAAAAACTCTCTTAATAGCTAAAGATGCATTTCCACTACCAGAGTCATCCTTCTGTTCTAAGGGCAGGACCTGCCCTGAGATGGTGATGTCAGGCATCATCCTTCTTGAAAGGGTCACGAAACTCAGCAGCAAAACTGCTGGGTTCAGCCTCTGCTGTTTGAAAAGACTGCACAGTTATGATCTCCTTTTAACATAATTACCTTAATAAGTTACGTATTCACCTTTGGGAAGATTATGACTAGCGGTTTCTTACTCAATCCTTCTGTTTCTTAATTCAAGAGTTGCCATCCAATATATTTACTAATTTTCTTTTATTTCAAAAGGCTTCTCCAAAATTACTGCAGGGTAGAATCCATAATGGGATTTCTCTACAAAAAAGATGGGGTTTATATGCAAAAATTACTATTTAATGTAAAAATACACAACAATACATAGTTTTTAAAACACTAAGGAAGGCTTACAGATTTTATAGGAACCAGTAAACACGGCTATGCAGTGCTGGTAACTTTTTATGCACCTTTTTATGGACAATCAAAAAAACCCACCCCAAAATCTCAAATCAAAGCAAACCCTACACATATGTAAATACATATTTGTTCTTTGTCTTCTAAAAGGTCTTCCCCCATCCTATTTCTCCCTACTCCTAAACAGTAGCCAGTAAAATATAGTTCCTTTATTGATTTTCAGAAGCTACTTTTCCCAGCTGGGTTCTTAATCTGCACACTACACCCTGTAAAAAATATTTAGTCTGATTTACAAAATCTATTTCTCTCATTGGGCCTTTAAGCTGCTGTTGCAGAAGTGATAAAGGTGTTCTCATTCAGACTTTTACTGTCTCTGGGCCCCTTGCCACCTATTTTTATTTTCTCACTCTTACACTTGCTTCCCATCTCTTTTGCAAAGGCATCACATATCCATCAGAGCTGATTCTGAGTAACAGGAAACATGCTTTCACATGGTACCTAATCCATAAACAAGGACAGGAGGTAGCAATCCAATGTATATGCCTTGGTAGGAGGTAAATTTGATCCAAAAGTAACTTCAGAAAAACT
Organism: Pyrocephalus nanus; assembly: GCA_038380795.1. Taxonomy (NCBI): domain Eukaryota; kingdom Metazoa; phylum Chordata; class Aves; order Passeriformes; family Tyrannidae; genus Pyrocephalus; species Pyrocephalus nanus. The sequence continues at coordinate 102,448,353 of CM076260.1, forward strand.
GTGTAAGTTTATAATTTTTATTATATTCACTAACGTTTGAAAACAGATTTGCTTACATTTAATTTGGTGTCTTATATTCACAACTATTCACATTCTCCCATCATCACTCCCTATGTCAACCAAGGTGCTCCGTGAAAGTCCAAATGTGCCTGAACTCACTTTGAGACTCACATAGTTTTCATTTTTTCTAAAGTCTTCTCTTCTTTCATTACAGCACCTCATTTCACAAACAAATTTCATATGGAATCAACCACTGTTAAGAGCAACAATTACAACGTTAACCATAACTTTGTAAACTGCAGCTGAGGTCTTTATTTAGAGGCAAGCTCACAGGGCTGAAGAAACCATGAAACAGTCCAAGCTATAGGAAACTAGTTTCAACAACTACCCTGGAAAAAAAATCAGTGACCTGAATCCTGAAATAAGCTCATTTCTTCTCAAAAGTGAAAGTTGTTGTAGCTGTGAATTAAAATGGTGTCCTATGAATGAAAATGCAAGTTCAATCAAATTTTAATATATTTAAAGACAATTCAACTTAGCTTTATATACCAGCAATTTTCTCTTCTGAACCCCTAGTTGCTCTTTGATGGTCTGATCTTTGTCGCTTGTCCCATTGCATCTTTGGCCTGGTGAGCAGGGGGAACATGACAGCACCCAACCAGAGCACATGCCAAAGGGAAGAAACACATGTAATATGTTTCAATCAGTTTGATTCAGTGAAAAGCAACACATCAAAAAATAAGATACCTAAATATTTCACAAAAAGCCTTATATTAAAAAGCACAGCCTACATGAAGCATTCTTGCCCAACCAAACTATTGAATGTATTTGGCATTTATGCATGTGTTAATTATGCACATGGTTTTGTCCATGTGTTTCAAATAAAAGTTTACTCAAAGCACACTCCATCTTTTATCTGATAGATCTACCTTCACTGTAACCTTAGATAATAAATACGACTTAGTGTAAGTATCCTTTTTTCAATATCTGTTCTCCTTAATATATTCAACTTCAAAGGAATGGAGTAGTTCATACAGAGTTCAAATGAATACGGTTTGATTTTGCAAAAAGTATCCTTTTTTTGAGTGTTGCCACTTACTTCATCACTGCATCATGAATTAAACATGAATTCATGATAAAATCATCAAAATGCAAAAACAAAGAGATGGTAGGGGGATCAAAGGCACCTTCTAGTTGCCAGAGAAACCAAAACAGCAAATGAATTTGAAGTACACAGTACTTGCATAATCTCCTAGGACAAGTGCACATGAAGTGTGTGATGAAACTCTTCATCTATGTGCTTCAGCAGCAGAACTGAAATGAACAGAGAATGAATTCATTAATATTATGTTCAGATGGGTTAACAGTCATTGGATTAGTGGGTGGCACTTCTGAAAAGCACTGTGATAGGTCACTGAGAAGAAGTTCACACTGTCACTGTGCAAGTTGAGTGGGTATGAGAAATTCAGAACCAAGCTCTTCAGAGTACTCTTAATCAGAAACACTTAAATTGCATCAGTTTTGAGAGCCCAGTAGAAACAATATGAAAGAGTTCAGGTTCACAGACTGAGAATATGAAATGCAGCTTTTTAGGCTGGGCATTTAAAAACATCACTGCATGAAAACATGTGTAGTGTAGGACTGAATTTTTCTCAAAAGTTCTCACTTCCTCCATACTCTTCTCTGCCATCTTCAGCTAGTGTGCAGAGGCTCTGAAGATGTCACTTGCAATATTATTTTATCTAATATGGTACCTGTCCTGTCCACTTACTTATTTTACAAAGATGACAGACAAAATAGCATACGGTAATGATTTTCAGTCACAGCTGCCCTTGCTGGGACTTGAAAGGGGAAAAACTCTGTATCCATTACTGCCTCCCTGAAATCTCATCCTCCAGGGTGTAAGAATTGTCTCCTTTGTTAGCTTTCTAATTCCCTGATTATTAATGAGAGTTTTAATTCAAATATGGGCAAGAGAAACAGCAAAGCAATATCTGATTACAAGGCAGCTGGAGGTGCAATGCTGCTCTTGGGGGGACACAAGACCTGTTCCAGTCATGACCCACACATCCCACCACAGGAGCCCCGCTACAGATTTTATTAAAGTAGCTTCCGTGGTGCATGTCTGTACAGAGAGGTCTCTGGTGGGGGTGGAAAGAAGAGCATGTCTCCTTGCTCCAGTCCCATGGGCAGTCTTGGCTGTGAGGATGGGGTTTGGTTCCTTGCCCAGGTGCAGCCCCCACATTTCAGGAAACCCCTTCCCCAGTATTATGTTTCTGTGCTACTGGGCCTGGAGTACACCAGGTAATGAGGAGAAAGTTAGAAAGAATTTGTATGCCTTGTTCACCCCTAATTATCTGCCACGAGTCCAAAGATTATACCACAAATCATTAAATCGTGAATGTTGTTTATTTTAAAGCATAAAGGAAGGATAACATGTTAATGCTCTTTAGATGATGTTTCAAGAAAGAAAACTACCTAAGGCAAGCATTTCTAAAGTTCACCTTAATGTATCCTGTGCTATACCCTTGAAGAATAAAGCAGTGCTGGCCTTGGCATATGCATCATTTTGCTCTTGTCACAGCGCTTGATTGAATGTTTTTTCAGGAGGTAGAGATTAAATTGAACCAGAACTAATTGAAGGTATATTTAATAAAAGCATCGTTATTGTAATGAGTATACAACAGCTACGCTAATGTTGAATAATGTTTAAGCTACTGAAAAGTCCATATTATTTTACCTAATAGGATTCACCAATCATCAAATAATTAATTCTACTTTAATTTTGCAACACCATGTGAAAATGTGAAACCCACTCATAAATTAATTAATGCTCAAGTCAATAAAAGAGACAAGTGTCTGGGACTTACAACTGCTTCTCCTGAAATCAATCAAGGTATTATCACTTACTTTGAGCCATACAGGATTGGTTGGGGTTCTTCTAGCACTTAGTCTAGTTATTACATTGTAATCATGTGTAATACAAGTCTGGCAGACATGGACAAACACCGAGCAGCCGAAGCCACTCTGAACCATTTACTCAGCTTCAATTATGCTGATGTCCCCTTTCATAGTTCTTTCATAGCTTCAAAACTCTTACTGGCATTCTTACCACTTTTTCCACACATGCCCCTCATGCAGATGTCCTGCACATTTAGTCAGGACACTGAATTTAAAGATACCATTATTACTCCTTCCCATTTTCCAGTTCAATTGCACCACAGACTATTGGCAAACTTGTGGATGCTGTTTACAGAGCCAGGAAAGCAAATAGCCTACCAAATCAGTTCTTAAAAATCAGCTGTTCTTGAAAACAACAACAAAAACAATTTATATATATGTAAAGAAATTTGCAGCCACAGCTTACAGTACATATCCTCACTCCTGGAAATAAATTTCATTTGTGCAGTCAGGGCTCAAATTATTATAAGCTAGGTATAGTTTAGATTTCCTCTTCCATCCTTTTTAGTCCAATGAATAGTAACAGCTCTTGGGCCCTAAGTACGATCATGCAGACTTGGCAAGTACAACCACAGACATTTCTGTAGTCCTTTCAAAATCAACAAATGTATAAGAAAGTAAGAGCAACAACATGAGTCTTTAAATAGTATGGGGTGAAAAGTTTTAGCTCTCCCATTCAGGCAAAGAAATTCTCTGATTAGACCTTTATTCTTAAGCATGTTGAAAGGAACTGGCACCAGTCCTACCTGAAGGATTTATGGTCAGTAACTGGTCTGCTTCCACATATGGCCCCCAGCTCGCGTCCAGACCTCAAAGCACAGCCTTGTCAATTACAGCAGGAGTTCTTCCCTTGCCACCTTAATACCAACCCCGTGCTCCACAGAGATCAGCTCTTGCTAGTGCTGCCATTGTTGGTCTGTGTCAGATGAAAGGGAAGCTGTAACCCCACGAGCTTTCAGAGGAGGGGACTTGTCAGGGTGGTGGAAGAGAAGATAAGATGGTTGCTAAGATGCAACAGCTGCCCTGTGGCATAGCGCAGTGTTTATTGTGAGGTTTGGGGTACTCTGAGGCAAAATCCAGCTCCAAGTTTTAATTCCTCTCCACCACCCCCTCACCCTACAACTCTGCATTTAAACTCTGGTTCTATTTCCCATTTATGTTTATGGGTATTAAACCATTCAGTCAAATATATTTGTAAGATATTTGCCAGATCATGAGCTACAGGAAGCAAATACTCAGCAGGTTTCAAAAGTGATACGAAAATACCATAACAGGGCACCCCCCCAAAGAGTTTACATATGCCAAAGAGTGTGGTTGAATGATGATACTTTCATTTAATTACTCTAGCCATGTAAACCAACAAAAGCTTTCAATCCAGCATTTCAACAAGCACTTGAATTCTTAATTCAATCACAACTCCTGTAAAAACTCTTTTTAGGGTTCCTAGCATTTAAAAAAGCCAAATAAATGTAGAAAAGTATTTGCTGGCACTCTTTATTTCTCCCTCCACAGCTTTTAAAGGAAGTTCCAGAAAACTTTCAAGTCATCTTGGAAGCCTTATGAATATCAGAGCAACTTTAGAATTCTGTAAATTACCCTCCTTTTGTCCTTCAAAGCTAGGAAAAAGCCATTCAGCTCCATTCTACATGGCTGACTTGCCTTAATTAAAGTATGGACTTCATGGAACAGAAACCTGAAAAGTTAAAGCTGGCTAAAAATTCCATAGCCAAGGGAATGCAGCAATCAGTGCTACACGAGTTAGACAACAGTTCCAACATCATGTATGAACACTGTACAAATGACACAAGTACTTGTAAATTATTTATTAAAAAAAAAGCCCAAAAAACAAATGAACCCAAAACAAAACCCAAACAAACAAACCAACAAAAAATAAACAACAAAAACCAAAACCAAAGCAAAAACCTCAAGCCTCAGAAAACTCTGACATGTATAAGCTAAGTTTTATTCAAGTGCATCTTAAAAGAAAAGTAAGAGATATTTGCCATAAGATGTAGAAAAAATACTAAGGTTTCCAGATATCTATTTCTTTAGCTTGACACTTATTTTTCATTTCTAACATCACATCAGTCATAAATCAAAAACAGACAAGGCTTATAATAGGTGGCAAAAAAACATCTAGAAGGTGAGATAACACCAAAGGAGTGGAGTTGGCTATGGCAAATAGCCGTTAAATTGGCTTAAGGAAGTGAAAATGGAAATAATCAACTCCAGCCTGGTCTAGAGAGCAGACAGAAACGCAGGGCATGTCCAGTCTCTTTGACTGTCCTGTTCTATGCTGACACTACAGCAAATGAGGAGTAAAAGGCAACTGGTGGATTGTTTTCTTTCTTTTTAAACAAGAAGCTCTGTAAATCCACCTGATTCCTCCCTCTCATACTGGCCACAGAAATTTTGAAACAATAGCTCTGCAAGAACCACTAAATACACACAGAAGAGGGAAATGAAAAACCCACCATGGGTTTCTTGATGGAGCCTCAAAAGAGATTGCAATTGTCTTGTGTTTTACAGGCATTCATCATAGCAATATGTGCTCTAAACCATTTACAATCAAAATAGACAATACCTGAAATGTAAAGATCACCATACCCATCCTAAATTGGGAAAGCTGGGGTAATTCAGTAGTTATCTGGAGTACCTGTGGCAGAGCAAAAGTGTAACTGAGATTCCTATCTCCATCAATCACAGAACCATCCTTCCTCATAAAATTATTTTCAATTCCATTATCTTCTTTTTTTCTATTGTGTAATAATCTTAATTATACTAATAAGTACTAAGAGGTTTAGAGTCTCCTTCCTCCAGTTTGGGAACCGCATAGCACACACCAATAAACACAAAGGGTGGTTGGTATCAGCCTGACGGTTTCCTTCATGGGAATATTGACATAGTGTTTGGTGCACTCAACTGATCATTCCCTCTGGATGTTCATGTTTGTGTTTGTGTGCCTACGTGTATGAGGTTTACATCTTATTAAAGTTATCCACAGTCATAAAACATTTATTGCAATAGAGAAGGTCAGTGGCATGCATTTGGTTAAGCAGACTTCGTAACTATTACTGGTTTTTTGGAATAATTTCTCTCTAACTTCTTATTTGTTGAGGAAAAATTATTTCTCATAACAGCTGTGTTCAAACTAATTGCAATTTTCTCTCTTTCACCTTTTCTCTCATGTCTCCTCACCTGCACACACATATGCACACATGTACATAAACGCTCACTCTCTCTCAATGTGGCCATGTCCTGGGTAGTGGATGTCCTAGGCAGACTGGAAGCATAAGGTTGGAATTATTTCAGGCAGAGAACAAGTTCCCCTTTTTGAGTTAAACCACACGTATGGGGCTTCTTGTTAATGACGTCTAGCAAGTGAGATCCCATACAAAGTCAGGAGCCACTCCATGTATTTTAAGGAATCACAAAGGAAGAAGTCTGCCTTTATTTAAAGGGAGTGACATTCATTCCATACCAATTAAGTTACATATATTGGGCAGCATATCATGCCCTTGCTGGTATAAATTAGAAAAGCATCATTAATTCCACAATATTCATAGCTATAATGGATAATAAAGTATAAATAATTAAGGTAGGGAAGTAGCTTTGCTTGGCTTTAATTATTCAAACCATTGGAATCACGCTGCTTTAAATGAAGTAGTTCTCAACTATTTCTTTCCATAAAACGAGAAAAATGTCTTTGTAAATATTCAGAGTTTAGTATACTTGAAGCTAGAGTTGATGATTCGTCATGCAAAAAATTGCATATTAAGGTGGCACAAAAGCAAGGACTGTGTTTTTAGTATGATGATGGGCAAGCACAAGCAAATGCATTCAGTGGCATCCTTTTCACTTATTAGCAATTAATGATGGTAATAGCCTTCATGAGACCTTAGGCACAGAAGGTTTCACCTCCATGACTCTGAAGCTTGGCAAAGGTAAAACAAGTAAATTAAATGATAAATGTTTCTCTCACTTCACTAAGATGGAAAGAAAATCTCTAGATTGTTTATACTGTATAAGTGAAAGAAAATAAGATGACCTTCCACATGCAGTTTGCCAATTTTAAAGGATAAAATATCCTTTCTTTTTTCTGTCTCATATGTGTCCTGCTGAATTATCCCTCAGAAATACCATCTCACTAAATATTCCTTCCAATAACATACTGTAAGTTAAAATCACATGAAGGTTGGCATAACAAATTATTTTACTTTGTTACTTTATCCATCTTACTAGCTCTACTTTGAAAGCTAATTACTAGAGCAAATTATTATTCAATACATAGATGTACAATGCAGCAATTTATATTTCCTTTTTCACCAAAATATTATTCTGTAATATAATGTTTGCACTTGTTTGTGACCATTTTAAAAAATCAAGGTAAAAATCCCTTACTAGCTGAAACAACCTAGAAAACATGATTTAGGAGATTATTGCTGGTGACAAAACACCAGAGTTAAGAAATGTCCTACAGGATATGCAAGTCTTCATTCTTTGAAGAGGAAAATAATAAGTAAATGCAGTTCAGCACTGTTCCTTATGATCATTCCTTTTTTTCCTGTACAAACTCACTTCCAAACAGTACCAAGCCCGTTACTCCAGAAGTAGTTGAGGTTAGTCAGTTATTTGATGATTAATCCTTGTAGTGTCTTATCAGGTGACACCTGGCAAAGCATTCACTTCTTTCTATCTATACCTATACATAGTGTGTGTATGTGACATTATCCACCTAGTTCATGAAACAGTCCAGGGTTCTGAGACTATTAAATTTTCTTGGACTCCATGGATTGCTTAGATTATTTCTGTAGAGAAAAAAGATTCTTTTTTTTTTTTTAAATCTAATTAAATAAGATTGCTTCTTATTTGTAAGTGTCCTTCAGTATGCTGAAAAGCAGCATCTAGGATAGCACTATAAGGTGAAAAGTAAAATAATTTAGGAAATGGACAACAATGCAAATGCCATTGTGAAAATTCTTTCATGAAAATTACTTGGCAAACCTGAAGGGAAAAAAAAAGTATTTAATTTCTTAAATGCAGCAAAAGGTTAAGATAGTGGTGAACAACTTTGTGAAGTTTGGTGAGCTCTTTACATTTTTCGTGAAGTCAAAAACATTCACTTACCAGAAATCAATGGGGATACAGATATATAGAATCATATGTAATAAAGCTGAAGCATTGATTGCTTTAATAACTGTAGACCTCTAAAGACTTCTGTATAAAAATTGCTCCTTCTCAGTTTTATATATTAACACACTGATTCATGCCATCCACCTTGATCATGATTACTAAAATAAGCTTTCTGCTTACAATTGACAGTTTAATACCTTTCATACATTTGTTTGGTGAAGATACTCCATCTCTAAGTTCTACCATTATAAAATGTATTTATCACATGGAACACAAAGCTTTATTAATTTTATTAACTTAGGGATATTTTATGCTATTTCTCTACTGTATCTAGGATGGATTTGATGACTCCAACACTAGAGTGAAATTTCTGTTTCTCCTTACCAGTTCCTCTATCTCACCAAGTTAAATACTGTGGAGTAGCTATTTATATATTTACACAGTGATATATCACTGAACATAAACTTTAAGTGTGGAAAATTTTATGACTTTTTATTTTTTTCTTTTAAAAATATTTGTTCATTTAAACCAAAACCAGCTGTTCTCTTTTCTGGGCCATCTTCAAGCTACCCTGTATTTGATTTACTTTTCTTTGACGTCTGACTCCTGGTCTAATTTTTCCTTTATATTTTCAAAGTTCATGTTGTGTGACTCCAGTTTAAATCAATATCTAAACCCTATGGAATTAAGTGCTTTTCCAAACGTAACCTTTTGTGGCAGAGTATCTGCGTGCACTCTGAAGTGGATTCTGCAAAAATAGAATAATCTTTGCAAAATCTGCAGTCAGATCCTCCTCACTTCCCTTTAGTCACTTAACTGGTACCATGGGCTTCTATTCATGGTCTAGATCATTTTGAGTCACAGATGTTATAGACAGGAATCCAGTAACTGAACCACTGCAGTTCCTTTAGCAGAAATAGCCATGCTGTTATGCAAAAATTCATGGGATCCTCATGGCCTGAGGATGAGCAAAGGAGGAATTGCACCAGATGAAAGAGTTCCCAGAGTCCAGAGGCTTCTTTTTGCTAATGCACACATAAAAAGATGTTCCTACTGGATGCTTTTAGACATACCCTGCCATTCAAACTGTGTTGACTTTCCTTTTGACTCACTATTGTGTATCACCCTATATTTCCAAAAATAAAAAGCAGCTGAGACTGTTCTGCATTTGAACATAGAGTATTTCAATTTCTGTGTTGTGCTTTCTTGGATAGAAGCAGGCAAAATGGTTTCTTTACTTGAAAGGTGTATACTAAACATGTTACTCTTCATGAGTCTCCACCTGACCCATAACAATCCTTATTGAAACACTGATTAGAGATGGACCAAGGAGCAAATATTGAGTAACGGTGAATTATTTCCATAGAGAGTCACTCATTACTTTTTTAAAAAGTCATTGGCAAAAAAAGAAGCATGCGTAAGTGAGGTCATCACCTTTTCTGATCAGCCTGCAGGAGAGAAACATTTCAGAGCAGCCCATGTTTCATTTTAGCATGCTGAGTGTCAGACATTACAACAGCCTTTCCAGAAGGACGAGACACTTTCATCCAAAAAGAGTGAGAGACGGCCGCACTCTGCCCACACAAGCACCTGTGGCAGCGCCTCAGCAGCTCCCCGAGCTGCCTCTGAAACACTGCACTTTCGCTGCCAGTGGCTCATCCCTGCCTGCACAGTCTGATAAAAAAGAACATGCAACTGGTGTTCAAGCCTAGAAGTCTGTCACCTTGTCTGACCTTCAGCCTGAAAGGCAAGCAAAACATTTATAAGCCCTGCTTTTGACCTTAGGGACGCCTTTTGGCAAAACACGGCAACCGTGGCCTGAGCATGGTCACCTCCCGCAGCAGCCCTAACCACTAGACACAGCCTTAACCAGGGAAAAAGTGCCAGAGTCACTGCTGCCTAGAAGAGCGACGTTTTTCTCCGAAGACACATGCAGTCAGACAGCTCCTGCGTTCTCCTGGCAAGGCAGCAAGGCATGCTCTCATTATCACTTCCTCCAGCAAAGTAACAAGAAGGAGCAAGCTATTTCCTTCACCCGGGAGGTCCATTGCCATCACTTAGTGAGAAGTAAGAGGAGAGAAGGAGGAGGAGAGTGCAAGTAAACATCTGATTTTCTCTCCTCCCTCATGTAAGAAAAGTGCTCAGTCCAGACCATCATTGAGAAATAAAGAGTTACAGGGAATAAAACAAAATCAAACAAAACATTGGCTTTCTTGTTAATTACATTTTAGATTTCACTTCTGTTTGCACTTCCAAAAGAGCAGCAGGCTGCTCCCAAGGGGCCATGTTCCTCTGGGGCACAGAGAGGATTCAAGCCTGCTTCAGACCAATACTTGAAGTTGCTTTTAACCCAGTGAGGAAACAGCTATTTCAGGATGTACAAATGAGTTTAATAAGAGTCCCAGCAAGACTCTGAAGTCATGGTTGACTTGCCACACCTCCAACCCTCAAGGCTGCATTTTGTTATTGATCTGTTTATTGCTTCCGTTGAGCGAACACTGTCAATATCCCTCTGTCAGAACCCAGCCTGCAGCATGCAGTGGACACTATTATTATTATTTAAGTGATAAATGAGACATTTATTTCATTCAGCATGTTTGTGAAGCAGAAAATATTCATTTTTTTCTTTCACTGATACATAGGAAAGTCAGCAAGTTACTTCCTTTTTTGTTTCTTGCTGCAAATAGGAATCAGTTTTCCTGAGCTCCAGGTAGAATTCCACATACCAAACAAAATATTGCTATTAAACTTCGGTGGTTTGGTTGAATCGCTTCGGAATAAATATTATGGAATTTACAAAAAAAAGAAGGGAAAGAAGGAAAATAAGGACCCTCTCCAAGACCCACTGAAGTTTGTGAATCTTACTGTTGGCTTCAGTGAGTGTTTTTTATAATAGCTTGGAAAAATACAAAGATTTAGCCCAATCCTGGAGTCCATGTGTTGCTCAGCAGTTCCTTTCTCACAGGTAGGAGCATTGCAGTTTATACTTCTCTCCCTTGAGCATAGAGAGGGAGAGGCTTGCTCCTGCCTGGATTTGCCAGGTGATCCTGCCCCTCTCCTGGGGGAAGAGACATTTCAGGCCTCAAAAGAGCTGGTATGCCATCTGCACAGCTCATTCTGTAATTTTTCTTAGAAGACTTTACAGTGAACACCTCAATCCTCCAGGCCCTGAACCAGCAAGTCCCTGGCTGGCACATACAGGCATTCACAGGGTTTACACCTCAGTGAAAAAATTCAGGTGCCCAAAACTGAATGAATTATAAACCTTGATGAAGTCACCTCATTAGGAAGGGAGGCAAAGAGTTGTGAGGTTTTTTTATTATTGTTTCTCCAGTGGCCCAGCAGATTCTGCACATTCAGTGCAGGTTTTTGATCTTATTAAAGGCATTTTTTTATTTGCTGTCTTGAAACAGATGATGGCTAAGATGTAAGAGGAGACAAAGCCTGCTGACATCCAAGAAAAGTTCTGTCTCACTAATGTAGTCATATAATAACCCATACTTTCTTCCTTTAAATCATTCTGAAATGCATCGAGCGGATCCAGAGCAACAACAAATGCCCTCCGTAGCTTTAGCACTTTCCAAAGGCAATCAGGATTAAAAGAAATCCTGTGTTTCTTCCTAATTGTAACATTCTTCCTTATTCACTACATACTCATTGCCCTCTGCAAAAGGAGTAATTTTGCAAGTTAGTAATGCAAAGAGCCTGTTTTCATTTGCATCAGCTGCATCTTTTCAGCTTAACCCTGTATGTATAAACCAACGGTGATTTCACTGCTGTAGTATACCTGAGCAGCCATGGGTTTTACTGAGAAAAGGACCATTAAGCCCTCTTGAGACTAAGGAGCAGGTGAGACTCTCAGCTGCTCTGTTTGTTGTTTGGTATATCATAAGGTACCTTGGGGATCTAAATATTTTTAAAGGAAATAGCATGTTGGAGCTAGAGGCGTTGAAGAGTTCCCAAATAATTACGAACTCATTATGACAGACAATCCATTGCTTTCCTAAGGAACAAAACTCACAAGACACCTTTTATTTTAAAGCCCCAAACATCATGTCCTATGCTTAATGGAATAATAAAAGAAAAATTAAAAAACCTAAAAATTCATCCTTGATATGAGAAATGCCAATCCTGGTCTATTGGAATTGTTGAGAACCTCTGATGTCAGTAAGTGGGGAATCACACTTTAATTTCATAGATACTACAAGTTACACTACAAAGTCTCTGGTTTGCTATGATTCTTCACAATTAGCCTGAGGTTTCAAAACTGCATAGAAGAACTGAGTAACCTCCTCCCCATGAAAAGACTCATCTAGGAAATCTGACCCTTTATTCTTACCCAAATTGCTAAGAGTACATTATTTAAAAAAAAAAAAATAAAAATCTAGAGGACATAAGAACTTAATTCCAATTTATTTATTTATTTCCCACAATGCTCTGAGTTATGATTCACATAAAGAATATTTCACAGTATTAATGAATGAGCAGGTTTGCCACATGTTTTCAATATGGCAGTGCCAAAGCATTGCTGATGGATATACTTAATGTATAGGAATTTTTTTCAGAGGCCAAGGGGGAAAATATTTGAATAATAACTTTTTTTCACTTTTATTTATTGAGGCCTTTCTTCTACTGCTTATAGAAGAATAACAGAAACTAAATATAAACCTAAGAGACTTGTAAATTTTCCTGTTTGTTTTTTTGCCAAGATAGTAACTTCTCTTTAACATGCCTTTCAGTGTCTTATTTAGACTGACCAAAAGCAGTTTTTCCCTTATTGAGGACACATAGAAGCAAGATGACATTAAAGCCCTCGTGTCCACCAGGACTACCTTCTGCAACAAGACGAGAGCCTGTTTCTGCCCAGCACCAGGCTAAATATGCTGGAGGGAAGGGGCACAGAGCTGGGCTGTGGAGCAGGAGGACTTCTCCACAGGAGGAAAAGAAGTTGGGATCTGAGCTTTCTGACACAGTGCTTTCAAATACCACATTCACCCATTAAGGAACAGCTAATCTATTCCTGGGTATTAGCCAGGATCATCAAGGTTAAATAGGCTTGATCCAGAATTTAGAAACTATACTAGTCGCAACAGCTGGATAATTTATTCATACCTGCTTATTCACTCCTAAATCATGAGTAACTAGTGTTTCCCTCAGCTTTTATGCTCAGTTTCCCCATCCCCTGGGTACTCTTTCTGTTCCTGATAAAATGTGATAAAAAGACTCTTACCTAACCTTGACTTGAGTCCTTTAAAGCTGGTAATGTATTATTCTTCCTGGGACTGAAAATGTGGAGAGTACTCACCTGCTTAGGCAAACAATCTACGTGCAACCTAACTCTGCAAGTGAGTCTTCCACTACTTAAATTTGATTTACTGCAATTGTTGACAAAGCTATTACACAGTACACCTTATCTTAGTAGATAAATCCAAAACCTATAAATAATGAATGTTAAACATTATTAACTTTCAATATGCCCTGGGTATATCTTATTTATTAGGAAATCAGATTTAGCATGGCACTGTTAAAAACTTTTTTCCCTTCAAGCAGTCCTAGCCTAGTTTTTGAAATACAAAAAAGAAATCTTAAAGTTTTCTGCTTCAAATTGTAAGAGAATAGAGCAAGAACAGCTGTACTGTGACTGCTCTCCAGCACTTCAATAACATCCAGTAACCCTTTAGGGGAAGGAATAAGGAGAGGGGGAAACTGCCTGGAAACATTTCTAGAAGAAAGGAAAGAGGCTTCTCGGATGGAGGTGGAATGAACTGACTTTACTCAGAGAAACTCTCTTGAGAAAAACCATTATGGGAGTGGGAAATTCTATTAGATTTGAGAAAGAAAATGAACACATGAGTTTGGGAATTATTACCTTCAGAGAAGGACTGGAGCAAGTGAGAGTAAAGGGGGAAGAAAGGCTGGATCTAGTCTTCTCACTTTCAAGGTTCATTTCTCTTCTACTCTGTGAACAGTCTGGTCCACAGAACTGCTAAAATGTGTTTCTATCTTAAAATGTCCCAAACACAATGAAGCAAAGCAGTACTACGTACTGCAGTAACTAGTATACCTATTTTTCTCTCACACAATTCAGAGTGGTTTCACACAGCATATTTTAAAATTATATTTGTCATCTGTGATCTATTAAGCTTTCTGTCTACAGCAAGCTAATGAGATTTTTTGGAAAATGATGCTAGTTACCAGCTACAACCGGCACTATAGTCAGAAAGGATTACACCCTAAGGTGCATTCACATATATAGCACAAGCTGTTTGGATTAGACAGCACAATGGGAAGATTTTACTGAGACATCATGGTACCATGTCCATATTATATCATTTTCTAAGACCAAAAAAGTGAAGGCATTAGCCCTTTTCCACAGATGTAAAGGAAAACAAATCAAACAAACAAAAAAAAATTAGGGTTGGTCTCTGAAAGTTTACAGTATGCAGGACAAGAAAATCACCTCGTTTATGAAAGGAATGACATAGGTGTCAGTGGCCCAAAAAAGATACAACATAGACTTAATGACTGGGGAATTTGCACCAGGGAAAGTAAAGAAGGGAGAAACAGAGCAAGCAAGGCACAGACTTCCTACAGTGCAGCTGAAAGCAAGATATGCATCTAATGAAGCTAGAGAAAATGGCCTTTTGTCTGCCAAGTGCATGGAGATAGCAGCAAGAAACCTCTGAAGCAAACTTCTAATTTTCCTGTGCTCCAAGGGAGGCTTGGAGCTCCACAGCTGAGCGTTGGTGTGCGTTGTACAGGGACAACACATTAAGTCCAAGAGAAAATTTCAGCAAAAGCCACAGCGTTGTAGACTAGAGGCCAAAAATGCTGCAGGGGGAGGAATGCATCATGAGCAGGCATTCCTTGGAGTGGGCATGGAGCTCTGCAGTAAGGGGATGTTAACAGAGACCATGCCCAGTCCTCTCTTCTGAGATCACATATCCTCCTCCACATATACTGTCAAAACCAGACAGAGGGACAGCAGTAACCTCTTTTCAGAGACAAGACCCACCAAGCCCAGGTACCAAACAATACTTAATCCTGTTTTCAGGGCAGGAAAAGAAGAAGAACAATGTTGGAGATCAGATTGTCTATGAGGATATGGAGAATGCATCCAAGAACTGGAAGGATAATGGAAACAGTGAGACTACCTTTGAAGACTGGAAGAATTAACTTGTGACTGTGAACAACGAACCTCGATGTACCTGAGAGACTGCTTATGGTGGTTTGCTTAAACATAAAACCTATTCGTAGGTTACCTTCCATTTTCCCTCTCTCCCTCATGGACTGATATCCTGACAGGCTTAAAGACAGCTTCCCATTGGTCAACATACCCTGAAGTACTGACCAATCCTGTTATCCCCTCCCAAGTTTCCACCTCCTAATGTTTATGTATTAACCATTATCCTATAGTTGTGAGCAGATTTGCATGCTCCGCCTAAGTTACACCCCCTTTCTAGAATGATCAACCCCAAGGGGTATAAAAACCCTCCATTTTATTCAATAAACTAGATCAGCTTTTGGCTGTGCAGGTGTTTACAACTCTTGTGTGTGTCAGTCTCTTACTTGGGGCCCCTCACGGCAGTAAACCCTACCTGCTAGCACTTGCTATTGCCACTATACCATCTGCAGGCGAGGCAAGAACCCCCGTTTCATGTTTTCCTTCAATTCCTTTGAATTGTTTCATTCTGATAATTGCTGAGGCACTATAATAATAACCCATTGCAGGAACCTGGCCACCAGGTTAAAATAGGCATCTAAGTAAAAAATTCTGGCAGCAGAAATTTCACCTCAGTAGAAAATAACTTTCACTCTCAGTAGAAAATAACTACTTCTGAGGTCATTTTTGGTCTACTTATCAAAGGTGTAGGCTGTATCTCTTCTGTGTATCAATATTTCTTCAGTTATCAATATTTCAAACACATCTCTGAGCTATCAAGTACTACTTTGATCCTAAAGAAAATAAAAAATCTACTGTTCAATTTTATTATTCCTTTATGAATTAATGATATTATCTTTTAATTATGTATCCAACCAGTCACTAGGTCTAGCACCTTCTTATTTCCATTAGCAAAAAAGCAATTAAAAATTAAAATATCATCTTCTGGCTATGGAGACCCTCCACTGGAAAGCTTTGCCTGGAACCTTCCACATCTTTGCTGAAAGCAACATTTCTGCTTCACCACTTCTTGATTTAGACTGAGAGAATTGTTGGGCCAGCAGACATTAGGCTGGGGCAGACTCTGCCTTGGCTGGGTTGTGTTTTCCCCATCAGGAAGGCAGGATTTGCTGAATCATGCTTGGAAGTTAACTGGGGGGGATGCTGTGTGTAGCTCTTTCTCAATGGCAGCTTCTCTTGCCTCCTGCACAGCAAGTGAAGTCCTCAGCCTCTCTCTTTGATATGTGAGAAGAGAGACAGCCCTAACAGACATACACAGAGGCCTTGGGAAGGCAGGGGGAAACAGGATAAAAGGACCCTGAGGGCTTGGGAACTGGCCTTTTGCCCTAATGGATGCCACATCATAAAAAAGTGGTCCTTGCATCTGAAATAAACCTTTTTTTTTATCCTTCCACTGCTTTGACATTCTTGGGAAGAATATCTGCACCTGTTTACCTTGCGCCTAGAGATAGTATTTTCTTTCTATGCCCTAGCCGCAGTGCTATTTTAAAAGTATTTTTGTTAGCGTTTAGGCAATCTCTGATAACACAGTTATGCACTTTTGTTGTTAAAAATGCCACCAAACCATGTGGCACTTATATAACAATAGGATATACAGAACTTCCAGTCTTAGAGACTCTCAGTGTATCTTCAGCCTTTAACAACCACAGATCATGGGGATTCTAGTGCAGCCCAGGTCATTTTTCTATAATAATGGTGGGAGCAGTCACCGCCTTTGGCAGAAAGGCACAGTTGAGGAGGAATCTTCACATCGTAGTTCCCTCACCTTTATAAAATCCTAGAAATCACAGTTTCAAAAGGAATAGAAAAGGGAGATCACAATGAAGTATTTGTGAACAGGGCATATAAGAGAGTACAGAAGATACTGGTGGATGAAGAATTAAACAAGTAAGTGTGTTGGCATAATGAAGTCCCTGTGCTTTTCTGGTATGAAAGATGGGAGCTTTCTGCTTTCAGGATGTTATTATTAATATTTACATAGAAATTAATGGAAGAACACACTAGAATTCTAACTTTTAAACAAATTTTCATTCAAGATATTTTTCATGGGATCAGTAGTAGAAATTTCCACCTTTAATACATTTATTCCATTTTGAGAACTCATCTGTTCAGTATGTGAGTTCAGTCTGAGCCCTCTGCTTGACAATCATCAAAAGAAAAACTGGGCTAATTTGACCATAAACATGTATCAGCTAAATGGGTCTGCATTAAATTATGTAGTACTCTTCATGCACAATATCAACTTTCCTTTAACCTCAGTCCCCATCAGGTGTAGTGTCTCATAATGTTTAAAAAAAAAAAAAAGCTTTTCAGAAACAGCAGTACTTACAAGTGTACAAATCTCTAATCTATTTTAGAATTATCTTTTTAATATATTATTTCTGTTCCTCAAAAAAGCAGAGAATGTAAAAGATAGTTAATTCATAAAATTGTAAAATAATAATAAAAAACTAATGTTTATAAAAGGTATAAACTTGTAGGAATTTAGAATCACGCCCAGTGTATAAACTTATATTAATAGATTTTCATTATGATCATCAAACCCAGAAGAAGAAACTGCCCAAGTAAAGACAGCATTGTGTTGGACAATCAGCACAGCATAGCCCAAAAGAGCATTTTTAGGAGGACTCAAAAGAATATTGGTAGATTGCCTCTTGATTTTAATTTGCACTAAAATTCAGTTGGAAAGTCATTATAGCCGTAAGGGGTAGTAAAGCAGTCTAATAATACTAATCAAAAATAAAAACTGAAAGAATTTTAATAGCAGAGCTCTGGCTTGACATTAAAATACATTGGTGTGATGCATCAACAAAATGCCTAACACAGCAGAAAATGGATAAAATAATGTGTATTATTCTCTTCCATGACTTTTTCTAAGGTGGGTACTTAAAAGGTACAAAAAATACACTGAATACCTAAGGAAGTAGTTCTGATTTGATATTTTAAAAATCCCTTATTTGTCTTGGCCTGTACATCTAAAATAACTGAGTTTAATGGGAAACAAACAAACTAGACAATTTAGAAAACTGTTTTGCAATGTTCAGAGCATTGGAGCCTGACTCAACACTCATAACACCTCATGCAGTGGTAGAGCGATTGGCTCATGGATCAAGCATAGGGGTAATAGTGAATGGGGTAACATCAGACTGGTGACCTGTCACTAGTGGGGTTCCACAGGATCCTATGCTCTTCAACATCTTCATAAATTTCTTGGACGCAGGTCTGGAAGGTTTGCAGCAAGTTTGCAGACAATACAAAACTAACAAGGGTAAGTACTGGATTCTGCAACTGGGATGAGGTAACCCCAAATGTTCATACAGACTGGGGAGTGAGATGCTGGAAAACAGAGCCGTGGAAAGGGACCTGGGGATCCTGGTCAATGGCATATGAGTCAGCAGTGCCCTGGCAGCCAGGAGGGCTAACCATGTCCTGGGGGGCATCACTCAAAGCATTGCCAGCCAGACGAGGGAAGGGATTGTCCTGCTCTGCTCTGCACTGGTGCAGCCCCACGTTGAATATTGGTCACCACAATATAAGAAAGATATTAAGCTACTAGAGAAAGAGGGCAGTCCAAAAGAGGGAAAAGAAGATGGTAAAAGGCCTTGAGGAAAATCCACATGAGGAACCACTGAGGTCACTTGTTCTGTTCAGGCTGGAGAAGAGGAGACTGAGGGGAGATGTCATTGCAGTCTAAAACTTCCTTATGAGGGGACAAGCAGGCACTGATCTCTTCTCTGTGGCGACCAGTGACAAAATCTGATGGAATGGACTGAATTTGTGTCAGGGAAGGTTTAAATTGGATATTAGAAAAAGGTTCTTCACCCAGAAGCTGGTTGGGTGGTGGAACAGGCTCGCCAGGGTAGTATTCACAGCACCAAGTCTGACAGAGTTCAAGAAGTGTTTGGACAATGCTCTCAGACATACGGTGTGACTCTTGGGGATGGTGCTGTGCAGGGACAAGAGTTGAATTCAGTGATCCTTGCGGGTCCCTTCCAGTTTGTCAGATTCTGTGATTCTGTGAGATACATTTTTAAAATACATAAAAGTGGACTTAAGTAAGGAGGGGGGAAAATACTTTGTTTGAATGTATGCAAATATCAGTCTATAACAAAAATATTATTTTCTAGTCTACCCAAATTATTTAAAATTATTTTGGTTTACAGCTGAGCTATAATGTTCATATTCTTTATGCCTTTAGATATTTTGGGGGTGACATTTTTAAGAATACTATTTTTTACTTTTAGAATTTATTCTTAAAAAAAGCTTCCTAGGTGATGGCACAACTTTCTTTCCTGTGAGATTATGTATTATATAAATGCCACAGAATGGACAAAAATAACATTGAAAACAGGTATCACTGTTTATTAGTACCTGAACATTAAAACCAGAAAAATTAATTATAAATGCAAATATCACATGAAATTTAACTAGGTAGTAGCTTTGGAACAACAATACTGAGCCCCTCTCCTCAAGCCCTTCTCAGTTTTTAAACCTCAAGCTGACTGATCGTCAGCTAGCTCAGGCACACATTGGTATAGTCTATGAGAGACAAATTGCACATATTTGTTCCAAGTTACAGAAAAAGAACTGTTCATTTTGTCAGAAGCGAGGGAGATATACAATTCTTTAGCTACTAAGCTTTTGCTCCCCAAGAGTTCAAAACACTAAATGTGATACATACTCTCTTTGCCCAAAAGGAAATGATTAAACAAGGACATAAGTTTCTTTCTTCTAAATTTTCTTCTACCTGACTTGTAGAATTATATGCTTTCTGTTCATAAATATCTGTAACTTTTCTTATTTTTTAAAATTTATTTAGAATCTGCATTTCACCATCTGCACTACCCATTTCACCTAAGGGTTTAGAGCTTTTATACACAAAGCCTCTTAGTCAAAACACAAAAATTCCCCAGGGTACATGAGCTAGTGATTCACACCACTATGCTTCCTCAAGAAACATCACTTCCCTTAGTGCCTTTTCCTATTCTGTAGCTTATAAAAGGAACAGAGTCTTGCATCATGCTCTGCTCCAAAACCTAAAAATAACAGAAAAAAAAAAAATTCAAAGCACAAAAATATATTTTGAAGTTCATGACAGAAAGCCCCATGAGAGTTTATACACACCATATTATTCTACCACTGGTAATCCAGGCTCAGCACCTCAGCTGACCACAGAGACATAGAAAGAGAAAACATTGTCAGAAGTTTTAAAAAAAAACATCCTTTTATGTTACACCTGACTATCAGGAATTCAAAGAATCCAGCAGAATATTGGATCCGTGCTCCAGCCAAGATAAATATCTAATACATTAGCTATTCTATCCCTTTTAAAAAGCAACAGGATTTTGCCATAGCAAGAAAATGCAAAACATTAACTTGAGAGGGGAGGGAAAAACTTAAGCTGTTCTCAAGAATGTCAGCTTTCAGCAGAGAAGAAAAACTGGTTTAGAACCGGGGAAACCTTCTCTAAGGAAACCAAACTGTTCTCTGTGTTGCAGAAGTGCTTTTGACTTCCCAAAGACCTTGAAATGTTTATCTTCACAACAGGCTGCCCCATGCATCTGTGACAGTATTAACTGTTTATTCAGGGCATGAAAGAAAGGAAAAAATTAATTATATCAAAGCCTTAGGCTTGAGAAATGTTAGAAGAAAATGACAGAGTTAGGCAAGCAGGGAGAAAAGATGTTATCAACGTGAAGTGAGATTGGAAGGGAACTCACAAATTAAGCAATTTTTTTCAGTTTAGAAATTTTGGAAAAACTATCTAGGAGTAGCCAAGCTCTGTGTTTACACATATATGTATATGCCAACATACATGTGTAAGATGGTGTGTGTTGCCTGATGATTCCAAGGACACTCAAGAAAATGCAAGTCACTGGGGAAGCTTCTCCCCAAACAGAAGACCAACCCATACTGTAAAAATGACTGAATTTTTTACCACATTTTAAACAAAGATATATACTGAAGACAGGCTAATGAAGAACAATGAAGTGAGGCTTGTTGCAAATTCTGGACAGAGAGCGTGAATTAGCACCCAGCCTATAGAAGGGTCAAGGCTTGACTTCCCAGACAGCCATAGGCCCCTGGTCTGCTTGGCCAAATTGGGGTAAGCCCCTTTCAGAATGTTTTGGCCTTTGCCTCAAAGGCAGGGCTAAAAACTTCAAGCAAAAGCTGGAGTTTTTGCAGTATGTGATGAGAACTACTGTAGTTTTAAAGTGGGACAACCCCACTGACATTTTGAACAGCAAAAGGGAGTACATTTTGAATTCCAGTCACTGCAGTGATTCAGATAAACTACTCAAGAAAAGGGTTGACAGCCATAGTTTACTGTTACTTCACCATGAAACAGATCTTATATCTAGTATTATAGTTGATAACTTTTCTTCTGATGAAAACATTTATTTTCTAGCATTGGTACTTTTACAACAGTTTATGTTTGCAAAAAATTACTGATGAGTTTTTTGCTCATCTGATGACACTGATGAAAGCTCTTTCCCTCTGTGACCCTGTTATGATCCAATTATTTGAATTATTAGAGAGATGCCTCTGCCTGAAGTAAGGTACAAATGAGACCATATGCCAAAGTCAATAGTACGGATTTTTATTCAACAGCAAATGTAAGATAGAGACAGAACAAAATAGAAAAAAGAGGGAGAGAAAGAGAATGACAGAGAGGCAGATTAAGTAGAAAAATATCACCACTTCATGGATTCCAGCAGTGTCCAGTTGAGTTGGTCCTCTTCTTCTGGTCTTCTCGGTGGTGAGGGTTCCAGTCTTGTCAAAGGAATGGTTGGAGCGTTGTCAGTCTGATAGTTGCAGTCTGAATCCATCAGGTGGTGGGGGACATCCACAAGACACAAAAATTCCATGTTATATACTCTCAGGTTCAGGTGGGAATGCCCAGGTACCTCCCTTGTGTTGGGGAGTTTTACACTGGATTATGTAATACTTCAGAACATGGGACACTTCAGGAGTCTTTGATGGTCTGAGAGGATGGTGTAAGATGCTCATAAATCAGCACACTTGAGTCAATTATGGCCCTTTAAGGCCCATAAGAAGGGGTAAATATCTTCAAGCTGCGTGTGAATGTCCTTGTACTTCCCTGAAGGGGAGTTTCCACAGCTGAGCCACTTGTGTAAGGATTTTGGCATGATAAAAAGCACTATCCCACCTTGCAGGATTCGCCTCTTATCAGCCTTTTCCCTTATCTTGTTCTACACCTATCTTACAAGCCTCCCTTGATGGGTGTGCACCCACTCTGCACCTGGGCTGTCACTGCAAGTGGTCGATTGTTTGAGTCATTAACCATTAAAAGTCCAGTCTCTCACAGACCTCAGAATTTCAGCCCTGGAGTCACCTCTGTTTCCTACCTTGCCTTTTCCTTTATTTATACCTGGAGTCACTCAAAATGGTGCAGTGTTTACAATAATGTGCTGAAGCTTTTCAAGTCTATCTCATAAAATATTATTAATAATTCATAATAATAAATCAAGTATGTCTCTGCAGAAGAATTTATCATACTGTCTTGCCTGAATTGCTTCTCTTTTGAGGTCCTATTTGTCACACACAAATAACACTGGCAGGACTCAATAGGAAAACATGTTTCTGCCAGTCAGGCCTTAGGAGGTGTGAGTGCTCCCTGCTAACAGGATTGCTTTTGCAGGGTAAATTCTGCACAATTGCAAAACTTCCTAAGTAATATTTCTTGAAGTTAAAAACCCTAATAAAGATTGAAAGCTCAGTAACAGAAATACATGGAAATAAAATGGTCTTCCAAGGATGGAGGGACATATGCAGAGGATGTAAACAGAGTATCAGTAGCAGTTAGAAATTCTGAAAACATTGCAGGTAATTATAAAGAAGATGTCATGACTTCCTATCAGGAACTCTAGACTGACCCCATTCTTTTCAACATGTTAGGCAGAGAAATGGTTTATTACTGAAGAGCATTTCAACCATCATTAGAATAAAATAATCTGGACCACCTCTTCAAAAACAGCATATTCATTTTCTAACAGCCCTTTCTGAGGGAGACAAAGACTCGTTTGCAGAAGCCCTGAGCAGCTACAGGCCTTACTTGCTTTCACATGAGGTTGTGGCTCTTTGCATCTGTCAACAAGACAATCAAGGATTTTATTTGGGGTTTTCTATTAAACACGGACCATAAAAAAAAGAGTCTATGGTAAAGCAATATTTTTTTTTCTTTACACCTTCTCAATACTTTCAATCAGTCTCCAGTACTGCCACAATGGTAACTGCTTTAACCCTGAACCATGTGTTCCTGCAAGCACAATGTAGATTCCCATTAAGTCAACAGCAGCTGCTTAACTGGCAGCAGCACTTGAGCCAATTACTGCATGGTGAAAGGGGACAGAAAATTTCCAAGGCTGCTCAACTAAAATAGAAATACCAAAATTCTCTCACCAGTCCTTCTCAGCAAATGAATGGGACTCAGCAAATGAATGGGACTCAGCAAAGTAACACTTTAGTTCAAATCAGTGTTTTCTTTAGGATGTTATCTAGAATTCAGTTTTTATTGTTACTATTTTGCAAAGACCATGTTTACTTTAAAAGAATGCTAGTTACTTCACTTTCGTAAGCTCATATTCCTCAATCTCCATTTGTCTATGAAGCCTCTCTTTCCTATTGTGGGAAAAATCAATAGTGATCTGTGTTTTGTCAGTACACAGAGGCAATTTTCCCCCATCAAACTCACAGTAAATTGGGTATTCATGCCTTCCCTACAGAAGTGATTTCAAAATATGTGGTGAAATTCCACTGGAATCTCCAGGCTTGGTATTTTAAGGTTGAAGGTCTTTCTTGAATATGGTCTGAACTAAAATCTGAAGAAATTTTTCTTCACTTTGTTCTATACTAAGTAACCTTGTCTAACTCTTTCATCCCACCTTTTCCCTCTGAGAGCCTCCTTTCATTTAGCAGCATGCTCCCAGGAACTTAACCAATTCCATAAAAGGAGTTGAGCCCTGGAAGACAGCTCTGGCAGGTCAGAGGAATGAAGGACCGAAAATTTCAACAAATCTCCAGGAGGTGCAATAACAATGCTCAGCACATCATCATCTTGCCTGTCATTCCTGGGTCAGTAATAGAAATCAATTTTTATATGAAACCACCAGAACCTGGAGCTAGAATATTGCTGCAGGTGCCAGATGTCCTTTTTTTCAAAAGCCTCCTCATGCCAATTTTTAACAATCAGGGGAGTTCTCCATTCTGCGCGTAAGGTACGACTTCTTTTAGTGCACAATATGAGAACTGAATTACTGTGGGACCTATTCAAAGAATAGAACTTGAAAGCCTCAGCATAAATTCAAGTGGTGTTCAAGATGGATAATACACTTCAGTTGCTAACATCTGCATATCCAAAATACTGTGCTATCCAACAGAGCAATCAAGTCCTCTCCATAAACTCAGCAGGGCTGCTCTCCAGTCTGCTGGCTAAAAGGTCAGAGTTTAAGCTGGTTTCACAATACTACAGGAAAGCTTAGAAACTAACAGAAGAAAATAGGCACATATATGCACACTATAAACAAGGGTTAGAATAGTACATAGTTTGAAAAGAATTAGTGACAGCTGCATTAGGGTAATAAAATATAGTAAACACATTTGTTGGCTAGTACACAATTGATAAATAAAATTATACCAAGTCCATTATTTCAGTTTTATAGAATATACAAAAGTATGTCTGCGTTTTAGCTAGCCCCATAGCTTGAAAACATAAGTGGAAAATGCTGATCATGATGGATTTTTATTTCATATTTATTTCAATGTACTGAGAAATATAAGAAAACTACCATTTGTTGCTGATGCAAAATCTTGTTTCCCCCTGCCTCTAATGTAAAAACGGAAAAGCTGAAGCACTTAAACACCTTAAGAATATATCTTGAAATCTCAGGAGTACTTTGGCCATTCTGTACTGCTGGGGAGGTGAGCACTGAATTGTCTTTTGACTTTAAGCCAATTAACCCAACCATACATGAAGAATGAAGTCTTAGCAAGATAATGTGGTCCATTCTAAAGAGCTATAAAAACAGAACACTGATCCTGAAACAGATTTAGCTACATCCTTGTGTATATATCACAACAGCAGCTGAAAATTACTTTGTTCCATCCTGTGAACATGTAAGACAAAACTAAAGGTGATTTAGCCCCATCCCAAGAGTGGTAAACCAACTCCCAATCAAATCATTGCTTAATTTGTACTTTACAAACCTCACTTTTGATGGGCAGCCTGTTTATGTGTCCACAGATGCCACAATATGCCTTACTCCAGGTTTACATCTGTAACAGGGTGAGTTTGAAAGGATGCCAAGATTGAAAACCAAGATACTGCTGAGAGTTCCACAATAAACCCAATATTTATTACAGAATCGGGAGCCTGAGAGACAGGAAAGGAGTGAACTAAGCCCTCAGTGA
This sequence comes from Pyrocephalus nanus, assembly GCA_038380795.1. Lineage (NCBI taxonomy): Eukaryota > Metazoa > Chordata > Aves > Passeriformes > Tyrannidae > Pyrocephalus > Pyrocephalus nanus. The sequence continues at coordinate 102,474,061 of CM076260.1, forward strand.
AACCCCACTCATGTAGGTGTGTTTTACAAGGTTGTCTTAACAACCCCAGAATAACCAGAATTCCCCATAGCAGAGGCTTCATCCTCAGAGGGTCAGCAGGCTCACAAAGATAGCGGGCATCCCCGCAAAGGCAACGTTGTCCTTCATGTGAAGCTCGAGAGCCCTGAGCACGAGCCACCTGCATTTTTATCCTATTAGCTGGTGACGTCTCCCTGGGCCGGTGTGGCAGCACCGCCCAGCCAGAGGCCCTTGGTCCCTCCCCCCAGTATGTGAGTGCACCCCTTCAACGTTGTGTGAGAACTTTGGAACTCCTCTCTTACATGTGCTGTTTCACTCAAAGGGTCTTATCTGTTTGGGTCTGGAGGCTTTACTTCATCCTCTCCTCTTCAGTTTCTCCTTTAAATGTCCTCTACAGACAACCAGCCAATCACAGAACACCAATTAAAACCGTTTATATAAGAAAGTGTCTCTCCAAAGACGAAGTTCCAGTTTATCAGTGAACTTGGCAGACAAAGAACAAAACTTTCGCAGGTGGCTGGGCCAAACACAGACCAAAAAATGTCAACAATCCCTGATACAACAACTTAAATATTACCTCAAAGCCTCAGAGCCATTATTACCATCCAGTCTTTTTTTTTTTTTTTTCCAGTAGTATGTCTAGTACTTCTATTTTCAGCTTGGAATTATTGAAAGACTACCCTTTATTGAGAAAATTAAATTAAAGCTAGCAAATCAAGTCACATCTTCTGGTAGTCTGGAAATAGGAATACTTTTCCTTCGTGGTACTTCTACCTCTCTCCTTCCCCTGAATATTTTGATCCAAATGGAAGAATTAATATTGATTTGCATTTTAGTTCATATGATGTCAGAGTAAACTTTTTTCAAATGCCAGTAATGGCAAAAATATTTCATTTTTACCTTGTAATTTTTCATTTTCCTGGGATTTTAATTTTTGTGTTCTCCCTCTTTTATTTTTGACAGCTTGTGTGTGTGTGAGATACAAAAAAGGCCACTAAACTCAGCCTAATTTGCAGATAGTTTCATATAGTCTAAAAGCTATAAATAATTTACCACAAAAAAAGCTTTATGAAGCTCTTCCAATAGCCTTTTAATTATAACTGAGCAAAAAAGAGAAGAGGTGAGAAAATTAAGGCATGATTATTTTATAAGCAAAACAATAACTGTACTCAAGTTCTGTCTAAGAGATTTTACTCATTTTGCAAATAATTTTGGTCCTCTTGTTTTTGAAAGGGATGTCACTCCAGACTCAGTAAATGCTAAGACACACAGTCTGCATAGCAACAGTAGGTTATGTATACTATTTACCAATACTTTGGCAGCCTAAGTGGACTGTTTGCAGTTCTTTTTAAATTTAAAGCAATCCTTGGAGTTCATATGATTAAAGGTATAGGATCCTGAAGAGACACACTTTTTGGACAGAGGGAATAGACCATATGTTACCAATTCATACATATACACAATATGAGATTTGGGGTGGCATGATGCTCTTACTGACCTGCTGTAGAGATGCTGGATGAAGTGTTTGTTGGAAATATTTTTACTCTCCTGCTTGGAAAATGCCACTAGCCTTTCAGCAGGGCACTGGAGTGTGTAAGAGAACGTTTGGGCAGCATGGCATGCTATGGTCGAGGGAAATGTGCCATTAAGCAATTATATTAAATATAAATTGCCTCTGAGAGGCACACACTTGCACAGCAGATGATGTTCTTCCCAGAAAATATTGTACAGCCAGAAGAGAAGGCTATTCCTTACAAAGTTCCTGCTGGATAGACTGATCAAATTCAGGTGTTTTCTCTCAATGAAAATATTTCTATCCAGTAATTTAATTTGAACTGAATAAACTACTTATATCTTGGCAGCTGTCAATTAACTTCATAAGAGCTCACACTGAAGAATGTACTGGTATTATGGTTCTAAGGCAGGATTTATTGTAACAAAAGAAGACTCAGACTAATTGTTGATATTAGACAGCATTATTGACATGCTGTGATGCTTTTGTTTAACTTAATAACAGATGGCTCCGTACATTCACTTGGAGCAATATATGCTGTCTATCTGAATTCCCCGAGTGCTTTTCTCTTTCTCAGTTGTGACTGACTGGGGTGTCTTTTCCAAAGGTGCCAAACTAATTTGGAAATGAAGCTGTTCAAACAGCAATTGGTTGAATGAGCTCTCAGATGAATCTGCTGGGCTATTCAGGCCCAGTTTGCATAAGGGTACTGGTGCCCCTGGGCCCAGCTGGCTGCTTAGTGTAGGGGTTTGGGTCTGCAAATTAGGCCCTGGATAAAATTCAATACCTTGCAATTTGCAAATGATAGATGAGCTTAGTTTTCTAGTTGAAAAGCTGACCAAGTGACATTCATAATGATGCCATAGAAAAATAAAACACGCATTTGTTACTTAGAAAGCCTGTCCTGGAATATATTTCTAAGTGTCGTCAGAGAGACAAGGAGGCTGATAATGAGGACGATTTGTTTGCCCTTAATCATCATATATGCCAGAAGAGAAAAAAGTTTAAAAATAAATAAATAAACTGATGATCTCATTACTTAGTTGTGGGTGATAATAACAGAAAGTGCAATCATTTGCAAAAGCAGCCCAAAAAAGCAGCCCATCTTGGTACTTTGAGATATTTCAAGCAGGAAACAGAAAAATACATACTTAGTGGCAAGTATGGCCATATAGCAATAACCTTGATCTTTCCCAATTCATAACTTTAGAATATTAGTAGTACTGGATGTAGGGGTGCTTATACTTGTGCACATACCCAGAGCAGACCTAGAGGAAGCTATTCTCTGTCCCTGGCACAACAGTAGCAGAATTATGAAGAAATTTTTTGAGGAGTTGAGATTTCAGTTCCTTGCTTTTAAGGGATAATGGAAAGTACCTTGGGCCCTCTGGCACTGCTGCAGGCTGTGGGCAAGCAGGTAGACATGAAGGATGGGGAATCCTAAGCCTTGCCTGTGTCCAGTGACTGAGTGGGCGAAGGAGCAACTTATTTTATGACAAAGAAAATTAGCAGAGATCAAGAGTAAATTGGCACTAGCATGGCTTAACTTAAAAGCTTATTGATATCAGTCACAAGGACACACAAAATGATGCAGTCTCCATACCCAAATTCCCAACCCTACTACTCTCAACTACTCCATAATTCCACAGCATGGTCTTCTCTTTCTGCATGCAGATTTCTTTTAGTGCCACTCAAATTTAAGCTGCTGCTTTGTCATTCACTGTGAAATGATTCTCAGAAGATTAGCAAACACTCTCTCACAATCCTATGTAGGGGAAACTATTATTTTGAATCTGAAAGTTGTTTTTGAAAAAGATCTCTAACAGCTCAGCAAACAGCTGACTTGCACATCAGTTCTTGCAAGCAATATAAAAATAGACCTTGCCTCCACAGAGCAGTACTCTGTGCATTCTGTAGAGCTTTTAAGTACATTTATATTGACATGGTCAGAATGCATATATAGCTACACGTGGGTCATATTCCTGATCATATTATTCTCCAAAGACTGTTTTGTTTCTGTAAATTTGTCTGTTACAGACAAGATAAAACTGTACAATGTTTTAAGCACAAAAAATTGGTGGTTCAAACTATGTAACTGAGGGAGGCCAGTATGAGCAATAACTAAAAGTACCTGACATATCACAGTAGCTCATCTCCATTTAAAATACCACTGAATACAGATCCAATACTCAAATGAAAGAAAATTTTGTTCCTCCTAAGTGTAATTTAATGTTATGTCACTCTTTTGGGGAAGCATAAGACACAAATTCAGTCATCTTCAGCTGAGAAGATGGCCTAGGCGACACCAGAGTAACATTCAAAATATGATGCAAGTTCAGAGTTAAATTCCACCAAGAATAATTTTTTAAAGAAAGAGGTTCCTGCTGGTTTTCTAGTGAAGTTGATGAGAGCTAATACAAGAGAACTGACTGTGAATTATTCAAAAGAACTTAAAGTTGTAAAGAATATTGCACAGATAATGAAGAAAAGCACAGACAGCTATAGTTGTAAACACATGAAAAAAACAAAATGCCTCTTCGACCTACATGTAAGAATACCCAGTGCAGTAGCTGGTCTCTAGTGAAAATGTTGCAAATCATATACAAATTAGTAAGAATATTTATCAAATGTTTTAATTAAAATTATCAAGCCATTAGATTATGTGCCAAAAAAAAATCAAAAGAGACAACAACCATGAAGCAGAAACAGTGTAGCAGAACAAAAACTCAGCTGGAACCCCCATCAGCAGCCAAGGAGAAAACACATCATGTGAGCATCCCACAGCCTTAATTCAATAATATTCAGAACATCCCAAAGGGTGCATGTTGCTTGAAAATGGAATTTATTAATGTTCAAGCTCAAAAATCAATACAAAAAATGCAACGAACCAAAAAGCATATGCTGTGAGTTAAATTATCTTCATTATAGATTAACTGCTTTCATATTTTTGCTTTCTTATATCAAATCCAAATAAGCCGTCTTTGGGTAAGCAGCTTTTGCTCTTGGGGAGTTCAACATTATATTAGGTATAATAAGACATAAAGCAGATCAAAAAACACATTGCACCCTGATGTTGCAATGTGCTGAACTCTTTCTTCTAGTCAGCTGAAATAGAGTCACCTTCTTGTACAGCATGACTCTCCTTGCTCTAGTTGACAATTTGTCATCATCCCTCCCTTTCAGGGGAAGGATATTACCAAGCCAACATTTGCTTGCAGTATTAATGCAACCTCACACAGTTATTTAACAAAGCCAAAAGGAAAACTGAGCTGAGGGTTACTATTTCTGTGGCACAGAAAAATCCCATAAAATGACTGAACAGAAGGCCTTTTAGGGCAAATGAATTATTTTCTTGCATGTTCCCATGTGTTTTGGCAGTGAAAACCTTCAGAATTGGGGCTATGTATTTAATTTAAATCCTTTCACTTAAGTAACTATATTCACTCTCAAATTTAGATGAAAACTGAATCTACATACTGTATTTGCTAGTAAGATTACAATAGCTGCCTCTTGCCAAACATGCTACAAACACGATTGCTACAAAGGACACATTAGACTCCTAACAAGACCTTAATTCAAAGATTTCATGTGTAAAGTTTCCACTGTAGACAGATATGAATGATAATGAATAAAAATTTATAAATTATATCAAGTAATACAAACAGAAAAAATTATACTGTGATAAATATCAAAATATCAATTCAGCCTACAGTATAATGAATTAGGCAAAACAACATTACTCCATCCTGCTGCAACTGGCCAGAAGAAACACTCACTTAATGGTGAATACAGGGTATGCAGCACCAACCTGTTGGTTTGAATGGATGCTGTAAATTCTCAGCACTTCCAGCACAGCCTTTGTTCTGTATTATAATCTTGGTACTGAGAGCAATTCTTAAATGTTCTCTTCTATTACTGTAAAGAGAAGGATTTCCTGATGAGTTCAGGTTGATGGGCAGTCTGTTTGCAAATGTGTCCTGCCTAAATTATAGATGCATAAGCCACAATTAATCAGCATCTATAGTTCTCATTAAAAAGTAACTACACTGCAAGGTAAAAATAAATTTGCAGACAGCTAGCTACTGCATCTGCCTTACATTTTATTTCAGAGGCAAAAAACCCAGCACCATTATTAAAGAGAGTCTCTGTGTGCAAAAGATCCTCAGAATAAAAAACTGCAACAGAAATGAAAATGTAGGAAGCTCTCCAGCTGCAGTTTCATTTCATTTCCTCTCCAACTGCTGTGGATAACCTACTATTGTATTTTGTTTGTTTTCTTTAAGTCTCAGATTAAATACAGTTCCAGATTCATAAACAGAATTCACAGATCATTTAAGGTTGAATCTGTAATAAGCCTGACTCTGTAATAACTCTCGACATCTTTAGCTTCCTTCTTCTTCTTGGTTCTGTAAAGCTTTTCACTTTGCAACTACTATCCTTTAGATTGTATTCCAGCCTAAGCATTTTATTTGCCATTTGATTATCTTACTGCTTTTGCCATGGCCACAAATATTGAAATCCTGGCTCATAAGCCCCAAGGTTTTCCAAAGACTGGACAGCTAATTTCAGACTGCGAAGAGAGAGAGAAAATCTTGCTGTTTGGCAGAAATTATCTGCTCAGCAAGCCTGGGAGTCACAAGGGACAAGACAAGAGAACATTTATATGCCACCTCAGGTGCCACCTTCCCTGGTTTTGGAGCATCTCAGTCACTGCAGCCTTTAGTTAAAAACAGAGAATTACATCAGGCCTAGTGACACAGCGAAGTAAATCATCAGGCAAGAAGAAAGCCACAAGTTAATAAAAGTCAGGTAGACATAAATCTATGGAGAATGTATTTCACAGAAATCTTTCCATTCCTTATGGTTTCACACTCAGTCTACTCCCAGGCATCCCACATTCTCAGATTGCACCACTGTATGCACCTGCAGACATGAATGGATAGATAGATAGATAGATAGATAGATAGATAGATAGATAGATAGATAGATAGATAGATAGATAGATAAAGGTAGCATCCCCACTACATTTAACCCTACTACAATTCTCAGAACTAACTGCAATTAGCTTTTTATGGAAGCTGACTCTTGATGTGGAGTGTCAAGTTGATATTTGCCATGTTTAGATGTTTAGACAGATTTCCTGTGGTATTTTCCAGGTAAGCAAAAAAAGACATTAATTAGACATTGTCATCACATATGATGAATAACACAAGATGGCAGAACATCGCTCAGACAGAAAGAAAAAAAAAACAGAATACAAAAACACACAGGTATTTTTTTTATATACTCCTAACATTAGTCCCAATGCTACAAAAGATCTTTGGCACAGTAGATGTGCACTTCTACATGACAGTCTCCCTATTACTAATACTGTGTCTCTTCTGAACTTACTAAAAAACCTCCAAACTTTTAAAAACATCTCAACACTTTCTGAATTAACAATGCCCTAAAATGCTTTTGCCTCTAACTGCATCTTCCTGAGTTATTTTTAAAGCAGAATTTATCTGAGAATGAAAATAATCCCAGTTGCTGTCAGCATCAGTTTTTTCTAAACTGATGACTAAGATGTTTTGTATGCTGAAGACATTTGCAGCCAGTGTAGTTCAAAGATGTAAGGCCTGCTCCGCTTTCCTTGCAGGCAGGAAGAACCTTCTCATTGATTTTAATGGGACTTGAATTCAGTCCACAGAGAGGCACAAAGTAAGGCTTTTTTAGCACTATTAGTGATAGCATCTGCCTCTATATTTTGTATTAAAAGAAAGACTATGCAATACCTCTGAGATATCTGAAACAAGCTGTGAATGTATAAGCTTTCAGTAACTACTAGAATATTGCTTGCAATCTCAAAGTAAAGCCTGGTGGCATATGCAAGCTGGAATTTAATTCCATGGCACATATTGAAGACATTTAACACTAGATGTCAAAATAAGCATGTATCCCTTAAAATTCGTATTATAAATACATCCTTTCAAAGTCAGATGCTGCAATATAAAAGGAAAGTGTGCCTGGAATGTATTTAATGTCAGAAAGGATAAAATAAAATGTGAGAGTGCTTTTCTTTTCCCAGAGAAGAGCTATGTTTATTGTATCACTAGACTGGGGATAAAAGGGATGTAATATTAAATCAAACAAAAAAATAGCATTCATGTGGCACTGATAGTCTAATCACAGTCCATAAAGGAAAAGGTTGAGCTCAGATTAAGCACCTACCATCTCTTTGTCAGAGCTTTACCCCATTAATTATTAACAGAATTTGTTCCAACCCACAGGCATGATCTGTCTCTCTGAATATCACAACTACCCCAATATCTGCTTATAAAGCCTATCAAAATGCATGTCTGTCTCATATCTGACTTTTTACAAATTGCATTTTTTTTAGGATTAAAGCAGGGAATTATTCTATCTCTGGATAAAAGAGTTTATTTGGCACTTGTCTTCACACCCCGTAATGCTCCACAACATTTAGGCAGTAATGACTTGCATTTATACAGTCTGCTCAGCACCTATTAAGCTGCGGTAGAGCCAATTTTAACTCAAGTTGTTGAATACACAACAACAGCATTCAGTTGTACAGCACTTCAATACACACTGTCTAAACTGCAAGATGAACAGCGTATGCCTATAACAGATATGACTGAATATCACAAAAACTGGATGGATATGAATTTCATCACATTGCTTTACATTTTGGTGGTCTCTCAGATTACAGAGTCATAACCCAACTATAAAAGAATAAAGGACAACCGTGGAAGTAGAGACATACCTCTTGTCCAGAAAGGTACAATCTGACAAGATGTGATTCTGCTTCATAGAATTGCCAAATGGTTTGGTCTGGAAGAAACCTTTGAAGATCACCTAATCATCTGCCCCACCCTCCTCCCAAAATGGTTCGCTAATTTCTGCAATTAGGATAAAGACACAGTAACTATTACGGGAGGATACAGTGAAAGTCTAAGAAACTCAGCTATGGGTAATTCACCATGGAGTGAAGCTGCAGCATGCCTAGAAACATCTGTCTTCCCCTGTAGCCTCTTACTTCTTCTCTCTAGTGCCAGCAGTATTCAGACTTATCTGTAATTTATATTAAGCCAAAAAGAAGTAGAGTAAGTAAGCTTTGTCGAGGGAAGAGAAAGATATTAAGCTGCCTCTTAAGGGTTTATTATCTCAAAGACATCAGAGCATTCACCTTATAACTATATTATTGGCCAAGTCTTCTTTGCAAGCAAGTACACTCTGGGCAATCTCCTTTGGAATTGCCGTTGCTGTGGGCAATCTCTTTGTCATTTCCTACTTGCTCTTACTTGAATACTCCTGCCTCCGAGTTTTGCTCTGAATTGAGGCAAATATGTGTATCACTTTTCATTTTTAACCTAATCTTGTCTATGTCAAATGCAATTCTCTTTTTGTTTGTCGTGGTTTTGACCACCAGCCCATTTCTGGGGCTGAGGATGGTTTTGTCTAGGTGATTTCTGGATAAAAAAGCCAATTAAAAAATACAGTGATGCCTTTGTTAATTACATCTTTAAGAAAACAGAAGAGAAGATTTATTGCGTGGTTGTAATTAAGAGCAGCAGCCATGTAGAAGGGCGGCTAACCCGAAGAGGGCCAAGGCCCTCTCCTCCCCCGGCTTGGGCCGGGGGGGAGGCAGGTGCGGCACTGAAGCCCCCCCTTCTCTCTTGTAAGAGAGTGAAGAAAAAAAACTTTAGAAAGACTGACTATTTGGACTAGAAACCGCTGTGGAAGAATTCCAGACAAGAGATAATGGGACTTCCAAGGTCGAAGCTGGCAGCCGGAGGAGAGAGAAGAAAGGTTCGAAGGGGGGAGAGCTGCTTCTTCCCCTTTCACTCTCTCTCTTCAGCAGGGAAAAGACTGAAAAGTAATCCCTGCTACCTTTAGAAGATTGTTGGGGTGAGGAGACAGACCCTCTCTGTGGTTCACAGAGGAGCTTGTGAATGTACCAGAGAACTGAGACTTCATGAGAAGGACTGAGGTGAGGCAGAGTCCTGTTGAAGACTTTGTGACCCTTGAAGGGGATGATGCGTATGCCGGAGAGAGGATGGCTCGGATAAGCTTGGGATCTCAGTGAGAGATCCATGCTACTGGTACTAGAGATTTGTGACCCTGGGGGAAACCCATGCTGGAGCGATGACGGCTCAGGTGGGATACTGGGATCTGTGTGTGGGATCCATACTGCTCTTGAAGAATTTGTGACCCTGAGAAAGCCTTATGCTGGAGTAAAAGCGGCTTGGGTAAGGATGTTGGGATCCATGCATGGGATCCATACTAGACTCATGCTGGAAAGGTCTGTCAAGGACTGTTCTCCTATGGGGAGGGACCTCCACAGGGGAACAGGGGTGGACTCTCAAGCCATTATCCCTTGTAACCCTGTGGAAGAAGATCCATAGTAAGCAAGTGTCCCCTTGCAAGCCTATGGAAGGAAGACCCTTCAGGACCTGGGTAACCCCCAGCCTTCAGTCTTAGCTGAGGAGGGGGTAGGCCCAGCCCTGGAGGCCAACACAGAGCGAGAGAGAGAGATGAAAAAGTTCCAGCTGCACAAGGGTGCTGCAAAATTACTGGAGAGAAAGAGCTTGAACTCTGAGAATGGAGAATGAGAACAACTTCTCCTCCTTGGACTGATATATAAAGGAGGGAGGAGTATTTCTGTAAATACATAGCACTTTTACCTAAATAGAATTATTGTAAATATAGTTCTTTGGTAATTTTTATTTTGTTAGTAATAAATGTTCATATTATTTTCCCCAAATCCTGTCTCTCTTTCATCTGCATAAACCTTCTCTCAGCTAGTAGTAATTGGGGGGGGGGGGTGGGGTGTGAAAGCAAATTAACCCAGACCAAAACCATGACACTGTTGCATGTGCTCTTACATGCAAAGCCCAAAGGATTTTTTACATCATAACTAGGGCTGCAGGACTCATAGCCAGAAAAAAAGGCAAATAGATTTTGAATGGGTAAGATAGCTTCTCTCCAGTTGGCTTTCAGTAGGAACCAGATGCCATTGCAATGCCTCTCTCATCATTAAAATGAAGCCACTTTGTGTTTCAGCACCCCGAGCTATCACTGTATGAAAAGTGCAGTATTTTTGAAATAAGGATCTTTACAATGTTCAACAGGAAGGTCTGCAAAGAACACAGCAGAATGACAAACTTTTGGCTGACATGATCTCAACAAACATTGAAAAGGATGCATCACAGTTGTGGTGGGTTGACCTTGGCTGGATGCCAGCTGCCCACCCAGCTGCTCTATCACTCCCCTTCCCAGTGGGACAGAGGAGAGAGTAAGGTGGAAAAAAACCCCAACTTGTGGATTGGGATAAGGTAGTTTATTTAGAGCAAAAAGTAAAGCAAAGCTTGCACGTGGAGAAATGAAAGACAGCAGAGTTTATTCTCTGTTTCCCATGAGCGGCGATGGTCAGCCACTCCTGAGAAGCAGGGCTTTAGTACACAGGATGGTTTCTCAGCAGGCAGCCATTGCAGACAATGAATGCTCACCTTCCTGCACTTTGCCTCAGATTTTTATATCTGAGCTGACATCATATGGTATGGAATATCTCTTTGGTCAGTTTGGGTCAGCTGGCCTGCTTGCGTCCCCTCCCAGGATCTTGCCCTCAACTAAGGAAGGAATGCTATAGTGTTGGTGTTGTGCTCAGCAGTAGCCAAAACACTAGTGTGTTATCAATACCCTTCTAGCTGCCAATGCAAAGCACAGAACTGTGAGGGCTACTGTGGGGAAATAAATTCCAGCTCAGCCAGACCCAATACAATGGTATCAGCAATGGGACTTGGAGTGTTTAATACTTTAAGCTATGAATAGAAATGTGGAACTCAGATGAGAAGCTGGAAACATAATTAAGCTTATGAAAAATAAAAATTAAGACAGGAATGCAGTAATCTACTTGTTCATTTCCATAGCTGTTGCACCAAACAAGTATCTACATGAGGACATTCCTGTGTATTCCTACATAATCTTTTCTACAAGCAAATCTACAATTTGATTTCAAAAGATAGAACTATTTGGGTGAAAAACTGCCTGGACAGCCAGGCCCAGATAGTGGTGGTGAATAGAATTAAATCCAGCTGGTGGCCAGTCACTAGTGGGGTTCCCCAGGGCTTAGTATTCAGACCAGTAGTGTTTAATACCTTTATCAATTATCTGGTTGAGGCAATCAAGTGCACCCTCAGTAAAGTTGCAGACGGACACCAAGCTGAATGAGAGTGTTGATCTGATGGAGGGTAGGAAGGCTCTGCAGAGAGATTTGGACAGGCTGGATTGATGGGTCAAGGCCAACAGTATGAGGTTCAATAAGACCAAGTGCCAAATCCTACACTTCGACCACAGTAACCCCATGCAGCACTACAGGCTGGGGAAAAAGTGGCTGGAAAACTGCCCATTGGAAGAGGACCTAGGGTGCTGGTTGACATCTGGATAAACATGAGCCAGCAGTGTGCCCAGGGGGCCAAGAAGGCCGATGGCATCCTGGCCTGTATCAGGAACAGTGTGGCCAGCAGGTAGTGGTTGTCTCTCTGTACATGGCATTGATGAGGCCACACCTTGAGTCCTATGTCCAGTTCTGGGTCCCTCACTACAAGAAAGACATTGGGGTGCTGAAGCAAGTCCAGAGAAGGCCAACAGAGCTGGGTGAAGGTCTAGAGAGTAAGTTCTATGAGGAGAGGCTGAGGGAGCTGGAGTTGTTTAGGCTGGAGATGAGGAGGCTCAGGGGACACCTTGTGACTCTCTAGAACTACCTAAAAGGAGGTTGTGTCGAGGTCAGGGTTAGCCTCTTCCCACAGGTAACAATTGACAGGATGAGAAGAAATGGCCTTAAGCTGTTCCAGGGAGGTTTAGTTTGGATATTAGGAAAAAATTATTCACAGAAATAGAAAGCATTGAAACAGGTTGACCAAGGCAGTGGCAGAGTCATCATCCCTGGAGGTATCTAAAAGATATGTAAGATGTGGCATCTTTTCCAACTTCAATGATTCTAGGACTTCTAATTTTATAAATCTGTTCTGTGTTTTGATAGAATACTTTTATTTATAATTTCTTCTCATGGGATGATTAAACACATAGGTGCAGAATTGCTCACTCTCAGGTCATTTTCTGTGCAGTTATGGAAGAGCTACTGTCCTCTGCCTGTTAGTTTTCATGGCTGGTAAGACCAGATCCAATGCCCAGCAAAGGCAATGGAAAGATTCCCACTGTTTCAGTGTTTTCCAATGGCTACTGTTTTTTTGGTTTGGGCTGCAATCCTTCCTTTGTAGAATGTTAATCTCATTCAAATCAGACTGGTGATACATAAGCGGAGAATGAAACTTCCCAGACTTTAAAAATCAACTCTTATACACACAATATACCTTTGGAAATATGTTTCCTCTGTTAGCCTTTACTGCTTGGGAGTCATTCTGCCAAGCTGACACAGACTGGAATGCTTATTGCACCACAGCAGGGAAACAAGAACAAACACAAACAGCATGTTAAAAACTGCCTACATCATCAGTGTATTTTACCAGTGAGATAGTATCAGCTTCAATGCTTGAACATCAGGTTTACCTAAAAGACATCCTAACACACTGTGAGATGCTCAGTTTCTTAATTTCTTCTACATCCCAATGCCTCTCTTGCCACTCCCACTCCATTTTTTAAATGAAGGGTAAATCTCTAAAACTGTGCATCTAAGTCTGTGTACAGGTATATTGCAGTATATTTCAGTAGCTGAGAGCATATGGACACTCTGTACAATATCAGTAGATATTCTCAATATTTAACAATTTATCTGAACTCTGAAGATGGTTCTCTTCAGAGAACCATCATTTAAGTAATTTTTTTTCCTTAAAGCACAATTGAATGAAGTCTTGGGCACCTATTCTCATCACAGAGTAAGTATTGCAAGTCATTTAATCAACCGTAAATAATAAAATATTCTCAGTGAAGAAAACAGCTCAATAATGAACAGTTGCCAGAAGCACTGCTTTCATTTGCAAGGGTACTCCACACTAACTTCACAGAAGCACGGAATATTCTGAGTTGGAAAGGGCCCACAAGGATCATCGAGTCCAACTCTTCGGTGAACGGCCCACACAGGGGATTGAACCCTGTTATTACCACCAAGTTTTAACCAATTGAGGCACCTGGTACCCTCAGTTTTTGAGAAGAGGTTGGTAGAAAGTGCTTGGTAAATCATAATTTTGAGACATAACTACTGTGATATTTTGGATCTTGGTTCCCTGCCAAATGCCCAAACTTCCAGTTAGCAGGTCCCCCCCCACTCCTCCTTCCTTCTTCCCTTAGGGTAAAGAAAGAAAAAAAAAAACTATAAAAATTAAAGAACCCAAAGTCAAGCTGCTTATATAAAAATATATATATATTTACGTAGATCACAGTTATATACAGTTAAGATGTTATATACACAGTAAAAGGGAATCAACCCCCCGAAGGGATAGGGAAAGGGGAAAAAGGGACAAGAGGGAACAAAAAGGGACACCGAATAGAAATGCACAATCAAACCCAAGAACTAGTAAAATAACTAGTAAAACAAATCTCACCACGTCCCTTAAAACAGCAGGGTTGGCAGACACGGCCAGCACTCTCCAAACCTCCACGTTGCAGGACAGTGGACTCTGCAGGCCTCAGCCTTAGATAAATGAGACCAACGCAGGGACCCACTGTTCCCGAACCTCGCCTGGTTTACGTAAAAATCGTATGGAATACTGGGTACTTGTCCACTTCCTTCGTTACAAACTGGTCACCAGGAAGGCCTAGACCAAAACCATCACAACTTCTCAGAGATAACCTCAGTGCCATGACCAGTGTGCATGAGCTTTCCACTCTCAAAAAAGAGGAAGTAACCTGGTATTCTTCATATCTGCTTGAAACAGTTCTATTACAAGGAAGGTTTAAAAACAAAGTGCCAGACTGGGAGATTGACTGAAACATCAGCATCAAAGAAAAAGAAGAAAATTACACAACAGAGCATGTGCTTCCCTTTTCCAGGCTCCCCATGCAGAGCTGAGCAGGATGCAGCAGCTCTGCTCTGACAGCTGAGGGCAGCACTCACAGCAGCCCTGCCCACTCTGACTCACAATCAGCAGGCAGCAGGTAGGGGAACTGCTGTTTTAAATATATTGCCAGAGACTATGAGGTTCCCTTGCAATAAAAATGGAGTACCAAAGGGGTCTCTTGACGATGATGCTTCTATAGTTCTTCAATTATACAAAACCCCCTACATACATTATTATGACCCCTCTTTTTTTTTTTTTCTTCCATGACTTCAAAGTATAGCACTGCATCGTGCACTGTTGCCTGTAAAAATTCAAATCAAGGAGCATAAGGTTCCCATTTCAGCATTATACTCTTACTCCTCCAACAATGTAACTGGGGCAAAAAAGCCCTCTGTCCTAAACACTAAACTAAATCATCACATTATTGCTGTCAGAATCTCTCAGACATCTACTCCCTGTTTCTCCTCTGTATTGCACAGAAAGAGGTGTATCAGAAGATGATTTGAAAACAGGAAATTGAACTGTAGGCCCTGATGCCAGCAGTTTACTGGGGAACTCTGACACATCGACCAACAGCTACTCAAACTGCTTACTACTTCAGCAGACAGGTTAAAATTAGATTTGGACCTTGGGTCATAAAGTGCATGTATCATCTCTAAATCCACAGACAATGTATCTGGCTTCTGTAGATTCAACAGTATAATTAATTATATATAATGTGAAACAAGAGTGAAGCCAAGAAGAATAAAGTTAAAAGCCAATACTTTAAAAAGGTGGGGTTTTTTAAATCGCACATATTAAATTATAATTTTGCAATAGTTAGTTCTTGGTTTCAATGCCATTAGAAGCATGTGAGTCACAAAAGTAATGACCCCCAAAATATTCAATTACAGCGGCCATGAAATCTTCATAATTATTAGCAGCTAGGTGCATTATTTTCTTATCCTTAAAAAGAATTCTTGCCCACTTTGGAGGAGAGAATGGCTATTGTGATTTTCCTGAACCAGACAAAAATATATACGGATCTCTTAGATAGATATATGCTCATTAAGGCTTTTGTAAGGCATCAGAATAGCAAACACAAAATTATACAACTTAATTTCTCTTAGCTGTCTCCAGGAATATATATTTTTAAGAAGCTGGTCTTTTGGAATTAGAGTTTAAATTTCCTCCGATTCTCTGTTCCTCTGGTGACTAATTTCTTTGGAAGCTTTCCATGGATTTGAAATTATTTACCAGTAAGTCTGATACCATTATCCTAATCTCTGTTTTTTCTCAGCTGACCACAGACTCTGAGCAATAAATAGCCTTTGCTTGGGGCTATGTCTTGTTTCAAAAGTTCCAGAGGATCGACATTTCTGCAAAACTCAGGATGCAATATTAAGCTTTAGCTCTTTAGCTCAAATTAGTCAATAAAACACTATCATTGTGGGTTTCTTATGAGACCTTGTTTCTGCTTTCTCTTGCTATGAAAGTTCTCAGAATGCAAGTGTTTAGCTTCTAAGTCTATGTTAAGATAGTTCTTCCTTGGGTAAGGAACTTAAAAACGTATCAAAAAGGCCACTAATTATTTAAGACTCAAACCAGACCGTGACTGGGCCAGATAACAGACACCTGATAAAAGCCAAATGCTGCCCAGCTCTTTCTTGTGATTTCATTAGGACAGCTCTCAAAAGTATTAAAGATCATGTTTTTGAGACTAGATAAGTAGCATCTCTAATCACAGAATCATAGAATGGCCTGAATTGGAAGGGACCTTAAAGGTGATCTAGTTCCAAATCCCCCTGAGGACTAAAACAGTGTTATCAGATAGTGTGTCCTTTCAGCAGGGACACAACTGAGGACCCAGGCACAGCCACGGGAGTGAGCTGCTGTTCATAGATTACAAACAAATCCCCATTTTCAAAGCGTAAAGTCAACACAGCCTATGCTGAAAAAAAAAGAAATAGAATCAAGAAATCCTACATTGCTCCACAGTGACAGTAATGCAGTCTGGAAACATGGGAGCTGGTGATTATTCTTTCCTTAGCATCCATGAGGCCTCCCCTGGAGTTCACTCCTTAGGGGAAGATGTAGGAAAGAGGCCAGCAGAAGGAACAAAAACTGACAAGTAGCTTTGAACGAAGTGGTTTTTTACCATCTAGCCATGAACAAGTGTTGAAGGCTAGATGGTGATAGTCTCCAAAAGAGACTGTTAAGGAGGGACGTGATACCATCATCTCCGTTTGCAAAAGGCATCCAGGAGGCATTTCATTGCTCCCCACATGCACAGGGACATGGAAGCAAAGGGAGGCACTTCTGGCATACGAGTCTACAGAGCTACCAAACTGGAGTGGAGCAGGCTGCCAGCCAAGGTCTGAACCCTTCTTCGCTAGGATTATCAGGAAAAGGTTAGGCAAGTGTCTTTCAGTCAGCATCTATATGCCACCCTTCCAGGCACTGAAACGGCCTCTCCAAAGCCTCATTCCGTAGCAGAGATTCCCATGTTTATCACGACTCTCCCTTGCAGTTTCAAAAGGTAAGGTTCTCCTGCCCCAAATTTGAGATGTGCTTTTGGTTTTAAGCAGTTTCATAAGCAATAAATATATTTAAATATAGATGTATATTTGAATAACTTGCCCATGGCTGCATATTTGTGGCTAAATCTTAATAAAAAGCTCCCTTATGTAATCTACAACTGTGTTTGCTTGTTACCTAATCACAAATGCTTTGCAGCAATATGGAGTAAAAAACCCACCCTGCAAATTCAAAATAATTGCCTTGAAATAAGTCATTTATAGGTAGGAATTTTAAAAAAGCCTGTATATCGCAGACTATATCTGGATTTTTCTCGTGCTGAAATCTAAATTTATCTTTTTAATATCCTGAGATGCTATTTTCTAGGATAGAAGAGACCATCAAGCTTTATATTTGTTAATACTGTCAGATCTTATCTTAAATTCACTGTGCTATTAGGATCAATATTTCATTGCTAAGCACATCTCTAATAAAGCAGCTGAACTGATCCAGAATCTTTGAAGTGTGTCACTCCCTTCACCATCTCCAAAACGGAAGGCAGAAGCACAGTTAGCTATTTACATTTATTGCCATATTTTCTGAGTAACATTTTATCCCTCTGAAGATGCATCTTAGTCTCTTTTAATTAAAATTGATTTTTTGTAATTTACTCAATATATTATTGTCACCCAAAATGCCACCCTTCTGTCACAATTTTTAAAATCTATCTCACCTAGAGCACATCTAAATTTTTCCACAGGTCTATATGTATTTATAAGAGATGTTAAAGCATTGTAACTTCATCACATTAAAATGGTAAAACTGCAGTAGTCTATGTGATGCAAATACAGGTTTCCTGTATTCTAAATGGAGGAACTCCTGCTCTCATGCAAGACTATGAGAAACATCTTGCCCACTATGCAGAGTGGGAAAAGGATTCAGTTTACAGTGGATAACAATAACAGGCATGAACAGAAATGTAATACTCTCTCCTGGACCCAAAACAGAACTGGGTCCATCATGGTCTTGATCCAAAGACCTTTCATGGTGATTGTAGAAACAGAGACTGCAAATGAAACTAATAAACAGATGGCAGTGATCAGAACGTTGGATGACAGGTAAATCTATACTGCTATGAAATAGTATGGGTAGTTTTCAAGTAGAAGTTTGCAAACAGGCTCCTTACCTGCAGCACCTGCTGTGAGGACAGATCATGGCACACCCCTGCTGCACCCAACAGAAGGAGGCACTGTATCTGCCATGCACCCCACCACCACCACCCTATCCAAAATAGAGTTAGGAAAACACAAAATAGGGGTCCAGGCAGACCGCAAAAGTGAAATGCTGCAAGCACAAGAACAGAGGGCAGTGAGTACAACTGCATTTTTATTTTGCTTATCTGCCACACCTGCAGGTGAATTACACACAGGGGTACCTCGTTCTTGGTGGTTCATGATATTTCACATTCAGGCCCAGCTCCCTCTTGTTTCCCCCACTTTCCACACTTGTTTTCATGAAAAATTCAGTCTTCACCAGCAAACAAATAGAAGAAACATTGACCTTTCAGTTGAAATATACAGGCTAGAGAAGAACTGAGCCCTAGTCACATACCCATTGAAGACCAGGACTGTTTGCTACTGAAATCGGAGCGGATTCATTTCCTGGAAAAAACAGCTGTTTTCCTCTCTGTCTTGGATCACTGCTGTTTGACTTTTTGGATGTTCATACTGTATACTTCCAAAAGAAGTTGCAATGTTCTTACTACCTGTTCTCTGGCATGCTTATGTGCCTGCATAGTGGCAAACATTAATACAAATGAGTTTACATTGTATTTCAGTTAATAGGATTTAAATGTGACCATGAAAAAATCTGTACTGCAACTACTATGAATTTGTTTATTATGTAGTTCTCAGAGCCTAATTTCATTTTTTTTTATAGTCCTCTATCCTGAATATCTTTGTGGACTGGTGTAGGAGGAGGGCATAATTAAACTTTAAAAACTATTTCTTTATTAATTTCACTCAACAGTCCCATAGAGAGAAGAGATGATCTTACCCAGAATGATTGTAATGTACTGCCTTCCTGCTCTAATGTTGCCTGCTGCAAAG
The DNA here is from genome assembly GCA_038380795.1 of Pyrocephalus nanus. Lineage (NCBI taxonomy): Eukaryota > Metazoa > Chordata > Aves > Passeriformes > Tyrannidae > Pyrocephalus > Pyrocephalus nanus. The sequence continues at coordinate 102,493,212 of CM076260.1, forward strand.
AGAAAAGCTATAAAATAATACTTGGGATCAGACTTTCACGTGGAACTCGGGGCAAATGAGGACATCCTCCTCTCTTTCCCTCCTCCTCCTCTTCTCCTTCTCTCCCAAGCTCATGTCTTACAAGCAAGCAGTACACACCTCCTGCATGTTGTATCCAACTACTTTCCACTTCGTACAGTTTAATGAACATTTCTCCCTGACCAGTCCTGTGGTCACCTAAAAGAAGTTTTGCTATACAAGTGAATAAACTGCAGGTTTTACCATATCATCCCAAATACAACGTTAGTTCATTCATTCTGAAGTCCCATGCCTGAAGGCTAGTTCAGATCAATTCAGAAACACAGCTGAGCTCTTAAACAATAGGTCTCCACCCACAATAAAAATTGCCACCATAATTACTGTCACTCCTGTTGACAGTTAAAAAATCAGAGCAATAAGAAGTGGCAAGGCTGAGAGTGTCACCCAGTGTATCTCTCTGCAAGTCCATGATTGTTCTCTACATTTCTTCCATGCAAGTTGACAAGACATGTTAAAAATGTCCAAAGCAATTAAATTTCAGCATCTTCCTTTAGGAGATAATTCCAGGTTGCAACACATTGCATTGAGTTCCCTGATATCCAATCTAAACTTTGCCTAATAATTTCCTCTCATTATTTCCTTCTTCAAGTCCTTCCGCTGCATCCAGCACTACAGCCCTCAGGTATATAAAAGCATCAACTATTATTTTTTTCTAATTTAACTGACACATTTCCAACATCATTCTTGCTCTCCTTGATGACAGAGGATATGCAATGATAGAATATTTCAAATTGAAGGGGATCCATACGGATCACCTCAGCCTACCTAAAACTAAGCTATATGACTACAACCATTGTCCAGAAATTCCTTGAACTTTGACAGGCTTGTCATTATGACCACTTCTGTGGGGAGCTTATTCCAGTGACTGACCAACCCCTTGGTGAACAACTTTTTCCTAATGTTCCATCTGAACTTACCCTGATGCAACTTAATTCAATTTCTGCATGTCCTGTCACTGGTCACCAGAGAGAAGACCAGATATAACCCACTATTACTCTTCCTTTTACCATGTGAAAAACTTAACCACCTCATAAATGCTCTGCATCACATGCTTTTCAAATAGTGTGTAAAGTTTTCTTTATGATGAAAGCAAGAACTACATAGGAAACTGTTCATCAAATCCGCCCTGCTGGGCCATTCTACTGCGAGCCTTTTAGTGTATCGTGTTTCCAGTAATGAAATAATTACATTGCATGGCTATGCACATAACAAATACCATTTAATTAGGAAGGAAAGATAATTAAATGTGCAGATTTTTCTAAAGGAACATTTTAGGAAAGATTAAACTTGACTACAGTGAAGTATGTCTCTTTGTTAGAGCTGTAACACCTCAGAAAAAGCTTTCTGGCAAGCAAAGTCACTCCTTATGAGGAGAGTGATCTTAATATAGTATGATCTTAATCAAAGCTAATGGATACATTAAAAAATGTCAGAATTAGGGCAGCAGGTTAAGCGAATGCACTGGAATTAAAGATACTAAGAAAGAACAGTGGGTACTGAAAAATATGTTTCCTTATTATATTGGAGATTTTCCTGCTCCCTCAGTTTTTGTTCTGAATCAACCTGCATGTAGCTTGCTCAGCAGACAAAGGTTATGAAAGAAGAAAATTGAACTGCCTTTCAGCTGCATAAAGGTGTGCAGGCAAGGAAGGGCACTGAGAAGTTGGGAGTGTCTCGTAACCACACCATCACTGAGTGGTTTGCATTGTGAAATATTATCAGCTTAAAATCTAAGCCTAGCAGTCAGGACATAGAAAGATGTCAGGATATGGTAATCTTTCCCTGTGGAAAAGAGGAAGGTCATACCTGATTACACACCTTTCTTTTCTTATGGCGTTCCAGAAATTGAGAAAAAAAGTAACATAAATAAGACAGATGATTTAGATCCTCAGAATTGTTTGCAAACTAATCCTAAATTCATTTGCATATCAGAACTAGGCTTGTCCCAGGCTAAGCTGCAGTGAATATTTACTCAGGAGGGATGGTTGCTGTAGGGAATGCCAGGGTCATTCCGGCTTGCCAGGACCAGATCACCTAGAACAACCCCATGTTCAAAACATTATTAGCTCCCAAATAACAGCAGTTCATCAGGATCTTCTCAAGTTTGGTTTGGAAACTCTTCAAGGATGGAGATCCCACAGTCACTCTTCAAGTGCTGAATCATTCTTATGGTGAAATCTAATTTTCCTTCATATAAAATAGGAATTTCCATTGTTTTAGCTTGTGATGCCTCATTTTTTGTACTGCACCTCTGAGAAATGTCTGGTTGCCTTCCCTCAAATCTCCTTTAGCATTTCCTCATCTGTAATGCCATCCCCTGACCATCTTCTGCTTTCCCTCACATGCTACTCTGATTCATCAGCATCTCTCTTGCATTGGAAGCACCATTACCTCAAAATTATTTTTAGCTCAAACAAGATGAAAACGTGAGTTAAATCAAATAGCCATGTATAAAACATAAACCAGACAAAGGTATGCAATAAAACCCTAGAAACTGCTTGAAGACAGTGTGCAAATGGAGCCAGGTTTATGTCATCTCGTATGGATCTAGATAACCCATAGTGTCAGATGAAAGGTGCAGTGCTACCTTTGTGCAGGGTTTCCATGGGAAAGCATCTGGTATTGGGAACATGTTCACTTCTAGAGCCCAGATCTATGTGCAGTATTCAGTTTCAGAAGTTTTTCCTCTCTCTTCTCCTTGCTTTTCACCACATTTACATGAAGCCGTATAGCAATGCCAACAATCCTGGCACTTCATCACTTTCTCCTACACCTTCAGTTGCACTTACACAATGACTAAGCTGCCTCAATACAGATGTGGCTCACTGCTATCCTGAGTACCATGCTAAGCAATTTGCAAAGTGCCAACCCATTCTGAGTGAAATGCACTTCTCTAAAGCAGATTTATTTACAGGGTTCAATCCAATGTAACAGAAATTGCATGGTGAGGCAGGGAGGGAATTAATTTTCATATATAATGGAACACAGTAGCATAAGCTGGGTAAGAGTCTGTCCCAAGCACACAAGATTTGACTAAATACACAGAAGCTGTTGAAAGTAAAGAATTGAATACCAAAAAACCACCCAGTCTCTATCAGCTCAGAGGAAAAATGCTTATCAACCAAGGGATCAAGATTAATGAATAACTTTGTATTATCTTTTTTAAAAAGTGGGATGGGGGAGTTGAGTAATTTTAATACAGTCTCCTTAAATAATATGTAAAACTACTCAAGCAGTAAAAACAATTCCTACAATATTTATGTGTCGTGAATGACTGTTTTAGGGTCGCTTTTCTAAAATTATTTCTCTAGCATAATTTTCAGTATCAACCCACTAAGTTACTTGCAGTTTTGTTTCTCCAACCTCATAAGCATTGACTAGCCAGCCATGAGGCTCCAAGCAGTCTGGAGCGCAGCAGAGGGGAGGAAATAGCACTCAGTGACAAGAGTAATGCCAGCTGAGCTGATGCCAGACCTGACAGTCTTAAAATGACTGCCTCGTAAAGGAGATGTTTCAAACAATGACAGACAAATGGATTTTACTGGATTATTCACATTTTGAAGGCATTCAGTGTCCGGGAAGGCAATGTGGTATGTGGTCGAATTGTAAACAGGCATAAGAATTAACGTGTTCAACTTCCCTTATCCTATTTTCTACTTGTCACCATGTTGCTGCCTGTAAGAGTAGAATACAAACAGCTGCACACCACTCCATGTACACAGACTCTGTATTAAATGCTAAAATAATTGCAATTAATTGGTACTGGACTTCTCTTTAAGCTCCTTGTGTAGCTCAACTGTGATGCTATTCCCAAGAGACTTGGAAGATTATGGCTTATTCTGTCTTTCCTGTTATTAAAAAGCTGGTGTGGATGGATTTGAAGAAAAAGGAAGAAGAAGAGAGGTAAGTAGAAGAAGAAACCTTATCCTTTAAGAAAAAAGATCACATCAATTTGCATGCAATCAGTAAATCACACCACTGGATATATTATGAATATTCTCAAAATATTCAAAAGCAAAAAGAAATGCAGCAAATCCTGGGAAGAAAGCAGCATTAAGGAAACTAAATTGCTTCTAGTCCCTAGGTTGCATCATTCAAAATTAACCTACATCATTTTATGTAACCACAGTTTACAAAATGAATACCATAACACTCTGTGCCGACAGCAGCAAGAATCCACACAAACTAAAGAATGGGTATGTTTGAAGCTTCATCCCAATTTTTTATCACTAAAACATCCCCAAATGTTTCAGGATCTTTATTGTATTTGACAGGCTTCATTATTTCCAAAAATTGTAAACCCTAGTTTCTTAAAAATCAAAAAAGACATTGAAAGAGAGTTGCACAAATTATGTCACAAAATAAACTTGCCACCTACACTGAATTAGGCATAATTAGAGTAGTGTGACACATGCATAACAATGACTTGTAGTCAGAGAAATTATCTTCTTCTAGTATTCCTTTCAAAATTCAGTGCATAAAGTATTGGAAACTTTCTGGCAAACCTAAGGTCAATTTTAATAAATATGGGTGTTTTTGTCAGTGCTCAGGCTCAATATGAAAGTCAATAAAACATGGAAATATTAAATTAAGATTGCTTTGGTTTTTAGAAATAACAACTCTTGTTCATGTTATTTATCATAACAAATGTAAAAGGTAACTGTGCATCCCAATCAATTTAAACTAAATATGCTGTGCAATTCCTACAACTGAATACTTCTCAATCTTGAGAGGGAAGTTCATATCCCTAAATACTTAATATCACTATTTTATAATGCCTACTAAGGTATCATACCAGAAAGGCAAGTCTTTCAGTTACATGATACCAGACTGGGTTCCAAACAAGTCTGCAGGACCATTTATAATTTGAGGGAGGGTTTTGCCCTTTTTTTCAGGCTGTATTTTCAGAACTGAGCAGCTCTACTCTGAGTGAAATCAGAGTAGATGACAGTAACTGATTGAAACAATTAGATTATCAGATTTTTGCAGTGCTACTCTTGGAGAACCAATGGGAATTCTGGATAAATTTTGAAAAACTAGGAAAAGGCAAGCATATCTAGCAAGAATGTCTGTAACTGTGAATGAAAAGCCAGGGTGAAAAAATACCATGCTTTGCAGTGTTGTAAGAAGACATAGGTGAAAATCTTCAGCCTCTTAGGATGCCTTTTAGAAATCTAAAAGCTTTTACTGGCCCACATTTAACTAAACAGCCTCTCATTCCAACTCCTGCTTTCAAAACAATATTAAACAACTGTTAATCATTGAGTTTCCAACTTGATACTTTCAGAAAAAAAAGAGAGATTTTCACATATGAACTAAAAGTGCATTATCTAATTGCATTTGTGCATTATGCATCAACTCTCAAGATTAAGGTAAATGTGCAATGAATACTTAATCAGTTGAGTCATGCATCCTTTGAGGTTCATCATTTGACATATTTCATCAACATATTAGTTTGAATTTTTTGTTAGTATTTTTGTTCTGAGGATTGAATATTAATAACAAAATCCTGAGAAGTTCTTAAAAAGACAGATTATCTGTACAAATGGCAGAAATATAAGAAAAGTTCTGAACAATCTAATACTTTCTGGACAAAGATCTTTCCATATCCTGGAGTCGCATGATTTCCTGTGAATCACATTCCCTTTTATTCAGTTTCCTGAAGGAATATATTTTAAAAATAAATAAAAATTAAAATATTGTCTTTCCATTAGACTAAAATAAAAAGTCTTTTTCTGTACTGAATATTAGAGCAGGTAAAAGTTTATTGTCTCCTGATGCATGTTCATCTCCTGCAAACTATTTCTAATTAGAAAATACATTTTCATTGATCTGTAAGAAAATAGCTTTGTAGACACTAAACTGAAGTGCTCAAAATATTAATTCCTAGCAGCACAGTGAAGTTCATAAACTTCTAGAATCTGTATTTTGTATAGTAGGGACATTACCTTGCTTTTAGGGGTGATATTTGCACTGGTAAGAAACATGTTATCGTAGAATCATAGAATGGTTTGGATTGGAAGGAACCTTAAATATCATCTAGTTTCAGCTCTCCTGCTGTAAGTAGGGAGACCTTTCACTAAACCAGGTTGTTCAGAGCCCCATTTAGCCTGGCCTTGAATACTTCCACAGATGTGGCACCCACAGTTTCTCTGGCCAACCTGTTCCAGTGCCTCCACACCTGTACAGTAAAGAATTTTTTCCTAATATCTAATCTAAACCTACTCTCTGTTGGTTTGAAGCCATTTTACCCCCTCATATGCCCTTGTAAAAATTCTCTCTCTAGCTCTCTTGTAGGCTGCCTTCAGGTACAGGAAGGCCATAATTAGGTCACTTCCCAAACCTTCTCTTTTCCAGGCTGAAGAATTCCAATTCTCTCAGCCTTTCCTCACGGAGGAGGTGCTCCATCCCTCTAATCAACTTGGTGACCCTTCTCTGAACTCACTCCAACAGGTCAATGTCCTTCCTGTGCTAGGGACCCCAGAGTTGGATGCAGTAATCCAGTACTGGGATCTCACGGCAGCAGAGCAGAATCACCGTCTTTGACGTGCTGCCCACACCGCTTTTAATGCAGCCCAGGATGTTTGGCTTTCTGGGCTGCAAGTGCATATTGCTGGGTCGTGTCCAGCCTCTCATCCACCAGCACTCGCAAGTCCTCTCATACAAATGACAAAAGAATAGGTGCTCATTTGTTTCCTAGCAGCCATGCATAACAAAACATAAGACCTATTAGGCTCAGAAAGGATTGTTTCTGGAGAATTACAATACATGCTGAGGAACCATGTTGTGGGGTTTTTATTAACACAGTATCACTTAACTTGTTTTGAGTATGAGCTATTTTTATATGTCATCAAAGTGATCAAAAACACCACACAGAACAAACTGTTGATGGCAACCTTGGCCAACATCATAGTACCGCTTCAGATGGAGAGGTGCATGTCAGAGCACATCGTTGTTCAGTGGCTGCTTCAACTTGCACAGCATTTCATAGGAGAGGTCTGGCACTGCAAGGAGACCTTCAGCAACATGTTTGCCAGTAGTCAAACTCAGAAAAGAAAGCTTTAAACAGCTCATAAGTCAGATGCCGTTCACAAGCTTAAACAATGTTCTTCCAGTCAAAAGATCAAGGTCATTTACTCTTTAAACATATGGTCTACCAAAAAAGGCACACTCTTCCCAACTCAAAATATGTGAACAGAAGGAACTGTTATCATCAGACTGCAGCACTGAAACCATTTAGGAGTGCCTTTATGTCAACCCTTTCTAAAGCACAAACTACACATTGAAGCAGTACTTCATTGCTATACTATTAAGTAGGTAAATTGACTTCTCCATTAGGTAAAGGGAAAAACAAATGTCAAAGAAATAGCATGCTCTAACATAGTCTGGAAAAAGGAGAGAGGAAGCCAATCATGGACTTTTTGAAATGCTGCTGCATATCAAGCTCTTGGTAAAGATTAATTGGATGAAGACTGGTTTTAGAAATATATTCATATATTTAAAGGACAAAATTTTCATAGTAAATTATCTCTTTTTGCTGGGGTATTTCTATATTACAACCTGATTTCAGTACAACTGTCAGACCAAGATTCCTGTCTTTGCTTTGACATAAACATTTTCACTAACTTAACTGTGAAATGGCACAGGAATATTTATGGACTGATGCATGTGTCTAAGAAATTCACTCACATTTTTTAAATCAACATACCCTCTCATTCAGATCTAGACAACCCTGTCTGAAGTCTACTTAATAAAGATTAATTCAGCTTGCAGTGGCAGTCAATGTGTTATGTTTTTTCTCTTGAACATCCCACTGAAGAAGAGCAAGTTAGAAAGACTTCACTAAGTAAATCAGTTAGAGGGATCCTACATAAGGCATAAAAATTAATGATTATACAGCAAGAGCACTCACAGGTACCTCAGGTTCTAGCTTTAGGTCAAGTGCACATTTCCATTGCTGATGTCTCCAGGTTCCTTATCACATTCCCAAGTTTTTTTTGTGGACACAAGGCACTTTGTCAAGCTGCCAAGCTATACTTTCAGAGTGGAGATGAGTCTCGACTCTGCTTCCCTGAACTACTGCAGATAGGAATCTCTAAATGCATGCAGTGCTATTCCTTCACATTCAGACTAATTTTACCAGAGGCATCAGGAGATATTTGTGAGTTCTGATTTTCATTTGTCAAATTGTTTCATTAAGGAAATTAAAGAAAGACAAATGACTGAAGGAGGAAAAGGAGCTGGGGGATATGGAAGAGTCAAAATAACATTTGGCCAGAATAAAGCAGGTTCAGAGCCAAACGAAGGAATTTAAAAAAGAAAAAAAAAAAGGCACCACAAACCCCTAAAACTGTTGCCTGTTTGGGTGAGTAGTTTTGATCTTAATGCTTTTGACTGATTTCGGAATCCATATTCTAAAACTTTTTCCTCTTTATTTTCTAAGAAAAAAAGAGCAGCTAAATAACTGTTACTAAGGTTAATTTATAGTAAATAATTATGAAGTAAATTTCAATTACCTAGGCTATCTCCCCACTTCCTTTTTTTTTCTTCTTTTTTAAGTAAATGCAGTTTCCTAAGCCATTTCAGCAGATTCCTTGCATACTATTGTCAGAAATTTAAGAGTGACCTGCTGTGAATTCAGCTGCTCTCAGACCTCCCATCCCTCTAGTGCTGTTGGTTGATGCTGCGCGTTTTCAGCAGAGCAGGCCTGAATGCCAAGCACGGAGACTCACTGGCATTCATTTGCAAGGTAGCAAACACGAAGCTTTTCTCATCCAGAAAATGCTGCAGCTGCTCCTGACACTGGGATAACTTCTAACACCAGCAGTGACAACCACAGAGTGGAACATCAGCTCAAGATGAGAAGCAACAACACTGAAAAGAAACTCCCTGCCTGTGAATCCCAGTGCACTCTCGGTAGCCTTGTGGCACCAAGTGCACCACACAGCTCAGCCACAACACCAACTATGTTTTTCCAAGTGGTAGGGAATTAGAGAAGCGGACAGGAGCGGGATGCACTGAGCCCACATCTGCTGCAGCACCAGCACAAGGCAAGATAAATGTCCCCTCCCTTTCTGTAAAACATGGCCTCAAACATTTTGACCTGTACCTGGGTCTAGGGACTTAAAGAGCACAGTTACTCTCCTAAGTTGCCTGTCTCAAACACTGCCAGGGCCACAGAAAGAACTTGCCATAGGGTAAGCCACCACAGTGGGGACTCAAGATAAGCACAGAAGGGAGGAACTTGCAACAAATTGCTAATTCCAGGCCTGATGGAGTTATCTGGTTGGCATATCCTGGTTAATGCATCTGGACAAAAATTCCCACCGTGGCAAACTGTGGGGGAAAAAAGCAACTGCTCATACACATATCACCCCAAGTTATGGGAAGAGCAACTGTGACCACCTTGTGGATACTCAGAACCTGGACTGTATAAAGAAGAACAACTTGAAGACCCTCACCACCAAGAAAACCAGGCTGAAGGAAGACCAATAAGATGCTGCTGAATCCATGGGCGGTGACTATCTTCTACTTGATTCTCTCTCTCTCTGTCTCTCTCCTCTTTCTATTCCTTTCCATCTCTCTACCTCATATTTAGTGTTAAATAAAATCTTTATTATTGTCTTCGGGATGTGGTCTCCTTTGCACTTTGATTGGGGCAGAAGCAACTCTCACTAGTACTATGTCAAGAGCATTTATAACCTCACTTTTCCTTCAGCAGCTGTTAACTGCTGAGTCCAGATTTGAAACATCTGTGCCCTATGAGCCCTGCAGAATTTGACTTTTCATCATTCAGTTATGTATTTTTTCAGTTATTATTTTCTTTTATTCAGCAATGATGTTTCAAGGCATTGAGAGATATTTGTGAATTTTGATTTTCATTTGTCAAATGATTTGAGAGTGGAGAAGAGGAAGAACAAAGGAGAGAAGGGGATATAAAAAATTGCTGTATTTGACTAGAATTAGGCAAATTCAGGATAGCTTCTCTTTTTACATGATGGGATCTTAATCCCAACATCAGCTTTTACAGGACTGCCATAACCATCATGAAGTGTGATCACAGGTACCTGTATCTACTGGAGCAGGCAATGAAAAATAAAGTTATGCTTCGCAAATGAAAGCTTTGTCACCAGACTTTATGATCTCTTTCTTTTTTGTTCTCAGCTTTTGAGTCTGAGGAAATGCAACTTTCAATTTTATTTTTTTTAAACAGAAAAAGCAAGTGGTAAAAAATGAAATTAATATATACATGTTCTACTGACCTAGTCAGCATCTTGCAGCCCTGAATGAAGCCTTACCTTTTTGATGCCTTTGCTATCAAACTTTTGATTCTAATTCTGTCAAACTAAGTCATCAGAAAAGATTATAAACCAAGAGATTTAAAGCTATACAATCAGTCTACATTTCCTACTGTAGCCTTTATTGCTTTGCAGAGTAGCTCTGTGAGCTTACCTTGGACAATTTACTGAGCTTAATGTAACTGATATCTTCTGCAACTTTACTGTGTATCTAGTGTATCTAGTGAAGACAATGCAGCATCATGACCTCAAGGGCTTTCTAGCCTTTCTAATTTACAGAAAACCTCCAGAGTGGAGAAGGCTAGATTGAGGAAGAGCTTCTTCCAGACACGCTCAGCATCACCATGGATTATTGCCCATGTCTGAAACATCTGACTGCACAGGGTCACTGCCTTCATCTGTTGTTTTATCAGCAAGTCAGTCCCAAGGTAACAAGCGCAACAACTCATTTCAAAAAGAGAGATAGCCATGGGAGAAGAAAACAGGGTTGGAAATCAGAATCCAGTAAGTTTTTAGAAGCCATAGGAGAAAATATAATACTGTCTAGATGCTGCTTAACACATTTCCTGCTTTACAGAGCAGAGTTTTATGTGTTGTCCTCAACTGTTTCAAAAGACATTTAGCAGTGTCATAGAGTTTAGCTTTGCAAAAGTGGCTTTACTGGTGGAGAAAATGGGGCATAGAAACATATAATGGCTTGGTCTGTTTATCAGGTATAGCTGCTGACAGAGCTAAGAGCATATCCAATTCCTGTTCAGCATCCTGGCTGCCAGACTTAAATTGATGTCAGTAAAAATGATATGAAATAACTGAAAAGGTGAGCCTTATAACCTTTGCAATAATTCCTGGAGCATGAGAAGGGGGAGGCTTCCTGAAACTAAAAGCTGAGCCCTTTCACGTTCATTCCCTTAGTGCCAGTAACAGTCTTAGCACCTCTGTAGCATAGCTGGGTTGCTATTGGGAGCAACACTGATAGCAGAACTATCACATTATGGTCAAATGAAAATTTAGCAATTGTACAAAATATTTCCAGGGAAAATTGTAACAAAAACCATTTTTTGTCTTTGAGTCCATAGAAAGAGCTAATTCATGTGCTATGTTACGTCAATCTATTCATTTAGAGTTACTTTGCCCATAAATACACCTGAAAATGCAGCCAGGAAATATTTCTTTAAATGGGTGTCCCACAAATCTAGACATCCTTGGATGTCCCTAAACTGACTGTGCTGCAGACTCACCATTGTAGCATTAACACAATCTGCAAAACCCAATTCAGCAGCCCAGTAAATATGTGGAAGGTCAGTACAACCAGCCCTGGGCTCTGAAGGGCAGGCTAGAACCAGGAGACTTGATTAAAGTTCATTTAGCAGTATCCACACCACAATGCAATCACAAACCAGGTATACTGCTACACTGCTATTTGTGCTGTAACCAACAGGCACAACTTCTGTAACATGAGGAACACTAATCTAGCTTATGTAAAGACCCAAGGGATTCAAACACTTCCATGGTGAACAAATTTACACTAGGATTTCCACGTAATGCAAAGGATGAGATATACATTACAATAAATAATCCTTTTTCCATAATGTGTTGCTGAAGTTAACATTCTTCCTAAGTGCTGTGCTCTGAAGGGCAATAAAAAAATTCTCTTTTCTGACAGTAGTGCATGCTAACAAGGAAAATAACTGAGGAATGATGCTGAAAAGCTGAGCTATTTAGATAGTGATTCAGTCAGACGAGAACTGTAATGAAATAATTCTAACTCCCGGTTGCCTTCAGTGACTATTTGAGACTGAAATTTCAAAAGACTAAAAGCTTGCACTTGGCATCAGATGCCTATATCAGACCAAGTCCCCAGCCTGTGTGCTCACTGGATGATAAAGGTGCAAAGGAATGGTCTCCCTTGCAGACCAAACTGCAAAGGAGCTCCACAGCTGATGGGTGGCTATGGCTACACTCTCCTGCTGCGAGAGCTCATTGTGCTCTTCACCCCATGTGCTTTTCACTGCAGGACTGTGGATTGGTCATCAGTGATCTTCATAACTCACCCAGAGCCTCTCCAATTCTATCACTACTCAATGAGGCCTTTGAGTAAGTGCAGTGTACTAAACCTTCCATCTAATCCTTTAACCTTTTGTTGATGCTACAATAGGGCAGGTTGGCTTTTGGTTGTTTTGTTTGGTGGGGGTTTTTTTATAATTCCCTTTAAGGTCTCTGAAAATAATGCACCTGAAAGAAAGTTTTGCATTCCTTTTGTGATGGCATTTTATATAAAAAATGAACTGGAATGCATTTGTGTTTGCTTATCATCATATCAATAGGAGGCTAATTCTGTTGTCCTCTCTATAAGGCAATCTGATGAATACCTAACTAGTTTTGGCTTGTCTTCCTTATTATATTTTTTGTATTAAAATTTTATTAATCAAATAATGCTAAGTTCATATTTGTTTCTTTTATTAATACACATACTGAATCCTGAAGGCATTTTGCCCACTTACACTAGAATATCTAGGCTTTTTTTTTTTACTTTTTTTGGTTGCCATGCATATCTACTTTAATTCTAGCTTATATTGAAATTCTTCAGGTGTGCATTAACTTCTTGTCTGTTAGTACACATTTTCTGTTTCAGAAATACATGGTAATTGTGTTAGGAAAGTCTTCTGGTTTTGCGCTGGCAATTTAGAGAAAATACCCCTTGTTTTAGTCAATTTCTTGATTACAGTTTTCAAAATACTGGAAAAACCTACAAAGACTGTTTCTTATGTGTATTTCAAGTTCAATTCCCTCTAGAAGAAAGAAGACAAAGCTTTTTCAGGCAATCTTTACACACATCCCCCAAATACAGGTTCAGGAAGGCTGATATTACTATTCAGGGAAGTACTTAGTTAACTGTGTCCATATATTCTAGAGTTTCCAATGGGAATTCAACCCATATAATCTCTGTTCTATATCCCAATATTCATTTCACATTCTATTTCCCCCACCTCTGTTCACATTTTATAAATCCAAGGCTGGGGACCAACCTGCTGGAAAGCAGCTCGGCAAAGAAGGACCTGGGGGTCGTGGTGGACAAGAAGCTGTCCATGAGTCAGCAGTGTGACCTTGTGGCCAAAAGGGTCAATGAGTAAAAGATGATTAGAAGTTAATTAGGGGACAGGAGCATCTCTCTTACAAGGACAGGCTGAGGGAGATGGGCCTGTTCAGCCTCAAGAAGAGACAACTAAGAGGAGACCGCATCACTGCCTATAAGTATCTGAAGAGAGGGTGTCAAGAGCCAGGCTCTTCCCAGTGGTGCTACACAACAGGACAAGAGGCAATGGGCAGAAAGTGATGCTCAGGAAATGCCATCTGAACACATGTAAGAACTTCTTTAGTGTGCAAGTGATTGCACACTGGAATAGATTGTCTAGAGCAGGTATGGGAGCATCCCTCGCTGAAGATATTCAAGAACCCTCTGGACAGACTCCTGTATACAATGAGCTCTAGGGGACCCTGCTTGAGCAGGAAGGTTGGATCAGATCAGTCACTGTGGTCCCTTCCAACCTGACCCATCCTGTGATTCTGTAATTTTTCCTAAATTTTATTTCCTTCTGTTAATGGGCAAACTCATCTATGCTCTCTATTCATATATCACACTGGGGGAGCTTTTATCATTTCACCTTGCTCCCTGACAGGGAGAAGTGGATTTAGCAATGATTAGCAATTTAGCAATTATATGACAGACAGATTTATAAACCTCTTGTAAACAAACCTTTGACAGGTAACTACAAATGAAGTGCAATGGTTTTACTTCACTAAGCAGCACCTATTAAAGCTTGATTTCAAATAGTGAAAATGTAACATATACAAACAATCAGAGTTGAATAGAAAGGAGGCAACTTAAATGTGAGTGAGAAAATGGAATTAATCACAGAATCACAGAATATGCCAAGCTGGAAGGGACCCACAAGGATCATCAAGTCCAACTGTTAGCTCTGCACAGGACTATCCCAAAGAGTCACACCATGCACCTGAAAGTATTGTCCAAACACTTCTTGAGCTCTGCCAGGCTTGGTGCTTCCCTGGGGAGCCTGTTCCAGTGCCCAGTCACTCTTTATATGAAGCACCTTTTTGTAATGTCCAACTTAAACCTCCCTCAACACAAATTCAGGCCATTCCCTTGGGTCCTGTCACTGGTCACCACAGAGAAGAGATCAGTGCCTGATTCTCCTCTTTCCCTCACAAGGAAGTTGTAATTGAAATGAGGTCTCCCCTCAGTCTCCTCTTCTCCAGGCTGAACAGAGCAAGTGACCTCAGACATCATGATCATGATGAATATGGTCTTCAAGCACATTTTGGCTCTGTGTTGGTACCCTGAGTGAGCACAGCAACATTAAGAATTGGACTCAGTAATCCTTGTGGTTCTCTTCCAACTCAGCATATTCTGTGATTCTGTGATTCTTCTGTAGGGATCCCCTCAGAGACCCTAACAGCCCCAAGAGGCGTTTTAATTTTCCTTTGTTTCCCAGCATCCAAATCTATTTTAACTGTAAATAAATTGATTGTCCCCAAGTAAAGTGGGAGAATCTGTCTTGCCCATGACAGTATTTGTTAAGTACTGTCCTAATCTTTATCTCAATGGACAAGCTTTCTTAGCTATTTTCTTCCCCTGTCCTGTTGAGGAGGTGAAGTCAGAGGTCAGCTGAGTGGGCCCCTGACAGCTAGTTGAGGTCAACCCAATGCAGCCCTTCAGTGCCAAAGAGCAGCCAAGCGCAGCCTGCCAAGTGCAGGCTGGCTCTCCTCTTCCTTCCAGCGGATGCCTCTCTGCTTCAGCCTATACAAAAGAAGATAGCATGGGTATGAACACTGCAATGAAAACACAAGTCCTTTACATCAGTCCCAAAAAGCTAGGAGCAACAACAATTATTGTAGCTAAGAATCAGGAGCAGGGAGCAAATACACAATTATCCAGATCAAGCAGCTGCAATTAGCCTCGGGCAAAAGGGAAGTTGTACACACTGTGCAAACTTACAAACTTCCTATCTAATCCATAGGGAAATCAAGATTGAATACCAAAAGATAAGCAATAGTGGCTAAAATTTGAGGCTAAAATAAGTATTTAAAGGGGGATTATAAGAAAGATGCAGACAAACTTTTTAGTAGGGCCCGTTGTATAGGACAATGAGTAATGGTTTTGAACTTAAAGAGGCTAGATTCAGACAAGACGTAAGAAGAAAATTTTTTGTGATGAGGGTGCTGAACCGCCAGAACAGGTTGGTCAGAGAGGTGTCAGATGCCTCATTCCTGGGAACATTCAAGGTCAGGTTTATGGGGCTCTGAGAAACCTGGTTTAGTTGAAGTTGTCCTTGCTCATTGCTGGGGGGCTGGACTAGATGTCCTTTAAAGGCCCCTTCCAATGCCAATTGTTCTCTAATTCTATAAAATGTAGTGTTGCTGTGAAGAATCTCAGTCACGTGGAAATTTTGACAGAAAGTATTTAAGTGGAAAGGACATACTACGAATTTGAAATGCAGCCTTGCTGTGCCAAAATGACGATATAGCATAAACACAGAGGCTGAGGGAAAAATTGAGAAAATAATCCAATATCTGACAGGCTAAAAAAATGCAGAAGCCAAGCCCTTAATCACCTATTCTTTATATGTGTGAAAAGTCAAGACATCAAAACAGCTGTTCATTTTGCCTTTGGGAAAATGAACAATACTATTTTACTCTAAATCTTTAGAATACCCCAGTCCCCGTGGAGCTAGGATACAGTGTCGGTTGCGTGCCTTGTTTCAATAAGTTTTCTTGAAAAATAGCAGTAAAATATGCAGATGGTTCCTTGAGACACAAAGGAAAATAGTAGTCTTGCAAATTAGGTTAAGCTGCTAAGGTAAATTCTGCTCCACAGCAGAGTATGAGGGACTTTTCATGAGTGAGTTTTCAAAAATCATGTTTTCCAAAGCCAAGGATGGCCCTTGCAGTAAGGCAAGCAAAGGAGGTCACAGAAGGCCTGCATGGATGCACAAGCAGGTTCCAACTAAAACATTAAAAAGAAGCATACAATGCATGGAACCAGAGTCTGAGCTTCCCAGTACAAGAGAAACGTGAAGCAAGTCCAGCACAGGGCCACAAAGATGATGAAGGAACTGAAGGATCCCTCACACAGGAAGAAGCTGTGAGAGCTGTGACTGTTCAGCATGGAAAAGAGAAGGCTCAGGATGGGGTGTCCTAACAATGTATTTAAATACTTCATGAAGGAGTAAGTCAGATACTTCTCAGCAATAGCCAAGGACAGTAAAAAAAGGTTACAGGCACAAACTAAAGTACAGGAAAGAACATTTAAATACAAAAAAAAAAAAAAAAAAAAAAAAAAGTTATGTTGCTGTGAGCATGGTCAGCACCGGCAAAGGTTGCACAGAGAGGCTGTGGACTCTCCATTCTTGGAGATACTCAAAGCCCAGCTGAACTCCTAAGCAATTGGCTCTAGTTAACTGCTTTGAGCAGGTGGGTTGGGAATAGATGATCTCCAGAGGTTGCTTCCTGCCTCAGCCACCCCATGATTCTATGATTCCTCTGCAAGACCACTGTGTTCATTTACTTGAGGCATATGCGGAATGTAGAGAATTTACTCGTTATTGCTCAAGTTAACACTTTCACAGGGCAAGGAACTATTGAAAAGAAAGGATGGCAGCTGAGAAGAGCCCAAGGGCACTGTACGAGCCTTCACCATTATAAAATGGAGAGCTCAAGCCTGCTCAGATTTCAGCTTAAATTGCTCCGAAAGAGCACTATTAAAACAAAAATAGACTCCTCAGTGGACAATTCTCTTCACTTGTCCAGTTCTCATGATCTTTTCAGAAATTAATAGCCTTCATTTTAACCTTGACTGCACAAGAGAATTGCTCTCTTTAAAGGTGAACCGCTGGAAGTACAAACAGTCCAGAGCATCCACTGTAGCCTTGCCAAATTGCTTGCATTTTGGTCCATGTCTGCACTGGCTCCCCTCTGAGACACAGTGACCCATGTGGACATGGCAGACTTGTGTATGCACCTGGGACCCACACATCCTCCCAAGCTTGGAGAAATCAATAGTTCCCTGAAAGACGACCAAATGAATAACAGCAATTTATCAGTAATAATATAACTTCAATTCATTCTGAATGTATTACTCAACCTACTGAAACACTGTCCATTCCAATGTTTCTTAACTCTTAAGTGTAAAATTGAGACAAGCCTTTAGAATCTTTCAAACTGGATTAAAACATCAAATAACAGCCAAATATTTAACCCATCAATTGTCAGACTTCCAGATATGTATCGTAAAGCAACACCACATGAAGGAAGTTTGTTGCTTCAGTGATTTATTTCTGTAAGGTAACCGCCTTTCCCCATATTCTTCTAACAGAGGATGTTAAAATTAAGAATGTGGACTCGCAATGGTAGCAAAACCTCTTGGGTACATAATAAGTGTAAATTTTGCCTCATCAAGAGACATGAAGATGACAGAAGCTAAAAAGATCACATTAAATAGAGTGGACTTACGAGAAGGTACAAACAGCTCCTTGAACTCTGTGGTGAGCAATCAGACCTTGACTACATGCACTGGTGACTGCACGTCTTACAGTAAACAAAGCTCAATCTTCATTATGTTCAAATTATAAGCAAGCTTACAGAAATAAAAAAAAGAAAAACAAACAAAAGCAAACCAAACAAAAACAACAAAAACATAACCAAACAAACCCTCCAAAAAAAAAAAAATCAAAAAAACCCACTATAGAAAACTGTGTATGTACACACATGCACTTATACAAGGCACATGAAAGAGTAAGGTAAAGACTACATGGCATGTGATGGCACTCAG
Source organism: Pyrocephalus nanus (assembly GCA_038380795.1). NCBI lineage: Eukaryota > Metazoa > Chordata > Aves > Passeriformes > Tyrannidae > Pyrocephalus > Pyrocephalus nanus. Next base: position 102,511,434 of record CM076260.1, read on the forward strand.
CTCAGAGAAGGGCACACAGATGTAGATGCATAGCTCCTGATGCTATAGTAACAAATTGATACGTAAGATTTACAGTTGCTTTTTTGGGCAGAACAATGAAGCTAGTGCACCTGGTTCCCAACACCTAGGTATCCTTCTTAATCTATTCAAAATAATCAAATTTTGTACAAAATACGTAAAACATCTTCACACATACACAAGCAATTACCCAACATCTCTTTAATCATCAAGAGTTCACTATCACTGAAGTTTCAGTTCTGCTTTTATTGCTGAAGGTCCATAATGAGAAAGGGGTTTATAAGGCTCCAAGACCTTCAAGGTAACAATTCTTCTGTTCATTTAAGTGGCAGGGGGTTTTCCTTTTCAGCTGTATGTCAGACAAATGTTTCTGAAGTATTGGTTCAGTGGGGAACAACATACATTTTCACATTGTCTTGCTAATCTGGTTACTTTCTTCAGGCTTGGAATGACCAGTTCTGTGAATCTCATGCTGGAAATTACTATATACTTGGGACAATGTGATGATACTACTAGCTGTTTAATAGAGACTTTCTGTAGGGACTTTGTAACCATACTGACTGTCCAACACAGCTGATATAATTGTGCACAAGTAAATGTTTTAATACTATTGTCTTTTTATTTATGTATTTGTTCACAAAAGTATGGGGGTTTTGAACAATAAATACAATGCTAAGAAATATGGCGGAAAATATCATAAAGTTTTACAAGTGCTGTAAAGCAAGGTTCTTTCAATTCTTTATCTGACTCCATCTTATTCATATACTTGAACGTATTTCAGCACCCCTGGGAAACACATAGAATTCTGAGTGCTTGCTAACCTGACGCTCTTTGAGAGTGGCACCAGAAGACATGTCAGAGGTCTGAAATACACCTCTCAGCCTGTGGTCACTTTCAGAATCTCATCCACAGCCCTGAATTCATGTTTTCACAATGTAAGCTATTCCAAATGGATATTTAACTAAGACGAGAGGTTTACACAGACTAGACCGAGTATTTAATCATACAAGTTCTTATATATTTTTCTCTGTCCTTGTCCTTTCCTGACAAGGACTTTAGGAAAAACAAAACCACAGCTGTCCAAATGCCAAGTACCACAACATTTCTGGGAGGAGGAAAAGCTGTAATTTCGTAGAGGACTACTCACCACCATGGTTCTGTGCTCCTCCTTTCACTCAGAAACACAGATTTTGACAGAACAAGGTCTCCAGGCTCCTGTTTCTCAGGTCAACCTATGTCATGCAAAGACTGCAAATATGGAGTGGAAATTCATGCTTTTGTGACAGTGTGCTTAAATATTAAGTGAACTTTAAAATGCCTCTGTTCTTTAAGAATCTGCATCCTGCCCTCCTGCAGATGTAGCATGACCCCTGCAAACTGGTGCAGAGAGCCCTCACCACCATATGTGAGGCTTTCAGAGAAGGGAGGGAAGATGCTAACTTGGGTCCCTATGCCAATGAGGTATTTTTCTCATTCAGCATGGATTCATGCTCATAGAATTGCTTTCCTAATAGACTCCACTACCATTTTAAACCCAGTAATACTGAGAAAAATTCACTAAAACTGACTCTTCCTAAGAGCAATCCCCTCAACAGCAGCAACACTCACGAGTGGTTTGTTGCCTGTCGTATGCTGATGTATAGAGAGATTTCTGACTTCTGAAGAATTCAGCCACCACAAATGCATAAAAGACCTGTTTTGAAGCTCCAGATGACATAAGGCAATGGAAAACAATGCTTCAAATTCAAATCCTAGGGGGTAACATTAAATTTCAAATGGACTTTTTGTGTGGTACAAATTCATATCACAAGCCACAAGAGCTCACAGTGAATGTAGCATTCTGCATCAACATTTTGATTTCCCCGCAATCCTGACTTTAAAGCTGGGTTCCTGCCTATTTTTCATCTAGACTTCAGTATAACATAAGCAACTTCTGACTGCAGAAGCAAAATTACACATGTATGTCTCCGGTCTCACACAGCTTCCACACATTCCTTTATACACAGTGCCTTTCAGCTCTAGACATCCTTATTTAAATTAGTGTTGTGAGTCACTCCCTGGGCTTAGGCTTACACTGCATCCCTTTATCAGAAATGAAATTCCACCAGCCACCTGTATCCTGCAAAAAAACCAAGGACTCTGAGCAGATGTCTCTGCAAAACTCCAGTTTGTAAGATTTTCCAGTTAATTCCTGAGCTTTTTGTGACCGCTACCTTCTTACTGCAAGACAGAGACATTTTTGAATGACTAAACCAATAATTTTTATTTTTCAAGAATAAAAGTGACACTGATGTAAGACAGACATGTAGATGCTACTCCCTTTCTCAGTTTCAATGCGTGACTGTTACAGATTCCTGAGAAATGGGATTTTCTTGGCTAAGAAATAGTTAGCTCTTTGTGAAAGCCTTGTCTGAATGGATGATTCTCAAGGCTTGACAGCCTGCTGATTCAGTGGAACATGAAGTCTCAGTGGAGTCTCTAGAATGGCACAGGACAGCTCTGAAATCAAAATTGCTTTTACAAAGAAAAATGGAGGTAACAAATTGATACAGCTGCATATAGATTTGTCTCCTAATCTGTCACAGTTTTAAAAATAAAAGAGGATTCAATTCTGTTTTACTGTCAACACTTCAGGTACAGAATAACACTGCTGTTAGTAATATGTTGTATTTAATGGGCCTTATTCTCTCTCCTGTGCTGCAGTGAACTCTCTTGCTATTACCTACGCGTGCAGACTCCTGAGCACTGATGAAGGCCTCAAGGCAATGCTGCCAGAATAAAAAAAAACAAGTAGTAATACCTCCATAAAGCCTCCTTTGTGAGATAACATCTTTTGAATCAACTCCTGAATTAATATTTACACATTTTACACAGTAAAAGGACAATATCCAGGGGTGCCAAGTCCTTGCATGTCCCACTAGAACCGTGGTGGCTTTGGACATGCCAGGAGAAAAAAAATGCTGCTGTTATCAAAGACTCCTACACACTTCCTACTGCAATGAGGGAATGCCTAATGTGCATTCATTTTACTAGCATTCAGTTTCATCTGATGAACTGTTGTTCACATCAGAAAAGAAACAGGTCTTCTAGGAATTTCTGATCCAACAGGGCAAATGTGTCAGGACAAGTCCAGAGAAGCATCACAGCCCAGTGACAGAGTAGCAGCTTCTCTGTTGATTCTGACTCAGAGTCTGAGTAGAGGGAGGCTGAGCAGAGCAAGCTCCTCTTTACTCAGCAACTCTCTTCTCAGTGCTCAGAGGAAGCCCAGACACCAATATGGCATGCCCTCTGAACAAACCCTGGTACAACAGCTTGGCTGATATTCTTTCAGAAGAGATTACCAGACATTAAACAGCTCTCACCTTTCCAGTGAATAATGACAAACTAAGCCTTTCCTTTCACAGAACTATCAATTATTACGATGCGGTTTCCCAAAGCTCTGCTGCACAGCCACAGTGGTCTAAGTGTCTTGTAAGTTATCCTATATCTCCCAAGGCAAACAAAATGACTATTCCAATAATACCTCTGAAAATCTTTTGGTAAAGAATTAACTTTAAAGGACGCTGCTATTTAAGATTTCACAAGCAGTACACTTTTTTTTTTTTTCTCTTTCTAAAAGTCTTTCCTTTATATAGAGTCCTAAGGAGTTGTTCCAGTAACAGCTGGAAGCAATCCTCTCCTCTGGATTTCAGGTTGATAAAGAAGATAATACCATTCACCTGTATCCCTATTATATGGCAGCCTGAACACACAGTTCTGAAAACTACAGATTTATTGTATTCACTTGTGAATTCCCATGCCATATTTCCATCTTGCTGCCTTTGTGCACAGGAAGAAAATATGTAGGTCAAGTCAGAAAGCCCAGTTGTATCTTAGACAATCCAGTGACCTTGGGTACAATTTCCAAACAGGCACAGGAAGACCAATATATCAAACTGTATAAATTGTACACAGGCAGAGGGGAGAGGCTCTGTATTCACTGCATACTCAGTGAGTACATTTGCACTATAGACACACTTTAAGCCAGTCTGCACTCTGAATGCATGTAGGCGAAACACATCAGCAGATGTGTAGAACAAGCCAAGAGTTGGCCTGGAATAAACCTTGAGAAGATACCCCATAAAATGAATCACACATTAGTAAAGCTTAAAGGCAATAGGAAAAAGCTCTAGATTAAGGTAATAATAAAGTGAAGGAAACTGGAGGAAAGCGGAGGCAGATAATGACAAACACAGAAAAGGCTGAAATGCTTAACACCTATGCTTCTATCTTTGCAGAAAATGCTTATCACAAATAGTTTGAGCAAGAGGAGAGAAACACAGGCAAGGGAAGGGATAGGGCAGGGTATTTAAATAAGTCAGGTGCATTCAAATCAATAGGGCCTGATGAAACTCACCCTAGAGTGCTTAAGGAACTATCTAGAACAATCTCCAAACCTTTGGTGATTGTCTTCAAGAACTCACAGATAACAGTGAGTTCCCAGAGGCCTGAGGAAAGAGAAATAAAAGTGAACAGTTTTTAAAACCTTGTAAAAAACAGGAATCTGGGGATTTGTAAACAAGGTAGCATTACACTGACACCTAGAAAAATACTGAAATAAATTTTTAATAATCAGTTTTTAATCCTCTCAAGCATGATAAGCCGAAAAGAAACAGACAACTTAAATTTGTCTAGAGTAGATCATATCAGACCAAACTCATTACCTTCTCTGACAGGTTAACTGGAATTGTGGAGTGTGGAAAATATTGTGGATTTTGATTTTTGTAAGGCTTTTGTAGGGCTTTTGAGATAGTGTGGAGTGGCATGGCGTTTTCCTCTGTGAAAGAGGAAAACAGCATTATTAGTTTGGTCTATGGTGGGTGCATTATCCTCTGTACTCAGAATTATTAATAGTTTGCTATCACTTTGGGAGGGTACTTCAATAAAGCTCTGTGACTTGCTTCAATTTTATCAGCTCACTAAAGACTTGTACGATGGATTAGAGAATCCAGCTACAAAATTTGTGGGCAACAGGAAGCTGGTTGGAAGCACTTGGATGAAAATCTTACAGTCAGTAATGGTCCTGATCAAGTGGTTTGAAATGGTTTGAGATCAATAGGTTGAAATTCTAGATATAGACCGCAAAGTTGACGGAGAAGGAAGAAAGAATACACAAACACAAAATGTGCAATAATAGGCAAAGTCTGCAATGAAGTCTGGGCTAAGAGACAGTAAACAAGGTGCTACATAAACAGCAAGTGTCTTTCTGAGAGGTACTATCAGAAGCTTATATGATTTTTTTAAGAAAACAACTGAATGTCACATTTGCATCACTCAGAATGAGATTAGGATTTTTGTTCCAAAAGAACTGTTGCTACCCATTACTGACTTTGGTATTGATCTCTCAGTCCCCTCATCCCAGAAAACAAGATGTCTGGATTTTGGAGACAAGAGGGTACCCTGATACTGTTGTATGTGAGTCTTTGCCAAAGGAAGGTTTGCAGGTCAAAAGCTTGTTTTGGTTTTTGCCGACATCCACCCCAACAGCTTTTCCACTTGCTTAATGAATTCAGCAAATGACATGGCTTCTTCCTACAAATTTTGCCTTACTTATGTCCTTTCACAATTTTACTACTAGTATTGGATCTGAAGTGTTAAGACATGCTAAATTACTGTGGCCTCCATAGTTTCCAATGTCTAAATGAAAGCTGTGCCATAAACTTAACTACAGTGCTGTGCCTTGAGTAAACAATATGGCCCTGTAGCCTTTTGTTTTATTTTCATCTTTTTCATTAAGCACTTCCACTACTGAAATTAGTATATTAAATGTGCAGTTTTAATCTCAACAAAGATGTTAGAAAAGCAGTCTCATGCTCTTAATCCACTATTTTTTACTCTGTTTGGAAGACCCAGGCATGTTTTTGCCTTTCATAGCATGAGATGAACCTAGGCAAACATTTCTTCCTTCACCTTCTCTAGCCTGCTCCAAAAATCTTATCATTTTTTTTAATCATCTCTTTGCCATTCAATCTTCTTATGGGCTAGATCAGCAATATAATATTTTCTTCACAGGCATTTGAAGCACCTCCTCATGCTACTGTGTCCTCTAAAGCTGTTGCAACACAGTATTAGTGGAAATTGTTACCATTATGGCTGGGCAATCAACTGCTTATGATTCTCTGGCCGGAAACCAATGCTGTTCTCATAAGAGCTAACAGTTAACAATGATATCTTATTAGAGGAGAGGTTCGAGGATTGGCAGCTTACTCTGCTTCTGTTATGCAAGACCAACCTTCTCAATTAAAGCTCTGTTAAATCTAGGAGATTTACCTCATGTCTGTTATTTGTGGCTACCATTAAAACATCCTTTCTCTTGTTTTGTATTGTTATCCCTGCATAGATTATAAAGCAAATTCTGCCTTGGAGACACAACCACATATGAGCAGCTGAAGATAGAATCTGGCTCTTTATTTTCAGTCTGCCCGAACCAGATTGTTTATTTGACTGACACTTTGTGCATTTTATTAATTACACAGTAGTTCCTCAGTGCTATTTTCTGAGTTGTGAACCACACTTTTTATTATTTTCCCTACTTTTGTATTTTTCCCCATTGCAGAGTATTATTGTTATCAGTGTTTTCTGCTACTGATCTATTTCCTTTTCAAAATCATTTTTGATATGTAGCCAACAGCAATGAACAAGCACTTTGGTTAATTTTTGAGTAGAAGTCTGCAGCTGGTGTAAATTAGTGTTACTCCATTATTAATCAGGAAAGCTTCACTGCAGAGATATTTGACATTACCTATCTGACTCCATATAAGTACTTGAATTCTCAGTATCTGGAGAGCCCACCTCTTGTTTTTAGCAGGATGAAATCCTTTATTCCTTCCACGCTGTTTTTTATAATCAAAGCTGAATCCTTGAGAAACAAATCTAACACCAAAACACATTTATCCTTAAATCAAATCAATATAGGTAGACTGGAGCTATTTTTTGTCATTTTATCTCACTCTCTGAGTGATGCAGAAAGAGTTAGGACAATGGCATTGTTTTAGTCTCCACCTCCTTCCATCCTGACCTCTCCTTCCCTGAGATGAAACTAAATGACGTCTGGGAAAGTCACTTGAAGTCCATGACATAAAGTGACAAAAAAAGAAACAAACAACCCACAAAACCATCCACTATATACCCATGTGCCACTAACATTGTACACTTTACAGAAAGAAAGTAAAGAAAAGGATGGGGCCTTTGCTGCTTGGTCTGAGAGGATAGTCCAGTGGTGATGATTTAACATGATTATAAGGGACCATCTGGTAGAGCACTTGTTTAGCTAAACTTAATTGAAGCTGCAGGCAAACTCTGAGAATGCTGCTTCAACCCAACACACTACAACCTTTGTCAGAAAAACCCGCCAGGTATTTAGCATCTCAGGAAAAAGTAAACCACCACGAGACTGAGGCATGTGAATCCTGCAGAAATCAGAAACACAGAGAAATATATAAAATGGAGGCTCTGAAACTCCTTTTTTGTCCCCTGTGAAACATAGTCCAGCAGACATTGCACTTCACTGCCATGGCTGCCATCCTTCAAAGCAGTACTGGACCTCAAGAGAAGTAGCAAGTCTTCGCCTCTCACTGCCTTGACTTTACCTGTAAGATGAGGAAAACAGGATGATGATTATTTGCTTTAAAAAATTATATAAGCATAAATTACTATAATAATTTCTCTTACATAAAAGTACTACAGCTTGCAGGTTTGAACAATGGAAATTAAGAGCTCCTTATTAGTCACAGCATGACAAAATCCTCTCGCCTGGTATAGTATACACATAGCTGGGCTGTGTCGGGAACGTCCTGTTCCTCAAAAACCTAGGAAGGGCCACTTCTTTAGGATTTTTATGAGATGATAATTTAGCCTGCACAGCTTGCTTGGCAGAGCTCAAGAGAGTTGCTAATATCATGTGTACTCAGTATGCATTTTATCAGCCAGCTCTGTGAATGGAGATCACAACCAGGTCAGGAGAGGACAGAGGGCTGCGCCAGCACTTCTGCCACCACCTGACTGCTGCTCCAAACAGCCAAGTGGAGGTCTCTTCTCCTGGCATGCACTCAGTTGGGCATTTAGATCATGGCTCAGTTCATAATAACTCACTATTATTTTGGCCCCCTTCTTTCACCGATTTTCCAACAAATATGTCACCATCAATTTTGGAGCACAGCATTGAGCAACCACTGTTCCAGACAGAGAAGAGGTGCATCATTTCAAATTGTAAGAATGGAAAGATACCCCCAAAGTCTTCTTTTATATGGAAGGTAAGCTACAGTTCTCTAGATCAAGCTGATCTTATTTAAAAAATAAGTAGACACTACAGGAAATATATCTGCACCAAGGTCTAATTTCTCCATGGCTAATGTGTGCTTGCAGCATCTCCAAAATGGTACACCAAGGAGAGAAATGCTGACTAATAAATATATGCTTGCCTCTTGTAAATTGTTAACCAGCCATCCCAGCTTCTGTTCACACAGAACTGTGCACACATACCCCTTCAGCTATATTTTCCAACATGTAACGTTTCTAAATAGTACTCACTGTCCAACAACCAAGTCCAAGCCAACATATATCAATACTTCTACTCTCACTACTGGTGAGGGCAAAACTGTAACTTCCCATATATACACACAGATGCTGCTTGGACAAAGGCAACATACTGCATACACATTAGATAGTAGCACAGATGTCAGCACCCACAGAAAACTAGCAGAAATATCTGCACATCTAAAAATATCTTCAGTAACACTCACCCACTGTTGAAATGTTGTGTTTGAATTCATTGCCAAAGAAGAGTTTATGAGGATACAAATTCATGGCATAGACCACTCTTCTTATTGAGGAGCCTCACATCACCAGCTACAAAACTGAATTAGCCCCACAATCAGCAATAACACAGTCTCGCATCCCATCCTCCATGGCTGCCCTATGCCAGCACAGGGACATAACTCCCCTGATTTAGTCAGCAGAGCTTTTCTCTCTCTCTCTCTTTTTTTTTTTTTTTTTTTTTTTAATAAGTTAAACTGCAGCTAACCCAAAAGCTCATTTTTAAAATGCAAGAAGGGTTTTCAAAAACAACCCAACATTTTCTGTAAATAGGCAGGTCAGAGCAGGGATAAACAGCTTAGCAGCATGGAGTATTAACTTAAACGGAGCATTCAGGACAGTTAGACCTGCTTACATGCCACTATCTATTAACTGCTTTGGACTGTACAGCATTATGCAGGTAGAGCAAAGTATTTGATGGAGAACACAAAACTAATCTTTGATCATAATAAAAAAGAGTCCAAAATAACAACATTCCACACTTTGAGAATTCTGATAACCTTTTGATTTTGTCTTGCAGAGCTGAGAGGTTTCAATTATGTATTGCAGAGAGAAAAATATCTCCCTAAAGGAAGGTAAATTAAAAGCCACAGATAGTCAAGCACGGATGCTATTCAAAACCAGACTGAGACAGTTTTGACCACAGGAGATGTTGACGAAGGCTTACATTTTTTAAAGGACTTCTAAAGAACAACTGTCAATAGAATTCCCATGGAAGTAAAAAAACTTGCAAATATTTATTGAAGAAGCTGCTCCTATCATTATTATTTTAATGGAAATGCTGAGTCAACTAAATAAGATATACGGCATTGAAGCTACATATCTTAGTGAAAGAGATTTAAGAGGTCTAATGTGAAACATTGCATAGTTTCAGTTTGTTGAGGTCAGACTTCTGCTTGGCAATAGCTTATGAGGAAATAATTCACTTGAAGGAAGCCCACAGGTTCATACATGGGTGGTTTACCCAGAGCCTCATTCTGTGGTTATAGCCAGAAGGAGGATGGGGTTGGTGATGAATGTGTCATAGCAGGTTATGGGCACAGTGTGGATATAGCACTGGAGGCGTGTGGGAAGCCACACACCCATTTCCACACTGTGCTGCTTGCAAAGCACAGCCAGCTCCTTATACAAGCATCTTTCCCTGCTAAAATCAGGTAAATGAGTGGTTTTTTGCAAGTCCAATTTTTGGTTTATAAAACCAGTTGTTCTGGTTCTTAATTTGTTCTATTCTGACCCAATAGAGCTGGCAGGTCTGACACTATGTTTGGCATCAACTGTAAAGCAGCTGTACCAACCACAACCTAAATAGCTCCTAGCAAGAAAAACATGGTTGATGACTCATCTCTTATTGCAATTTAATACAGAAACTAAAGACTATTAACTTGAGTTTCTGGTAAAAGCAACACCTGTCCACAACCAGCACAACACAGCCGTAATTCACAGAGCCTGTGCAATTCGCTGCGGGTTTTTACATTCCTCAATTAAAAAACCTATTTTGAGCTTCTGAATATGTAGGAAGCAGAGCTTTAGCTTGCTGTTTTCAGTAACATCCAAAACACTGTATGCTCCTACACTAACATGTGTAGGATATACAGACTATGTACTACGTATACAGACTATGCACTAAGCTTTACAGTATGTCAGAAGGACTCATCTGCTCTCAAAGTGGACTTCTTTCCTACCAAGCTGGGAACTCAACATTCACGGATGCTAAAATGAGGCTTCAGTATTATATCACTAAGGGTTCCAAAAATACTTCATTGTCCATCTCCCTTCAACAGATGCCAAGCTGTGAAGAACATGAGTTGCAACTCTGGTGGACCTGTTACTTCGGAAATCAATGGCAACTGCCAACTTACTTCTTTCAGCAAGTTAATTTTAAAAATTAAAAATAAATATTAAAAAAAAAAAAAAAAAAAAAAGAGAGGAACTATTTCTATCTAATTCTCCTTGAAGACCTCATTAGTCTCTACTGCTCTGCATGTGTTTTGGATCATGACATTCCATAATACCCAGTAGTAGATTTTATATTTTAAAGGAAAAATAAATAGGTGAGATTTATATTTTTTATATTGTTTTGATTCTTTTACATTTTAGTACATTATTTTTTACTAGATTATATGAATATAATATATATGTACCTAAAATACAAGAAACTGCTTATTCCCGTGAATAAGTTAGCCCTAAGCATATATAATAATTTAAAACTGAATCTTTCTAAGAATTGAATATTACAATCATCTCAGTAAAGCATTCTTGTGCAATGATGGTAGTAGTATTATTCAGAAGTAATAATGTTTGCAATCAATAGAAAACATGATCAAGGCAAAAACTACCACAGAGTTTTAATCATCTTGAAATATTTTCTTTTTCTGAAGTATCATCTCTATTTTAGGAAAGTAATTTTTGGATTCTTATTTTATATATATATATATATAAAACTATTTCATGTTTAAATTAGGAAAAATAAACACTTTAAAAGTATGGTCTTTATATATAGTAAACAGTGGGGGCGGGGGGGGAGGGTAAGAAGAAAAATAGCTTAATTGATCCATTACTTAATTCAGTTACATACCATACTCATTCTTCTTTTGAAAGCAATTGCAGTATGTGTACCAAAGTTTATGGATTGCTCAGCATTCTCCAAAATGGTGAGCTATACACCATATGCGTCTTGTTTCAGACACAGAACGGCTTACACTGTTTTCAATAAGGCAAAAAAAAATTAAATGAAATGTTGACATACAAATGTTTTCCCTTGAAATCTATTTTGCATGAATTACTTGAGGCATAGCTATATATACAATACTTTGCAAAGGATTTGTCACAAATAACATATAATCTTTCACTGCATTATCAAGAGGATCTCTTAATAAAAAGAAGCAGTTAATGTGGGTATTTCAATGGCAGCACACTAGATGAGACACAGATATATTATTATCAATAAATATAAATAAATAGCATATTAAACTCCTAATACTAAGCTCCACGTTCTGAGGACACATTTATTTTCTTATCAGTATCAGACTAAGTAACCCTTTCCTAAATTATAAAGGAAAATAAGGGCTAAGTGTAAGTCCTTGAAGAATTTAAAAGCTATCAGTACTTGTTTCTGTTCTCAATAGCGATGCAGACTCAATAGGTACAGAAATCTGAGCAGTTCTTTCAATCAGCTGAAAAGCTATCATTTAAGACCTGGCTACACTGGGCTACAGCAATACCATATCACAATTTAACTACATTACACCCAAACTCTGCTATCCTGTTCTAGAAAGACATTCATTACCCTGGGAATGCATAAAAGGGTTTTTAAAAAAATCCTGTATTACATATCCAATCTATACAATTAACCAATGATACTATCCCATGGAAAGTAACAACAGCTTCCTTGGGTCCACCTAGCTGAGGACAAGAAACATAATTTTCATGAACAGCTATTTATTGAGAATAGATTGCATAAGTAGAACCTGTCAAATGACACTTAGCTGATGTTAAAACATCAAGCTGGCAACTGAAATCATGTTTCTACATCAAGCAAACAGCGTTTGAATATCAAAGATATTGCTTTTATAATCAACTAATGTAACTGTATATGTATATTAATATATACTTGCTACACAATGGTGACGATACAGTGTATTAACATACTATATTTAGACATGTCAGCACCCTTTGTGCCGTTCAACTACCTGGGCACGTGTCTAATCTTCTTGTTGGTATAATGTTTCATTAAAATTAATAGTTTAAAAAGGACAAGGATTGGAGTTCCCTGGATCTGAAAAGTAGAAAAATCACAATCAAGAAGTGATACAATAGAAAATAAAAGAACATACAGAAAAGCAATAGTGATAGAATTTCCATCAGTCTGCGTTATTCAAGTTTGACTGCATATATCAGTGAGACTGTAATAATCCTCTTACCTCCTATTTGTTCCTTACACTTTTTGAAGACTATGTGGTAACTAGAAGGAAGCAGAAAAGAATCTCATCTCAATGAAAAAACCTGCTGTCACTATTAGATGATGGTGCCATCCTCATAGCAACCTGTGAAAAGCAAAGACCTTGTGGATATTACTGACAAACAACAAGCACCCTGATTTTCAGAAAGACAAGAAATACAGCTTTTTAGTAAACTGAATGAGAGTGCTTGTTTTGTGTGTTAACTCTGCTAATGCAAATCGCACATACTGATTGTCCTGCTGCAGGTTCAAGGCAAAGATGGAATGGTGCAGATAGCAAACTGGGGTAAGTTCTTCTCTAGTGGACAGAGACCTAAGAGAGGAGCGCCATAATATCTGAGTTCCATTTTTCAAGTATTTCTGCCAACCTTTTGACACCACCTATGATAACACATTGAGAAACAAGTTCAACAGAGCAAATCAAGATCCTGGACAAATATATATGGCTTGTAATAGCTTCTGGTAGGAACCATAATACATTCCTGTGCCCTGTCTATGTCCAACTTGCCCAGACTGAAGGCAGCCTGCAATGCAGCACAAAATGCATAGAGCTATACCCCCCAACAACACTTTAAGCCTGTGCCTAAGGAATAGTTCTGAAAAAAGCAACAGGGAAAGTGGTCAAATCTAGATTTAGAAGTAGCCTTGTACCCTTGTTTGACTGACAGAGCAGGCAAACCCCTAGGATATTCTCTGCATAAGCCAAATGAAACAGAAATAAGAGATAGGAAAGGTCAACACAGTGGCATGTGTAATACACATGCATACTAAATGAGTAATGTATGCTCCAAAAAGACTGCATTGCAGATACTAACATTCACAGAGAAAGCCATAGACAGAATTTAGCCCCACACTGAGCATTTTGGGAAAACAGTGCCTCTCCAAACTGCAGAACTGCTTGCAGCAAGTGCAAATGATGGATCTATATATTAGTAGATACCTGCTGCTTTAGGGCATAACAGTCTCACTAAATAGAGAGCTGTAAAGTGACTTTTCCAGCAGTATGTAGCAGTAGTATTTAAGAATTAATAATTCATTATTAATTACTAATTTTATTAGCTATACTGTAATTGTGTTCACAAATATTTATTTCCCCACAAGTGTTTAACCATACTTTTTAATTTTTAAATCTTAGCACTCCTACAGTGATTATGTGTGTTTTGGTTATGCTAAAAGTGTTCATCTGGTTCAAAATATTTACCTCTCAAATAGCCATATACTCTTCTTTCTTTCCTTTTGTGCAAAGCAATGCAGAAATGAGTACTCATTTTTACTTCAGTGAAAGCTTCTAAGCCCTCTGTGAATTTTACCAAAATATGTCTCAACACCTAAAAAGTAGGGCATCCAAAATCAATGGCCTCTTTGGAACACATAACTCATTATTTCATTTTAACCATCTCACTTTCAAGTCCTCAGTCAAATTCCTCCTTCCATGTCAGTATCTGCTGTCTGAGCCATTGGCAGCATTGGAGCTCCAACCAAGGTAGTTGGAATTAGAGGCATATAAACTGCCTGGACACACATGAAGACCTTCTCCCATCACTCCCACCTCACCCAACTCTACTTCCAACCTTCTGCTTTCACGCAGCATAGGCTTTTGCACTTTCTGCTTGTGTACCCTCTCCCTCAGAGTAGGTGTCTTCCATCCTATCTTCACAGGCCAGGCCCTGGGACTGTTCTGCAGAACCATGTGTTATTCCAATATAAACAGCAGTAAGCTGCAAGAGCTGGACGATTTTCTTTGCAACTTACGGAATTACTTTTGGCTTGCAGATTTATTTTTCATCTAGCCACCTTTCTTAATTGTACAGGATCAAATTTAATGTAGACTCAGGAAGTGTCTAAAATGATAATACAGCTTGTGCCAAACTGGAATATATTACCCAGGCTTACAGCTCTGGCCTAGTACCTTATTAGGGAGTAAGTAGTCTCTTACACAAATTAAAACAGTAAAAGAAATCCTTTGGTACACTAAAAATGTGAAAACTATTGCCCCAGGGTTATGAAGACCAAGAGAAGTTTTTTAAAAGGATTTTGCAGACAGTGAGGAAATAAAAAAAAATTATATAACAGTGGCTTCTGACTTGTATCGGTCTTAAAACCACACAATAAAAGCCTGGATTCTAACTCATGAGGGCTACACAGGCATTAACTTTGTCTAATTCATGATCCCATAAGTAAACTGGCACCAAAGAGGATGCTTAGATCAGTGGTCCAACACAGCAGGAGAATGTTTGAGCCAGACTTTGCCCAAATTGGAGTAGAGAGGGGTGGTAGAGAGGAGGCCACAGGAATCTCCTGATTAAATCCTCTGAGAAAGATTCCCTCTAGGATCTGGAACACACACCGCAAAATGGCACGATAATTATGTGGTAGCAGTACCTTCCTACTTCTACAGTTCTGCAAAGGTGTGTTTTATCATGCACATAAAATAAAGGTCCATGGCCATGAGAACTTCCAAAGAAAAGCCAACTAAACCAAAAAAAAAAAAGTTAACAATCTCTATTTAAATAACCTCAATGCATTTACTAGGACTTTACTAAGACATTACACATTTGATTAATCCAAAATAATTCGTTTCCTATGTTTTCATGGGTTTCACTCCTCATTTCTGCAGAATTTCCATGCTGGTGGTAAACATGTCCAATAAAGAAATTGAAGACTAGTCCCTGAAATTTAATCTTTCCTCTCTTAGGTGGAATGTGGCAACTTTGAAATAACAATATTCTTGAATAATAGACTGTAGTGCATTAGTAAATGCAAGAGGTCCTCATTCCATCATCATATCTGTTCAAGTTAGAAGCAACTCCAAAAAACCCCCGGTGAGTAAAAGTTTAGAGTCCAGAAACTGTCCTCTTGATATTGTTAGGACAATATGTTTCATTTGTGTTACAGAGATCTGACATTGCTTATGATAGAGACGTTACTGTTTAAGCTATAGAACCTGACATGACTCTTACCCTGTTACTGTGGCATAAGTTCATGTCTTTAAATTTTCATTTATGTGAGAAATTTCTAAATATTTTATTAATTTATTTTATTCATCTTTGTTCACTACTTGTTCCCTAGCTTTTCTGTTCACTGTATTCTGCTTCTGAGTTCATTTACCTCCTACACTCAAAGTAGTTCTCGCAAAATATTTAAAAGGTCAGTATTTCTATTTCTCATAAAATGAAGAGGAATAAACATCATAACAGTAAAAAAAAATTATCCAAAAAAAATCTTGTGTATTTTCTGCATTCATTCTCTATCTTTTCTTAATAGGAAAAATGTTGGTGGAAGCTTTTTCTATTCCATATATTAACCACTACTAATCACATGTGTACCAATTCAGCCTTTGAAAATGTACTGCAAGTTTACCTGTTGACCTTCAGTCTCTCAATCCTTTTGTTAAAAACAACAAAATATTTACAGTTCCAGACCTAAAAGTGCATATATGGAAACAATAGAAAGAAAGAAAGGTGCAGAAGATGCTTTCTAACCCTATCCTGTCAGAGACAGCACTTTTGCAGCAGGCACAGTCCCTTTCTTGCCTGTCCATCACTTCTAGCTGGGATTTATAACCTCTGCTACTCTCACAGGTTTGTTGATGCCAACTCTTCATGCAAATTCTCACAAATTACTCTTTATAACTTGTGAATTTCCAAGAGTAAATGAAGGCAGAATGCCTGTAGTTGAAAACACCTAAAAAGCTGTGAAGGCTGAGAGATAAATGAGAAATTTCCACTAAACACTTTCAATTGAGCCTGCATCAACCAGGGCTCCCAAATGCTGACCCTGGGCAGCCTTGACATGCAGAGTGCTCCTGCTTCTAGGACTATCTAGGCACTGGGCTCTTCTTGAAACCTCTCAGGGCCAAACTCAGTCAGCAATATGGTTCTGCCACCCAGCCACAGACCCACCTCCCCCTTGGACTCTGAACACAGACAGTCCTCCTGGAAGAATCAGCTTGTAGAAAGAGTGTCTACACATATACTACTAAATTAAAGGTATCCAAAGAAATTTCGTGACAGGACAACATGACTAACACAACCATGTAATTGTCAAAAAGGTCCTTGGCATGGTTTTGGCCCATTCCAATCAACATTACTTGCAATTTTTATTAGGCATGATTGGAGGCTTAAGCATGTGCTTGGACATTGGACATGGCTATTCTACTCCATAGGATTGGAGAGTCTAATGGCAGACATGGATTGTTCTGCCACAGGTGGCCTGATGCTGCATGTCCCTTAACAAAGAGAGCAGCCCCTCAGAGCAGATCTGTAGAGCAAAGCAGCTCTGCTGGGGAGCAAATGTCTACACTTTTATGGGTCTCATATTTGACAAGCTCTTTTTTGCTCCTGTGGAGTTAGAATCCATTTGCAGCTGGAGCATATTAAGTGCCTTCCCAAGAAAGTATTTTGCCATCTAGTTTCACCTGAAAGGAATTCAGCTCGTGGTGTCCAAACCCACTTGGCTTTCTCATGAAAATTGTGTGTAGTGGTAGGAGATGCACTTCAAAAAACATGAAAGGTAAATCCTTCTCTGAAAGGAGTGTTTCTGTCCTTATTGGCAGTTGTATATGTGTTTGTTCTAGGGCTTAGTGATGTTTTTCTCTATGTAGTTTCCTGACTGCATCTGATGTATTCAATGAAGTCAACACCACAGAATGCACCTGCAGAGAGATTGCCATTGCAATGGTTCAAGAGATGTGTGGATGTACTTTGCATCTTAGAAAAAGGAAATGTTAGGCTTCATTTGGTATTTGTTGATCCAGGGCTATTTTGCTTTCAGTGATTAATCTGACCAAGTTTAATTTGGGCTTCAACTGAATAAAGACTTAGAGCAGATGTTCTGGGGGAAAACAAAATCACAGTCCTTTACTATTATATCTTGTAACTGCTTAATAATGTTCTTTATACATTTCAGTATCTCATGGAGTGAATAAAGATTTTTAAAACTTCCTGGTGTTTCATTCAACTGTTTCTTTTATTTTGATGCAGAAATTATCTTAGGAGTCAATCTTCAATTACAATAAACATTCTGTTTAATATAAATGCTGTTACATCTGAGGATATGGCATTTTGACAAAAGAGGAAGAATGTGTGTTTTGGAGAGCTGTCAACTTTTTAATCTGATTTTTCTAGAGGTAGCTTTGTGCCATTTTTGACACGCATAATGGTGTCTAGAAGTAACAATGGAGTAAAATACAAGATTAAATAAAAGTGTAGTTTTGGAGAATGCAAGCAGAATGTTTTCTACATGAACAGTTAATATATTTGCATGCTTGCATCCCACCTTTCATCAATTTGTTTCCTTTTTAGAGCAAGGGTGCATTACTAACACACTACGGATACATATATGATATATATAAACAAAATCTTCACTTTATCTATCTGGTTTACAGATACATCTAGGTACACAGAGATTCATATCCATGTATCCTACATGTAAAAAACTTTTCATCTTTACTTCACTCTTTATTTTTGACCATCACTGAAATAAATTTATTTTGTATGAAGGAGAACTAAAATCAGGCTCACATAATTTCTACTGCATCTCTTTTCCCTGTTATAACCAGAAACAGAGGAATTCCTACTTCATCTGAAGCTTGTGTCAAAATAATGATATCCATGCATAGATGATGTGGTTACAGTAAAAAGCAAGCAAAATGTTATGTCATATATCCATTATGTTTAAAAAAGAGGGAAATAGTGCAAACCTTGATATGTCAGACTTCAGATTTCAAGGGCATCACCATCAGTACTCCTCTAAGCTTAACCTTCCAGAATTTCCTTTCATATCTCCTTTTTCTCGGTGTACCATGTATGACTTCAGCAGTGTAACCAATGCACACTGAGATACACAATGGCCCAACATTTGCAGGACTATTGGTATTGTTTGTGATACAATCAAGTCAACACATACAGTCAGAATAGTCCACATGGCACTCCTTTGCACCAAACTCTTCTTAAAATTAGTTCCATGTTCTCTCATAAATTTATGTCCAGTGGTTGATGTAAATGCAGTACAAGCAAATAACTATGATAAATCTATCTACTCATAAAGATTAATTGGTTCTATTTGCTCCTTCTGCAATTGTTATTTAAAGAATCAACAACCTAATTTTCATTAATATTTTGCAAAAAAAGGATATGATTTAGACTACTATGAGTGTTCACCCATCCCCCTCAAGAAAAATGCCAAAGATAAAACTACAGATGCATTGGTAATTTATTTGCTCAGCCATGTGTATCAAAACAAAATATGTTTCTCTGAATATTCTGACCAACTAGCTGCCCATTAATATTTTAAGGCTGTGTAATATCAAAAGTAAATATGTTTTCATAACTTCAGTTGTCATGATCATAGCTCAATGTAATTTCTTTGCACAAAACAGGCATATTTGAGGAAAATGGTAAAGCTAAAGGGTACATTTGCCTTGGGAATTAATCAACAGCCTAGATGGCATATGCACATTTCTTTCCTTTTGATAAAATAGTGGTGAATATGGAAATTTTCCATGTTTTAAAAATTATTCGTCCTTTAAGGAACAGATGCAGACATGCAGTTTAAACTAAGAAAGTTGAAATAATAAACAAAGTGCTTAAAGCAAGAGACCCTCTAGGCCCACAACATCACGGGATACAGGCAACAAAACATTCAGCCAGGTTTTACCCAGCAGGAAGGAGATTTCCTTTTCAAACAGATTGATAGTATGAATACAACTATAATATCAGCTGTAAATGAGTAGTTCCAGGTAAGAAAATGAGAAGGTCACTGAAGTATCCACTGCATTTTTTCTTTCATTAATCACCATTCACAGGAATACATGTTCATCCAGCCAATTTGAATGGAGACAGAGAGTATCTATGAAAGATGAGTTAGGAAAATGTACTCTAGAGCTTCTTAGCAAAATCTGGGGGCCCAGGGTGGACTTACATTATATCTGGAATATCTGCATTCCTCTTAACTTTTTTTAATAAGTGAACAACAAACAAACAATTAAAAAAATCTCCATAACTCACAAACAACATCAACACAAAATTGTGCATAAAGTTCCTTCTAAGTCTGGGTAAAGAGGATCATACAACTGCAGTTATGAAAGGTGATATTTATGGTTCCACTAAAACAGGAAAACTAAACAGAATGAACTACACTAAAAGCAAAGCCTGCAAATGAACTTTTATCACCTTGATTAGCAATTGTGTTCATTTTGGTTTTCCATGGAATTGGTGATCTCACTACATCTCCTAGGTATGGTTAGTTGTCCTCATTTCTTTGGGTAGACAACTTTGCTACAGGTACACTTTGAGTCAGGTGTGCCCCTCCTGTCTAATTAGAAACAGTGAGGCAAGAAAGAACTAATCTTGACTAAAATTTTTATAAGTTTATTTTGTGTGACAGATAATTCATTTCTAAAGACTCCCATGAGAACTCATATGGAGGAGGTTTAGCAGGTTATCAGCATGCTTTGTAACTCATATCATATCCCATTATTCATCAGCTTACATTAAAAAGGCCACCTGTCCTTGCCTGTTTGTTCCCTGTGATGAAAAATGTTGCTCTATAATGCAGTTGTTCAATTAATCTGTACATTTGTTACAAGATTTTGCACATTAGCATCTACTCATTCTGCTACCAGTAAATCTACAGCTCTTCTTGTCAGAGTTTATGCCTCTGTTTTCAGGTGTGAGGGAAATGAGCTGAGTAAAATGATGAAAATATATTAGTTTCTTATTCAACCTTTCATCACTTACAGGCCAGAAAAAAAAGAAATCATTTTTCTCAAGTCTAAAAAAATCAGATAAGGATCTTCCAGTTCTACATCCCAGTCTGGACCAGATGTTGAGATGCCATAGATTTCACAGACAGACTTGTGCTAATGGAATTTCTAGCTCAGTTTAGTACATTGAAACAACCCAGATAAGCTTCTGAATTTTCAGGTATTTTCCCCAGAACAAAGCCAATCTCAGCTCCACAGTACAGGTCAACCAGGCACACAGTTTCAAACACTGATCTGAACTTTTTCAAACATTAAAAGGAGTAAGGCTTAGATCTCAAATCTGTACCTTTCTACACTATCTCTAGCCTGACTGACAAAATGCTGTAGACTTGTGCATCTCTGGGAAGGTACCTTTGCAATGATAACAATCAAAATGATGAAAAGTCTGAAACCAACTGGAAAATATAGGCATGCTACTCCACTTTCCAATCACCAGTAAGGGTAGCTCATTCCTATAGCCTCAAATGGTCCCTGTTTACTTAAGACTTGCTCACTTACTGCAACCATTTCTGGGTTATCACTTGACATACATTATAGGATAGAAAGATAAAGCAAGCGGTGGAATTATGATGCAGGTTAAAACAACAAGAGACAGATTAAGAACATATGCAAGGAAAGGGATAAAAGGAAGCTTTGTCTGTGTGATCACTCAGAACAGATCCTGCAGCTTGCATCAGCCAATTAAGGGGTTTATTTTGGTGTGTTTTAACAGCTATTTGAGAACCTTGCATAAGCAGATTTAGTTATTGTGGGTTTAAACAATTTTAGCAGGTAGAGATGAATGTTAATTATTTTGTTTGTAAAGAGCTGGCTTTTTTTTGGTTGTTGTTGCTTGTAAATGCATATGATCTAAGAGTAGTTTTCCAAGATGTGAAGTGATAATGGTAAAAAATATTATTGCTCATGTAAATATTTGGAAAACATACAAAGAAGAGTTATTTTCTTTACTGTGACAGCACTAACTGTTCGCCAATTAGAAGGGAGCTCTAAAGTCTGTTGCCTTTATGTTATGTTACAAAAATGGGTATTCACAGGAATTTTCAAATAAAAATTAGTGCAAACTAAACAAGATGCCTCTTCCCCTTTTTCATAGTTACAACATGAGGCACTGGAGAGAAGGAGGAGAATAAGTATTAAACACATAATATAGGGAAAATAACAAAAGACTCTAACAGGATTATGATCCTATCTATGAAAGAGATACTTTTATTTTTGTTTGTACTTTGGCACTTTTCTTTCATACTTTGCATGACTATAAAGATAAGAAAACCAGTACTTCAATATGTGATTACCATAAGCTAAAAATAACTTATAATCTTTACAATAAAATCCCAAATTCAGTCCTCAGTGATTTAAGATGGTTTATCCATCCCACTAGAAATGCAACCTACTTAAGAGAGATTGATTCCTCGCATTAAATTGAGGGAGAGGGGCTGGGGTAGTTTTGTTGTGGTGATTTGGAGTTTTTTTAGTGTTTTTGTTTTATTTAAGAGTTGGTTATTTTAAATCCAAGGAACCAAATAAAACTGCTTCTTATCCATTGACTTGGATTTTCTTGAAGTGGATCAGTAGCTGTACTTTCCCTTCTCCCATGATAATGACTACATCAGGATCTGGCTCTACATGTAGAATCATTTTAAATTTAAAATTAACTGATCAAACCCTAAAAAACAATAATAATTTTTAAAAATCATCAACCCCAAAATTCATAGTCCTTACTTGGATTTATTTTTCAGCTAAAGAATCCAATAAGCCTTGGGGTTTTAATGTTTTACCCCAAATAATTTACTGGATGATATAACAAATGCATCTATAGTCAATTAATCCTTTTCCAATATTGATGGAACTACTTTGAATCCTATTTCAGAGGTAGGACTTTATCCCTAGATATAACTAGCTCAACCATCAAATCACATCGTGAGACATCTAATTTTTCTCTTGAGGTTCGCTTGTAACTATTTTGTCCTCATCCTGATCTTCATTTTACACACATCCCCAGTTCCTGTTCCAGTGGTCTGTAGGACTCAGGACAGTGTTTAGAAGATGTGTTTTCTCTACCTCAAAAAGATAAAAGTAGACAGTGGGAATGGCAAAATAGGGGAAAAAAATAAAATATTAGAGAATCCCTAGTTCTATTCTGATGGGCAAAGGTGCCCTGGCTGTGGTGGCCTCTGGCCAAAGAGATCCTGACACCATTGTAGTAGCCCTTCAAAAGCATTTCTAACCACAGAAAAGGCATTACCCTGGAACAACAGCTGGGTAATAGGCATATATCTGGATGTATATCAACATAAGAGTATAAAAAGAGTTTTAAAAAGGCACAAAGGAAATAACAGATGGATATGTACTGTCCACCATCATTAAAAACTGGAGATGAGGGCCTGTTTATAATTTCATAATTTCAGCAGACAGCTGTCAAGGCCAGAGGTGTTACAGATGTTTATAGCAACTCAGGGCCTATTTCATTCTCCTGAAGATGAACAGGAGTCTGCTTTTATTCGGAACAAAACACTCATGCTGCAATAAATATGACAGGGCAAATGCTCACCTAATGCAAATAAACACAGCTTCTAAAAAGCACTGTACAGCTGCTAAGAACTTGGCCTTGTGAGTAAATGATTTCTTCTTTTTTTGCTTTTTGCTTGTGAGTGACAAAGGATAAATCTTTAATCAAAAATATAAGTCCTACAACAAATTAAAATTATATTGACATTTTTCATCCATTGTTCCTGTGACAAACAAAAATACAGAGATTCTGAAACACAAGCAGCAGTGTTCGGCAATCTTCATTTGCAGTCACATATATATTCACTTCAGCAGTTTTACCCTTATTTTCACAAAAGAACTTAAAAGAGAGAATCATAAAATGTATATTTCCACTATTCAGTGTTAAACCAAATCCCCCCATGACTCCCCCCTGCCTCACTGCAATGCCACCAAAACTGGGCTCTATAAAACCGTGTTTGAAGTTCAGGTGACCCATTCCACACAGCACAGAAACATGAAAACTGTGCAGTTTCACAATCCTCTGCTGGAGGACTATACACTCTCTTGGAAGTCAAAACAGATTTTTGAGTAACAAAGTTCCCAGTGAACCAGGCAGAGGGGAGTGGACTCTGACATTCTGCTTTTCCTGCTTTTTGCAGAAAAAGCTGCATGGATGGGGAAGGAAGAAATGGGCATGTGATATGTTTTGCATGGTTAGAAAGGAGCTGTACACAATTTCAGCAGCACTTTTTTTTTTTTTTTTGCATCTTAAGACTTATCAACCACTCCAAAATCCAACTACTATGGCAGAAAATTATTTTTTCTTTATTTAATATGTTCTTCAGGTTTCTTTTTTACAAGGCTCTTATTTTGAAATAGTTGACTTTAAGATTTTACTGTAAAACTTTACTTTAAAAAACTGGCCTAGTGTAGACTCATTTACAGCCAGGTTAGGATATCATTTTGCACTCTCCTAGGAGGGGTAATGGGCTTCACTTCTGATGTGGGCTAAAAGTGAACCAGGGACTCATTCTCACACCTACACTGCCTGTAGCCTTTTTGGCTATAGTGAATTCAGATGTCTCTTTGGAGAGTCTGAGCGTTCAACACAAGTTTTGCTGCTGAATAAACCACATCAACAAAGCCACAGGCTCTGTATCACCAGAGATCATAAAGCACAACCCTCCTCTGTATATACAACTTGCAGCAGTCTGATGTATCGGCTTACTTAGTGTCCAATTCAGCAAAGACCACATTTTCACCAGGTAAAGCCTTTGCTGTTGAAGCTGACTGAATGTCTGCCTCTGGCCACAGGAAGTAGAACAGTTCCCCTTTGCTTGAATAGCCATATCTCAAAGCCTGTACTTAAAACCTTTTTCTTGCTATTAATTCTTTCCTAACTCTCAATCATTCTTCTTCATTTAAGCAACAATTCTTAAGGTCAGATGGATAACCTGTGAAAGTAGCTCTCAAAATATTTTCCAAAATGATTATCACCAACCTACCAACATTACCAAATATTTGAAAAGCTCTGACAATTTCAAAGAGATTATGGCAAAAATAATCCAACCACAATAGGTTCCTCTTTTCCATCACAATATTTGAGTATGTTAAGGAAAGTTATTCCAAGTTGTTGTGATTTAACCTCAGCAGGCAGCTAAGCACCACACAGCTGCTCACACATTCCCCCTGTGTTGGAATGGGGGAGAGAATCAGAAGGGTAAGAGTGAAAAAACTTGTGTATTGAGATAAATACAGTTTAATAGGGAAAGCAAAAGTCATCACAAAAGCAAAGCAAAA
Source organism: Pyrocephalus nanus (assembly GCA_038380795.1). Lineage (NCBI taxonomy): Eukaryota > Metazoa > Chordata > Aves > Passeriformes > Tyrannidae > Pyrocephalus > Pyrocephalus nanus. The sequence continues at coordinate 102,536,315 of CM076260.1, forward strand.
AAAGGAGTTCATTCGTGGTTTCCCATGGGCAGACAGGTGTTCAGACATCCCCAACACAGCAGGGCTCCATGGCTCCATCACATGTAACAGTGACTTGGGAAGACAAACACCATCACTCAGCATTCTCTCCTTCCTTCTTCCCCTGGCTGTATATACTGAGCATGATGTCATATGGTATGGAATGTCTCTTTGGTCATTTGAGGTCAGATGGCTCAGCTGTGTCCCCTCCCAACTCCCTGTGTACCCCACCACTTACTGATGGGGCAGTACAAGAAGCAGAAGACATCTCAACTCTGTGTAAGCACTGCTAAGAAACAACTAAAACATCCCTGAACTACCAATACTGTTTCCAGCAAAAATCCAAAAAACAGCCACATACTGGCTACTATGAAGAAAAATAACTTTATCCCAGCTGAAACCAGCACACAAGTAAATTTTACACATTAGGGCTTGGTTCTTGATACCAAAAAGCAGCAGAAACAAACTTCTTAACACCAATTTGTAGATGTTAAAAAGGGCATTCTTCTTTATTCAGCATGCTGGACATATATTCGTTTACATATTCGTTAAATAGTCTCACTTACTTAATACATATTCATTAGTTTGTTTACATAGTCACACCCCTGTTGGAAGTCCTTCTTTGATCTTTCTGTGTCTTCTTCATTGTCTTGAGCTCAGCTCTTGAGCAGGTACAGCATCATTGTGTTCTACCACCAAAACCTGTTACGTTTGTTCTTTATCTTATTTGGGCACATAGAGTTTAGTTTACATCTTCTTTGTTTGACTATATCCTTATCGAATTCTCTAGGACCTCTCTAAGACTGTATTGTTCATTACTGGGGCATTCTGGGATCCTGGGAGTAAAGTTTCTATTTCTTCTATCATTCTAAGCCCAGAATTTATTCCTCTCTAAAGCAGAAGACCCCTACATTGAAATAAATGGAAAAATTGTGATACATAAAGTTAGTCACACATAGATGAGTGCCAATGTTATAGATCTTGCCTGGAAGACTAAAAATACAAAAAATCATTGAATTCTGACCCAAAGTAATAAATTTTTTTTTTGTAATAAATTTTTTTAATTATTTTGCCCTATTTTTTCCTTTCACTGAGGAATATAGATATCCCTCTAAATAGTCAGAAGGAAAGAACCTTTCTTTTCTAAGAAAATTCTCTATCTTATTTTTTTTTTATTGATTTATAAAAGAAAGATTTTGCAAGTGATTCCGACAGTATCTTTATTTCATCACTTTCAGTACTCACTCATCTTAATAATTTTGGGCTGTGAAGCAGAAAAGCTGAGGCAGCAGTTCATATCTTGCTCTGTCATTCTTTCTGCAAAAACATTAACTTCTAAAAGGACTAGGATAACAAATAGGTGCCTTAATGGGCCAAATCATTAAAACTAAATCTATTAGTTCATCTCTCAGCCTGCACATTGTATATGCACAGGACCACATCCTAGGTAGGGTTTAGGGAAAGTAAGTCTTCCATTGTTATAAGAGCATTTACAGAGAGGAACCAAAAAAAAGAAGAAAAAATTGTCTCCATTTTCAACTCTATTAGAATTGTAACTCATTCTCTCACTGTGAATATTACATATCATGATTTTCATAAACTTCACCTCCAGCAGTTCCTAAGCAGTATTGCCCCTTTTGGCTAAAAGACCTTGCTTAAAGAAACACTTTAGAAATTATATCATTCACACTCCAACCCATTATTCAATAAAGCTGTAATCATGTTGCCCTAAATGTATTTATCCCACATTGAATAGTCTTCTATCTTTTCCACTTGAACAGACTCCGCATGCTGTTGCACAGTCAAGGGTAATACCATTCTTCCTAAACATGATTGCCTTCATTTTAATTTTCCCCTATTATTAAAATAACAGAAATAATAGTTCTGCAAATTATAATTTTCTTCAATACTAGCACCTTAAGACCTACTCCAGCAAATTACTTTATTAAAATATAACAATCTTCTCTACTTTTTTTTTCCTTTGAAGCAGAGAAGAGTATCTAGGGATAACACAGTAGTAGAGTAACATTTAGATTTGTATTTTGGAATACTGATAACCAGTGTGGGCCAAAACTGATTGTTTCTATGATCTTTTAAGAGCCTCAAAATTATTTCAGGAAGAAAAACTCACAATTTCTGCATGACTTTTTTTTTGTACAGAAAATAGAAATCTTTTGTTCAGCTAAATTGCATAATACTGGAATTTAAAAATGAAATGCACGCTGTAAAATTTTAAGAGTACACTTACATAAAAATATTGGAGCATGGAGGATACAGTCACTGCCCTTTTCCATATGCACACACAAGTATTCAGATACCTTACATTCTGCCATAGTTTCCAGGACTGTTGATATACTTGGGTCCTCGATTCAAAGCAAATTGGACTCCAGACGAAATAAAAATACTTAAATGTGTGGAGAACATGCAGGTAGTTCTGCAGGATCAGGGCTTTCAAGTCATTTCTCTTTTGGACATGCCTAACAGCCTGCTGCTTCTTCACCACCTTTTGAGTGCTGATCAAAACCACAAGGAGCTTATTGCCATAACTCAGGGGTTTTCCAACCTTAAATGGAGTTGTGTGAGGTTCCTTTCTGGATACTTCACCCAAGGCTGGCTGAGAGGACGAGTACAGCATTCTGCTGGAGCTTTAGAAGCTAACACTTTCCATATATTAAGAACTTTCTTCTAGTGCAGTAGAGAAAATTAAGGTAGCAGTACTGTTGCCAGAAAAGGCAAAAGGCAAATGACTCATTTACTTTTTGTCCCTCCTTTCACTTCTGTCTTCTGATCACTCTGAATTTATTTGTTTAACTTTTGGATTAGTCATTTCTCATTAACAACATGTTTAAGAGGAATACATTCTTCCTCATCCTCAGTAAATTTTCTCCTTTACTTCCCTCAAAGAAAGATGCAGAATCATCAGTTCTTGGCCAGGTGTTCACCACAGAGTCAACTGCATCTGAACTGAGGGTCACTTTTGACCTTCCCTCAGGCCCTTGCCAAAAATCACCATTCAGTCAAGGCTTGTGTGAAGTACTGATGACAAAAATGGACATACTTAGTGGTTTCCACTAAGACACCAACATACAACCACTGATCACTTATGTGAAAACCAAGGACATGTTATTTTTCACTGAGACATTTCAGCAAGTTACTTTTGCTCTTGAGCAAGGTACAGATTGCTAAATACTTTATTATATTTTCTTCACACACATACTTCTTCAGATAATGCTATCATATCTCTTCTAATTCATTCATACAGCTGGCACATTATGTTCAGCTGGACACCAGATAAGGCAAAAGAAGGACAAAAAACAGAGTCAGGCAAGGCAATAGGGCTCCCAGATGATAGCAGCGCAGCACTGAGTTACATTCTGAAAACAATGTTGAGGACAGAAAGTACTTGAAGCCAAAGAAAATCATAGAATGGCCTGGGTTGAAAGGGACCTTAGAGATCATCTATCTCCAACCTCCCTGACATTGACAGGGACACTTTTCATTAGACCAGGTTGCTCAGAGTTCCATCTAGCATGGTCTTAAACACTTTCAGGGATGGGGCACTCACAACTGCTATAGGCAACCTGTTCCACTCTCACCTCACTCACAGTAAAGAATTTCTGCCTGAATTTCCCCCCCACTGGGAAAGGGGGAGAGAGAGGAGGGAGAGAAAAGAAAACAACAACAACAAAAAAAGTCTTTCCCAATGGGAACTCACTCTGTCCTGCTGGCCAAATCATGAAAACAGTTCCTCTCTGATGAAAATCCAAGCAGAATCCACAGCTGACAGCCAGGCTGAGAACAAGACTCACTCCGAGCTCCTATTCTGACCTTGTTCCAGCTCCTGCAGCCATCTGAACTCCTCCCTCTCCCCCGACCCTCTTTCCCAGGAGAAGAAAGAAAAAAAATAAAAAGTAAAAAGGAACTCCTCACCCTTTCCCAAAAACAAGATTCTGAGGACCATTAACTAGGAATGGGGCCTTACCAGCAACTTCTTCTGTGTTACTTAACTTCCCATTCAAACATCCCTTCCACAAAGTGGACAGGGGGAAGGGAAAAATTCCTGCTTAGTTTCTAAGAACCAGCAAAACCATGACAGTGGCTCTCCTTTTGAGTCACTCCAATGGGCTTTGGACTCAATGTCCTTCCTGTGCCGGGGGCCCCAGAGCTGGATGCAGCACACCATATGGGGTCTCACCAGAGTAGAGGAGAAAGGCAGAATCACCTCCCTGAATCTGCTGCCAGTGCTGCTTTTGATGCAGCCCAGGATGCCTAAATTAACTAGAAATTTTAGTATGCTGATCAAGATATAATTAACATTACCTTGTACTGAACCCAAATATAAACATACAAAAATAGCATAACCAACATCAATACAATAAGAATTTTGCAACAGCATTGGCCCAAACATCATGTACACCAGTACAAAAGCAGCCTGAGCATCAAAGAGGCAAAGACAAGCAGTTGCATGCAGAACTACATAAATTTAGCAGTCAGGGGTTTTTAATTTAAAAATTTGTCAGTCTTTTAAATACTCCTATTAATGTAATCTCCTCTTCTCTATATAGTAATATATGAAGAACATATATGAATATATTCACCTATAACATCTGAGGAAGCCAGGAATTTCATTGACACACTTTTTTTTCTGGCTCCAGCCATCCTGTTTATTTTTAATATCATGCTATGTGTTTTGTATGTTGGGTTATGAAATTCAGTAAGGTTTTCTGAAATCAGATTACCATCACTGTAGAGGAAGAGTAGCCTTTAAGAAAAGTTCATGGTACAAACTGTTGCTTGTAGCCATTCTTCTGAGAACAGTGCTAATCTCATATATATATGAGATATATATATATATAATATATATGTATAATAAAAAGCAGTAGGAAACAACAGAGCAACCGTCTCACCATCAATAGTGAAAGAATGGCAGAATTTTTTACTCATCTTTATTCTTCACACTTAAGTTAACTGCGAGATGGCTATAAAATAGTCTGTTAGTAACAAAGTATATAAGGCCATATTAGACCCTTATTCTATCTTCATTCATGCATGTGTGTTATCCACTGATAAATCAAATACTTTCTGAAACATAAGACATGATGGGGAAAAACAGTGGCACTGGAAATCTTTTCTCAATGGTTTAAAGAAATATATAAAAGGGTTAAAACATACTAAAAGAACTGACAAAATGCTGAAGATGTCACATCTGAAGCAGCAGATTTGAGCCCTCTCCTGAGCATGGCTGCCCAAAATGCTCTCCCACCTACTGCTTGTTCCCCTTCCCCTTCTTGCAGGGGAAGAGGAGTGGGTGTCTCTAGCCTCTAGCCCCTTCAGAGTGACTGAGCTGCTGAGAAGATCCCTCCATGACCCACTTCTGTCAGGAGTAGCTATAACTGCTTGAATTGCTTATTTTGACTGTAATGAGACTAGAAGTTCTCCTACACCCGACCAAACAGGTACATCTACGGCTCAGCAAACTCAAGCACTGTGGCAGCGATAAACAGTAACCTATTTCCATCATGACTGTGTCCAGAGAAAATGCTGACATAGGCAGTATAAACAGTACGCTTTAATTCCACTTAAGAACCTTTAACAGGATGATCTAAGATGAACTGCTGGCTCCAAGTCTGGTTCTGAGGGGACATGAAATGCTGCCTCCTTATGAACAATTTTGCCTCAGCAGAGAAACAAATGAGGACTCTTATACTCCCAGAGTTCACTGCTGGAGAACAGACTTGCGGGACAGACCACTTCATGCTGCTACTGCCTGCACTCTCCTGTTGCATTTAAGCCAAAGACTCCTAGTTGCAGGCTTGAAAAAACAGGATTAATATACTTATTAACAAGCAAACAAGCCAGAAGCAGAACTGCTCTGCCAGTACCTCTGAGAGCTCTGCTACCTTACACAACCCCTGCAGCATCAGGAACAGAGCATTTCCTGAGGTGAATAAAAATAACTGTCTAAATCAAGCAACGTGGGCATATATGTGCCACATCATGGGTTGCCAGCTAAATAATTTTTTTCTTAAAATTTGCAGCTGAAAATCCTGCCAGGAAAGTAAACCAAACTCGTGTTGAAACACCACTTTCCTCTTGAATATCTAATACTCTGCTCTGTTTACTGATAGAGAATTTTTGAGCACAAATCTGACCTTCCTGTGCTGGATCAGTCACCAGCTGTGTTCCATATGAGCTCTCTAACTCTCTCATCTTTTACAGTAAAAGAGTAAGGCTTCCTTTCCCAATGCAGACATGACTTTTTTTCTCCATACACATGAAGGCTATGGAATTTTAAAAATCACTGCACATTTCTTGCATTTTTTGGTCACCATATAAATATAGCCTATCAACCAAAAACTGCTTCTACACACAGTCTATGGGAAAAATTGTGACTAACAGGAATTTAACATGCAGATAATCAATAATGCATGACCTTTGGGTACAAAAATACATTGCATGTCAGTGGAGATACTCTCTAAAACAGGTATTCTTTTCTGTTTCCTAAATTAGTGTCACAAGCCAGTATTTTTTAATTTCAGAAAATATGAAGATTTATACATGTCACAAAGGCTAACATTAGACTGAGTACCCATACTTCCTTCCAACATGTCAAATATCAAGCATTCCTTTCCAATGCAATTTCTTCAAGAAAGGGTTTTAAATATCACACTGGTTTCCTCATCTCTCTATGCATAGCTGAGGTGATTGGTCTAGCATTTAGCATCCAGCTTATCTCCAGCTGCTGTCTACAAGGGCAGATTTGCTCTATTGCAGGAAAAGGGAACTCTGACACTAAACTCGTGGCCTACTGCTTAATTCCAAAAGTAAGAATTATTTAGGGTAATCTAGAAGTGAAGATATTTAAACAAATCAGTGTTTTTTTTAATGAACCTTTGCCTTGCAAATATGATCATCTTTAGAAAAAGTAGCAACACAACCAATTATCATACCCCTAGGGATCATAGGTTTCACAGAGGAACTAAGAAAGTCAAGTTGCATAGGCCACCTTTTTCCCTCCTGCTTTCATAGGCTACACTTACAAATGCACAAACAAGGGAAATGCCCAATACCATCGCTACAGGAAGCACTTGGAGAGCTGCCAGAGTACCCATGCATAGGGTATGCATAGGCATATCTCTGTGTTAGGGCATATGGAGGCAACTTGAGCTCTACAGTGCCTATGCTGTAGATTGGAGGATGCATTCCTTACAGGACACAGACTGCTGCTGCAAAGCAGAGACCAAGTCTACCTCATCAGGTGTTTTATCACCTCTGGTCTGGCTCCAGAAATCTGGAACAGAAAGACTAAAATTAATCTCCAACATACTGCTCTTTCTAACACCAGTTTGAGGTAAAGATTCAGCCTGATACATACACAGTAGGAAACTACGTGAATTGAACTGAAGCAAAACCTTAGCTGTAAATTCCTTATTGTTGTGCTACAAGAAGGCAACTGCATAAGTGTCCTCATTTATATTAATCTCTTCATCTCTCCATTATAAAAAGAATGTATACCTGATATTTTTAAAAAAGAAAGAAGCCTGGAACAAAATATCATGATCAACTCCCTCTGATTTCTGGAGTACTTCTAATTTCTTACTCAAACCAATCCGTATAGTTTTCCTTTTATTTTGCATTTAGGGAGCCTACAGTCTAGATCTAGTTGAAGCACATCTGACAGAGCCAGTTTATATTCTAAGACTTATGTTTGTTATGGTTTAGTGGCATTGACCTTTAATTGTAGCTTGAACAAAGGCCTAGACCTTCATGCTTGCCAAGACTGAATTTATCTCTAAAATTTAATATGCAGAATTGAGCTGACTGAAAGTCAGCTAAATAAGTACATAAGTCTGACATCTAAGCTATTTTAACATTATCCTTAAGTGTTTAAGTGTGCAAATCTGTGATCACAATAATTATATTTTGGGGGTAAATCAGATTTAAATGAAGTAAGGATAGAAAACTGTCTCAGCCTCTCAATTTCTAAAAGCAGATGTTTTACTTTATTGGCAAACTGTCACATTTAAGAAATCTAATCATCATACAAGACCTGACAAAAAAAAACAAGGTACACACTACTGCTGACATATGAAATGCATTTTCTTGCCCTCTCACACTTGCAGGTTTTATTCTTTTTCCCCTCCTGCTAGCTGAAGGAGCAGATAATGTTATTCAGACACAAGTTTGCTCTAGAACTAATAAACATTGAGAGTAGTTTCAGGACCAATAAAAGTAATGAAGACCAAATTCTTACAAATAGGTGTCTCCTGTGGCTTTGCCTTGTGTAGATTTTCTGATGTTTATTATGGACTGAATTCTCATAGGAACTTTCTTACAGTGGTAAGTAGGTGCAGATTTTCAACTGTTTAAACAGAATTTGACTAAGAGAAAAATGCTCCCACATGCTGCAATAACTAAGGAGAATTACTTCCAAAAGTGAGTTATTTATGGAACCATATCAGTGGCATTATAGTCCAAAAGGAGATGTTCTTTGAACTTTTTAAGGTGTTTTGGAAGATATTTTTGGCTATATTTACTTCTAATAGGCAAATATGAATGAAAGTGTGTGTTATGGTTGATCCCCATCTGGCAACTAAATATCACACAGCCACTCATTCACTCCCCTTGCCTCCACCTCACAGATCGGGAGGAAAATTGGAAAGAAAAATTAAACCTTTAGATAAGAATAATTTAGTAACTAAAACAAAATGAAATAATGATAATAAACTTTACAGAGAAGAATAAAACCCAAGAGAAATAAGTGATGCCCAGCAAAGTTCCTCACCACCCACTGACTAATGCCAAATCCATCCCCAAACCACGACTGGCACCCCTTCTGGGTAACTGCCCCAGTTTTTATACTGGGCATGATATTCTATGCTGTGGCCAGTTCAGGTCAGCTGTCCTGGCTGCAGAGCAGGGGACACTGAAAAGTCCTTGACTTAGTGTAGGCACAACTCAGCAACAACTAAAATGTCAGTGTGCTATCAACACTATTCTCACACTAAATTCAAAACACAGCACTTTACCAGTTACTAAGAAGAAAATTAACTCTCTACCAGTTGAAAACAGGACAGTATGCAAAATCATACACAGTCTTTACAGCTCTTGTAATAGATTTAATATGATGTACATAATAGATGTTTTTTATTAAAATTTCCTTCTCTGAATCTATTCCAGTGTTTATACAAAAACAGAAAGAAGGAAATTCACTTTAAACAAAATACAATATAAATAAAAAATTCTCAAGGAGAATGAAGTGTTTACGGAACTCAATCAAGAAGGGGAAATATAAGTAAATAATTTCTAATACTATAGTACTGTTGCCACTAAATTGGCTGGTTTTGCCATTTCCTCCTAAATCAGTAGTGGTTTATTAGTGTTATACCTTAATTTGTACCTTAAAATGAAATAGAGTACTGCCTATATCATTAAATATCTTCATATATGTCTATGGGTGTGTAGATAATATACATATACACATATATACACATAGTCATATACATATTAAAAACAAAAAAGCTTCTAAAATTGTATACCTGACAGTGTTCATCATAAGGCAGGTCTTTCCACAAAAGGTATCCAGGCTTTGGAAATTGGGAAAGTTGACACAATCAACAAAATTTAGACTGGGAGGGATTCTTTCCTTCTTAATTGTAGCCTAATCTAATTGCTTAATAATTGGTACAGTTCTGAATAGACAGACAAAGTTAACATACAGCTCCATTTGCCAGAGAAGTTTCTCAAAACTCCACCAAGAAGACACTCACTCGGCCCGGGACATTAATCTTTCCAGAGAGCGTTCATAGTTTTAATTGTTTAAGCAGTTGTGTTCTGCACAGAGGGAAAGAACCAAAGTAATATGGAAACATTTCATAGGCAAAACTGAAATTGTGTCCCTAAATACATGCACAGAGCTGCTAGCGAACCTGCTAGGCATGTGAGAGGCTGCAGGTTCTCACATTGCATTGCAAAACCCTGCACATTCAAAGATTTGCTCTTGAACATACTCGGAGACACCCTCATCTTTGCATAGCAAACTTTCTCTCCAGGTGCTAGTCTTTTGCACAACATAGTCTAGAATTTGCAGAGCAGGTAACCTAAGCTAAAAACATGCTTAAAATCCATCAAGCTTAAAACATACTTGGAGCACACTGAATCACTGAGTTCAACTAAACGCACAGAAACTACAGCCTCTGTCATTCATATAGACATGACCAGAGAAGGCTGCTGCACATTGCTTATCCAGTGACTATCACACAAACACCCTCAAGAGCAGAGACTCAGGCAGCAGTTCTCCCCTCCTCAAACTGCATGCCTTACTTCTAGACATTAAGGTCATGCTTCTGATTCCTTTATCCACTTGAAATTTCCTCATTGGATACTTGTCAGTTTGATGGCCAACTTCAATAGGAATGCTGATGGATGATCTCCAGGGAAATGTAAGGGGGTGGTGAAGACAATTTCCTAACAGCAGGTAATATATAGGTGCTTTTCTCAGACTGAAGAGGGAATTTAACCCCCACGTCCCTGTTCTGTCCCCTGCTGCTCTTACTGTCTCACAGTCTTCACTGACTTCACGTTCAACTAAAAGAAAAATCTGTCATCTCTCTCACAGCCTGTGGTGGCTGTGACATTCCAGTTTTACATTATACATAACTGAAGGCAGCAAATACATGTCTTAGTCTTAGAACAATAATAGAACTGAATTTCAGAAATAAAGCTCCTCTCTCTGGTACTTGTATTCAGTTAATTTTAAAACCTCTGTCTCAGCATGCTAGAGGTTATGAATGTCATCCTTTAAGCTAACATCTCAAGGCCTGTAAGATATGCCTAAACTCCCTTCACATCATTCAGAAGACGAAATCTCTGCATGTTTTTCATTGCCTACGAGGTCAGGTGTGTTAGTAAAGACCTACCTATATATGTTGCTGGATTAATTTCTCTCCTGTAGCTTATTTCTGTTATTCAAAATGTACATATGTACTCAGCTGGAGCCATCATTGTCAACCTTGCCAAAAAGTCTGGTTGTCATTGGGCATTCTTTTGTAGTTTTTCTCTGGATAAAATATAAACTATATCTATATAAACTATAACCTAAAGCTATATAAACTTAAAGCCCCCTATACCATAAAAAATGTGCTACATCTCAGATGTTGAATATGAGCAAAATAGCAACAGGAGCAAAGAGACCCTCCAAACAAGGTGCTGAACACACACACACACACACACACACACACACAGTTCTGCCAGAACCCTAGTGCTATGCTCATTCAAAAGTATGTATCTATACATATACATCTATACTTTATATAAAGTATTTCTACAGACCAAAAAATTAATATACACATCTTGTTTCTTCTATTTGCTCAGAAGTTTCCAGAGCAATAGGGCCTATGCCATTCTTTTTCCTTTTTGGGCAGGAGAATCTACCCTAGGGTAGATTCTGTCTGGCAAAGTGGAGCTTTTTCAGCTCAATTCAGTATTCTGCTGAGGGCTCTCCTGTTCCCTGGATGATATCTCCAGATTTCCTTAGTTTTCTTTATCCTGCCAAAGGATAAAGAAAGACAGCAAGATATCTCTTGCTAAAGATCTGATGTAATTTTAACCTAATGATGGATATTGTTGCCTGTTTTTTTCTGGTCTTAGCACAAGTTGGGACATTTTGCCTTTCCCACACATTCAACATATGTGTTCAGTACATAGAAATTCAGCTCTATAAATCTGCTCTAGTCTTTTAATCCTCCAGTGCCTCTGGCTTTTCTTTTATTGCTAGAACACAATTTGTGGCAATATATTAGACCAGGCATGAGCATCAAACTTAAAATAAACAGTCATCCTTTTGCTTTTAGATCAATAGCCTATTCATCTTCTGTTCTGTTGCTGCCCATAGCTGCTAAGAAAAAGAAAAAAAATATCACACAACAAATGTCACCTTTTTTTCTTTTTGTGCACTTCATAAAGGTGATGGCAAGCTGACTTCCTAGCAGAGTTCTTTGCACATTTTTCCATATGCTCAGGGCACTGGCAAATCTCTTCAGCTGATGCCAATTGCCACAACAGAGCCCATTTTGTTGGAATCTGACTTCCCATTTCAGCTGTGCCACTGCCATGGGACTCTTCCTCTTGTGTGTCTGTAATTGCTACCTGCACTTAATGTGATTTGCTGTTCCACAAGCTGAGAGCTCTGCTGATGAAAGTTGCCACAGAAAAATATTTCAGAGTAGTATTCATGGAAATAATGATCACATTCATGAGAACAGTGGGACCACTTTGCTCCAAGAGAGAAACAACCCAACCTTCTAGATATGCTCTTGTCTTCCAAATTGCAAGAGTAAGAAAAAAAAAAAAAGTTATTTTTTACTTTCTGGGGTTTATGGGCCTTGGTTTCGGTTTTGGCATCCACATCTTCTAAGGTCTTCTCTGCAAATTCAAGGACTAGCACTTCCAAAACAACAGTTGAAAAGTTTGGATAACTGCCCAATTAGGGAATGGATAAAACACAGAATTTTATGAAACCCCTTAGAAGATTATAAGCACTGAGGACACTGAAGCCTATATGGAAATTGTAGCTTTTGCAATACAATAACTTGCCATTCTTTACTAGATAAATACAGAAAATTAAGATACTACTTTTGCTGATCCACAAGGAAGATAATTGGAACAATCCAACTATGGCTCATCTTTTCCGTGAACATTTCCATTTCCCTTTTGCAATATTTCCATTATACCTTCCATCAGAAGGAAGACACCATTTCCAAATGCCTTGTTTTTCTTTTTATTGAGCTCAACAATCAGCAATTAATATTCCCTGCAGCTGGAATATATGGTCCTTCTGTTTCATGAAACACTACAGAGCAGCGAGAGAAGCCTGCTCAGGCTTTCCATTTCTTACACACTGTGTTCTAGCAGATACCAACATCTATATTATCTTTTTGAACCTTATGAAAAAAGATGAAAGAATAATGTTTTCACACCTTTGGACTTTATTTCATGTATCTCTGTATTTGCTAGAAAAGCAAAGGCCAGCTGATAAATATTTCTAAATTGTTCTGTTATCAGCAAAAAATAGGTGTTTTGTTATCTGTCACTTCCATCCCTAGAAGCTTGCTGCTTGCGGCAGGGATTCAGGTCTGAGCATTGTCTTAACTACTTATGGTAACAAATCCTTCTACTACTAGGTCTTTGTTTCCATAGCAACTGTCCAATAATTTGCCAGATAACATTTATGTGATAAACAAGCCTAGAAATCATTGTTGACTCACATTAGAAGAAATCCTATACATTTTGTGCTGCACTCTCTGAGGCAGCAGTTGCACTGTGCATCTCTGAGGTTTCATATTTCACATTAGGAGGTACTCAATCTTCTCCAAGAAGTAATAGGATTAAGCAATTTCCCCAAACATCATAGATTATTCAAAACAACTCATTTTAATGTGATCACGATAAAGGCAACATCCTCTGCATCTGTCACCACACTACGCATTCACAATTAATTAAGAAATGCATCTGCAAGCAGTACCTCATTAAAAAGGGTTCCTTGAAGGAAAGAAAACTAAAGAAAAAGCAGCCAAGCACACACACAGTTCCCAGGACTTTAAAATTTTGTTTAGAAAATAAATAAGGGTATTAAAAGTAAATAAAAATTCTGAGCCATACCACTATTCTTTAATCATATTTTGGTTTACTTCTTGCTGTTGCTTTTTGAAGCCATATGCACAATTATACTGGGTGTCTGAAGCAAGCAGAAACACAGTACATTTGCTCCACTGGAAAACTGACACTGGTGACACAGCACAGCCAAGTGACAGAGGAAGCTAGATGGAAATATCAATTCTCCTCACTCACTGTCCTTCAAAAATAGCACTTCAGTGGACCTAGACAGTCCCAGGTAACAGTTGTGCATGACTGAGTACAGACCTGCCTCGCAGGATAGGAAATATATATCCCAACAAAGAACTAAAATGAATGTCTAAAGAACGTTGAAGAAAATTAATCTGACTTTGTTATCTGGCAAAGCAGCATAGAAACATCAAAGTCCTCAGATGATCCCAGTCAAGTTCATGTGACTGACATCTCCTGCCATCTTACCATACCATCACTAGATAGCATTTATGTCCTAATGCAAATGAGCAGCATCCCCTTATAGCCACTGCAGGCTCATGGGGAAAACTGCTTTTCCATTTTGTCATGTTAATGCACTTTCACGAAACCTGTTAGCTTTATTTTCCTATTTTACCTTTTCAATATGGAATCCGATCCACTTTTGGCAAGATACTGTTGGTCTCGACAAAAATTAAGTTATTGAGGTCACTGACATGGGTTGTAACTCAGAAAAGCTCTCCTCCAGTTCCCCTCAGCTTCTTGACTGTGAAATTCAGACCATAACACTTTTGCACAAAACCAATCACATCTCTGCATTGTCTCTTGAATTAAGAACCTCTGCATTTTTTAGTCATCTGTAACAGACAAGAGTTCAGATTAGATTATCCCTGTGTTCTCCTTAGCTTTTAAATCTGTATCTTTTAAAGAAATATGCATTTCAACACGAAAATCTAGATTATAATCCTTAGTGCCTGCAATTAGAGTTGCCTGAATCATTTATTAGGAATCCATAAGAACAAACAGGTTTCTCCAGAGTTCAGCTGAATTTTGCTCTGACCAATTTATTGCTTATGGCAAAAGCCTTATATAAACAACATAATTGTCCCTTGAATTTCTGAGTCAGAATCCCAATACACAGCACAAGGTTGTGCATGCTAGCCCACGAGGAACAAAGGTGTGAAAATGGCCCCATTATTGAAATGGCTTCCGCCTTATAAAGGGTAGGGGAAAAACATACTTACTTGTAAAGGGTAGGGGAAGAAAAAGGGGTGCAACTGGGGAGGGGCATGGACAGAGTATGCAAAACAAAGGGAAGATATAACCATATAGGGAAAAGTGCAGCAATGCAGCGAAAACCAACCAACAGGAGGGCAGGGTTCTGGGACATGAGGAACAAAGGATTTTAGAAAACTTGAAATACACCAACCAGGGGATTTTACCAAACAAAGGGGGTAAAACAGAGTGGGAATTATACAATAAAATACAAAAAAGAATATAAAACTCAAAACATATATTCTTCAATAGTCCACAAAAGTCTGTATCTGCTTAGATGATGATTTCTTCCTTGGGAGGAATATTGAGTTCGGTGCTTTATTTTCCATTCTCATTTTCGCACTGTAACATGTGCAAGTCCTCAGAGCTGAAGTCAACATGAACCAAGGCCAGTGAGCAAAAAATAGTAGATTTTGCACAGTTTTAATCAGAGTCCCCTTGGAACAGTATCCTAATGAAGATAAAATTAAAAAAAAAAAAATCACAACTTTTGACAGTACTAATAATGCACACTAATAATTTGATTTTTCTGCTGAATTTAATAAAAATACAGAAATAAACTCTATTTTCTAATTGCCTAGTTGCGTAATTTAGCACTAATAAAATTGAAAAGGAAAAATGTTTAAAGAAACCATACATTTCTGTTTTGAAGCATACATTTTATATTAGATAATATCCTTGAATATTCAAATTACTGATTAGTTGACTTAGAAGCATACTGGCTTTATCTTTTCTTAAAATCTGCTTTCAAATCAACAGAAAGTTTGATTTCCAACAATTGAATGTCAATTGCTAGATGTAGGTGCTTTATCCCTGTTTCCATTGCAGAAGTTGTAGTGGAAATTATCAATGATTACAAAAGCAAACAGAAAAATGTGGGTATAGAATAACTATACATTAAAGGTAGCAATATTGTTACTTCACACAACAATTGACTAGTGAGTCATTTACTAGTTGAATTTTTTCACTTCTTTAAGATATTTCCATCTGAACCTCAAAAGTTTAAGAATTTATTCTTCTCATACTCCTCTGAAAGCAATACACTGGATTCAGCTTTTTCCTTTTGATCAGAATATCTGTGAGCTGATAGACAAATTGTAAGTAAATTCAATCATATTTCCATGATATTATTTAAAATACACAATATCAACTCACATACATATGTCCACAAATCAAAAGATTTAGTTTATGATCCCACTGATTAAAGATACTGTATCATTTCACCTACTATGTGTCACTCAGAGTGCACAGAGCTGTCTCTGTATGAACTTACTCCACACAACTCCACTGCTACGTAACAGAGCCTATATGCTTCAAGACTAACCACCTTCCATTAAATGATGCACAACTTCTCTCCAAGGGTGAGATGAGTTTTTTGTATTGCAGTGTATATGGCTTGCTCATCCAGTTGCAACTGTATTAGATTTCAGCACCACCAAAATAATTAACATTTATAAAAATAAGTAAATTCTTATTTACATACTGCCTTAACAAACAGAACCAAACCTTCTGCTTGTACACTGGCCAATGACTCTTGGAAATACAAAGATTAAAAAAAACAAGTTTGCCAAGCTAATGCATCAAAATCTTTTCAACATGGCTACATTTTGCAAATCAACTTTGAGCTACTTCTATAGATGGCAAAGCTATTTGTTATACAGGGATATTTTATGATAAGTTTGTTATGCTACATCTGTCTACCAAAGTATGCACTCTACAGATACTGTGGTTTAAGTCCATCTGGAAATAAAGCCCCATGCAGCCGCTCCCCTCCCTCCACCCCCTCAGGTAAGAGAGACAAAATGCAGTGATTACAGGTTGAGATGTCAATTCACTGGAAACAGCAATGAGATAAGAAAACAAGCAGTAACAGCAACAATCCTAGTAACAACAGTGTGTAAACGAGATGGTGTTTACATGTAAAATACTCCCTGACACAGAGCGACTGCAGCTGGCACCACCTCACTGCTCCCTCTACCACATTTTTTCCCCAACTAGAATGCAATGCCAGTCTCCTCAGAAAGGTGAGAGTCCCTTCCCCAGCATGCCTGGAAATGACATAAAATGGTATGGAATAATCTCTTAAACATGCCCACAGCCATGCTGCCTTGCCTACTGCAAATATTAACACTCTCCTGGCAGGACAACAGAAAAATAATTTTGCAGTACAATAACTAAGGTAAAGCACTTCATAACCAAGTGTTTCGCCTTGCATTGTCAACCAGTGTCACCTAACAGCTGTGTTTTGAAAGAAATCCCTCTGAGCTATTCCTTGTAGCTAATTTCCATCCAGCCATAGGTTCCACACAGGAGAGTGAAGTTTCACCCACTGTCAGCTCCTGTCACTACTCGACGAGCCATCATCACTTCTGTTCACTTCTTTCTAACTGGGAAATACGTTCTTCATGTTGTCATGAAGTCCACATGAACACTGTGTTATGCTAAAATCTTGAAATATCTCAGTCTTTGAGCTCCTATTTTAATCATTAATTCATGCGTTTGAATTCATGGGTTTCAAGCTCAGGGTGCAGAACCTTAATTATCAAGAATAATTTTCACAAAAAGAATCAGTTTTATTTCACCTGAGGTAGCATATTACATCTTTTTCAGACTCACACATTTCTCCAGGAGCATAAGATAGTCGTTATCAACCTTCTGCAATACTCATGCTTAACTGAGTAAACAGAAAACACTTTTTATATAAAATAATCCTGAAAATCTCAAACTAGCTTTTTAGAGTTTTTGAGCTTTCTCAATACTCTCAAGTTGTCTCTCAAGAGACCTTTGCAGCTGCAGCAGTCAACATGCATGAAAAGCATATTCAAAGGAGGTAGAGGCAATTTCTGAATTGAAGCCTACATAAAGACCAAACTAAATGGAATCTAATAGAAAAGGCTGCAATTATTTAGCCACACATAATAATGGGATCTTAAAAGATGTCTGTGTATTCTGCTTAAATAAAAGTACTGGGAAGCATGAGCCCCCAGCTATGCTGGTACAGTTGCTTGAGGGGATTTTTAGTCAGTGGCACTGACTGGCAACTTTTCTTATTAGAAAGTCAAAACTCCAGATCTGAAATAAATAAATAACAGTAAGAGCTTTTTTTTTTTTTTTTTTTATGTTACTTTAAAGAACACAAATCAGAGCTGCACATCACATTCTCACGAAGTTTCACCAGGAGCTGGAGACCTGCGTGCCCTTTGAGCATTTAAAAATGTCATCCTGTAGCACAGAGAGATATGCTGAAATTCTTCACTATTTCCAATTAAAATGCATCCTCACATCACTTCTGCTCACTGCATCTGATTAGTTATTATGTGTGGTGCCTTGATTGTGATGAAAGGCAACCAACAGGGAAACAGCAAAGAAAGGTTAACATGACAATGCCTTTAGGATCTCTAGTAGTATCGCTCCAGTGTTAAAAATACTATGATAAAAGATGAATCCAATATATTTATTTCATTTTAGATTTGCTTCTTCAGTGTGCCTCACACTGAGGACTCAGTCTATTGGCTGTGCTGAAGGGAGGTAAAGGTAGGTGCTATGATATCACTGATGTTTCCTGTTTCCTTGTAAAAGTCACTTTTGGTCACTATAGATATCTTGTATTTACCTTCTGCAATCCAGTTACAGAAGGAAAAAAGGCCACTCTGTGACAAAAAGATTGAAAAGCTCAGGTGATAATGTCAGACAAGGGGCAAAATCCCTCCAGACACAATGGATGATGAAATCAAGCAGACTGTAAATACCATACAAGATTTTACGAAGCTGACTGAAAGGCCTTTGAGTTACATTTTCATCCCAGGGTACTCTAATTCAGCACAGCTTTTTAAGGGGCGCTCTATTCATAGCAGAAAAAAGCTCTTTCAAAATGACTTACTGGAAGGTTTTTCCTATTATTCTTTTCTATCCCCAAAAAGTTCTGAGATGCCATAAGTGAAAGTCACAGTATTTTAGATTTTCAAAGTCTACACCAACATTTGGAGGCTTCTGCACTGCATTCCAGATTTTACTGGGGCTTCAGTGTTGGGGAAGATGGTCTTTACAACACACAGGAGTGAAAATTCATTCCAATAACCTTTTAAATGGTTATCAAAAGGCACAAAGAGTAGGATGATAAGTATGAAGGAACAACTTCCACTCCTGGAGGGAAAAATAAGGCAAGCTGAATAATGAAAACAGATATTCACAAAGCAAGTTGAAGCTCAGTGATTCAGATATTATTTTTCTCTTATTAATGTGATAATATTATTCATTGGTCATTGTTCATGAGCACTGAGGTGATTATTCAAACCTTTAATTTTTTTTTTATGGTATTTACTCTCAACTAATTATCTTTTTCATTTTTTTAACACTTGTATAACTGGATCAGCAAACAGAGTTGAGGCCATTTAATAGCTCAGAACAACACAAAAGTCCACTTGAGAGGCTTGGGATGAGATTTTTCAGCTGACTCATGTGCTGCTCCTAGCACTGACGTCAGAGGCCATTCCTTCATTTGTCTCAAAGAAAAATAAATTGAGAATACAGAAATAAAATCTACTTTTTAAGAAATTGCTTAGTAAATTATCCCAAAATCAGAGGCACCCCACTAAAGGAGGCCTACCATAATATTTCATTTCAGGTTTTGATCTGTTAAGTTTCTGTGTAGGAATTACCTACTGTAACTCTTCTGTTTTCACTTTCGACCTAATTTATCTCTGATATTTCTCAACACTTTTAAGAGAAACTCAAATGACTGTCAGACAATGTAACATAATCTGGCTTCCATTTCTGATTGGAATCTCCAGTTTCCTAGGGTACCATATCCTGAGAACTTACTTTGAGTCTTTGGATAATGAGACATCAGTAAAAATCCCCAGTATAGAACTTATGTATGTACCAGAAATTCACACTCTTTTCTTAAAAATATATTTAAAAAAAAAATTAAGCCTTTATTAATTTAAGGGAAAATGGCTTAAAAAATGTGAACTCTTAGGAATCCAATAACAAATGGCAAATAAAAGTGTTTCAACTTTCCCCACAAAAATCTAAATTACTTACTTGTGCAATACCCAGGATCTAGCTCACGACATTTAGGTATTTAGTGGTGGCCATTTTACTCAAGTGACAAGCAGAAAGAACCCCAAGCCCATAGGAATCACATGTTTTCTGAGAAAGCAAATGCACAGCTCTGCGCAATACTTAACTCACAACATGACATTTACTGATATTTGTGAGGCAGCACCAAACCACCTTTTCTGTTGATTTCAGAGGAATTTAAGGTTTTCTTCTCCTTTTATTTCTCACTGGCTCTTCTCACTGACAGCCAGCTTTGAGATTTAGTACCCACTTACTTATTATCTGAGAAAGAGACGCAGCCTCAAATCACTGAGATCTACCTGCCACTAGCATTGCTGAAAAAATATAGTGAAAGAAAACAAAAGACTAAAAATAGCTTGTAGCAGTATAGAGGTTTATTACGTGAGTCTATTAATGGAGCAAGTAAAAAGAAAAAAAGGTTTTACTTTATATGCCTTCTGTGTTGTTCTTCCAGTATAGCACATAATATAAATTCTCCCTTCTTGAATGAAAGCCAAGTAAACAACCATTATTTCTATGCCTAAAGAACCACTGTTTAGACAAATAATGGATTTCCACGGAACACATATGCAAACCTATGGGAACAGCCAGGACTTTTGCTAGTGTATCATCTCTATTAAGCAGCTCGCTTGCAGCGCTGCTTATTGCCTTTCCCTGGTATCTCATTTTCTAAGAAGGTCATAAGATTTTGCATACATCTGCAACGACTGTTCAGGTTTAGCTCTAAAATGCTTTACTTGCATGATTATTTCATTTTCTTGCAGACAAACCTCTATGGAAATTGCCTTTTGTGTTGCAGAGTTTGTCCAGTGTAAAATCCTGGGGCATACCCCTATTTAAAAGATGATACACTTTATTAGCTTTCATTTAACATCTGCTTGAGCTGCAGACAGATTTTAAAAAAAAACACATTATGTAATTAGCTCTGATTTTATCGATTGCCTGTTGATGTGTGTTACTAACAGCAAATTTGATAAGCCTTGTGCAAGAAAGACTGCAAACATTGTACAAGAAATTTAGAAAGTGACTGCCACCCATAGACTAAAACCAACATAACACAGTAGATGTGTGTAAGCAGCTACAGGACCAAGAGTAGGAAACCACATCAGAAAGGCAAGAAGAGCTTCTCCAGATTTTCATTCTTGCAGATATTTATAAATGGCACCATGTAGAAACTGAACAGAGGCATGAAATTAAACACTCTTGAAATAATTTTATGAAATTACAGATAAAGTAACTGCTAAGCTGAAAAAAAAGTCCATGTTTGAGCTGCCTTACAGCTATAATGTTAGCTGGAAAAGACATTTTCAAAAATGCAAAATAAATTTAAAAGTGCTCTGCCCCTCATGTAAGACTTGCCTTTAAAACAAATAAACAAAGAAATGTGTCTGAGCTGTATTCTTGGCATGCCAATACAACAACAGTCATACAGTGAGTGCTCTGGGCACTTAAGATGTCCTTTCTGCACACCCTTTACTTGAATATGCCCACACAGTGTGTTAGCATAGGCCTCTGCTCACCTCCAAGAGCCTTCACGTGCAGCAGGACAGAAGCACACAGGCAACATGGCTTTTGCATGGATCAAGGTCTGAACAAGTCATGTTCCAGCTAAGCACAAAGCTGGTCTGGGCAAGGGAAAGCTTTCACACAGCCCTCTCCTCAGCTGATACTGATGTCTTACAATGTTACAGCCTTTAGTTCTCTTGCTGTCAGAACAGGGAGTTAATCAGCTGTGGGGAAAAGTGGGTTATTCTATCCAAAATTTCCAGGCACTTCTGCTGTGAGCTTGAGAAAGTCTATCTTGTAAAGATGAAAGCTGGAAGAAGAGATAAGAAGGTTTTCTCCAGCTTTGATTAGAGTAGACACTGATATGCTCTCTAAGCTTTAAAATTTTATATAACAGTGCTATTGTGCCAATGATACAAATGATTTTGGAGAGATATCACATTTCAGTCTTTATTTCAGAATGTTTATGAATGATGTATCACGGTAGGAAAAATTAGGGAAGGATGGTCTTAGCAGAAATATGCTCTCTAGAAGCAAGTGGAGAATCTGTATAGAACAAAGAAACACCAGCTTCTCTTTGCTTTTAGTCATATGTCCAAGATGAGCTTGGATGGAAGACACTGCACATAGTTTTCAGGATGCTTTTCAAAACATTTAATAGCAGAACAGAATACTAAAGAGTTGATACGGAGGTGGGGGTAGGCAAAGAATTACAGTGGTAAATGAACTTTTTTTTGCACAGTTTCAGTTTTCATGGATCAGTAAAAATTACACCAAGCATCACATGGCATATCAAGTAGATTTTAATTCCGCTGGTCTGATCCCTAGGGCAGTTCTGTTCTTTTTCCTCTTATTTAGAGACCAGATGATTTGTATCAGAGTTTACATCAGAAAGGGAACTTATATGATACATAGTGGTTAGGATTCAAATATGCCACAGGCTCTACACTTCCTGGAGGATATAGTGTTATTATTTTATAGTAATAATAATAATGATGATAGGAGCATAATGGGAAGGGGAGAGATATGTGCACTGATCTGGACTTTGTGATTTTGTTGGAAATCTAGTGCAAGGTGACAGCTAGTAAGAAAGACCTCCTATCACCCTGGACAGAAATTAACCTCACGGCTCGCAGACAGCTAATAACTTGGGCAAAATGAACTGATGATCCCTCTACACTGTCCAGTGACAGATGATTCACTTCACACAATCATCAGTAGTCGGTACAAGCATGACCGTAAATTTGGTCACGGTGCAAAAAACATCTCACCACCAGCTTTTATAGTGCTTTTAGTCCTTCCTCTGTCCAGCTTTACCACTACATCTCCTGTGCAAGTGCAATCACCTAGAGAATTTGATTCCTACACAGTAGGCTCCTCTGAATTGTGATCAATGTGAATAAGCCCTTGGCCTATAAAAAGCCATTGGGGCAAAAACAAAGGAAAAAAAAAAAAAAAAACAAACCAACAAACATTTAAGACTCATTTCAAAGATATAGGTTGAAAACTGAAATAATATACAGAATTTAAACACCATGGAATATTCCCTTGTGAAATTCATGGGTACTTTAGCTTTTAGTTTTCTCCTAATCCTTATTTGCAAACTTCCCATTAAGAAACAAGGCCCAGAAAATACCACCTGCTAGCAGCGCATCAAAGAGAACTACAGATACATAAGTTTATCTCCACTAAAGAACAAGCATTTTCCTTCAAATTCTCAACTGTCACTTCCTTTGGGGATGCTATTCCCTGACAAGCTGGCCTAGTGAACATGTAGATTCTCAATTAAGTCTTCTCACTGGGGAGTAATTCTACTGCCAGGTATACCATCCTCTGTATGTTCATTTGGACAACTGCATTCTATCATGTCCAATGCTTGTCAATTCTATTTTGACAAGAATGTCTGTTGTACAAATATTGCATAGATCCCTAGTAGCATACATTTAGTGTTTCCCTTGCAACAGCTCTAACTTTACCCAAAACCAAAAAATGGCATTGCTCTATTTCCACTGCCCATTTGATTCTTAACTGTCCAAACTGAATTATAATTTAGCAGCTTTAATTGCACGCTGGCTAGGGTACACACATGAAATTCAGAAGCTTTACCTTGTATATCAAGAGGAAAAGCTTGCCCTAAATGACTGTTGAGCATTCTAGTATTGTGCAAATGTGGCACGTGACACATCAATTCCTGAGATGTATTTCTCCTGTCACATTGTAAAGCCAACGGTGACATAAGTCCAAACAAATTAAGTGTTGCCAACTGTATTCACTTTTTGACATTGCAGTGCTTTGAATGTAGATCAGGCTACACGTCCTTGAGGTACCAGTATGCCCACTGTATTTGTGGAAATAACTCTCATTTTATCCTCTGCAATTTCAGTGTACCTAATCTAACTTGCAGGCAGCAAGTAAAAATCAACTGTGCTAGCCAGAAAGCATTCTGCTTGGAAATGGAATAGATTTAAAAAGTGGAAAGTGGGATTATAGACATTTTTACAGACACAAAAGTTCACTCAGTGATCATTTTCAGGCTAATGCATAAGAAAGTCTTTCTTCTGCAACAAAATGTGTTGAACTTATAAGTGACCCAAAAGAGAGCTAGGAGCCACTAAGATTTTTCTTAGAAACTAGATATTGCTCACATTTGGGTTATTCTAAGCACTCTACTGTTGCAAGATTGCATGTCTTCAAAACACATTAAACTATAGCCAAAAGGGACCACTTATTTTGTATGCAGAGTATGATATATGTTTCATTTCTGCTTGCATAAATCTTCATGTAATAAAGGCAGAAAAACAATACAGCAGAGTATTTGGGGTAGCAGAAGCAGCTCTGATGTGACAAAGGGGAAGGTTTGGGGAGTAGTACTGGCCTCTGAACTGCTGCTGACAACTGGTGCAAGTGCAGGGTTGTTCCTTCTCCCTGCAGTGGCGTAACACTCCAAGGGCTGGTGCATCACCTATGATCATTCTCTACAAAAGGGCAGAGGTGAAGCAGTAGCTGTGATGCCTGGCTATGCAGAAACCGGGGACTGCAGGTAACACTGTTCTTTCACAAAAAGAACTTCTGGCTATTCTTCAAGCCACATATAAGCATGCAGAGATATAGCAACAGGCTGTACCTGGTTTTGAAAGGCAGATCACCTTCTTGGTTTAAACACTGGTAGGAGAGAAAAAACAATTGACTGTGCTGATGATGAGTAAGCAGTAGGGAGCACAAAGCAATCTAGACATGGAGGATAACCGAGCAAACTATATAATTAAGGAGCTAGCAGCCTCCTTGTATCATACTCCCCAAAACAGCAACACAGAGCTAATTCCTATTCCAGGAAAGAGCATGTGTAATTTCTGAGGTATTTTTATTTAAAAAGAATGTCTGGAAACAAAATTTTAAAAAACCTACCCAGAGCTGAGGCAGTCCACTCGTCCCCAGTGTGACCACTCCTTGATTTAGTCAACCAGCACAAGGGGTGCAGGTCTTAAAGTATCACTGAAGCCATAAGTTCAGTCTTTAGGCAGACATTGCCTTGTGGCCTCAGTGAGCAAAGCACTAACATATCAGCTAAACAGCAGAAACAGGTTTCTGACGTTTTTTTCACCCAAGAGATTGCCAGACCTGAAGAGCATTTAAAGTGGGGGGCTGGAGACAGGACAGGAAATGAGCAAATGACAGGGCAGGCCTACAAAACAGTTCCCTCTGAGAACAAGTCCACAAATGTAACAATTTCCCATGACAGCATTTGTAATACACCATGTATAAGACAGGCTATATATCAACCCCAGCCTACCTTTACGGGAAACATTTTGTTTCATGGTACATTTAGCTAATACTAAATTATAATCGAGCTCGTGTGATACTACTTATTATGCAAATACATTCATTATGATTCATAGTATTACAATAGGTAGTAAATGAATTGATAATTATATGACACTTAAAATAAATAGGATAACACTTTGTAGAATCACCGCTATGTGTTACTTTTTACAACACATTATGCTCATATCCTATCCTATTCCTACAATAGACTGCAAGAGGTCTGGCATAGAGTGGCAATGCGCTATCTGCAACGAACTGACTGCAGTGTGCTTTCTCTTTATTAGCAAGAAAATGCTACTATGTGTTTTAGATACAATGAAGATATTTAATTAGCAAGATGACTAATGTATTTTTGATGGCTTATCCAGTTGTTGACCACAGGGAACCTCACAGGATATTTCAGTTAACATGAACTAGGTGACGTTTTGACCCTCTGAGATGATAACTACATTCATGTAGAAAACTCCATATAGCTTTCTATAGTACAGGCATTGTTTAAAACTACTATCAGACAAAAAGCAGAATAAAATAAAGCTGTTCCTGGATTTCACATCAGGCTACTACCCTACCTATCCAAATAAAACAAATTTGGAGACTGAAATGGAATTAGCGGTGTGGAATACCTGTTTTTAATCAAGGGATGATGTAAAACTGAATCTACAACTCTACCAAACTGTTGACAAATCATAAAATGACTTGGGAGATAAAGATGTAGCATCTTTTCCTAAATTGCAAAAGCTAGGCCAGTGACAAATTCTAATCAATTTCTTTGGGGGAACAAAATAAGGAATGCCAAAATAAATGTAGCTGCAGCAGGACAGCACAGGTACACTAAAGAAGATTTCAACAGTGCTGAGACATAGAGGCAGCCTCCGCTACACTGACTGGGCAGATAAATACAGAACTTCACTTTCCATCCTAATGAAGCTGGCTGCTTTTGCAAGTGTAGGCTATACATTTAATTTAAGGAGACACTACAATTAGCCATCCAAAACCAAAGACCATCTGTATTCAGTGACTGAATTTGTCTTGTTTCCCATGCTTGCTGCAAAGCACTTTGGTACAATTTGAAATATTTTAAATTATCATGACATCAACTGTTAGAAAAATAAATGTTAAACAGAAACATCTAATTCCTAACATAATAGAAAGCATCAGAAATACCAGATCAGACCCAGATTTATTCTGTCACTGAATGGGAACAAATTCCAACAACTTTTCTATGAGTGAACTTTCCAAGGCCTTTCTGACTAATTCATCTCTCATTTCACAATAACAACAACTGCCCAGATTTTTACATGAAAAGAAAACAAAATATAGAAAGTTTGCAGCCCTCTCCATTTCTGAGGCTAACTGATCTACAGGACCTAAAACAGTTTGAATAATCTGTCAAGTGTTCTGTTCCTTTTGCAGCTCTCAGCAATTTTAAATTAATAGTGTGCTCTAGCAGTTTCATACATTTTCTAATTGGGTTCACATCCCTCTCCCTCTCCTGAAAATATGTGTAGGTGAAGCACCTTGCTTCTGGTCCTTTAATAAAGATCATCACTGTTGATTTCCCATATGGCCATCTGAAATGGCTGAAGACAGACAACTAAACTGGCAATCAGAAAGCAATCAATGGAGGTTAGTACAACATCTGTCTTCCCATCTTTTCCTTAGACAATGTGCACTATATAAAGAGACATCACCAAGTGAAACTTAGCCCCAGTTAAGCATTTTATGGAAAAATAAAAGAGCCAATTGAAGATGCTTATGATTTAAAGAAGTAATAACAAGGAAAAGTACATTTTAAAGTGCTTTAAAGTGCATTTTAAGTAAAACATTGCCCCGAATTTGCTACTTCAGAGGTGCAGCACCTTGATGGTGTGTCAAAAAGTGACTGTGAGATTTGCCCAAAATATGTCTGAGAATGTAAACGAAATGGCTTGCTTGCTTTCATCAGCTAAAAGTAGATCCACGTCAATCACAAGCCACATTATAAGCAGAAAGTGTAAATTGTATTTCAAAATTCCTTTTCTAAGTAATTTAAGGGGTTAGAATATAAGTTATTTTAATGTACATTTCAATCCTCACATAAAACTTCAAAATATTTTTCGGTACTGAAATCTCATCACTTCTCCTCAGAAGACTGGTGTTGCAAGCACAGACCACAGTAAAATGAAATGTCCAGTTGCAGTAGCCAGAGAGAGAATATACATGTGGAGGGCTCTTGCTCCCTCTATAGCCATCAACAAGACAGACTGATTTGCAGAAAACAAAAAAAAATAGCCCTATAGCCCTATTCTACTCCAGCTTGTAGAAGCTATTTGAATCTAAAGCCTCAGAAGACCAAGATGCAGCTTCATGATCTCGGCATAAACTTTTTTAGTTTTCTAATAAACAGAATCTCAAAGAGACATTCAACAGAAACTATTTAGAAAGCTCATGAAAAGGTCAAGTGTATTTGTTTTTTGTAAATGCAGATTCAATAACAGCTGGGAAGTTGATACTGCTCATTTCTGAATGAGCAGGTTAATATTAATGGTTTCCTATTCTGCCTACATGAGGTAGGAGGAAGGAGGCAGAAGGAAAATGGAGTAAAGTAAAGCAAAATACAGAGTACTATGGGAATAGAAAGACAAAGAGAGAGAAAAAAAGAAAAAGTACATAAAAGCATAGTAAGAGTAACACAGAGAAGAAAATAATCTACTTGTAAACAAGGGATCTACATAGTATCTGGTGATGCCAGCTTCTCTTGTGGCCAATATTCCTCTATGTTTAATTCTATATATAAGATACAGTTTCCAAATAAAAATCTATTTGAAAACTATCTTTGAAAAGAAGAACACTTAAATTAACAAACACTAAGACACTAAAAACTCATGTTGAAGTCTAAAATGAATGTGAGAGCTTCCCACACTCACTTGGCACAGGGGCAGGCAAGAAGAGCACCTTGCACGCTCTAATCTCCCTAAACCCCAGGACTTCTGAGGAGCTGGGAATGTGGGTAGAAAGGTGAAAATTAGTGCAACTGTTTTTAACTCAGAAAGTAGCTAAAGAACTCAAGTAAAAAGTATTTCAACTTTGGTTCACCCCCAAAATAGGATATGCAGTTTATTTAAAGAGTTATTTGTAACCAGAAACCCTTATGGTCTTGACACTATTCAGGTAAAAACACATATGTTAAGTAGATCAGAGATTTCTTCTCTTCACATAATTTGACAAAACACCAGCGTCTTGTGAAATAATACATGCTCTAGTTGAAAGTGGCTGGAAAACCTAAAGTAAACATTTGCTCTTCCTTCCAGAAGTTTTTCTAAAAATGAAGTTTTCTGAGCATGTGACCTTCCTCCCACTCCTGAACATTTTTACAGCAGCAGCAAAGGTTTGGCCCAGACAAGGAGATGAAAATAGAGAGAAGCAATGTTTTGTGACATCCATAGCCTTATGTTTGCTGCTTACAGCTTCCATCTGAGATTTATACGCTAAGCCAAAGAGGTAATTAAGGAACAATTAAATTAAGCTTTATAGAAGGTGATGAAAATGTCAGTAAAGCAGCAAACTACCAACATAACATAAAACAGCATTTGGAGCACACTGCAATGAACCTAATTCCTCATCTCGTGATGCCACCACAGAGACTGAATCAGTAAAGACCTGTGCTAGCAGCCATTTTAGGAAGGCCCACGGTCAGATTTGGCCTTCAGACAAGGTTCTTTGTCCCAATTCAGTTTGTGAAAGAGAAGCCTAAGCAATTTGCCACTCCAGGAGCAATTACCAGAGTCAGTGGCTGAGGACCAGAAATGCCCCACCAAAGGCCTGGAGGTGGGACGACCAAGTAGGCAATAATCTGTCTAAACCAAGCTATATGAAAAGCCCAAGAGCCAGGCAGGACTTAGCCATTGCATGGTAAGATATGCAGGTACCTGCAGAAATGCCAAGGTAGTGGAAAGAATTTTAAAAAAAGTTTATTTAGAAGGCCAGAACACAAAAAATCTAACGTGAGGTTTGCACACCAGGCCTCAGGGAGGGAAAGGTGAGTTCCTGCCTCTCAGGACCCCTTTTATCATCTCTGTTTCTCCCCCACCTTCCCAAGGCCTCTCTGTATGCCTGTTAGAGCTGTCTCTCCCCTCTCATATCTCAGAGAGGCTAAGAACTTCTCTTGCTATATGGGGCGGGGAGAAGAAAGCATTGAAACTGCCTTTGAGAAAGAGTTACCATTTAGGCAGAAAGCCTTCCTGGCAAAAGCCAAGTCCCTGAGTTTCCACTACAAATTCTTCTGAGATGGTATCTATCCCTACACCATGTTGCTGGCATCGACATTTAAAGCAAGAAAAGAAACCAACAGACTAAATGCAAAGGACAACAAAGAGTGTGAAGAATGGAAAGTGCAGAGAAATTTCCTTCCAAATAAACCATAAGCAGGTTAGGGGAATTTGCAGAAAAAAATGATTACCCTCACAAAATGTCTGGACAAAGTGGGAGATCCTCTCCTTCAAGACTGAGATAATTGATGGAAGATAGAGTCACCCTGGTATGTTTTTTAGGCTATTCAGGAGATGAGTGCAATGCACAGAGGGTGACAGCTGTACCATGCCATTCCTGTCATCTATGTTCATTTTTCTTTTAAGTTTTTATTCATTTATCAAAAAGCAGAAGAGAGTAGTTATTTTATTGCAGTAAAACTAGGAGGTGAAAGAGTATAAAATGAATTCATTCTGTAATATTAGTCATTTATCATTTATATGAAGTGTGTAATTGCCAAAGCCTGCTAACAGATTGCAGGTCAATAGGGCCAAAATGCAGATGAAGCTGACAATGCAAAGCGGCATCCTCTTAGTCTCTTTAGAGGAAAACTTGGTCTCCTCAGAGAACAACTCATGGTGTTCATCCATAATAACCTAATTTGAAACTCAGGACAAGATGCAGCTGCCAATGTAAAGCAGCATCTCCTTAGTATCTTGGGGACCGATGCTGCTTTACACCAGCTGCTGCTTCTGGCCCCCTGTTTCACAGAATAAAATGGTCCTAATGAGATCCCAAGTGTTTGTCACTGGCGAAAACTTCCCCTGAGCCACTCTTTCACAATTTTCTTGCAAATGTTGTAGGCAAAGGTAACCAGGCCCTGGTTTCAGGCTCTCAGAATGTCACTAGAGACAATCTGCAGCTTCAGTCCCCACAGGACAGTGGAATTCCCTGTCACAACAATCGGGAAGAGAGTTGCAAAATTTCCTCCCGTGACTTGGCAGGGGAAGGCATGGCTATGAGCGATGTGCCAATTGGAGGACATGCTGTACCTTGCAGGGACTCAGAGCTGTCAGACACCAAGCAATTGCCCAGAGCTCAAAACCATGATGGGATGCTTCAGCTAAACCTCTTGGGGGAATAAAGATGAAGTGTTGTCTTGTCAGAGCAGATTCACACTGTAATTCAGTGTGACAGCAGCATGTTCAAGCACATCTGAGCAAGCGTGATACCAGCCATCAATGGTGGACTTCTCACCAGAACCAACATCCCAAATAAGCAGGTACTGCACATATTCAGCTTCACTCCTAATGGTTGCCCAGGTAGCTTAACTCTGGGATTTCACTGGAGACCTGTTCTGGGACAGGGCATTTGCACTTAACTCTGACTATAGAGCTATACAGCATTTTCTTTCATCTCCCAATGGCTGAATGTATATAAGTATAAATCTCCTGTGTAAAAACAAACCAAAGAAAATAGACTGAAAAAAAAGAAAAAAAAAATGAGAAAAGATAATCCCTGTCTTCTACTGAAAATAACTCTTAAGCCTGCTTCCACTTTAAAGAGTTTTCAAATACCAAGAGTGTGAACAGTTAAAGAAATAAGTAGCCAAAAAATTTTATTTGCAGTTAGAGGGAAATTGTAGGAAAAGGCACATATTAAACATAGTTATTGTATCTTCTCTAAAATATACAGGCAGCCTGTTAAACATATCAAACAATTAAGTATTGAAGCCAGCTATGCACATTAATGCAGATACAAACTAGCAATGTTCTTCTCTGCAGGATATTCAGCTGCTACTGCGTAGAGACAGATTAATAAAAGGAAAGCAAGCAAGCAAGGAACACTGGCAGACTGAGTAGAACAATGACACCAGTCTAAAATTCAGAGATGCAATCAGTCCTTGTGGATTTTCATTGGCTTTCTGATGCTCTCCACTGAAATCTTAATTGTGCAGGCTAACATTTATTTTTTCTATTATATTGCTTTTTTTGTTTATCTCAGCAGATATGAATATTGACACTAACATTACTCACACAAAACCTACATTTTAAAAGGTAAATATTGCAAGGACCAAAGGAATGTGCTGAGCAGTTTTTGTTTGCATTAATCCACTCTGGTTTAATCTCTGTTATCATTCTCGGAGCCCCCTTCACAGCAATTACCTGCTTAACATTAGTAGCCTTTTACTTTATTTAAATTATGGGACAAATAAGGTTGAAGCCAAAGAAATATACCTGCAATTCATGTTTGGATTAATTCAGAGTGTGAATAACTACACAGGATCAGCAGAACTCAGTCTTCCCATATTAAAAAGAGGCTACAGAGCATTGGAAAGTGTTTCTCCAATACCCCATAATGCCATGGCATGAAAAATGAAGAGGTCCCTTCTCAGATGAACATCTGGATACTTTGGAGGCCTAGTCTCCAGCCACCTGTGGCTACACTGAATACTATTCCAACTGCAAGGAGGTCCCACTTCCATACTTCTGTTTGCTGCTCATCTGATAGTTCATCTATTGCCACCTTCCTGATCAAAGCATGACATCATGGGCTCCCAGGAGCTGGAGGTGTCCTTGTACCAGTCACTCAAAGGAGTCTTATGTAGCAGGGCTTTAGATACCAACACCAGGGACAATAATATTGATAATTTTTCCTATTGCCTAGATGTGGTGGTCACGGTTGTATTATACAGAGGGAGGTAGACTGACCTTCAGTTTTTACAACATCTTCACAAATAGGCAGGTAGACTGGGATATGAGGCTCTTCCAAAATGTCAATTTCACCCAATTGGAATTGGACCTCTACAAAATCAGTGCATCTTGGATAGACTCGTTGCAGTTTCACTGTCTTTACTGATTTATGCTGAAGCATTTCACCTCTACAGTGATACTCTTCGATTTACTCACGAATTTAATTTCTGTCTTATTTAATGACCATCTCAAGCAATTCCTTTTTGTATTTCTCACCTAATTCACACTTGACCTTTTCCAGATTTCCTTCCTTACAGCAATAAGTGCACTTCAAAACATTTAGCAATCAAAGCAAATAAGCTCCCAGGAGCTTTCCTAATCTTAGTTTCATTTCTCCAAGCCTGTTAAAAGAATCCAATATCCCAGACAGAGATTCCCTTCTTTCCCAGTGGCCTTCTCCATCATAAAATTCAGGACCGTTGGTGAAAAAACAAGCAAGTTTCTATGTGTATTTGGTATCTATAGAGTTTCTCCCACAGAGGTCCACAGGTACCCTCTCTCACTCCCTCCAGTTCCATATCTCCAAGAAGGCAGTCAAAGCATAGTTTAGCATTGACAGGGTACTTCTATGCTCTTCTTCTCAGATATATTTAATAAATATATTTATATTTATTAAATATATCTATATATAAAAATATATATAAATATATATATAATATATTTAATAAATAAATGTCATGTACATACTGGACAAGTAAGCTGTGACACAATAATCATTGAAGCAAGCAAATTTAGATATCATAAAATGGTTTGGGTTAGAAGGGACCTTAAAGATCATCTAAGTTCCAAACCTCTCACCACGGGCAGGTATCATCAGATATAGTCCTTCATTTTGCAACATAGCTAAGCACTGACATATCCAAAGTACTGGGATTTAGCAGTATGGGGGCAAAACAGAGCTAGATCCTACTGTTACTTAATTAGAGCATACTTTCTTAGCCAAAATGATAATACCAATGTGACCTACTACAGGAAACATACAGCAAGGGGCAGGAATATACTATGGCTTCAGAGCAGTACTGACCCCTCTGCATTAAGTCTCTTAACTATTACGAAACAGATGCAAATAGCTACTGAAATACAACAGCACCTCCATACTCACCATTAAGAAATGTGAGACAGTCAAACGGTTTCAGGCAAGTGACTTATTTTTCATGATTGCTACATTTGAATAAATTACTCTCAAAAGTCAACTACAGTCCAGCAATATGAACAACTATCTGTACTAACAGCTTGACCATTTTTAATTCAAACACTGCAATGAAAGTGCCTCCATTTCCTAGATTACAGGCTTCTAGACAATAGTCATCATATACACTAGCATCTGAATACTATATGTATATGACACAAACACAATACTCCACTAGAAGTAAGCTACTGCCTGTTTCAAATCCATGGTTGTAAACAACATGGCATTTCTGTTCATCCATCACTGCATAGCTACTAAAGAAACCAAAGTACACTGCATACCATTGCTTCTGCCTTCCTTCAGTTATAGCAATCAAAATTAAAAGGCATTTCCTTATCATAAATCAGACTCAATGCATTAATTTTGTGTTGTTCTTGAAGACAGCAGCCAGACTACTGGGAGACTAAGAAAATATCTTTTGCCATTAAGGACTGAAAACTAGAAAAGGAACAAGGTGACTTGAGTGTTGATTAGACAATCAGCCAGGGCTTATGAAGAGTTAGCAAATCTAAAGTAATGCAAAAGTAATCAAACTAAGTACAGATGAGTGCAGCACACTTCAGTGGAGTCCAACAGCTGGTGTTCTAGCCCACAGTCAGATATTGTATAAAACTGTCCTCACATGAGTAAGAATGCACAAAGGCTGTCTTTCACACACAGCAAGCATTGTCTGGGGATTGGGCAATTAATTGTGGTGGAACCTGTGAAATCTGAAAATACCACTGTAGGAATAGATACATTTCCAGAAGAATCTGTAACGAGAAGTTAGAACTAGGTTTTCGCTGGGAAGGCTTTCTGCCTTAACAGTAACTCTTTCTCAAGGACAGGTTCAATCCTTTGCTCCCCCCACCCCTGAATAGCAAAAGAAGTTCTGAGCCTTGTTCTCTGGTATGCAGAAAGATAACATGTTTGCAGACCTGTACAAGGCCTCCTTGGGCCAGAGAGGGTTGGGGAGGAGAGAGAAGGTACAAAAAACCTTGGAGGAGGTGGGGCATTGCCTTTTGCCTCTGGAGGCCTGATGCGTACAACATCCTAAAAAAGTGGTCCTTGCATCTGAAAGAAACCTTTTTTTAATTCTTCCACTGCCTTGGCATTCTTGGAAGAATATCTCCATATGTTTACCTTACAACCACACTTGGAAATACAAACACAGGAGCTCACAGTCTTTGAGCACTGAATTGAGCATTGTACATGGATATCTGGGACTTACTGTGGTTATCAGCACATGAATATCTGTCTCATTGCTGCTCTGGGATGATACAATGTTACACTGCAGTCTCAGGAGGGGAAAAACCAGTGATGGGCTTGGAGTCAGATTCTGGCTGCTTAATTTTGTACGCCTGGCCATGGGCATGGGGTCAACGTTTATCAAATAGTTTTGAGCAAGGGTCAGGGATGTAACTGTATAATTCTGTCACGAATTCTTTACAGAGTTCAGAAAGTCCATCTCCTAGCATACAGGCAGCATATTAAGACATAAACAATTCCTGTCTTTTAAAACGAGGGATATCAGGGCATGAGCTTCCCTGAACTGGAATCATAACCTACTACCAAGACACCACACAAAAAACTAAGGTAGCTGAAGATTCTTAATCAAATTCATGTTAAAAAAATTACTGTGTTTCAATTTCTAGACCTTCCCACCTCACACAGGTTCTGCTAGCAATACTCTTTTCTTATGGTTGTTGTCAGAGGATCACAGAATATGCTGAGTTGTAAGGAACCCACAGGGATCATCGAGTCCAACTCCAGGCACCTCACAGGATCATCCCTAAGAGTCACACCATGTGCATTGTCCAAACATTTCTTGAATTCTGTCAGGCTTGGTGCTGTGACCACTTCTCTGGGAAGCCTGTTTTAGTGCCCAAGCACCCTCTGGGTGAAGAATCTTTTTCTAATATTCAACCTAAACCTCTCCTGATACAATTTCAGGCCATTCCCTCATATTTTGTCACTAGTCATATTTTACACAGAGGAGAGATCAGTGCCTGCCCCTCATCTTCCCCTCAGGAGGAAGCTGTAACTGCAATGACATCTCCCCTCATTCTTCTTCTCTCCAGGCTGATCAGACCAAGTGACCTCAGCCACTCCTCACACAGCTTCCCCTCAAAGCCCTTCACCATCTTCTTCTGGATCAGTGAGCCACATGCTCACCTACCCCATGATGTGTTGCTAGTTACAACAAAACACTGTAAACCAAAATCTTTTCACACTTGGACATGTTACTACAGTATGTTTTGGGATTTGAATTTACAGGATTGTCTTATGATCTTAATTCTTTAGGTTGTACAGCCACTTCATCTGCTGCATTGAACAGTGAAGACAGAGACTCCCAGGAGGTGTTACAGTAAGTCAGCATAAGGGGAGACGGGAAATTTTTAGTTTGTATGGGATCTTTCATCCAAGAGTCAACACATATGAGTATTAAATGTTCACAATAGAGGTTAAAAAATATGATTGTTTTGTTTTTCTCAGCATTGATAATACAAAACTCTTTACATTCCACCTTAAATACATTTACCTATTAGAGTGAAGTCAGCTTCAAAATTTTAGAAGCCAGCAAAAATAAAGCCTCAGTATAACACATTCCACAATGATATGTCTAAAGCAAGTTACTTGTTTCTAGTGGGTTTCTACACGTCTCAGTTAGCAACCTTCTTTCTCCTCACCCAGTACTTCACCCAATCAAAAGTAAAGATGCAAAAGAAAGAATACATCCTGGCATTTTATGTGTGAGTGGTGAAAGATAAAGATGGAGGATTAAGGTGTCCATGGCTCCCACAGCCAAATATTTAGCAGTATTGCATAATTCCTACAAAAAGGAAGGTGGCATGAAATCAAGCATAGTCTTTCATTCCAAACAAACTTTCTTCCACAGAAAAGTAATCCACAAAAGCAGTAAACACTTTCCTCACTAATAGTACAATATTAGTATAATATTACAAACACTAATAGTAATATTTTCATGCTTAGAAGTGCTTGGTTTTATCTCAGCAAAACTAGATCAACAATTTACAGTAACTCCTGTAATTTTGGTAAAAACCTTATTGAAAGGTAAAAATCTTGCACTCTGACAGGAGTTTGCAAAGAAGCTTTAGAAGTTAATGACATGAATTTACCAACTTTTCATTGCAATCAGCCTGAATTTATACCATGTATAGGTGACCAGACATTGTGACAGGAAAACATTCCTGAAGAGCAGTACTTCAAAAACATAAGATTTTTGCACTATCCCTTATAGGAAGAAATTAAAATATTACCAAGTATGAATGGAAATCAGGAAAAGAGGATTGATATAAAAGAACACCATAGCCTTTTCAAAAACCCTTTCTCTAGCTGGAATACAGTGATGGCTGGAAAGTTCATATGTGCTTGGAATATAGCCCATGTGGGGACACTGACACACAGAGTCTGTAAAATGTATTCTAATGACATAATTTTAAACAGTCAGGACCTAAGTATTACTGAAGAATATTACTTCCAAGAGCTTTTCTAAATAGCTTCTTTGCCTTCGCTGAATTAACTAGAGAAAAACAGCCATTGATTCCTAGAGAAAATAAGTTACCAAATTTTAAACAGATCATTAAAGACCTTCAGTGCCTGGAGAGGGCTTGGTCCCACTCACCCTTACTGCTACGTGAGGATCTGTTTGATACCACTTTGGCTTTTGCACATATTGTCCTAAAAGGCACCACAGGGGAAGAGCATAAGGATGAAGGAGTGTGGAGAAGCACTGTTATGAACTGACTGAAACCCATTCCCCATCCCTCTGCATGACTTTGAGGCGGGTAGGGTAGAGACACTGGGAAAAAAAGAATTGAAGCTGCGTCTAGGAAGAAGGGCAGAGGCAAAAAGGTGTTTTCTCATCCTCCTACTCCATTTTTAATTGGCAACAAATTAAATTAATCTTCTTCAAGTTCATTTTGCCTATGACCATAATTGGTAACATGATCTCACAGTCCTTATCTTGACCCACAAGTTTTTGCACTGTATTTTCTATCCCTGTGTGTTTGAGGAGACAGAGGGAGAGATGCTGAGTGGGTGTCTGGCAGTCAACCAAGGATGGCCCACCTTGAAAACAAAGAGATTGTCCATGATGCCTCAAAAGCCTTACTAACCAAAGAACAGTATCTGATTTATTCCTAAAGTTACTATCAGCTTGATTCTTCCACCGCATTATAATTCTTACTACTCTTACACAATGTCAGAGTATAAATATGGTCACAGTCTTCTTTTTCACACTGTGGACTGGTCCAGTCAAAAGAATTAAATATGAAGAGGTTGCAGAGATCCTTTTTTTCAGGTACTAAATACTTTCAGATCATGACTTAGGCTGTGAGACAGATTATCAGATAGCTAATTCCTTCTCATGTGAATATAAACTCTCAAACTGAACTGCTGGAGTGAAAACTGAACTGCAGCTTTTGTACCTTTTATTTATGTAAGTTATGGTAATTAATTTAGCTTGAAAAGGTCATAAAAAAGAAATACTACACAAAGTGTACACTATGGCTGCAGATACATACTTGTGAACCCTCCAAACATGTAGTTTCATATCATATCTAAGGAGTGTAAAAATTCAGAAGTTATGTATGCAAAGGAGTGTTAGGGCAGCTGTTTCCCAAGCAATTTGGAGTGTGGCTGACACAGAATCTGAGTTTTGGGAGAAAACTCTTCATAGTTTGAAGCATACCTATTTCAGAGGCAACAATACAAAGCACATGGATTCAAACCACAATAACAACAGATCCCTGGCAGCTCCTTCTCAGCTATTCAAAGGAACAAGAATTCCACAAAGCTTATCCTGTCTCAAAAGCATGATTTAGCAACAAAACTCAGAGAAGTGGTGGCTAGGTGACAGACTCAAAAAACAAGACCAACAGAAGTGCAAAAACATTGTCGAAAGAGATAATGGGAGCAAATAGTAACTGAAAGACTTTAGAGAACCAGGCTTCGTCCAGACATAACCATGAGGGAGGAGCTGCAAGAACAACAATTAAGTACTCATTTTCAAGGAAAATAGAGCATTTGAGTGGGGGCTCCAAATGTCAAATGGTCAAACTTCTGACATGTAAAATTCTTTCAAGATTAAATAACAAACCAAGGGGAAAAAAAAAAAAAAAAAAAAAAAAAAAACGAAAATCAAGCTTAAGGCAGAATATTTCTTTTTCTTCTTGACATGGGGGATCAGGGCAGAATTCCGAGTGCAGCTTGCTCGGAGTTATTGCAGATGAGCAGAATTAGCTTCTACTATCATCCTTTCTTGCTTGGCTCTCAATTCAGTTATTTAAACTATACAAAACCAATTGACTACATATTGTGTATATACAGGTTTATGTACTTCATTTTTTACATATGTAAGATATTTGCCCCTATAAGATGCTTACTGTGCTATTTTCTTTAAGATCTTTCATTTCTATAGGAAAGAATGTACTCTAGGAGAAAGAACAGCATTTTCATTACATACAGAACTGGTGGCAGATTAGGGCTTCATGCATTTACTTACTGAGTAAAAAGCCTTTGAGAAAATGCCTTGGTAGCTAAAAAAAATAACTGTATGAAGTACTGGCCCTGTAAATACAGTCCTCTTGATGGTTGTCAAATATGTAATAATGTAGTGAATTCAAGATAATTTCAAACATAGCAATCACTGCTTAAAGATGTGGCATTTTAAAAACCATGCACAGTACAAGAAAATAAGATATTTTCTAAAAACAAAACAAATAAAACAAACAAACAAACAAAGCAAAACAAAAAAAAAGCACACACAAAAAACCCCCCCACAAAAAAACCCTTACTTTATATCTACTTTCTTAATATAGTGATAGCTTCCATCTAGTTGAACTTCCTGCATTAAGTTAATTCCAACTTTTGTGTACTGAGTATACTTCAGAGAAACAAAG
Organism: Pyrocephalus nanus; assembly: GCA_038380795.1. Taxonomy (NCBI): domain Eukaryota; kingdom Metazoa; phylum Chordata; class Aves; order Passeriformes; family Tyrannidae; genus Pyrocephalus; species Pyrocephalus nanus. Next base: position 102,575,692 of record CM076260.1, read on the forward strand.
AGATAGGAAAAGCTTTCATTTCAGCACTAGGAAAAAATTAAAAAGATGATTAAAAGGGCCACAGGTAAAATATGAATCTATATTAATATTTTTTAAAAATTATTTTAATTTTCCTTATTAAAATCAAAGCAATTTAGTGCAGTATCATTCCATTTGAAAAGTAAATATCTCTGAAAACTTTTTACTGTATCTTTTTAATGGATAGTGTAACCTACATTTTATTTTCATCGCACTCATTCACTACTCCTTTTCACCACTTAGTATTGCCTGCTTCTCTAAGTCATTCTTAGTAAGTAAACCCCTACAGTCTAGTTTTTGTGTTTAATAATTTTAATATGCACTATTCATATTCTGAGAGAAACTTTTATTTCATTTTCCAGTGCATTCTCCTTTCTAATTCCAGTTTTTATATCTGCTTTTTCTTTTTTATATAGTCTCCTAATTATTAGTAAATACATCAGTATGTGTGCACATATCTAATTACAGATAATTACCCCACCATGGAGGACAGGCTTTGATGACTCAGTTGGTTCCTGTTCCACACTGTACATCTTCTCTTTCTTTTTTTCCTGCTTCATTCTTTACAAACTCAGTCCTTTGCAGAAGCCTCCTCCTTTTCTCATTTCCTCTCATTCATATTCTCCACCAGTGAACTGCTCCAACAAATACCCTCAGTCAAAATAGACAAGAGGCTCCTCAAGGAGATGGTTGTTGGGGCTGCTTTAGTCTGCACAACTGTTCAGTGCTTGGCACTGGGTTTATAGGGTATGAGACCAGCTGTCTCAACACACAGCATTAGTACCAGGGCTACAAGGCACAGCTGTTGCATTATGCAAGGAACTACTCCTGTTTAGGACAGTAGAATATTAATCAAGCTCCAAGTGAGCTTAGAAAAAATTGGATGAAATCAGTTCAAACCACCCAACACCTCAAATAACTGAATGAGACGTGTCTTGAGAGAAGCAGCTAAGCACACTCTCAGATTCACATTTCTAGAGCACGTGGAGTCAAGGACACAAGTTAATCCCTTCAGGTTGGTCTGGCTGCTTTCAGTCTCCTGTCATGCAAACAGTATTGCCTCATCTTGCAGGACCACATGTTGCTTCTGGAGACACCTCTGGGAGGCACACCTGATAGCTATTCCCATGAACTATGTTCTCCTAAGGTGCCCCTACAAAATCAGCAAGGAAATCAAACAGTACTTTGGAAGCAGCATAGAAGGGCAGCATTTTTCGTTTCGAAGAAATCAACTGGCTGCCTGAAGGAGAGATGATAAAAACATATGGTGAGATGAAGAGATGAGAATAATAATCGTCTTGGACCTCTTATTCTAAAATAACAATTTTTCTTGGTTTCTGCTTTCCCTAACCTCTTCAACAGAATCAAAATAGCTGAACAGTATAGATGACAATTGCTCTCATAAATTAAATAAATAAATAAATAAATAAATAAATAAACAAAACACCATTAATCTCATTACTTCTCATTTATCATTGATATAATGCTGAAATTCCTGGAATTGGCATATTATTTCATGTGTCCTAGTGTACACCTGACATTTTTCCTATAAAAGTCCCGAGCAGATTAGCATCACAATACTGGTAGGGTTTTTTTGCTTTTTTAAAACATCACTCAGGCTGAAATTAAACGAATTAGGGAAATAATGTTCAGAGCCAGATGTCTGGAAATACTTAGGAAAAGGAACTAGTATTTACCTGGATTTCCAAACTTTTTACAACTTGCCAGAAACAGTGCTGATCTTAATTACAAAACTCTTTTTTATAGGAAAAATATATATGTTAGAGATCTGTACATTTGCAGTCAATTGATTTCTATCTTAAGGGCTCTGTAGGATAAAGACTGCCTTCAGCAGTTCGTGCTATCACACTACATCAGCATGCACAGTGAATGTAATCAGAAACCTCGCCGAAGGTTTCCTGCATTCCCATTTACTCTACTTTTTATGTTCCTTAAGCAGCTTTCCTGCTTTGTTTAAACAGCAGAAAAATGAAAGCAGAGATGAGCAGCAAGCTTGAAATCAAGATGTTCAACGGATTGTTTTAGTAGATCATAATTAGACAAAGCAGAAAAGTCTTGTTCAGCCTGATGGGCAAGGGCCCAGGGAGCTTCAAGAGGAAAAGGAATAAATAAACACATAAGTTTCTCTCCCCACAAAGACTGAACCTCACAACCCTACAGTTCTCAAGGCAGCAATGACTGTGCTGAAGGACAACAGTCATTAACTCAGGGCCACATACAAATTCCTACTGGCAGGCAACAAGTGGCTTAAAGAGATGTGCAATGAGCTACATACTGTGACTGAGGGGTAAAGAAATGTGTAAGTATTTACCATTTACATGTCCATTCACTGTACATATAAACACACTAAATATTTGTCACTTGCTCTTTAAAGCTGTTCTGTGACATCTTTATTTCCTTTCTCCTCTTCCACAATTCATGAATATACACAGAAGGACAGAAGGCTAGCAAACTTTGTCAGTACAGAAGTAACATCAAACCTGGTGTCTGAAACGCACATTAAAGCTCTTCCTTACTACGGCAGTGTTTTAACTGAACATCTCAAAAACTTTTCATTCTTCTTTCAGTGAAGTCTTTTCAGTGCCACTGAACTAATCTGGGAATGAAAACCCAGCTCTGAAACAGCCCATTTTTATCACATATTCTATTTAACAGTTCATTGTTCCAAAAGCTTGACGGTAATTCACTTGATATATTAGCAATTACCTTCTTAGATATAACTGGGTATTCCTTCCTATGTAATTAAAACTGTTGAGTTGAGAAAACTAATCTAAGCTATTATAAAATAATGTAAGATCAGAACCTCTTCAACTTTGATTTAATCTGGTTTTGTAGATTCCAAGATTTCCAATCAGATCTTAATTTCTGACTCTAGTTGGACTTTATCCTTAATATAAAAAGTCAGTAGTTAAACACATTTCACTTTAAAAAGATTTATGAACAAAGCCTCTTCCATTGCTTGGTACTTTAACAAAGATACAAGATAAAATGGCTCTAAAATGCAACTGTAGAAATGTAAAAGAGAAGATTTCAAAAACAACAAGCCTACTTCCAGGCAGAAAATTGTACAGATGAAGACTCAGACATATGGAACCCGTTCCTTTACGGATTTTCTACCAAGCCTATCATGAAAACAAGATCTTCATTCTGAAGCACTTCCTGAAAGAAGAAATGAGAGTGAGCAAGACCCTTTCTAAACTTATGCTTTTATAAATAAATCCAGACTTGCATGCCTGTGAGACCTTACCTCCATTTGTCTCACTAAGTTCATCTCTGAAATCACAATCAGTGCCTAAAAGTTGCAGAATCAGGGAATTGTACGTTAGGCACACAACATAGGATCCCTCTAAGTAGACACTTATTGTTTCTTCTGTAAGCCAAACCACTGACCCCAGCAGAAGATGCTTTGAAGTGTTTGAAGAAGCCAAGTATGAGGGAATGCAAAGTGCAATTTGAAAGCTCATTATGAAAGTCCCTCTGAGTGTCTGCAGCCTGTGAAGCAGTTTCTCGTTCTGCATCCTGCTTCATTCCCCAGAAGTTCAACTTCAAATCCCTCACTCATCCATGCACAGAACACAAATGATCTGATTTACTGTGACAGAGTTCATGTGTTGGTGATCTACTAAACTCCTCAATGGAATCAGTAAATGAACAATGCATAGATGTACTGCAACAAAATTTTTTCTCACAAATGTAATAATACCAGAAAATGTATTTATTAGTTGCAAAGATTCCATCATTTAAGCTAATTGCATTAGACAGCTCTTTTTTCCACAAGTAGTTAAGAAAGGAGTTTTCTATACCATGTTGACATATAAAATCTGATCTTTAATAGTTAAAAATAATAGCAACTATATTGCCCTAGTTTTTAAAGCCAAATTTATGTGCTCCTGTAACAAGACAAGAAAAATAATAATATTGAAGGCTCATTTATGACCCAATATTCAAAGAGCTCAGACAAGCTTTCAGCCCCATCAGTGTCAGTGGATCTCTGCCAGTTTATATCAGCAAAAATTTATCACACTCGTGCACGCACACGCACACGCACACATACTCACACGCAAACTTAGAGGCTCAACGTAGTCCCATTTAATATTCCCTGTGTTTACTGCTCGGCAATTTCATCTTCTATTCGTTTAAAGAATCGGGTCATTCCAGCTGTCCAAAGAAATGCATATTTCTTGATATTTACTGCTACTAGACATTTCAGCATAGTCAAACATCAGCGCTGTTGATTTAGATCATACAAAGATCAATTCTCATGAAAGAAACAATCCTCTCCAACAACAAGCAGAAGCTAGTTGGAAAACTAACAGTTGTGGATTATTCATGGTGTTCCTATACTGGAATTCTGTGATAGTTTGGACTTTGGCCCCCTGCCAAATGCCCAAACCTCCAGTAGCAGCCCCCCCTTCCCCCTTCCTTCTTCTCTTAGGGTAAAGAAAGAAAAAAAACTATTAAATTTAAAGAACCCAAAGTCAAGCTATTATATAAAAATATATATATTTACGTAGATCACAGTTATATACAGTTAAGATGCTATATACACAGTAAAAGGGAATCAACCTCCCGAAGGGATAGGGAAAGGGGAAAAAGGGACAAGAGGGAACAAAAAGGGACACCGAATAGATATGCACAATCAAACCCGAAAACTAGTAAAATAACTAGTAAAACAAATCTCACCACGTCCCTTAGAAAAGCAGGATTGGCAGACACTGCCAGCACTCTCCAAAGCTCCACATGGCAGGACAGTGGACTCTGCAGGTCTCAGCCTTAAATAAGCGAGACCAACGCAGGGACCCACTGTTCCTGAACCTCACTGGAAAAGAAGGAAGTGAGGTCTCTAATCTCCAACTTATTTATACTCTGGTTTACGTAAAAATCATATGGAATACTGGGTACATGGCTACTTCCTTGGTTACAAACTGGTCACCAGGAAGGCCTAGACCAAAACCATCACAAATTCAGATTAGAGTGTGGCTTTTTTATAAAGAGTGGGGTTATAATGCTGAGTATATTGTAGTAATTCTTATATACTTTTTCCACAATAAATGTGTTACCACAGATGACAGACAAAGCTCTTCTGCAAATCTAAGCAATTTAAAATGTCCTAAACTTGGTTTTGTCTGACCAAAGTATTTCAGTCATGTTTATTCTAAGGTATCTTTTCACACACAAAGCCACTCGGTGGTGCTTTGAGGAGACCTTTCCACTCTAGAAAAGACTACCTAAACCCAAATTCCACTATGGAAATGTAACAACCAGTCAGGAAAACCTTTGCTTGGATAAGCCCATTAATTTTCAATATTTGAAATATTTTTTTCTACCTTCTTCCTCAAACATTCCAGCTATTTTGGAAATGAACAAAATTCTGTAGGCCAATACATGCATCTACTAATCAGAATTATTCTTCATAGCTTATCACATATACAAATTCCTTAATATATTTGGAAAAGCCATGAGACCTAGATGTGGTAAGTAATATTGTCATTATTTTTAATATCTAAAGAGTATCTTCTCAAAACTTGTTTGTCTCCCATGATAGCAGTATTTGCCAAAGACGAGGCAAGCACATAACAGTGACACCCCGGCTGGAGTTCCCCACCTCTGGTACTGGTTACATGCCGAAGCATCTTTTCTAGCTTTAAATCTGTGACCATTTAATCCCCTCTAATTCTTACACTGGAGGAGGCACAAGCAAACACTTTCCATCTTCTGTTTGGTAACTCTGATTTTTATAAACTTCAGTGACTTCTACCTCAGTTCTCTCTCATCCAAGCAACAGTTCTAACCTACTGGATCAATCCTTGTTCAGAAACAATTCCATAACTGATCATGCCCCTTGCTGCTCACAGAATCTCCTTAAAATCAGCTCACCAATATATTTCATCCAGAAATGCCTTTCACTATCCCCCATCAGTTGATTCCTGCCTTCCTTCCCAGGTTATTTTCCTGCAATGCTCAAGAGGAACCAAAGGAAGACAAGTATATTCCCAGGTATTCTACAACAGTTTGACAGAACAATTTTCAGTTTTCTATAGCTCTTAGATAACACTACACACTATCAGCTTTCTAAAAACCTAATCAGTGTTCAAGTACAAAAAAAAAAAAAACCAAAACCAACAAAACAAAACAAAAAACCCAACCAACCAACCAACCAAACAAACAAACAAAAGAGAATGGGAGAGCAGTTAAGGTTGAAGGCAACCAGTCTAAATTGCTCAATCTCATTCACTCCTAAGGAAAGAAAAGCAGGCTTGTGCCTGTTTTGTCAACCAAGCTCTCTGATTTGCTACATTACCGCTCCTGGAATTGACCCTCCCAGAGCAGTACTCAATTTTCATAAAATGTTTTAAGAAAGTAAGGATCTGCATTTTTTTAACTCTGAAAGCTGCTTTGGGACATGCAGCCCTCATATAACCAACCACTTCGACTTCTTTCTGGGTATTCAAAACAGATTTTTGCCATGCTTCCTTCATAAAAAGGCAGAAAGAAAAGACAGCTTAAAAAAAAATCTATCTTTTCTAAAATGCTTGTTTTCAAATTCACAGTATGGTCATCACACATTACTTCAACTTGTTGTAGTTATGCTGGTAGACATGTTCTTTCCTTTATACTCACCTACAGTTCCATGAACAATGATCCAGATTCTTCAGGTGTGGAAAAAGGTTATATTAGCTAAGACTTGTAGCACCATCCAGCACAGACATCTTCATTGGTCTGTACATTGACCACTTCCTTTACATTTTACTACACTGTCTTACTTACTTGACTGGATTTTTTTAATGTCTTGTTTTGTCTGTTGTTTGGACTTTCTTTATTTGTTGGGAGGGGAGAATAAAAACACAGTAAAAGCTTCACAAAATAAAATCTTTAGCTATGTATACTGACTAGGTTTTTGCCAATTAGATATTATTGTGCTTTCCCTGATGAAATAAAATTCCATTAAGATTTTTTGCAGACTTACCTATCACTCTGCTTAAAACTCTTTATTTCTTTGTTTACTTCCAACATATTACTGAATTCCAATGAAAAATCCCTAGAGCATTTCACATTTACTCAGTCAGCTCTCCTGAAGGCAAAATGCACTCTTTTGCTTTTCCTCAAAAATGTGCTCGCATGACAATGTCGAATATAATGACATCTGAAGCTGAAAACCCCAGACAGCCACAGCTTCAGTGCTGTCTGTCACAGTAGGCTCATTTACTAAGGTTAGGGCAAAAATAGATCATGTCATTCTAGCATATTGAATATAAAAGACACCTCGATGCTTAAAAAAACCCAACATTCCTTCCAAAATTTTATACCACCCTCATTAAATTAAAACCTCCAAGCAGCTCAGAGCCTTTCTTGTAAGGCTTATCCATAAACCAATTTCCTCATCTCTTTCTGTACCTTCTCTAGAGCACTGTGGAAAGCACCACTGAGTAACTGTGGTTATTGTCTCCATCATGACTTTGCTGTACCAGCCAAACTATTTTAATGCTTCTTGTTCACTCAACATCTCCTTTCTCAAAACACATTATCCCCCACAGGAGACAGAATATTCATGTAATAAATTCTGTATGCCTTGCTGCTTTCAGATCTGCCTGTTTTCAGTTTGCCTCCCAGGGTGTCCCCCCCTCCAATTGCCTTGGAATTAATTCAAAACAGGTTATCTTGGAGAAGTACTTTATCATAATTTCTATGTTATCTCATGTGCAAGTGCATAAAACATTGATTTTTAATCTCTTTTCTCTATACTCTTTGTTAGACTTTCTCCTGGTTTGTTCTTTCACTTTAGGGAAGTGCTCCAAGTTCTAAATCATGGTTATCTATACTATATTTAGATTACCAAAATATGAAAATCAGAATGTAATTACATTACAGAAGAGAAGCAGTACATACTGGTTCAGTGAAACTCTCACACTTACTTTGATCATACTTCTTACTTTTAATTCTGCTAAAAAAGGCTACTGCTGGGTCGTTTTATCCAGATCACCAGAAGAAGAGAGAAGTGCCAAACTGGGCTCCAGTTTCATACCCAGACTTCTACAGAATTACATTTTTTCCTCTAGGTACTTACTTTAGGCTGCTGTCATTTCTATTCATAACCATATACTATTGTGAAACTGTAATTATCCTCATTAGGTTAAAAGCAGTCACCTCCTTTCCAGCTGTATGGCTGCTTTGTTCATACTTTTTTGCAACTATTCTAGTTAGAAAGCTTGACAATTTTTACCATACTTGGTATTTTTACCAGCCTTTCTGCTTAAAGTTACTTCTGTCTTACAAAGTATTCAAAATACTTACTACATGTCCATACTGCAGCTACCTCAAGTAATTGTCTTCCTCTCATTTTGTTTTTGAACTTCTTCAGTAATTACAACTTTGTTAATTTGTTTTGGTTTAGTTAGTTTTGTTTTTTTTAATAACATTTCATTTAGAAATGGAATTATAAAATCATCCATTGCACTGCTGTGGAGCACTTCCATCATATAAATGTTGAAGTTTTCCTGCACCTAAAAACAACTCTCTGAACTGAATGGTAGTCTGAAAGCAACGGAGATTATATGTGATGTGGGGAAGAAAATCCACTTTTTTTTTTTTTTCTTCAAACCAGGTCTCCTGAAAGTGCCAATACAATTGAAACAAAATTCCATAGAGGTATGCAGATAGTCATAAGATGAGGCTTCAATTTTTTGTTTATAAATTGGTAAGGATGCATTTTTAAGATAGATAATGGAATGCTAGTATCTGTAACTTCCATGATCTTTCATATTTGTTCTAAAAAAAATAGGGCTTAATATAATGGCCTGAACTAAAGGAATTAGAAGGCTGATGTCATTATAAACGCTTCTAGTGTTTACTCTACCAACATGGCCTTTTAGTGTTAAAACAAATGCACATCTCCAAAATATTTCTGATATCAAAGCGCTGGTTATTCATAGATGTTTTCATTACACTAGCTTCTTATGCACCCCGTAGAGAAGGTAGATTAGACCAGACTTTTATAAGTATGCAAGCTTTAAATTCTTTTTAATTGTTTATCCAGAGCTACTGCAAACAAGTGAACTGTATCCAAACAAAGGACAAGTCCCAGCACAGGTAAATCTGGGTGGCATCCTTTACTACTACATTAGATCAGGTTACAGAAACTTGTTTAATGGCCACTGTTGGAGCTGGAAAACTGTGAAGACATGGGGGGGGGGGGGTGGTATTAAGTGATTGTAGGACTTTTTACTGTTTGTGAATTACCCAACAAATTGCTTTTTAAAATCCTTTACATCTCCAAGTCATTTGGAGACGTTTTTGCACACCAAAACAAGCTAAACAAAACAATACCTATGTGATGCTTAATATGCAGCTAAACACTGTTCAGGATCTATCTTCCATGCATGGCTAGAGTATGGATCAATGTTTGTAGTGGGAAGACTTTTCATCCCTTTGTTTCCATCAGTCCTGGCTTTGGGGTTGGCATTTATGATGTGACACAATGCACAAAACAGGACCAATGCAAACTGGTTCCTCCCCAGTTTGTTCACTTCCAGTGCCAACACTGAATCCTTTCTGAACTTATCTAAAAGGCAGTATCAAGGGGAAGTAGGTATTCACTCGCCTGAGAGGAGACAGCTTAAGACCCTCCTGATGTGCTTCTGTGAGTACCCAAGATAATTTCTCTTTCTTGGAGGCTTAGATCTCTAGAGAAATTAAGCCATAAGCCCTTGTCATAGAGGTACTGGGTTTTTTACTCCATATGTGAAGACTTTTATTCCATCAGAAAGAAATTCTAGTAGGGAAATGTATGCAGCCTGGCAGACCTCTTACTGTGGAAGCCTTTCTCAGCTCATAATACTGCACAAAGTTGAAGAGCACTTACCACTATCACTCCTCTGAATCCAGAATCCCTTTAGCCATAAGGTCTATAAGAAAGCAGTTACACTAAACAGTACCACAGATACCCTACAGGCCTTACACTGTGTCTGCAGACACAAAAGGGAAAATAAATATGGTTGCAGAACTGTACCATGCATACTTCAGCATCATTGCTTTTATAATTTTAATCAAATGAAAAGCTCAAAATTTGCTTTGCCTTTTAAAGCAATCTCTTCCCAAAACCAGGTGTTTCAGATAAGTCTCAGCCCATTGGATGAGAATATCAGGAGCAAATATTACAAAGTGCATTGCTAGCCCAGATTTCATCTCAAGATAAAAACACCTTCTTTTGCAGTTCTTCTGTACTTTTAGATCATTTCCAGCATCACTTTAAAGTGACAGAATTTGCCACAACAAAACCTCCAATGTGAAATATTACATCTCAAGAAAGAGGGTCAGGCCAGCAAAGGCATGGCATCTTTTCAAAGAGTCAAACCAAACTCTTCCAACTTTTGGAGCCACCACAGCCACAGACAGACTTCAGTACACAGAAAACACACCTCTGAAATGTAGCAAACAATTAAGAGACTGTCCACAGCTAAAAAATCCTTCACTGACCTATTCATAGGAGATTGCCTCCCCTCCAGTTATTAACAATGGTCCATCACACAAGCTTAAATTCAGACACAGATCAAAAAGGCAAACCTTTTGGAAGCTGAAACACTACGGAAATAAAATCACCTACAAAATGAAGCTTAGAATTTTCCCTCTTAAGAACACAGAGATGATGCCTTCATTCACCGGCCATCACAGTGGGACCAATTAAAATTAGGGAGTTAAATTGGGTTTTTTTGGTTTTTTTTTTTTTTTTGTTTTACATTGCAGGCTTGATTTTAAGTTCAAAGTCTTTCCCAAGTCTTTTAAAATTATTTCAGAGCCCTCCAACAGCCTTCAAGGGAAAAAAGATATTATAAAAAAATAGCATTTTCAGACAAGCTGGGACTTTTTAACATGTTTGGCTGCAGTGATTTCACCCTTGGAAACAAAATTACCTAGGTAATTAAAAAATAGTTGAAGGGAATATATAGATTCTAAGTGGAACAGAATTTAATTTGTATTGTATTGTGGTGTACATTAAAGATCATATACAGAAGGAGTCACCAAGGTGAAAGTCAAGACTTTTCAGGAAGGAACCTTCTAGGTGACCAAAACTAAAAAGCATCATTTGTTATTTGCATTTAATAACTTATCTGTGATCAGTCCAGAGGAAGAATACAGAAGAAAAAATATTCTATAGTATTATACACAAAAGTGGAGAGCCCAGGGAAGTGGCTGAGTCACCTCCCTGGAGCTATTAAAAAGATATGTAAATATGGCACTCATTGAGATGGTTTAGTGGTCACGTGGCTTGGCAGTGCTGGGGTAACAGCTGGACTCAAGGATATTAAGTCTTTTCCAACCTAAGTGATTCTACAAAAAGCACATGATACATGTTTCTCAGTAGCTTAGTATGACATCTGATGTCTATTATTTATTGGCTTATTAAATGCATGCTTTGCTTTGAGACAATAAGTCCAATTTCACTTTCAGCCTTATGAGGACATCCGGAAAATGTAGCATATTTTCTGCTGTTCAAATCAGTCTCTCAGGGAGACTTATTAGCAGTGTCTGTGTAGTCTTTGGCAAAGACTGTATCTGGGAAACTTTAATGGCACCGAATCACTGTTTTGCTTGCTGGTGGTGCTGCTGCAAATGAGGAAAACAAATTTAACAGGATTAAACTACATATTCTAGGCTCCAAAAGTTGGTGACTTATTTGCTGCAAACTATGTTTCCTGATAAAATTGTGAAATGCCCTAGTTATGATGATCTGCAGCCCAGAGTTGCCACACAATTATAGCTAAGTGTACAGGAAATTTTTTGTCACATCCCTACACAGTATTTCTGCTTTTCCCCTTGGGCTTTCTGACTGATCTCATTGGGAGGCTGTGTTTTGAAATTCTGGTTCACAGCAAAGCCAATGTATGAGTTCTGAACTCTAAGGTCTTAAGTAATGTGGTTCCTCAGCCACGGAGAAAGTAATTTTCCCTATCCACCCCTTAGAAATCAGAAGAGTAAATTAGGATTACAGTTAACAGGACTTCAATCTGCCTCTCCCAATTTCTGAGAATTTCTATTCTGGGATCACATTCTGGATTGTCATTACAAATCTGCTCCCGTGAAAATTTGATTTAACTTAGCCACTACTTCAGAAAAGTCTGTATTTTGTAGAAACATTGGACAAGACCCAGAGAGGCTCTAATTGGAGATCCTTGATGTTATCAGTCACAAGCACACAGCCATCAGCCCAGATTCAGACCCAGCTCAGCACTGTAATAGGAAGGATATTTTAAGGTGATGATTTAGGGTGTTGGTCTGGTATGTTAGTGTGCAGTATGATGAATATGTCATATCCATCACATTTATATGTCCTTTGCAGGAACAAAGTTATATAAAACAGTTCTGAATACTGACATCATTGGAAATCGTGAGTCCAAGAATAATATTTATCATATCAAACATATGAGTATTGCCTTCACTTCAAAACCAGCATTTCCAATAAGGCATCTCTCTTATTTCTCGAGGGTAGGTGGCATCACTAGAATACCATTTTAAGATGTGAATTGTGATTTACTTGCTGAGGTGGTTATTCTGGCTTGGTGGTTATTCTGGTTGGTGGTTATTCCTCTATTGACATACTAGTGAACACACTTGCCTGTTTCCAGGAGCCCATCTCAGCAATACAGAGGACAAAGGTGTCCTGCATCCTCTTTCACATTCATTTCAGAGCATATAAATACCAAGAAGCACACAACTGCTAATTTGAACCATTTGGACACTGGCAAACAAGAGCAGTGATACCAGCTTGAAGCCTCCCATCTGACTATGGTGGATCATGTCTACCTGGCTGTTGTCTTCTAAGCACAGCTTCTTATTTTTAACACAGAAAACCTCTTATTCTGAAGACAACAAATACACACCAAAAAAAACCCTTGCAATTTATGCATCAATATCTATTGTCTCCCTGGGAAATTTATGTCATGCTAAAATATAGTTGGTGCCTGTTGTCAAGAAAGATAGAAAAACAGATGTTATTCTGCACAGTGTAAGCAAATGTAAGTTTTCCAGAGTGTTATCTAAAGAAATTTTGGAACAACCTCTGTATCCATCATAAACATCAGGATATCCCATCACTGCCACTGGAGAATCATAATTAAGAGGTAACTATATGAGGAAGCATCCAATTCTTTATTTACTCCATAATTTAAAAGGTTGCAGCAATGATTGTTATCTAATTTTCAAACAAGAAGACTCACTCAAGCTGACTGATTCTTTTCAGAAAACTAGCCTGAGGTTTATCTTTGTCACCACAGCCCTCACGAGACAGCTACAGCAGTTATCGCCTGCCAGTTAATATTATGTGAGCATATGGGGCAACAGCTCTTCTAAGCAGACATTTATGCTGTTTAACACTGTAAGAAGGACTCTCACCAGAACAGCTGCCCTAGAGATTAAATAAAATGGGAGAGAAATTGTTCAGTTTAGGACAAAAGAACGTCGCATTATAAGTGTTGATATCTCACCAGTTAGTTCAGTCATAGCATTGCAGGGGAGAGGGGATGCCAGCAGGTTTGTGTCCACTGTTTAAAAACTAGTAGCACAAGATACAAGCAGCAAAGAGGTATGCGTAATTCTTTAAAACAGCTATTTGTGTTGTCAAAAAACAGATTGTGAAAATATGAATGAAGGTCCAAAATTTGTCATTTCAGTATCTGCAAAGTGACAAAGCACAGAAAAACCAACCTACACAAAGTGATCATCCCCATGGCTCAGACAGGCTTGTTTTCTCCATTGGTTTTCTCTGGCAGGTTTCTATACTACAATTCACTTGTACCTGCATCCAGAAATAACCTCAGAAAAAAGATCCAGCCAACAAAGCCTTTCAAGTTTGCTTTGAGAAAAGGGCCAGTGAAAGAAAACCATAGAACCTGTTTCCATCTCTAGGTCAGTTACAAAGGCATTAGAGGCTTTGGCTTTATTTCTACCCCTATTTCAGAGGCCTGTGTGCCGCTGCGCCACAGCACAGCCTGAGTACGCATAGAGATCTTCATCAAGCCTTACACTTGTTCCCTTCAAAAACCTCACCGCCAAAGACACTGTCCTACCTCAGCCACTCATCCAGACTCCACCCAAGCTGGAATTCCCTGGGACCCCATATTTGGAGAGCAGGCCCTGTGCCTGCCTCCCTGGTGTAACACACAGATAATATAGAAATGACAAAAATTATGTTTCGCCATTGTTCTGCCTGTCAAAAACTTCCTACCAAAAATTCTCTGTCAGCTCTCTGCCGGAAGTTCTCACCAGGACTTCCCACGGGACTTTTCCTGCCAAAAGATCCTTCTATTGTTTATAGTTAACATATCTCCTCAAACATCTGAAGTGGCTACGTGCCAAGAAACCATATACAACCTTGTCTGAACACTATAAAACTTGAGGACAAATTCTGGAAAATCAGGGAAGAGGAAAGGGAGAGAGAACTGGTTGCCCCAGGGGTCCCTCCTCACCTCCCCTCACCTTTTCTCTGCCACTGCATGCTGCCTACCTGCCACGGGAGACTGAGACTCTGCCGGCCTGGAGAGAACTGAGACCACCGTGCCACAGGCTTGAGTTGTATCTTATCCTTCTAGCCTCACTGTATTTCTGAGGGTCAGGGAGCTGTGGCTGAATGGGACCCTGCACGGCCTGGGACACGGCTGGGATGAGATGCAAAAACACACATCCTGCATTCCAGAGAACTAAAGTTCTTAAAACCCCCTGCCGCTAAAGAGATAACATCCAAAAAGCAGCAGAGACAGAGAAAAAAAAAGGCAGAAAACTGCTTCTCCCCCCTCCACTCACACCAGCATGGCCGAAAGGTAGTTTTTGGTGGTATCTTTTCTCTGTTTCTAGAAATATCTTAGCACTTCCCAACTTTTTCTTATTTTTTCCTCTTTCTCTTTGCATCTTTTAGCAATTAATAAAATCAGGTTTTGGTATCAACAGATAACTTGTGTGAATTTTAGTTTTGCTCAAGGGAATATTCAGATCTGAAGTTCTTTCTTCAATATTTAAGCAGATTGTAACACCTGGCAATCCTACTGACCCCTTGCACTGGTCTACCTAGTGGAAAGAGTAGAGAGCAAACTCTGACACTGATGTTTAGACAAGGTATATCCCTGGATGTTGTTATATGAACGTGTTCCCCTTTTATATCTATTTTCATCTTATGTAAATAAACGACCATCAAAACACATGAAATACAGTAACTCATATTTCCCAGTTTTTAATGTTACAAAGTCACTGACATTTTATAAAAGGGCTTTCTAATCTGCCCATAGGGGCCACAAGAGCCACAAAAAATTTGACATATGTGACATTATCTCCATAAAACACTTCCTTCAGTAATCCAACAGTGATCCTAAATTTTTACCTCATCCAAACATCAACTACTGTCATTGTTATTTCATGAAATGAAAAAAAGAAAATTAATCCATGGATAAAATATAATCCCTCTAGGTCACATTCTTCTCTGTGTATTGAGAAGGAAGGGAGAAGAGTGGACAAGTCCAGTTACTACCGCTGTATTTGATAGCAGACATTAATCATTTTCAGTAGATATTAAGAAATGCTGCACTGCCATATTATCAGAGAAAAATGTCTCCCCTCTGTGCAAGCTGCCTTCAACCCTCAAGGTTTGCTTGGCTGTTTTGGAAAAGCTAATAGCTTGTATCCAAGGCAGTAGGACTTGAAAACCTCAACTGGAATAGAAATACCATTGAAAAATCAAACCTTTATAGAAAAAGTTTAATTTCTTTATTTAAAACTATTTTTCTTCAGGGTTAGTGTCTCTTCTTCGTACAGACTGATGACTTTCATTTCAGAAGTCCCTCCTGTGTCTTGCATCAGTCAGCACTGAGGAGATCCGCTTAGATGCCCCCGTCTACATCCAATGCAGCTCCAATGCAGAGCTGCATGATAATAATGATGCAATTATGATAAGTATGTTTTCTCAGATTTAAGCAAGAGAGGACATTTTTAATGAACATGCTAATTTTTGTATTAAAACAGACCGCACAAGTCCTCTTTGCAAGTGAACTTTTATTGGTTCTGCATGTGTTCATGGGACTGGTGCTTTCCAGGGACACCATGAGAGTAGCAGAGGAAACACCAGCTTCTATTTCACTTATACAGTCCGAGGACAAAGTGGAACCCAGCATTAGGTTTAAAATGCATGCTAGCAGCCAAGTCTAGATGAATTTTGACAGCATATCAAGCTCATCAGGAGAACACAGCATCCACATCTACAACCTGTCCTCAAAACAGTGCTCCTAACAAGGCAGCACTGCTCAAGTAAATTGAACCTTAGTCAAGATTAGTTATGCCAGCTCATATTGAAGGAAGAGACCTCAATTTGCTCAGTAAATATTCAGCAGTAAGTTTAGTACAGTCAGCTTTAAGGTTGTCTTATATTTCACATTGCAAATACAACGGCATTTAATCAACAATCATACTGTTTGCACTGACAGAGCTTTCATGCTAGTAATGTCCTGTTAATACTTTTCAAATCCCATTTTAGCATTTGGTAGGATAAGTTAAAGTGAAACAAAAGTGAATTCTTGAAATAAATTTTAGTCAAAGTCAGCTTCCCTAGCTACCTACTGCTTTTGAAATAAATTAGTCCCTGCAGTGATTACTACCAGCACAAGCACCAGGTATCCACCCACACAGCACATTCAGATGTTATACTTTTAATTCATTAGTCTCTTCGGCTAGGTTAGAGTTTTCTACAACCTCTCTGGGGGTAAAAAAGAAAATCTTAGATGACCTCCTAGCCTATTTTAAAAATCTTTAACAAGCCGTTTAAAAATACAACAGTTATTTCTTAACAACAGGGATTAAAAATTATTCTTGTACTGTAATAACATTCAAACCAGACCTGAAAATGTCTCTGAAAAGCTTTTCAAATAGCAGTGCTAATGTATGCTAAACTTCAGAATTGCAAACCATTTAGATCATTAGGTTACTTAAAATTACCCTCAAAAAAGTTACAGTGCCACTTGGAAAAAAATTGCCAGTGAATTAAAATCATTAACCCTGCCTGAAATGTCTTAATCTTAAATTTTTTCTAGTTCAATGTGGTGTTCCAACTCACATGGATATTAATTATTATTGCTGGTGTGTATTCTCAGTTTCTGCAGTAAAAAGTTTAATTACTTCACTAGTCTCTCAGTGAAAAAACATTCTGTAATAAACTTTCTATACCTATTACATTCAATTTAAGACAATAAATCAGTTTTTTCTCTCCACCAGATACTTTACTTCAGTTAAGGCAAAAATATTTCCAGAAATTAGAAGTATTACACTTTGGTGTAAAATAAGACAAGATTTCCAACATCAAGTTTTCAAATGGTGCACATACCAAAATCATAAGAATGGATGTATTACATTAGACCCAAAAATCCAATCATTCACCCCAGTGTCTACCTCTAGCCATTGGTAGAGAAAGATGGACAGCTGAAAAACACAAAAGTCAGTAGTACAAAACAAATCTTCATAACAAGCTATTAACCCATGAGAAGGTTTCCCACATGACAATTTCTTTAATAGTTTCTAGTGTGCTCAAAATTTTTATCTAGCTCATCCCCTGATTCACTAACTACATTTTTTCTTCCAGAGAAAGCCAGGCCATTTCTGAGGTATTATGTCCCCTTGAAAAAGCCACAGTGGTATTTTTCCAATGCATCACATTCACTTGTTTTCCATTAATTTTCTCCTTTGTGAAAAGTTTGTCAACACATTTCATACAGAAGCTACTTTCACTGACCACTCCCAAGCTACTGGGTCCCTCAAGAGCCCTGTGGCCAGCACAGTTTTGACACCTCCCCACAGACTCTGGATCTCCTTTGCAATTAGAGCCACAAATTACACTCCATGGTAATCTTCATAAAGCATAGGAGGTTTATGAAGAGGTTATTTCTCTTTATTTCCCTCTGGAAACTACCTGTGTCATGTAGCATAGCACAAGTGCCCAGGCAGGCCCCCATGGGCTGCCGTCAAGTGCAGGGTTACATTAACTGCCTGATAGGAAATGCATGAATGTAGGGAAAACTCTTTTGGGGATGGGTTTGATGAAGAGACACATTGAACGTAGAGGAAGGCAGAAAGCCCCGATCCTGATCAATGTTACATCTCTATGCTGTCACAACACTCAGAGCAGATGAGAGGGTGCCAAGGTCAGCTACACCTCAACTCAGCCTACACTTGCCCAAGAGATCAGTCATGGCCATTAAGGCACCACCAGTTGAGGCTTGGGATTTATTAGCATCACCGACTGCTCTCTGGGGAAAATGCCTAACTATAGATAAACTGCAAATCTTCTGACTCAATTTCTTCTGGCTGTTACCAAAGACTTTGTATTTTCCTGCAGCCTGCAGCCTTTCCAACTCTCAACATGTATTGCCAGTTTCACCTTTCCCTTACACCAGCAGTGCCTTTTTTGTGGGACACTAGAGAGAGTGTGGGGTGGGATGATGAGGAAGAAGGGCAGATTTTCTTCAGGGATGGGAACTAAAGGCTTGATTAATCAAGTTAGGAGACTAAGTAAGACCTTCCTTCATGGCCTTTGGAACTCATTCTAGAGAGAACATCTAGATCCAGAACATGGAGCCAGGATTTAAAATATTTTGCCTATAAAGCACACAGATATAATAGCAAAACAATAAAAGCTTAAAGTGCTACAAACCAAACAGCAAAAGCAATGGGGCAGTCAATCAAAATCTAACCCTTCTCAACCTTATCACAAAGGCTTACAACAAAACAGAGCAATTTTTGTCAGTGTCTGTTTTCTACCATTGGACCATGCAGCCTTGCTCAAAACCTGTTCCTAATTGAATAAAAATCAGCTGCAGAAAGTGAGAAATCTGACAGCAGTTGTCTGATCCTCACAAAGGAATTTGACTGCAGGAAGGAAAGCTAGACAGAGAAATAAAGTGCTACAACACCACAAGAAAAGAAAATGAAACAAACCAGGAGCCCATGCAGTAAATTCACAAAATGAGATCCTTTCAAAGCATAAACAATCCCATTGCTTTTAGCTTTTGGCAGTGCTGGCATTAATGCCTTTCCTCATGAGACCTAAGCATGAGACCTAAGCAATCTTTTTTCTGCAGGATCTGTCCCATACGGTGGAACCACACAGTGTGCTGAAAGTTCACTGCTCTCACTGCAAGCAAACCTTTGGTGGAGGTCAATAGAAATCTCAATGGGAAGCAAATGTTCCAGTGATGAGACAGCTGCTGCAGGACCATATCTTTCAACCAGTGACAAAGAAGGTAAATGTTTTTCATCTCAATTCACTTTTTCTGTGTATCTCATCTCCTGCTACAGGGGAGTGTATGGAAAATGTATTTTGAAGTATGTCAAACCAGGAAAAAATTCAATTTGACACCAATAGATGAATTAGCTCTGAAAAGTAAGCTTAACTAAGTTAAACTGCAATTAGGAAATCAGCCCTCATATGCCATCACTGAGAACATGACTACAGCAGTACAAGAAAGTAAAAAGTTGTCTCAAACAAGCTAAGTTTGCTGACTTTGTGAGTGAATAGAAAATATGTACCAACTCAAAATCATTCCATGCTTGTATGCATATCTGCATGCACATGTTTTGGGATACATGGAAAAACCTAGAACCAGACTGAGTTTCTCTCTTTCAAACTCACCTGTAAATGACAAATTGTATCAGTTAAGAATCCAGATAGATTCAACAGCTGGTCTGAGTCTCTGTAGTTCAGCTAACGTCAAAATGGTAAAATCAATTTATGTCACTTGAAACGTGGGTTTTACCCATGCTTTCTATAGCCTGCACTGTGCTGTAAAGGTAGAGAGGAAACCATGGAGATCAAGCAAAGATCAACAGATTAGTTGATCATCACACATCAGTTTTGCAGCACTGAAAAGTATATTGGTCTCAGATATAGTCTGTTACTGATACAGCTGAACACTTATTGTAAGAGAGTTTTTTTTCAGCTACCTTGGGTAGGGCAGATGAATACCAAATTTCAGTGGTGACATGACCCACTATTTATATGTCAAAATCCAAATGAATGTTGCTATATAATACTGGCTTTTAGATACCTTCCTGTCGTGGGTTTGCTCTGGGCCAATTTTCTGTCAGCCCCACACACAATTGCTGTAAGTTGAGAGAAGGTTTATGCAGACGAAAGAGATCTGATTGGGGAGAATAATATTAGGATTTATTACTAGTAAGATAAAAAAAAAAAAGAACTATATCTACTACAATTCTAATTAGGCAAAAATGCTATGAATTTACAAAAATACTCCTCCCCCCTTTGTATCAGTTCAGGAGGAGAAGCAATCTTTGTTCCATTTCTGGAGCTCTAGGTCTTTTAAATAATTTTACAGCACTTGAAAGTTCTTCTTCCATTATCTCTAGGATGACAACTCCGATTCATTGCAGCTGGAACTTTTTCTCTTTCTCTCTCTCTTCTATGTTGGCCTCAGGGCTGGGCCTACCCCCTGCTGGGCTAAGACTGAAGGCTGGGGGTTACCCAGGCGCTGAAGGGTCTTCCATGGACTGCAAGGAGACACTTGCCTACCATGGATCTTCACCACAGGATCAGAGGGGATAATGGCTTTTGAGTCTATCCCTGTTTCCTGTGGGGTCTCACTTCATGAGACAAGTCTATGATGGACCTCTCTAGCCTGAGTCACCTTTCGGACAACAGTTCTTCCATTCTCTGCTGTCCCTCAGGGTCACAAATTCAGCTGCACCAGCATGGATCCCTCACTGGGATCACAGCATCCTACCTGGGCCATCTAGCTCCAGCATAAGTCTCTCTCTCTCTATGGGCCACAGGTTTCCAGCAGGACTCTGTTTCCTTCTAGGTTTTCCCGTGGAGTCACATCACAGGTGGCAGGGATTTTTAGTTTTCAGTCTCTTCCCTGTAGAAGAGAGAGAGAGAGAGAGGGAGGGAAGGAGTTCCCCCTCCCTTCAAGGTTTTTCTCCTCTCACTCCTGCGGCTGCCAGCTTTGACCTTTGACCTTTGGCAATTATCTCTGCCCGGAATTTCTTATGCAGTATGTCTTGTCTAGGCAGTCTTTCTCTAAAGTTGTTTTTTTTCTCTACTCTGTTACAGGAGAGAAGGGGGGCCTGGCCCCCTCGCTCAGGCCAGACTTAGCCAGGGGTGGGGGGCGCACGCCCAGGCCCACCAGGGCCGGCTGCTATGCTGGCTCTTCCATTTTCTTCTGCGCAACAACCTTCTCTTCTGTTTTCTTAAATATGTAATTGGCAGAGGCGTTACTAAAACTTTTGATTGGCTTTGGTCTAGAAATTCACCTGAAAAAAACTATTTTCAGCCCCAGAGGGAGGGGTGGTCGGTAAACCCACAACACTTACCCTGATAAACTTCATATGCAGCGATTCTGCTAGATTAATGGAAAGATATTTTCCACAATCCTCATTCACATGGTGTCTGCTGATGTCTTAAATTTTCTAGTGCATTTCTAAGAGACTGAGTTTAGCTGAAATGACACACCAACTGGGTCAGCCTTTTTTGATCCAGGGTCTCATCAGTCCCCAAGTATGCCAAAGTATACATCACTCCAATCTATACACTATATATAGAGATATTTTTATTTCTAGTAGCTACATATTAATGAAACCAGGACTGAAATTTGTGATTTTATGTGTGATTTTTTTCTGTTCACACATTTTAAGTAATGACAAAAATTTACAATGGATACATTATGGCATTTAATTTGAAGTTCTAAATCTTTGTATGTTTGGGATATTAGCTTTCATTAAACAATTTGGAAAGCAGAAAGTACTAACATGGAAAATAATTGAAACAAAGAGAAAGGAAATATAAAAGAACAGAAATGAGGACTAATGAAAGACAATTAAACATGGCAATCTAGAATAAAGAATTCCAATACTAATTTTGAAAGACTGTTCTGGAGAACATAGCTGGAATAAGCAATTGCTTTTACTGAAAAGACTACACAGCTTTGATTGGTTTCTTTATGATTTAATTAATTATTAGTACAAAACCATTTGCAGATATCTGACATTTCAAAGTGCAAAATAAAAATTTGAAAGATGAAGTCAAAGGGAACATAAATTTTTCGAATTTTAATGACAAACATCAGTAATTATCTGACTGAATACCAGCAGCTGAAAGCAGTGGTGTTAATTTTCTCTGAAACTGGCTTCATTCCTCTTCTTGAGGTGATTTGTAGCCAGTTAATCAGAAACCACACGCTTACTACATTGTGAGGGGTAACCTGACACAAACAAGTTAACATGTGCAGTGTTGTAACACCTCTGCAGGGTTGCATAAAATAACCTGTCCTGGGAAACTGGCATTTTTTTCACCCAGTTACATGATACATGGGGATGAGACAATGGCATTTAGACTAAATAGTAGTACTTGTCTACAAAAGCCATTCATGTGGGTGCGTATATATATATATTTATATATGACTCTTTACCCCATAATTTGAACAGAAATTATGATACAGTTTGAAGAACTGTACCTATGCAAAACTTTAAATAGGAATGAATCTGAAAGTAATTTAGTTTCTTTACACTACAAGAAAACAGAGAGAGAACTGCTATTTATTACTTCTCATGAAAAGATATGAAATGTTGGAATTTTTATATAAGTAAATTTAGCAGTCTTTTCATATGCATTCTGGCAACAAGATACAAATTAAATTTGAGTTTCTGAACTCTATTTGTTACATGAATAAATATAGATTAGTGGACTGAGTCAGGATAAGCTTATTCTATTACAGTTGTATTTGTCTGAGATTATTTACAGTGTTCTACATTTCTCCAATAGATTTTGTGAGGTGTTTCTTTCTTTCCTTGTTCATTTCAGGATGCCTGCATTTAGTCAGGTGTGTCTGTACTTTCTTGGAGCTAATTTTTTTTTTTTTTCCTAATAGAACTTTTGGGGTTTAGAGGTTACTGAAAAATATTTTAAGTGTGTAATTCAGTCACAAAATAATTTTATTTGGAATAAAACTGAGAACAAAATAATGCTTTATGTTTTCTAAAACCATGGCAATTGATTATTTTACTGCAACAGTTAAAAATTCACTTGTACTTAAGCAGATGGCCATGTGACTGTCTCACCCACTTCCTTAATCTCTGCCTTTTGGGAACACAGTCCATTTGTGCTCACACGTCCCTCCTACTCCTCAGCAAGCTGAAGAGGCACTTACACACGTGCCCACTAGCGATAGCTTTGCAGGTGAACAGCATATTTTAAGATCAGCAGATACTTAGAAGTGTATGATGATAACTACACCACCAACTCAAATATCACCACCTCCACTGCTGCAAACGCACCAGCATCTTGCCCCTACTGGGGCTGGAGGGGTGAATATTATGGAAAAGAATGTCACTGTGTGTAGGAGGATCAAATCTGTCTTTTCCCTCCTCTCAATTCTATGTTTATGAAAATACCCTATGCCAAGCAGTTTATAGATGAATGGTTGAATGAACCAACAGTACCCTTGGAAGCAGAAGACTTAAAAAAAAAACCCAAAACAAACCCAAAGCCCAAAAATATGACCCAACCAAAACAAAACAAAAAGACCCTAAAACAAAAAAAAAACACCCCAAACACACACGCAAAACCAACCAAACAAAAAAAAACAAGCAACCAAACAAAGAAAACAAAAAAAAAATCAAAAACAAAAACCCACCACACAAAAACAAACAAACAAACCAAACAAAACAAAATAAAAAATACAAAAAGCCGTGCTCAACAAGGTTTTTTTGCTTTTCTCACAAGGCTCCATCACTGAAGTTTCATTCCTGGGCAGAATAGTCAATAACCAATTTGCAATACTCTCCAGAAAATTTTTTAATCTTTTGGCAAAAAAAAAATGGAAGTAGACCTGCAAATTTATGTTCTCAAGTGAGGTTAGGAAACACGCAAAAAGATCATTCTGCCAAACTAATTTCTTAATCCTTGCCTGTCACCATAATCTAGGATTAAAAAATATGCATTGAAGGAGCAATGAGAGCCCTCTGCATGCATGGAAGGTTTATAGAATACCATGTGTGCTAACTGAAACTAAGAGATACCAGTGTTTTGAAAAACTACTGTATGACTTGGTGTGCTCAATGCTGAAAAGAGAATGCATCTTTCTTTTCACCATCATCTAGTTTTTTATGCAGAAAACATACACAAGCCAGGTGACTTTTAAATAAATCATTAATATGTATATGTTATTCATCTGTCTTTACAACCTTACTTGGATTAAGTGATACTAACTAAAGCTGAAGTTTCTCTGTAAGCAAAGAGATGTTGATAATTCATCATAAGTTATCATAAGAGGTTTATAAAATTATTTTAAGTCTGGTCAACAATTTTCAGCATCACTTAATGCTAATTATTGCAACAGCAAGTCTTACATATGCCAGACATCCAGAATTTCACAACAGGCAGCTATAAAAAAATAATAAAAATATATAGCAGCTAAATAAATGAATCATAGGAAAGTGAACTGAAGAAAATATCATGCATGTTCTATTTATCCAAAATTTTAGTGAAGTCACAATGATGATAAAAATACCCTTCCTGCATTCATGATGATCTGCTAACCGGGCTACTGAAAATGTAGAGAAATTCTTCCATATTCAAATAGGAGCCAGTGAAAGTCACCCAGCTGCTTTATCATTACAGGTGCTACTGTCAGGCAATCAGAATTTCCAGACTTAAAAAGATGATCATACTCATAGCCTTGCTTATTGCTCTTGGTTCTTTCGCCATGGTATGGATAAACATCATCCTTTGCATGCTTTGCCAGAAGTCTGGTATTGGAGACCTAGCTTGACTAGTCTGCCTTTCCACTGAAGGGGCTCAGTGCAATGGGAGAATGGGCAAATCTGGAAGCTATGTTGCTGCATGAGTAACAAAAGCATGAGCACCCCAACATATAAGACACCAGTCAATCTGACAAGTCTCCTGAAAGTTACCTAAAGCGGAGAAGGGGAAGGGGTTTTTTTCTCCTCATTAACTGAAAAACCAAGACGTAATTTAAACATACATATTGCAGATAATAAATTAAATTCAGCAGTGCCTAAGAAGTATGTGTAATAAACAAAGAGTATAACAAAATCTGTAAAAGTCCTATTACTATATCTGAAAAGGCCTCAAATAAACAGGCAAAAATCCTAAATAGTTGCTAAGCTGGAAACATATAAATTAAAGCATACATGTTTCAAAAGACCTTGAGAAGGAAAAGAGAAGAAAACAACTTAAACCCCAGCAATAGCAACCCATGTTCTAGTGCCAGGCAGTAGGAAGGGGAGGCAGATAAAGAAAACAGTGAAGCCTTTTTATCTGGGGCTGAAGACCAGCAGATCATCCAGTGAGACTTCTCTACAAACCTCTTTTTAAGCATATTTCAGAAGAGAAGCAGGAAGGACATAGTTCTAATTTCCTCAGAACACAACAGCCTAGAAAGCTGAGAGAAATCTTCATTAAATAGAATCTTAATGCATTTTATCATTTTCTTTTTTTGTGTAGCTTTAGTACTGCAAATCTATGCTTTTAAGTAAGCATATTCTTTTAATTGTGTCTCATGAAGCAGCTTCCTCAGAGCAAAAGATGTGTTGTTTCCATAGGAGCAACAGTCCCCAAAACTATGGCACTGCAACCTGTCTACTCTAGGTGATGCCTTAAAACACAGTGCTTCAAGAACTCCACAAAAGCAAGCCTGTACTTCTTCTACCTATCTAGTGGTGTGGGAGAGTGAGAGGCGGAGGCACGTTCCAGCAGACATGTGATGGGATAGTGACATCAGCCCTGGATGGGACAGATACACTGTGGAAGAAGTCTAGAAAAAGTTCAGTTCAGCCGCTCTACCACCCAGCTGTGCTCTCCTTAAGCTGTGCCTCTCACAGCTACAGCTTGACAGCAGCTGTCCTCGTACCTTGATCACCTAAGTCTAATAAAACAGATTATTGAAATATTTTGCAGTTCCATAGCATTTCTTTAAAACTTTCTAAAGCTGTTACACACTTTTATTAGGACATGTTAAAAGATTTTAGGAGAGTTTCTTTAGTGAGATCATTTTTGGGTGAGCAGTCATTTTGCAGATTTAATACAGGTTCTGCACTTGTAGTATATTAACTGAACTGAATTGCTACTGGGAAGTTAAACATATTGCAGAAGATGCTTTGCAGAGTGAAACAGCAGTAAAAAGAAGCTATTTTGTTGAGATGGTGCATTTTATTTCATAGTCAGAAGCATATTAAAGTATGTAGAGCATATAAAAGTAAGTATTGAGATTTCATCTAGGACAGTTCCAATTTGAGATAATGCATCCAATTTCTTATACCTCTTCTCAAACAGAAAAAAAAAAAAAACAAATACTTCAAAATGTAAAAGAAAAACGACTATTCCATAACCACAACCTGAAGCATACAAAGATCCTTTCAGCCAACAACCTGCTCTATAGAAATGCCCTCAGATCACTATGATGCACTTCAGTGAAGAACCTCCTAGAAATGCAGAGCTAAATCTCAGGTATTAAATACATATATATATTCATATATTTATATTCTAGCCATGGAACAATACTGGAGAACTTCAGCTAGGAGTCTGATATATTGTTTTCTAAAAGGGACTGCATTACAAAGGACTCTACTTACCGAGACATCTTATTTAGTTATTTATCATGGCGGTATCTCAGAGATAGAACTCCCAGTGTCATGCAAGTCCTCTTGGAACAGTACTATGACTGTAAAACTCTCAAAAAAGCCAGATATCCATCCCCTTCTTCGTCTTCACAGTAACATCATGAATTATGCTTCCATACAGAATGGATACACCTAAATCCAACTTCAGTTTTGCAGATTTTAGAGCATCTTGTGTCTAAAGGAAAGGGTTTGAATGAAAGGGTCTTCATATCAGAGTTTAGTAGTAAACCTACTGAAATGCATAACTTTCCATACAGATTTCCACATTTAGAGCATGCTATAAGATGACATCTCTAATATGCCAGCTTATGAATTCTTAATTTTGAGGCTGGTGAAAAGTTCCTGCTCTGCTCTAAAAGGAGATGCTGGACAAAGTGAGCAGTCCCCAATTGCCTATGAAGCCAAACTTTTTGAGCTGTGCAGCACAAGTGCATAACCCTGGCTTAGCACTCAATTAAGACTAGTATAAACTTGAATAGTAAAAAGTGTCTCTATTTACAGCTTTAGACTCCTGAAATTTGCACCCTACCATACCTTCCATAATGCATCACAAAGTGAAAGACAAGATTGAGACAAGGTCAGGGAGAATCTGTGATGTCCTTGCTGAAGTTCTCAAACAGCAGATAAATTAAATAAAGACACTGTCGTCTTCTCTTAAGAAAAAAAAGAAAAAATTAGAAATTGTAACAAAGATTTTTTTCACTGTTTACTACAAGGGTTATGGGGATTTAACAGTACCTTTTTAATAGACTTCTTTGCACATCAATATAATCAAGTTGTTACAAAGACAGAACACACACACACGCAAAGGACTTTAGATTCACTCTAAAATGGGAAATTCTGCTTCTGACTGTAGGAATCCACAAAGTGTTTTTATCTTCTCTTCTGCCAGTCAGGAGCAATTTCAGATCCTAGTGGTTATATGACAAATTTCCTTATCTGCAACAGTTCTGCAGTTGCAGTTCATTCGGAGGACTTTACCTCAAGGGTGCTGTCTCTCAGCATCACAGTTTAACTATCACTAAACTTTATATCCATTTCCATTAGGTCTGTTCAGTGAGTTTCCAAAGTAGAGTTGTCATAGAGCAGAATGCCTGCTATCTAGCAATATAAAACCCATTAAGACAATTTAGACTTAAGCTGCAGACTATCAGCTTTCCAGAGGCAGTGAACTAATTTTTTTTTTCCACAGAGTCTGTCTCTCACAGACACTACAGGTAAAAGATAGTCTCTCCAGCAATTTAGTGAAGAGAGGGTGGAACCGGGCAAGGGGGGTGCAGAGAAGAGCCATGGAAATTCCTGTATTTAACACACTAGTCCAAGTATCTGGCAAGTAGCCAGAATCACAGGCACACATCCATATATTTTTCTACTGAGTCTGCAATTTTCTGACATCTTTATTGTTATTCAGGAAAAAAACCAAAAAACTGTTGCACTAGTAGTGTGTGCATCTTGAGCAGCTTATCTTTCAGTATCTTCAGCATACCACATTCAGATTGTGTTTCTCATATTCTCCCAAAATCTTTCACAGGAATTTCCAGCACAGACCCACCCCTTAAAACATCTTCAGAAGTTAATATCTGACTAAAATACCTACTTAAGACTTTCTGTCAAGTGAAGTCTTCAACTCACCCAGACTATCAATTTATATACCAAGCTTTCAAGTTCCACTTGGTTATAAGAATTTCTGCGCCCACCCCCCCCAAAAAAAAACAATACATAAGCAAAACTGACAATGTGCCCATTAGCCTTCTCATTGCTTTTTTACATGTACTGTATGGATGTACATCTCATTCCAATTGAAGATTAATAATTAAGACAACAGCAGTAGTGTGATAAAGCTGGATACTGAGGATCTATCATTTTGTATTTACATTGGCATCACTGGAAATTTATATTTATAAATAAAGCTCCTGAGTCAGTAACACTTTTTCCAGTAATTGATGGTTTATTAAAATAAAAAAAGCTGTAATTATACTTGTGTATCCGACATACTTTTCCTAGTTAAAAGACTAAGCAATTACATATCTTGTAATAACATTAGTTCTAATGTTCTTGTTTAAAATCCCTGATAGACTAGAGCTGAGAACTGAAAGTATGTGAAACAGGTTTTTTATGTCTTTTTCCAAAATAAAGCCAGAGTGAGAAGTCATTAACTGAATACATACTAATTACTTTCGAAGCACCCCTAGTCCACACTGTTTCTCAGGTATAGTGAAAACCTGCAAGTGACTGATAGTCAAATCCTGGTTTAAATAGTTTCTTCCATCTACTCTGTGACATGATTAGAAGCCACTTTGTCTTCAAGTTACAGAAACTCAGGCAATTCACAGATTTACTAACTTTTCCAGAAGTCATTTGCAGGCCAAACAGCCAGCGTCAGTCACTGTGACACCTGAGCAACAGGGCTATAGTGAAACAATGGGCTACACAGACATAAAATAAATCCCATAAGAGCTGCATTCAGTGAGGATGCACATCTAAAAAGACTGTGCTGGAAATCTCTGAGCAGTAAGTGTTCTCTGGCTAAGAGATGGATACCTCTCTTAATAATGCATGATGTTATTTCACACTGCTAAGATAAATAAGTCTTTATAAACAGCAGAATTTCTCTTCTGCAAAGAACCAGATTTTCCTAATTAATTTCTTTTGTTAGGAAAGCAAGGGGAGAAGGGAGCTATCATGAGTCTCCTTTGTTCCAGGTAAAGAGTAAGGAAGGAACCCACTATAGTGTTTTAGCTACACAGGAGATACTCTCTTCTAAATTACGACCCCTTTTAGCTTTCTTGAATTCCTTTTACAGTTACCAATAGCGCCATTCGTATATGCGATGATATACAAACAGCCTCCCTAAGGAGACTTGAACTGCATTTCACTAATATTGTGCTACAGCTCAAAACAGAGACTGCCAAGTGAGTGCACTGTCACTGAATATATGACAGATCATCTGTAGAACTTGAGAGCATAGTGAACTAGAAAACACATGTTCTATCCCAAATCAAAAAGCTGTCCCTTCAGTACTAACACTGAAGTGCCAAACTTCCAAACATGAGACAAACCTCCTTTGTCAATTCCCCAAAACATGCTCACACCATAACTTCACAGCAGAAAAGTAAGCCATGAATTCAGCAATTAATACAAACCACCCTTTGTACAAAGACACACTCTGAATCTCATACTGCACACATAACCTTAACTGCTAAATCTGAACACCATAAACCCCCAAGTGCTAGGCACCACAGGATTCCAGTGTGGATGCAACATAAATTGCAACATGGGCGTGCATAGGGCTGCTAATGTACAGTACACATCCCACGACAAGTTAGCATCTCTCCCAAAGTACAAAATAGTTACATTCGGTTTGGAGAAATTGGTAGTTGGAGATGTCAGTTCCTTTCCTCACTCTCTACTTTAATACAAGGGTGAAAGATGTTCCTGAGCTGTACTTCATTCCATCCTTGGAGTAAGTATAGTAGTCTGTTCACATTTCTGTGGCAGGCAGTATGCACACTAGAGCCTACTCTACCTTTAGATAGACATCTCTATCATCATCTATCATCTCTATCATCTATCATCATCATCTGCCTCAAGCAGTACAAATAATTTGCAACAAATAGCTCCCCTAATTAAAACCAGTTACACCTTGAAAACTTAATTTGATAGAAATTGATTCTTCTTTCTTTTTGCTTGCAGATTTAAAATAAATCAAATGTCTTTTGCTGTTTATTACCAGAATTATCATTTAACCTACAGTAATAAAATTCACAGTAAAATTGGTTTGGAAAAATAATTTCAAAATACAATTTCTAACATGATAATAGAAGATATTTCCATTTCTTGTAGCATCAATATTTACTGTATGCAAATGAAATTTTCAAAGAATTTGAAAATGCTGCATCTCTCCATGTTAGTCCTTCCAATGGCACAGTCAGGTAGATTTCACCTGACAAAAAAAGTACTCCCATCTGTCCCTGAGAGCACAGCATTTTCCATTTGCAAAATAAGAATTTTGTTAAATAATCTCACTGGAGATTACATGGAAAATCTGCAGGGTGGCTGCTGTGGGAAGCTTCAAGAAGTTATCCCAATATCTGACAGAGCCAGTGTGAGACAACTCCAAGACAGACCTGTCACTGTCCAAGTCTGAGCCCATTGGTGATGGGTCTCTGGGCTAACATATTAAAGAAGGGGCAAAAGTTACTATGCAAAAGCAATTGCAGCCAGAGATGAGAGGAGTGAGAATATGTGAGGGAAACATCTCTGCAGACATCAAGGTCAGTGAAGAAGGAGGGTGAGGATGTGCTCCAGGTGCCAGATCCGAGATTCCCCTACGTGTGGTAAAGAGCATGATGAGGCAGGCTGTCCACCTGCAGCCCCTCGAGGGCACAACATTGGAGAAGATAAATGCCCAAAGGAGACCGTGATCCAACGGGAAGCCCATGCTCGAGCAGGATCCTGTCAGGAACTGTGGAGAGAGGAGCCCACACTGAAACAGGTTTGCTGGTAGGGCCTGTAACCCCTTAGACTGTTCCAGAATGACTTCATCCTGTGGAAAGGGACTCATGCTGAAGCGGGTCCAGAGATGAGCAACGAGGTTGGTGAAGGGACTTGAGCACAAGTCCTATGAGGAGAGGCTGAGGGAGCTGGGGTTGTTTACTCTGGAAAAGAGGAGGCTAAGGGGTGACCTCATCACTCTCTACAACTACCTGAGAGGAGGTTGTAGCCACATGGGGGTCGGTCTCTTCTCCCAGGCAATCAGCATTAGGACAAGAGGGCACAGGCATAAGCTCTGCCAGGTGAGGTTTAGGTTGGATATTAGAAAGAAATTCTTTACAGAGAGAGTGATCAGGCATTGGAATGGCCTGCCCAGAGAGGTGGTGGATTCACCATCCCTGAAAGTTTTCAAGATGAGGCTGAATGTGGCACTGAGTGCCATGATCTAGTAATCACAGAGGGTTGGATCAAGGGATGGACTTGATGATCTCGGAGGTCTCTTCCAATCCAGTTAATTCTGTGATTCTATGATTCTATGCTGGAGCAGTAAGGAACTGTGACCTGTGGGAAGGACTCACTTTGGAGAGGTTCATGGAGGAGCGTCTCTTATGGAAGAAACTCTGACTCTGGAGCAGGGAAAGGAGTCCTTTCCCTGAGAAGGGAGGACCAGCAAAAACACAATGAACTGACAACAACTCTTTTTCGCCATTCCTCTGCACCTCTGAAGGGGAAGAGGTAGAGTTCAGGAGTGAAGTTAAGCCTGTGAAAAATGGAATGATGGGGGGAAGGATGTTTTAAGATTTGGTTTGACATCTCATCACCATATTCTGATTTGATTGGCAACAAATTAATTTCCTCCAGTCAAGTCTGTTTTGTCCATGACAATACCTGGTGAGTGATTGCTACCTGCCCTTATCTCAATCCACAAGCCTTTTGTTATATTTTCTCTCCCTTGTCCAGCTGAGAAGGGGAGTGATAGAGTGGCTTTTGTGGGCACTCTGTGTTTGTTATAATAAAACAAAGACAAGAGACTGGGAGCTACTTAGAGCACATTGGCACATCATCCTTGCAGAGAAGTTGAAGCTGTTCTGCCTTAAGGCCCTGGGTGACTCCAGGTTCCACACAAATGTCTTTTTAAACAACCATTTTTGTCTTTCAACACAAAAAAGTTGGATAATCTAAATCAATAGCTGGAGCTTACAATAGATGCAGAGAAACTGTGGATTTTAACAATATACACAGCCACATGGGCTCCAAAATGAGCCACTGCAGCGGGAGAAGTAGCAGGGGAGGGGAAACCCTGCCAAGGCAAACCATTAGGTCACAGGCCTCAGCAGTGAGCATGGGAGGGGCAGGCAGCATTTTAAGCAACAAGACTTTTTTCCCCCCAGATCTATTTTGAAAGTAGCAGAAAATAATCACTGCATTTAATCTTAAAGTCCTAAAGCCTGAAGTGCTTATGTCTCTGTGCCACAGCATTCTGCTGGCGTTGTAAGGGACTAGAGGGGAACAAGAGGCAATGTGAAAACAGCTTCATTTTCAGGAGAGAACTCATCAGACAGGTATCAATATCTGTTTTCTGGCAGCTGTCCATTACAGGGCTCTAAGTATTGTATTTTGTACAATTGGTTAGAGTATAGAGAATGTACCACTTGATGTCTACCTACACTTTGCAATAGTTTAGTAAAATTGAAAATTGTACTAAACTATGGTTTTAGCCTTGGAGACTGCAAAGTGAAGCACTATGTAGTGCACTCTTTGCAGAGCCCCACAGAATGCAAATCATAAATGGAGAAAAAATCCCAAAGAAACCCCAAACAAACAAACAAACAAACCCACCAAAGATTCATACTATCCCTTTTCATGCCAGTGACCAAAGAAGCAGATCAACACTATGTGCTGAGATGCATGGCTCATCCAGGTGGTCATCTGTACAAAAACAGTCGAACAAGCATTAGTACTGTATTATGAAGAATGTTATACTGTTCCCCTTGCTCAAGAAAGCCCGAGGCTGTATGATGCAAACCCCAGCTCACCCTTACAAAGGAAAGGACCAGAGGCAATCAGACTAAATCAGGAACAGGACAACTGAAGATGACTCTGTTCCAATGTACGTAATCTCTGCAGTACTGTAGGAAGCATAAATCACAAGAGATCTGCTATCATATACAACAGAAGGTGAGCTACAATAACCTTTTGCTTCCTTGGGTCTAAACACTAATATTACAATTCAGGGTACTCTTCTCCCCCACCAATATTTCTTAGATTCAGACCTTTAAGCTAATGTACCAATACTATGCTCAATAGCATTTCTGCACTCTACCAACCCATTATTGTCACTGCCAGTAAACATGACAATTTAGAAAGGGGATGATTATGTAGTTCTATGTAGGAGATTATATTAATAAAGCTCAATAGCAATAATCTTTGTTATCTACACTTGAGAAGTGCAACATCCAAACTTGAAAATGAACCAACCTCTTAAAGTATAAAGCTTTTATCAACAAAAGACATGTTTTCCAGAAGTTAAATACTAGCTAAAAGCAAGGCAGAGCACCTGCTTGTATATAATAGTGTCTATGCAGGTGCTCTGCCTAATGTCATCTTCCATTAACATCTAGTCCATGTCCTAGGGAAGTCAATGGGAGTTTTACAGTTGATTTCAGTGAGGTTTGAAATATGCCCTCAAATTTTACTGATTCTTTCTTATGTATATCATGCAATAAATACTTCTTTGTGCTTTTAAAAATGTATTTGGAAAAGAATAATCTAAGAAAAAGAGATAACTTTTGGTTTACAGAAAGAAAAAATTAAGAACTTGCAGGTATCCCACTGGACACCAAGAATTAAACTATTAAGCTCTATGAACAGCTGCCTTTAGCAGCAAAAATGCCACCTGGAAAATGTCTGAGTTTTTTAGAGTGCAGAAAGAACCTATAAGAGTGGTGGTATAGTTTTCAGATTTTTTTTTCTAAAATGTTCTCTCTCTTTCTTTTCAATATATTAGTTTGCTTCTGAGTAAGCACAGTCATGGATGTCTGTAATCTTTACTGGCTTTATGGATGATGTAGGTCCTTAAACTGTAGCCTGGGCTTTTCAGGTTGCAGATGTGGAAATTAACCAAACGAATCTGGGCACAAGCACATCTGCACTTCTGTCATTCTGCACCGAAGTCAACCTGTTGTATGCAACCTGACATATCATGATCTCTTCTGAGGTGGGCTCAGGAGGCAGGAATATTGATGACATGTTTGTTTATAACCATGTTTATTAGACATATGTTCCTTTTTCACACAAGCTGTAAATAGATTATGCAGACAATGCTTCTGACAAGTGTCTCCAGGCTGCTCCTCACTGTGAGCAATGGCAGATGAAGCTGTGATACACTAATGAAGTGTGAGCACCCTTGGAAACACTCCCTCATTCCAATCTGGAAACTGATCAGACTTCTGAGGTTGACCAGCTGGTGACAAGGTGGGTGAGACACCCTTATCTCCTTAGTGATATAATCAAAAGTAAGGTCCCATTTTCATGGTATATACTAATAGAAAATGAAAATAAACTAGAAACCAATATAACCATGCCCTTATTAATGAAGGAAAACTTGAAAAACTGATATCATTAAGCCATTTCAGTTGTGATTAGTGACTAGAGAGTTTTATTAGTCCAGTATATTTTGACCAACATTAAATATCAAAATATCATCTGTAATACTCTCTACTTATTCTTCCACTCTTCATTCATCCATGTCTTTCTTATCCTCTCCCCATTGCATTTCTGTCACAATTCTTTCTATTAAGCTGAAATGTAAGATTTTTTTTTTTTAATCAGAAATTACACTGTCTTTTAACCAGACTTTAGAATAAAGCCTATCTTGCAGAATAGTTAATTCCAGTGAATATGTTTCTTATACTCTTGTATTAAGACACCTTAAACACCTGCAGGCATAGTACTCACTTTCACATCATAAAACTAGCTATGAAAAAGACTAGGAGTTCATGAAACCTAAAAGGAAAAAAAAAAAAAAAAGAGAAGGAAATAAAGAAAAATTTAAAAGGTTGTATCTGCACCACTGACTAGGTGTTATTTTTGCAGAGCCTACCTCAGAGTTAGGCAGAGAGCTGCAGAAGCTTTTCTGCACATTAGGCTTTTGACACACATTGGCCTTAAGGTATGTGGGAAGATCTTTTCAAATAGCCTGTTGATATCCTGACTCTCACCTCTAACATGATCAGTCTTAATTAATTTGCAACAACTGTCCTTGCAACCAGGTAAAACCACAATTCAAGACCGTGTAGCCTTCTCCTCAATGTTTACATTTAATAAGATTTTATTGCTTCATTTTCTTCCAGAATCAGTGAACAAGCCAGGTTCAAGAAAGTCCCAAAACTCTGCAATTGACTTTGTTCAAGTTATTGCTGCTAGTAGGCATCAATTTGAAAACAACACCAATTCTTTTAATGCTTTACTGAAAACAGTGTTTTCTATCACAAAGATTATTGGTGTATGACACTATGAAAATAATCAAAAGTCCCAAAATAAACACCCATTGCAGAAGAAACGATGGTATAAACCCACTACACATGCAATGCCATAGCTCAGAAAAACACCAAGGTAGAGGTCTTGGATGAAAAATCTCACCAGTCAGCCATTCAACAATCAACAAAAATTCACAACTGGTACAAATTTCAGCTGCTCTTTTAGCAGTGTCAGTCATGGATAATAACCTTGTAATTCTTACCAGACAGACAGTTACAGAATCAGAACCTACTTCCTACTTGATTTGGGGTGCAGGTATGCAGGTGTATTGGATCTGGCTGAGGTGGTGTTCATTTCCCCATAGCAGCCCTCACAGTGCTGTGCTTTGCATTGGTAGCCAGAAGGGTGTTGATAACACACAGTGTTTTGGCTACTGCTGAGCACAGCATCAGTACTGCAACATTTCTTCCTCTGTTGCAGGCAAGATTCTAGGAGGGGACACAACCAGGCCATCTGACCCAAACTAACCAGAGGGATATTCCATACTATATGATGTCAGCTCAGATATAAAAGCTAAGGAAAGAAGCAGGAAGGTGGGTATTCATTGTCTCCAATGGCTGCCTGCTAAGGAACCATTATGCATGCTGAAGCCCTGCTTCTCAGAGGTCATCACTGCGGATGGGAAGTAGAGAGTAACCATGTTATCTTTTGCTCTGTTTTTGTGTGCAAGCTTTTCCTTTGCTTCTGCTTGAATAAACTGCCTTTTCCCAACCCATGAGTTGTTTTCCATCTTACTCTCTTCCCTGTCCAGCTGGGAAGGTGTAACAGGGTGACTTCGAAGGATGCTGAGATTGAAAACCAAGATACTGCTAAAAGCTCAACAATAAACTCAATATTTATTACAAACGTGGCCAAGTAAATGGGAACCTGAGAGACAGGAAAGGAGAGGAGAGAACTAAGCCCTCAGTGAAACCCTCATTCACCCAGGTGTGTTTTACGAGGTTGTCTTAACGACCCCAGGATAACCAGAATTCCCCATAGCAGAGGCTGCATCCTCGGAGGGTCAGCAGGCTCACAAAGATAGTGAGCGTCCCCGCAGAAGGCAACGTTGTCCTTCATGTGAAGCTTGAGAGCCCCAAGCATGAGCCACCTGCATTTTTATCCAAATAGCTGGTGACGTCTCCCTGGGCCGGTGTGGCACCGCCCAGCCAGAGGCCCTCGGTCCCTCCCCCCAGTATCTGAGTGCACCCCTTCAGCGCTGTGTGAGAACTTTGGGATTCCCCTCGCACTTGCGCTGTTTCAGTCAAGGGTTCTTATCTATTGAGGTCTGAGGGTTTTACTTCATCTTCTCTTCTTCAGTTTCTCCCTTAAATGTCCTCTACAGACAACCATCCAATCACAGAACATCAGTTAAAACAGTTTAGACAAGAAACTCTCTCTCCAAGGACGAAGCTCCCGTTTATCAGTAAACTTGGCAGGCAAAGAACCAAGCTTTCAAAGGTGGCTGGGCCAAACATAGACCAAAAAATATCAACATTCTCTGATACAGAAGAGGAGGGATAGAGTGGCTGGGTGGGCACAGCCATCCAGCCAAGGTCAACCCACCACAGCAAGTTTAACTGCTGAAGGCAGAATTTGAAAGAAGAAAGGTTTCTCTAAAGCAGATGATGAAAACACCCATTTAAAATTAAGAACTTCAAGTGTTGCCATCAGTCTTCCGATCCACTTCTGTAGTCCTTTATATTGTCAAGAACAGCATCTTACAAATTGTCCTGGATTACAGAAAGACTGATATCCTTTTCCTTTGTTTTCCCCAAATATGCCTACTAAATTAGACTATGGAGAGGGATTTAAGATAAGGGTGGTACTCTATTATCCTAGGAGAAAGTGTATCCACAAGTGTGAAAAGACTGGAATGCTAATGACTCAGACAATCCAGGTGTTGAGGGTGTGCACACCTGACATCTCAGGCTACGAGCTGGGTGTTGTTTCTTTGTCCTTACACAAATGACTCATCTTGATAACTTCCCTTGGGGAGGCATCAGGACAATTCACACACATTTTCGTCTCTGCTGGTGGCTGTAATGGATCTACCAGTGATGATATAACAGGAAGCTGTAATGTCTTAGAAGGTGTCAAAGACTCTTGAAAAGTCCAGTGATCCAGTGTTACTCATCTAGTGAACTCCACACCCCAGAGGAGGTACCAGAGGCATTTCCATCTACCCTGAGGCCAATAGAAGATCACACTCAGACTTCACTGGGCAGATCGAGGCTCTCCTTCCTTCACTCCACAGGACTTCTACCGCCTGGGGCTTCCATCACCACCTCGGCATATCAGGACTAAAACCACCATTGGAATTGCAGTGACCAGGTCTCATTGCTTGATCTGGAGCATGTCTTGTGGGTTCTTCCAGTCACCTGGGGGGTTCACAGCCCTGCTCCTATTGCCTGTGCTGGCACTGCAGCCTTGCTTCAACACTGACCCTCCAAACCACTCCTGCCAGGTTTTCACAGGTAGCCATCTCATTTTGGTCTGGTGAGTGGGAGCTTGGGTGTCTACTGGTTAGCTTAACCCAGTTTTATCAGTATATTCATTTTTAGCATTCCTCTTGGTAAAGAGCTATTTTTTTTCCACTTACATCTGGGTGTATTCAATCTCTCTCTCAGTATTGGAGAGAATCAGGGGTATTAAACTGGAGGAAGGAGACTTCTATCTGAGGTCTACAACCCTCTCAGTTGTCTCAAACCAAGACACAGGTCACCAGCCAAATACATTTCTTCTGCTTAAGAAGAAACCAGTAGGAATAATCTGATGTATTTAAATCTTGTCTTTATTTGCAAGAATCTGCAGACCTCAGAATAATAAATCAATTCAATCCTGGCACAAGGCCAAATAGGATTTTCACTGGATGGAACAGAAAGCTTAAAATTCACTTGGGTGGCTAAAACCAATCCATAGTCCAGCACCGATGTCAAAATAGTCCTTTACCAGTTACTAAGGGACTAGTATTCAATACCACCTTAGGGCTCAAATACTCTTTTAAAAATCAGATTATAATTTCAGCACGGGATAACATTAATACATAACCCACATAAGGTCCTTCCATGAAGCACAATGAGCTTCAGTAAATTTCAGTTCATGCCTCCCAAGTATCAACAGATGAGAATTTGAAAAATGAGAATGAGGGCACTTAGAAAATGAAGGAGTTTTATGAATCACATCTCTATGTTGAATGTTAGAGTTTCTGCTATAAAATTTTAAAAAGTTAACTTCCTTTACATTTCCATGCCGTGACTTCAGTGGCAAAAAATGCTAATAACATCCATATCTTAAAGATTAAAATAAAATAATAGTTTTCCTTGACCTTCTCTTGGGGAGGAGGGAAAGGGAAGTAGAAGAGGAAAGAAAAAGATGATGCCTCCTAACATTGACTTAGCCCAGAAGGATGCATCACCATTTCTATAAAACAGAAATTAAAAACCACCAAACCCAGTGTGTACATTCTATTTTGGTTTGCCCTTAGGAACCTATGATGACAACAAATAGCTAGTATTCATATAAAAGGTATACACCAAGCATATTTATGCATGCCTTTTCAAAAGTCATCTTCAAATATCATCTTTCTTTTTCTTTTGAATTATGAATCTATACAAATATATATTTTTATTCATACAGGCACAATGTATGTATTACATGCAATGTACACACATGAATGTAAAAATAACCTGGAGAGGGGAAGTAATACATCTCAGGTCCAGGACCAGTTTTTCAGCTGAAATGAAAGTCTCCTGCTGTAGACTAGCTGCCACTCCACTTTCTAGGATGGAGTCTGGGGGAAGTCATCTGTTTTGTAATAGTATTTGCACATTTAAAAGGAAACTCATCTTCTGAAGGGTTGTTCCAAGATTATGCAATGAATCCCCAGTGATTATGAATCACTAATTATTATGAAAAGGTCCTATCTTTAACAACCCTCTGCCAATTTACATGCAACACTACAAAAACACGAGCAAACTGCTACCTTAAAATAAATGAAGAGGTACAGTGCTAAAGGAATGGAAATAAATACCTATTGTATATAGTTTTCGTTTCTTAACACAGGCATCTTGGGTATTATGTTTTAAAATCAACTACACAAGCACTTTGAATATACGTGAAAGGTAGTGAAAAGTACAGATAATACAAGAGACATCTACTCCTTTTGTCAGCACCCACAGTACAATTTTCACATAAAAGTCATATCTTCAAATTTAGACTCCCCAGCACTATTTAATCAGCAAACAAAGGCCTTTTGGCTACAGAGCCTGGGAAGCAGCTGCACTGTAGCTCTATAAATGACCAACAGGTCTAACTTGGTGCATCTGAAAGCCAACTGATGTGTTTTATCAGCAGTCCTCTCAAACTCATGAAGGTGAGAGAGTCCACTGAGAACCTAGGGTTTTCTGCAGCCAAAAAGAATACAAATTTCAACCATTAGCCCACAAACCATCTTTGAAGAACTCAGAAAATTCCTATCAATGATTCCGAATTGAAGCTAACAGCAGAGTTAAGTAATTATGCAGCTGAGCCCTCATGGTCTTTGGGTCCTTAGCTCCTAAAATATTTTTTTATACCTATTCCTACTGAATAATGCTCCCTAGAGACTTAAGAAGTTGCTCTGAAGGAAAAATCATGTAAACCTTGGTTATGTGCATTTCCTTTTCCACAAAGATGTTTTCTTTCTAAGTTATCTGAAGCGAAAATCCTCCAGTGAACAGGTTTCAGGAAAGGGACAAACTATATAAAGAAAATTAAAATCTTCTTGCAAACACAGCTGGAAATGAACAATAGTAACATATAATAAATTGCACTGAATAAATTGAATAAAAGTTTAGGAGAAAAACACATGTAATACTTGATTCTTCATTATTCACTGTTGTGGATTTAAAAAAAAAAAAAAAAAAAAAAAAAAAAAAAAAAAAAAGGTAGGATTTATCATTTCCCTGCTCTTATTTCAATCACTCTTCTTATCTTGGTTCTGAGTGAGATATAAAAAGGTACACATGGAGAAAAGCCCTCTTTATGCAATG
Source organism: Pyrocephalus nanus (assembly GCA_038380795.1). NCBI lineage: Eukaryota > Metazoa > Chordata > Aves > Passeriformes > Tyrannidae > Pyrocephalus > Pyrocephalus nanus. Next base: position 102,616,452 of record CM076260.1, read on the forward strand.
CTATTTTTCCAGTATGATTTGATTAGATTCATAGAGCATAACTGAAAGGAGCTCATTGTAAACAGCTGATTGGGTTTTAAAGCAGTAGATAATCAGTTGGGTAAATTACTCCTTACTGTCTTTAGGACTTATGAACTCTCAAAATGCATGCCCACCACTCAGAATGCAAGCAACTGACTGGAGTATTATGTTCCTGCTTAGCTCCTTCAATAATGAGACTATCCCTGGAGTTGTATGGGGCAGAGCTATGGACTTTAAAGAAAGCAAATTAATATCGACTTGAGTGATAGATATAACATACCTCAGGAGGATCCCTGATGTTAGCAGAAGACAGAAACTGAGAAGTAATGACATCACAAAAGCCTGCTGCGAATAAAAAGTAGCTGCAGGCTGCCATGAGAGAACTGGAAATGCCTCTGAGTGGGAGGTAAATGTGTACCACCTTTCATAAAACAGGGAAGAGAAATTCTTTCTATAGTTCTTTTTCTCTCCAGCTAGGTGGAATAAAAAAATATCTATTGAATCATAGAATTGTTTAGGTTGGAAAAGATCTTTAATATCATTGAGTCCAACCACTAATATAGCATGCCAAGCCCACCACCAAACCATGTCCCTAAGAGAGACTGAAATGTTATGGTTAATGAGTTAAAATCACCGAAGGACTTTTGTCTATGGTAACAAACTGTGCAAAGAAGCAACTGCTCATCTATGATCGCCAAAGCCCACACATTCCTGAATACGCCTTCTGACAGAGTGCGAACTCACAAGGTGGTACTATGGTTCAAATCACAGAATCATAGAATCATAGAATCATAGAATTAACTAGCTTGGAAGAGACCTCTGAGATCATCAAGTCCAACCCTTGATCCAACCCCACTGTGATTACTAGATCATGGCACTCAGTGCCACATCCAGCCTCATCTTAAAAAACCTCCAGGGACAGTGAATCCACCACCTCTCTGGGCAGACCATTCCAATGCCTGATCACTCTCTGTAAAGAACTTCTTTCTAATATCCAACCTAAACCTCCCCTGGCACAGCTTAAGCCTGGGCCCGCTTGTCCTAGGAAGTAAACAAGCCTGAGGGAGAAGAATGTATCCACAAAGCCATTCTCAGCAGCTGTGTTAAAAATCAGCTTTGCGTGGCTTTTATGGGGTATTCAGAGGAGGCTATAGCCCACGAATTCATTTGAATGACTCAGAACACTGGCCCATTTGTGAAGGCCATTTGGGTTATTTGGTTAGGTGCTTTGCTGAGGCCAGGTTTATACCCCCCAAGAGAGAGGCTACCTTGTAGAGATGGCATGATGCTTTCTGTCATGGTAATTGTCCTCTGCTCAGTTGTAGAACTCCCCCTCTCTTCCACCAGGGGAGGTCTGGTGGGGTGTTACTGCCATCAAAGACCCATTCCTGAGTTCTTCCACCACAGGACTGCATGGGATCCAAAAGTGTTGCAACAGATCCAGAGCCTGTTGCAAGAGACAGTGTAAAACCCCATCCCCTACATGGCAGGTGCCAGGGCATTCCCACCTGAACCTAAAGGTATATTCACAGGCTTCTTCCCCCACCACCTGACAGATCCAGACTGCAACCATCGCTATGACCAACACACAACTAAACTGCAACAGTCAAATCTTATTGTGGATCCATGGATGGTGATTATGAACTCTTATCTTTTCCCTCTCTTTCTTTTCCTTTATACATTTTTTAAGTAATATTTTTATGCTTTCATGTTGCTATATTACTATGGATAATAACAACCCAAATGGCTACATATCTACTTTCTATGCAACCAAACTGTTCTAAAATAAACCCTATACATTTACAAACACTGATTATTCAGTCTTGTTTTGCCTTTGATCTGGCCCCAAGGAATCTATTAACAAGAGCCTGGGTTACTCTTGCCCTCATGGGGCAAGTCATAACAAAGCACGTATCTACACATCTTTTAAAGATTTGACACTTCCAGTCCACAGGACAAGGTCTCTTTTTTTCCAGGCTAAACAACCTCATTTCCCCTCAGCCACTGCTCATAAGACAGACACTTTACCAGCTTTGCTACCCATCTCTGGACATATTCCAGTGCCTCAATGTCCTTCTTGGAGTGAGGAGCCCAAAACTGAACACCAGATTTGAGGTGTGGCCTCACTACTGTCTAGGATAGGCGAATGATCACCACTCAAGTCCTGCTCTATTGCTGATACAGGCCAGGATGGCATTTGTCTTCTTGGCCACCTGAGCACACTACTCACTGTTCAGTTGGCTCTCAACCAGCACCACCAAGTCCTCTTCTACTGGGTCACTTCCCATTCACTCTTCTCCAAGCCTGCAGTGCTGCCTGGGGTTGTTGTGACCAAAGTGCAGGACCCAGCACTTTACCTTGTTGAACTTCATACCGCTGGCCTTGATCCATTAATCCAGACTGTCCAGATCCCTCTGCAAAGCTTTCCTACCCTCCAGCAGATCAACACTCCGGCCCAACTTAGTGTCATCTGCAAACTGACAGAGGGTGCCCTCAATCCCCTTATCCAGGCTTCCAATGAAGATATTAAACAGCACTGACACCAACAGTGAGCCCTGGAAAACAGTGCTTGGGACTGGCCACCAGCTGGATTTAACTCCATTCACCAATATTTTCTGGGCCTGGCCATCCAGATAGTTTGCTACCCAGCAAACAGTACACCTGTCTCAAGCCATGTGAAACCAGTTTCTCCAAGAGGATGCTATGGGAAACAGTGTGAAAGGCTAAAGTCCAGGTAGACAACATCCACAGCCTTTCTTTCATCCACTAAGCAGGTCACCTTGTCACAGAAGGACATCAGATTAGTCAACCAGGACCTGCCTGTTATGAACTCATGCTGGCAGGGCTTTATCCCCTGGTTGTCCTGCATGTGCTGCTTGATAGCACTCTAGATGATCTGATCCATGACATTCCCCAGTACAGAGGTCAGGCTCACAAGCCTGTAGTTCCCCAAATCCTCCTTCCAGCCTTTCTTATAGGTGGCCACCACAGTCCTGCTCCACTCTGAACAAATGCAGCCTCATCTTGAATACTGTATGCAGTTTTGGGCACTGCGATATAAGAAAGATATTAAGCTATTAAAGAGCATCCAAAGGAGGGCAACAAGAATGGTGAAGGGCCTTGAGGGGAAGCCATATGAGGAGCGGCCGAGGTCACTTTGTCTGTCCTCTGGAGAAGAGGATACTGAGGAGAGACCTCATTGCAGTTACAACTTCCTTGTGAAGTGAAGAGAAGGGGCAGGCACTGATCTCTTCTCTGTGGTGACCAGTGACAGAGCTTAGGGAATGGCCTGAATTTGTGTGAGGGGAGGTTTAGGTTGGATATTAGAAAAAGGGTCTTCATCCACAGGGCTGTTGGGTACTTGGAACAGTCTCCACAGGAAAGTGGTCACAGCATCAAGCCTGACAGAGCTCATGAAGTGTTTGAACGATACCCTCAGGCACGTGGTGTGACTCCTGGGGATTGTCCCGTGCAGGGCCAGGAGTTTGACTCGGTGATCCTTGTGGGCTCCTTCCAACTCAGCATATTCTGTGATTTGCTATCCTCCAGTCACTTGGAACATGCCTGTTTAGCCAGGACTGCTGGTAAGTGATTGAAAGCAGCTCAGTGAACTCTTCTAACATGTTCCTCAGTACCCTTGGGTGGTTTCCACACAACTCCATAGGCTTGCATATGTCTAAGTGATGTAGCAGGTCACTGATTATTACCCCCTGAATTACGGGGGCTTCATTCTGCACCCTGTCCCTGTCTTTCAACTCAGGGGGCTGAGTACCTGGAGAATAATCAGCCTTAGTATTAACGACTGGAGCAAGTCTTTAATTAATACAATCTTAAAAACTAACCCACCAAATAGAACATATCTAGGCTTGTGACTGTTTAGAAACCCTTGTCAGACATGAAAGCAATAGCTGGGAAGATGGCAGAGAAAAGCATTTATTGTTTTCATTAACAATTAATCTTTTCAGGAATTTCTGAAGCAGCATTTAATTCCAGTCTGTAATGGCCTCTTAAAAAATTAAAATGAAAAACATTATGTTCATAAAGTTATATCAACTCTTTATTACAATAGTTTTCAAATGCTTTTAGTTTTCTCAATTTTTTTTTTCCACTTATCTGTGATGTAATGTTTGGTTAGGTCAAAACAACATTTGGGATTTTATCTCTGGGTTGGTGCTAATCCTCCACTTCCAGAAGCTCAACATGAGTTCACATTAACATTAACAACAGATGTTAATATGTATTAACACCAATGTGTAAATACGGGAGCAAGGTCTTTATATTAATTTTTAAATATTAGAGATCAAAAACTTCTGCTGGATGTTACTCCAGAGTTATGAGGACAGCATCTACAATAAGTGGAAATACAGTATAGAAATACAATAAAGCAACTTCAAGTTGTAGAAATACAGACTCCCTAGCTGGGAATTTTGAGGTCTATATTCTCTATAGTTTACTGGACAGAACTTCATGTGAAACACTATAGATTTCCTTGGGACATTACAATATTTAATTTTCTCTTTTTGTTGTTCTTCTTCTCTCTTTCAAAATACAGATTCAAAGTAGGAAAATGAGTGAGACAAGAAAAAAAGCAGTTTATATTATTTTCCCCTTCTCCTTTTCAAGGAAATGGAAACAAAATAACAATGGTAACTACTTAATATTGAATTTTCAGAGCTCTTTTGAGCCTCGGTTATACTACAACAAGAGTCAGATAACAGAGGAAATAAATTTTTTGGCTGATTTTTTAATTTTTTCCTTCTTGAGTCCACTTTTTCACATTTATGTTATTTCCTTTTTAACACATTTAAAAAAATTAGTTCCAGCAATATTTCCTTGCCAGTTAAAGTCATTATATTTATAAGAAATTTAATATGTAGGACAAATGTTTTATGTAGCTTTACCAGGAACCTTGGAAATTAGAGATTAAAAAACTGAGAATAAAAAGATACCCAAATAAATTATTAAGGAAGTGGTATGTTAGGCATCTAAAACATCATACAACATCATATGAGGAGATGGATTTGTCAAATTCAAGCTGTAACAATCCAGCTAAATTCATTATATGACAAGGCTACAGGAAATGACAAATTACTATTTTCTAACTACAATGTATTTTTTAAGACAGCAGAAATCACATAGCATAACCAAACTAGGTAAAAATCAATACAGCTAATGACTTTTCAACCTTTCTTCACTTACAGATCAACAAATATTTTGCAGAAGAGGTACAAGCACACTGCAAATTTTACATGTATAAAATTACTGATTTACAAAGCCTGACGCAAACTCTTTAGAAATAACAGCTGCTGTCCCTCCCCAGGACCCCACAGAACACAGCTGTCTGATGACAGGGTTATCTGCAAAGTCATCAGTGCAAGTCTGAGTATCAACAATTTTATGCCAAATCAAGGGGTTATTTCGATCTAGGAATGTGTTCTAGATTTGTGCCTGTTGAAAACTTCCATTAATAATCTGAATACTAAAATAAAGACACTCTGTGTAGGTCACCATTATCTTTGCAAGCATTTGCAACTGCTGTTTCAGAATTCTAAGTGATCTTGATAGAGAAATAGCTAGAAAACAGTACTAAAAAGAAGTCATACCACACAAACTGCAAACTGAATATTGGCTCACAGTGTGATACTATTCCAAAAGAAAGGGTTTTTTTTCATAGTCACCCTAATAAAGTTTCCACTTGTATTTTTCCCATTCCACTTCTATATAGCTTACAAATTTGTTCTTCACCCATTTATTTTTTAACATCTTTCATATAGCAAAGAACCATTATTCCTTTCTTAGAACTTGGCATAGAGTTTTGGAAAAATTTAGTAATTGTCATCAATTATTGATTCCAGAATTCCAGGCTGAATTCTGCACCACCTCTTTTTCAGTTTGTTTGTTTAAGTGTTTTTGAACCACATTATCATCACCTATATCAGTACCATGTTTAGTTTTTCATTTAGTCACATCCAACTCTGAAAGTCAGATCTGTAGGAACAGTCTAGAGCAACAAGTTTATGCTCTCACATCTTTACATTACATCAGGGCATCTCATCCTGAGTCAACACTGCACATTATCATCAGAAGTTTTAGGTGAGAATTACTGCTGGAAATTAAATCACCATTTCAATGAAAAGAAGCTTATTCTATGCTTACTTCTCAGGTGCTTTTTACTATCTTCATAGTTGGGTTTATGTGCAGGTAAGTAATTACTTTCCCAATCCAGTGATTTAAAACATAAATTATGAAAGTGACAAAACAATTAATTATTTTCTGATCCTCAAATATGATAAATGTATATTCTCTATTAGAAAACAATAAAAGGGACTGACTTCTCACTAACACTTGTTTTAAATTATGTGGTCCGTGTGTAAAAGCACATACTGGTGTTAACAAACAGACCTTTCTCCTCGAGGCTTTTATTATGCCAAGAGAAATCACCTGCTTCTTAGGCCTATACCACAATGTACAGGAGTAGATGCTGGAACCAAGACAGATGAGGGCTGCAACTAGAATGGCTGAGGCCTCTCTCTTCCCTCCCACTCTGCTTCTTTTAGATGCACTGGTATTTGATGGAGCAGCAGATTAGAAATACTTTGTATCTTTTCATACTTGTCCAGGTTGTCGCCATTAAAAAGTGTGGTTTCAATGCTATTGTTGGACCTTGGATAAAGCTCAGCTGTAAATATTTTGTGCTGTAAATTTCTATGTTATTGTCAGATTGCTGTACATATAAATCAACTACCATTGTCAAAAATGGAAGCAGAACTGTCATCTTTCTCACAATCATATTAAAGATTTCCTGAATGTTCCTGGAAGAGAGATACATGATGGCTACAAAACTAGTTTCTGCCTTTCCCTGTAAAATAAAATCAAATAAATTTCTACAAGCAAATAATCACCCTTTAACTGAATTATAGTATATGACCATAAATTTATTTTCACTTAGCCTTATTTAGACTTGCATTTATCCTGATCAGAACTTTACCATACTTTCATCTAAAGACCTTTAAAAGGGTGTTTTTACTTTGTAGAGTACGTTTTATAAACATTATTTTAAGAATGATTATGAAATAACATATCTGTTATTAACATCTCCCCGAAGGACATCTGTATGTATTTGCCACTTCTTTAATGTTGCCAATGTGATAATTGAACTTGAACAATAAGAGGACATAATCAAGAGGTCAGCAAGATGTCACCATGATCGGTCTTTGACAGCACATACACAACATGCTGTCCAAAATCTGTGTTAAACTGAAAGCTACAAATGTGCAGTTGTTAAACTGAAGAGAAATATCATTGTAAAAATTGCTGGCTAAGATTGTATTGACATAGAATCATAGAATCATTTAAGTTGGAAAAGATCATTTATACCAACCATCACCCCAACAATGTCAAGTGATGGTAGGAAACGTGTATTTCCACAGCTCTCGCCAACTTCTGGGCCCTGAGGTGCCCAGCTGAGCTGGACTTGCTCTAGGTCATTCCCAAATTATGAGAAACAAGTAGTTCAGTCATCTATGCCGTGGTGAAATGCTCCTCAGCATCATTCAATCCTTAAAAAAAAGCTACCAAAATCAATCTGAAATCTCTGCAATGCATAGGGATGATTGTAATACTGCTTATGATTTTGTTATCAACTGTGTCTATAAAAAACATAGTTTTCTTTGCATTAGAAGCAATGATAACAACTATGGTATTATAAATCAAAGAGCTTCAGAAGGACTTCACATAACTTCACCACCACACAGATTTATCGAAAACTGTATACTTCAAAAAACAAAACAACCACTAAAATTTGCCACAGAACTATAAGAACAGATAAACATAGTGGGCATATTTCATATATTTATCTTCCTGCACTTATTTTTTCAATGACTCAGAGCAACAAAACTACTAAACATTGCTACTTGACAGATAAGGATAATAATTCCCCCCCTCTATCAAGTTAAGATATATTAATATTCCTGAAATAAATTCCTGATCATAATGTGCTCATACTCTTGACACCATTACCTTCAACTGAAATAGGTGTCACATTACTCTAATGCTATGGGAACAACTATAGTGTGTAAAACTCTTTTGATTTAACATTTTCCTCATTTCAAATGCCTTGTACAGTCTTAGGATTTTCCAAGAAACAAAAAATATTTTAAACTATTCACAACATTCTAGGATATAACTTTTGGCTAATAAAATTTTTGAGAAAATATGAAACATTTGGGCCTATTAGGTTATTATAATAAGACAAATATTCTGTGGCAACAATATTATTAGAACTAGGAAGAAAAGATTTTTCATCTGTTTAGCAACAGAATCAATAAATATAGTTTGGTCTGCTGAAATATAACTCCAAAATATACAAATACAATCATTTTGTCTCAGCAGATGTTTTTTACTTCTAAAATAAAAGTTTCAAAGATAAAATTAAAATTTAGGATTATGTAAGTAAGATTTTTCCCTACTAGCCTTGCTTCAGACCTACAAGGAATGAAGTCTTTAAATGCCATAGAATCACAGAATATGCTGAGTCAGAAGGGACCCATCAGGTTTATCTGGTCCAACTCCTGGCCCTGAGCAGGGAATCCCCAGGAGTCACACCACATGCCTGAGAGCACTGTCCAAACACTTCAGGCTTGGTGCTGTGACCACTTCCCTGGGGAGCCTGTTCTAGCACCCAGCTATCCTCTGAGTGAAGAACCTTTTCCTAATATCCAACCTAAACCTCCCCTGACACAACCCTTGGGTCATGAGAGTGAAAAGATTGGGACCTGCCCTTCTGCTTCCCTTTATGAAGATGTTGAAAACCACACTGAGTTCTCTCCTCAGTCTTCTCTTGGCTGAACAAACCAAGGGACCTTAGCCATTCCCCATGTTTTGTGGGGGTTTGTAATTTTTTTAATCAATATTATTTAACAAGAATTTAGTTACCAAACTGCACTAGAATTAATTAAGAATTCGTTGTAGTTCTGGAAATTAATTTTCAGTCAAGTTACTACTCAGGAAAAAAGGTTCTGTATCATTTAGTGGCCATACACTTGCAAACAGAGTTATTTTATCCAAGAAATAAGAATGAAAACAGTATAATGCCAAAGAAAATGACTCTTTGGAGGGAGGAAAAAATTCCCTTTCCTTTTCTGTAGCTCTATTTAAACACGTTTATTTTATGGAGAAATAATTTCTCTTCAGTGGCAGAAGTTCAACAGCCAGTTTTATTTCACTCTTTCCACTATGAACATTGCTGCTGTTTAATTTATTAAGCAGACAATTTCTAGAGAGCATACACACTCTGGGAACAAAGAGAAAGATAATCTAGTCATTTATTCTGATAAACATTTACATATTTATCCTTCCTGCATTAAATAAATTAGTCCTAACTACCAGAGAAATCCATTTTGTAGTCTCCACCTCCATTTTATATTAGCACTGTTTTCTTAAAGAATATTTAAAGATATTCCTGTTTGGCTTCTGTGCCCCACAGCAGTGGCAAACCTGTCGTCTTCCCCCTAGAGCAGCAGGTAAGGTTGGGATAAGCATCTTCTGATAGAAGTTCTGTAACTGGGCCCTCTAAAACCAAATTAGTGGAGAGTCTAGCTCTGCAGCTAGAAGGCTAGTCACTAACACAAAGAAATTGCTGCCTCTCTGAAAAGAGGACCAGAGATTTCTTTGGCAACAAAGTCCTTGCATAAGCCCCCATAAGCCTTATATTCAGAGCAAAACAAAGCATAAAAAGTCATGCACCAACATATGGGAAAATGCTGCTGCTCACCTTTTAACTCTTGCATTTTTATGGCATCTCTTTTAATTCCTCAGTGAGCCAACAGGTCAAGAAATATCAGTCATTTCCACTCCTGCTCTTACTTTCAGTATATCCCAGGATTACAGAGCACAGCTGTTAATACTGCTGAAATCAAAGAAGCATAAGTGAAGCTGTATACAAAGCCTTCTGAGTGTATTTTTCCATTTAAAAATATGGATTTTTTTCATAATAGTACGCTACTAAAGTAGCAAATATACAATTAGCTCAGTATGACCAAAAGTAAATGCAAAGGGAACTGTAGAAGGATAGGATAAGTAGTAACTTATCTCAATGTAATCTTGTGGGTTGCACAGTGGCACTTTAATATCCATCAAGTGATCTTTTTATTTTTTTTCCTCCTTGAGCTGTCCAGTAGGATGTATGTTTGTTTGCTTTTGAGGTTTTGTTTTCTATTTAGCTTTTATCACCCAAAATCCTGTGCCAAAGAGCTCTACAATCCAATTACATATTGTGTGAAGAACCAACCATCCATTAAATAATTTCTATCATTTCTTGTGCAGGGACAACCAGTTATTTGCAATTTAGCCCCTTTGATTTCCTGATAACTCCTTGAACCATTAATTGCATCACACCTACCTCTACAACCCCTTTGCACCTTAGTTTTCATCCTGTGGAAGTGTGTTTTCATCCTTCCAACCATTTTTACACTCTTTTTGACTCTGCTATGATTCTATAATGTCCAGTTTGAGATGGAAGACTCAGAACTCCATGTGGTATTTAAGATGCAGCTGAACTACAGATTTATAAAGTGGCCTAATAATGATCTCTGGATTGTGTGCCATTTTTTTCCTAGTAATTCTAAACCTCAATTCACTTTTTTTGACTGAAACAAGATAGCAAAGTCAATGCTATTATTTGGGAAAACATCAGTATCTTGCTCTTGAGCAGTATCGGTCTGTTCAAAGCCCATTGTTTTATTTAGGGTATTTTTGTCCCCAGGGTGCATCATCTATATTGAATTTCATCTGCCATTTTATCTCAAAGTTACTCAAGATCAATATACCTCTGCTAGAAATGCTAAAGGAACTCTTATCTCATTCTTCTCTGTAGACTATCCCCATTGGCAAAGATATATTCCCCTGTCTGGCACCAAACTTATCTCCCTGGCTAAACTACCAAGTCCTATGATGGGAGTAACAACAAACAATGGGAGATAATACTAGCCTGAAGTTGTCAGTCCATAAAGGTGAATGGTGATGCAGCATCTGATTCATTAAAACTATCAAGTGGTTCTGCTACTAAAGCTGATGGCAATAGGGAATTATATCAAGCTAGCTTGAAGCAACAAGCTTTCTATTCTCTGGAAAGATTTTTATCCTATCTAGGTAAAAAATCAAGTCTTGAAACATTGTCAAATTCATTCTACAGAATGGAAACTGCAGTTCTTCAGTGGCTGTAGTGATATAGAATCAGTAGTATTGATGTAGAATCAGTAGTACCTAATCATACATAAAGATACAACTGGCACAACTGGGGAGTGGGTGGGATTTTTTACTTTTAAAAGATGTGAGGAGCAAAGGTCTACAGATCACTCAGTCTTCGCCAACAGACTTTTAACTTCTTTTTTTCTTTACTCCACTTTTAATTCAATATAGCATACAGAAAGTAATGGTTGCTTCATATTAGCATTATTGTATCAAGATACAATAATGAAAGCAGCTCACTGGTTTTCTCACAATGGTTTTCTTCTCACATTTATTTTTTACCTTATTCTAACAGTATCAGTCGAGTGTGTGAAGAGAAAATTGCAGTCAGAATACTTAAAAAAAGTGAACTGAATATTTTCTTGATACCTCTGATCTGCAGCCTTGAACAAATTATTGCAACAACCCTGTATAATGTTTTCAACTTGTAATTTTTATTACATTTTAGACATTGTAAGACTCATTCAGTGCAGAGGTTCTTGTTCAAAGAGCACTTTATAAAAATAAGTGCTTTAATTTTAAATTGATTTATCTCTCACAAAGCCTACTGTAATTGGTAGAACTGCACCACTGTGAAGGCAGATCAGAGTTCTTCGTAGAGCATTTTTTCTTATTTATTCTAAGCTCATAAGTCTAGATATATTAGCCACCAAAGATTTTAAAAACTTCCTCTCCCTGCACAAAAAGCCCCACATTCATGAGTAATACTAGATGGTGTTTATGATGAATACAATTAACTGGGCCTAAATTAGGCCTAAGCCTTATGCTTCAGCTCTGTTTCTACACGCTTGCCTCATGTTTCCATCCTTATTCCTACTCCTTTTTTTCAGTGAATAAGTCACTCCTAATTACATTTGTCTCACTATAGCACATATACACTCCCAAGAAAAGCCTAAATTGAAGAGAAGCATTGCACCACTCAGGTACCCATTCAGCTCCTTGGAGAGGCGGCTGCAGAGCTTGTGATAGCTTCCATCCACCATTCAAAACAAATAGAGCAATCTCCAACTACTACAGAATGAAATTCATATGCAGCAAAACCTCGAAAATAAAGATACACAACCTGAGAAACTGGTTCAAATCACCAAACCCAAACCCCAGTGCTTACACACTGCATCCATATACAAATCCACTGACTGTAAATTAGGCCACAATGGGCTTCTCCCACATTCTGTAGCCCCCTGAGCAGAATTTGTTTCCCAAGGTAAATTTATAAGTGTGGCCTTCATAAGTAGCTCAGGTGATAATGCAATGAACACTGACAAAGATCAGTGATTAACATGTATTTTTAAATATTGGATTTTTTGGTTTAAACTGCAGCTGAGCAGAGTTGTTGACAGTATAAGTCACCTTCTCACTGTCCCATGCAAGTACAGAAACAGTAAGACAGGAATGCTATTTTCTGCAGCACATTGTGCCAAGCTAAATCTATCTCTTCTCATGTCAACAGTGAACTCAGAGACTTAAAAAGGCAGCTAGAGTCAAAGCCAGACAGAGGGCTTTTTACTTTAAGAGGTAGAAAAGCACCATCCAGCTTTCCTTTCATTGCTCAGTCCATGACCTTATTTCTGCATTTGCCTCCTCTTCTTCTGAAGTCAAAAACATGCTTGTCTCCCAGAGGTTGCAGGAGAATTTCAAATGCAAGAGTTTTCAGTGCAACAGCCTGCAAAACTAACACCTACTAACCTGAGGCTTATTTAGCATAGTGTTTAAACTAGAGACAAGAAAAAACCTCAAGCAAAATGAACATTAATCAGAACATATGTTGAACTTCTCCCTGTAAATAATATAGCTAGCAAGGCTGCTAATTTTTTTTTTTCAGGAAGCAGAAGAAATCAGGTTCATTCCTCACAAAACTTGAGACATCCTAATCATAGTCAAGTTACCTGTTCACCCGTTCACCTCCCTCAGCACGCATTGCGATGTGTTGTAAGATTCACACAAGTCTTCCCTCTGTAAACACTCGTGCAAGAACAACTAATACTTTCATTTCGTGCCTCAGTCCAGGCCTAGGCACATCTTTTCAGGGTTGATTCTTTGTTCCTACAAGTTCCCTGTTAATTACCATTGAGCAACTTTGCCATGACCTCTTTCAGAGATTCCAAAGCAATGATGCACTCTTTGTCATTATGTTAAGGTTCTACACTTCTCAGTTGCCACATGTTCTATGCTCAGGTGACTCTTTGTGCCCACAGATTTGGAAGGGTGCTTCCTCTCCTTATTTATATGATTTGAGGAACAAAAACAGAGGGGAAGAGTATGGAAATGTTAATAGTACCAATACTCAAATTCAGATGCCAGTAGGATATTTATCAGCCATTTAAATGAATACCACTCATCACACTCGATCCTTCTTTACTTCACACTCGACTGTTTTCTTTAAGGCACAAAAGTAGCCAGAAAAATTAGAATGAGGAACATTTTTGTGGAAAAGCTCCATCAATGCTGCCCACAACTTGCCCCTTCAAGTAGTCTGGGAACATACTTGTTCCCACAGCTGGATAAAACATATCCTATGTGTATTTCACAACTTCTCATTCTAAGATTTAGCATTCAGCAGCCTGTTGTGCAATTTTTCACCCAAGTCACAAAGTACCTTTTCTGTTTCCCAAGTGAGTGGTGACAACCACTAGGGGAAAAAAAATAATGAAGTGAATAACTAATAGAAGAACATGCATAGCAAATGCTCCAGGACACGTATGACTACAGATATTCACATTCTGTTGCTGACATTTGCTGATCAGTGTATGATAAGAAAGAAAGCACATTCCTATGAATAGCTGCAGACAAAGAAAATGGAATAAGTTTCATGGCAGTAAGCAACAGCTCAGAATGCAAAACAAATGTCCAAAGAGACATGCTTTGTACTTTCAGTATTATACTTAGAGATGTCTTTGTTCCAATTACTACACCTCTATGGGGAGGGGAAACTTGGTTGCAAGTTCAGTTAATTTGTAAATAATTTGGTTCATTCATGGAGCAGTGTATTGTCTGATGTTGAGTTTAAAATGGAGATTTTAGTATTTTCCATTATTTCCATAGTCTACTTAATTTTACACAAAGATAGTGAATCTAATGTACATATGCTTTGGCAACTGCATCAAATTTCAGAGTACAAATACACAACTATTAATTTTTTTTTTTTTTTTATCATAGATGAGTAGACTTTGGACCAGATTTACCAGATTAAATCATTCCTACATGTACTACCCTAATCACAAGTTCTACTTCTCTGCTGTTACTCACAGTTGCTGATCAAAAGTTTAAATTAACAGCTCTATCCTTGGAGTTGTTTGATTTCAGTTTGGATTTTTACTTCAGGTTATCTTTATTTGGGTTAACTCTGATGAATTAAGCAATCCTCATAAAATAAAGTTCAGCATCAGTAAGCCAAATTAATTGTCTGGGAAGTTACAAGACTTGTCAACGTGACTATTACAGAGAAATACGGCTGTATACATTTATGCTTCCATGAATATTATTTCAGCTGGTGGATGAATGGAAGTCACTTCTCACAGGGAAAATTCAAAGGACAGTAAAGGAGAGCTGTGTGGGCTAAATCCTGAACATCTTTCCTCATGTTTAAGCTATAAAAAGTTCAAACAATACAGTAGAACCATTTGAATGGGAAATAAATGGCAAGCCTGTACATTCACATTCAGGGCCAGTACACTTGCAGACACAGTGATCTAAAAACATGTCATGTGCTAAGTGACAGACCATATGCTCTGCTTGGAATAGGAACTTTGGCTCGCACAAAGGACTTGAATTAATGCATCAAGTAGGTGACAACCTTTTAAACTGATGTATACACCAGCTTCTCATAACCAAGCTGTCATCATCAATTATATTTTGTGAAAAAGTCCCCCAGACAAACATAACTTTGTTGATGAAGCCCAGCATATTGGCTACAGCTTGCTGCAGACAATTGCCTCTATTTTTTAAAATGTGTTTCCAAAACACAGAGCAAAGTAATTTGGATCAGTGTTACTAGCAGTACCTGGAAAAAGACTGAGAAATTCTTAATAGTATTTATGAAACCTTGCAAAAACTAAGCAACTCTGTATATCAGGACAGTTTACCTAGCATCTGAGTCTCTGTTTACTAGGGATGCAAATACTGATTAAGAGATAATTTTTATTAGGTAGGGAAATATTTACTTGCTTACACTCTTCAGGCTGCAGCAAACAGGAAACAAAATAGGACTGAGGGATATCTGACCGCACTTGGAAAAGCTATATGAAAGAGAGTGAATGGTACAGATCAAATCATAAGGTAGAGCTGACAAATGTGGGGAAGGACCTCTTTTTCGAAAGGTCGTACATACTCTCAGAAAAGGCCCATTTATTAATTAAAAAAAAAAAATAAAAAAGATTAAAGAAAAGGAAAAAAAAAAAGCTGGGAGGAAGAGTCAGAAATCATCAATGCATGTACTATTCAGAGCATAAGTGCTTTACTGAGTGACAGCTACCAGCTCACAGCATCATACATTACAAGTACAGCAAAGATCCTGGTGCTATTCAGAAAAAGAGTGTTAAGTGATATTTGCAAGAAAGCCAAAACCATTTTTAGAATATTGTCTAGCTAACACAAAAGAGGTGTTAAAAACACTGGTTCTTCAGCTCAAACAGATTGTCCCATAATGAAATAAGATTACCTTCATGGACTGGACAAAGCATTGCTGTTTGGTTTTTCTGCTCTAATGCATGCATAGAAAGCAAACTATAAAAATAAAAGTGTGCTAAGAAAGGGCTTTATGTGGCAGAATGGTCCTATTTTCCAGATGAATACTTATGAGACTAATGATGGGCTAATGTGAAATGTCACCTTTACATTTGAGCTTTTGCCCTGAGAGGAAATGTAACTATTGATTACCTCTATATAAGAAAAAATTCTTGTGCTAAAGTAGATGTGCAGGATACATATCTTCAGAGCATCCCAAGAACTGAGATCAGCACTGAAAGTAGATCAATAAAAATTAGACTATTTGCAGATTAGGCTTTTTCTCTCCATATTTTAGTAGCCTTATCGGGGGGAAAAAAACCCTGAATTTAATTAAACTCTTTCAAGAGCTTGATTACCTATTTTTTTATTAAAAATAGGTAAATACTTATTTTAATAAAAGCACATTCACTGTTAAAGGGGAAAAGTAAAAAAGTTAATGTCCCTATTTGTCTGCCTGAATCTACCATCCCAAGATTATTTTTCAAGTACATAATTGAAACATCTTTTCCTCCCCTGCAAAATAGGAGTTGGATCAAAATAGAAATAATAAATTGCTGCCAGCTTTGAGATGGTATTAGCATAGATTTTGTCTTAAAGTTTTTAAGGAACCTAACAATTATGCTCTATTATCATGATGATTGGAGCTTTGAATCATTATAATGACTTCTGTCTGCACAAATCATATGTTAATAGAAATTACAATGTATAGCTATCTTTGGTAGGTGGTAGCTTGTAGTATTCCATTTATATGGCAAAAACAACTGTTACAAGGTCCAAGCATTCGCCTAAGCATCTGGTGTCCCCAGTCTTCACAGATGTGAATAGGCACTGCCATACCCTAATCCTTCTGAAACAGAAAAATCAGTCAGACTTTCTTCTTTAGCAAACTGGGATGAGATAATACAGTGAACATCCAGGTCTGCCATGGCTGCGGACAACACCACATTCCAGCTCAGCCAGCTCCATGTTTCTCACAAGAATAGAGAGTCATCGCCTTTATGTTCTCTTCAGCAATGCGAAAATCACCTTTGTGTTCCCTATGAGCTCTAACACAAGTCTTTTGAAGAGGACCCTTTACGCAGTGACAAAGTGCCATCCAACTGCCTCAAGCGAGCTCCATGGTCCCTAAATCTATTTTGGCGATGGCCACTGGTCATGTCAGAGGCAGAATATCCTGTACCTCATAATAATTCACAAATAGAGGGGTAACATTTTCAAATTTCACCAGGTTTCTAACATTAAAAAACAAACAAAAAACCCAAAACAAAACCAAAAAACACAACTATACCACAACACAACTCTAAGTAGGTAGTTCCCACAAAATAAGATGTAAAAAAAAAAAAAAAAAAAAAAAAAGAGAGAAAACTCACTTCACTTGAAAATTTCTTTAGGTGTCAAAATATTTTCAAACCCCAATCACAGTAGCATACACTAGATCACAATCAACCTCAGAACATTTATTTTCTTAATTATCAACAATTCAGAGAACCAAGAAAGCTTGTTGTCATTCTAAGCAGGAATAGTGATTTCTCTTTTTGCCAACCAAATGAAAGACAACAAATTAGGTGATTTCTTTCCTCAGTTTTACCTTCATTGCTGTTAATGAAGTGTCTTGAAAATCTGAAAGCTTTCTTTGTCACTAAATGTTCACATTGTCCATAAAAAAGAAAGAACAGATTATCAGAAATAATAGGTAGTGTGCTTGACAGCTGGGCATGAATCAGAAATCACTTTGATTTGGAGTTTTTGGTAATAAATCTCCCCTTTTATATTTCCCAAGTCTTGCAAATGCCTAAATTTTTACATACTTTCTGTAGAGAGTATTTTCACCACTGAATTCAAAATAACTAGTTGGATACTATGAGACCATACTCACCTGTCTCTTTCAGCCTTCCTCAAGTTAAATTAACCACACTTAAATCACACTTACTGAGAAAACAATCTAATCCCAATCTAATCTTTATATTGACAGAGACTCAGTATTTTCTTCTTTATCCTAAACCTCTTCTCAAACATTTCCTTTCAGCCAGTCCCCATCTTTTTCCTTTCTCATTCCACTCAGCCATAAGAACATTGTGGACTTCTTAAGAGTGAAAGGAACCAAGGCCTTTCAATCCCCAGGTCATTATGAGATTGCATGGAAGCAAGACATAATTGAATTTTCCTTCATGAAGTGATGAATTGGAATTTATGCTTTTTTTCAAGAAAGGGAAGAACAGAAGAAAGGAAAGGCACAAAGGTATATTATCATGAGTGGTAGTTAATGATTTTCTAATTAATGTTTCAGGTCTCAATTTTCAGTTTTAATTGTGCCTTGCCCTACTTGCAAGTTTACCCTCATGTTTTTGCAGTGTTTAACCATACCATCAATAACTGTAATGTATCAATTGAAAAGCAGTTACAGAAAGCAGACCCTAATGTCTATTAACTAGATAATTACTATTGCTTATTTTTCATTCCCCCAAACTCTTAAATGGGATTGACACCCTTCCAAGAAACAGAAACCTCTCATGCCACTGAGATTTCTGTTTCCCTCTTATCTATTTAATCACTAATTATATATTAACCACTAAAATTATCATCACAAACAAATATGTAACTTTATTCAGAGAAATACTAATATCCTTGTTGTAAGGGAATGTTTATTCCTTTTCAACTGCCCAACCTAGAACCTCTCCAGATAAGAGATTCTTCCCTTATTCTTACACCAACTATGGTAGCATTGAAAAAAGATGCAAGTGATATCAAAGTTTTACCCCAATCCTTTTATATTCAAGCAACTCGTATGCAGGGCAAGAAAATTAACACAATCATCTTTCTTAGAAGGAGCTTGCACTCACCTTCCTTTGGGGAACACAGCATTGCAAAATAGTGGCACAAACATGCTAAATCAAAGCCATTAAAAACTGAGGCATTGCATCTCAGGGACTGCGCTGCTTCCCCCAGTGGCAGGTGCAAATACCTGCACAGACCTGTGTTTACTCAGTCCTTGTTTTGAGCCTACTCTTTCTGTCCAATGGTAAGTTGATTCAGGCACTTGTCTGGAAAGCCAATTTAACACTTCCAATAGGACATTAAAAGTCATTTAAACTGATAAAAGAATTTTTTGCAACGTAAGTTGCTGGAGATGGCTGTTCTGACAAAAGAGGAAGGAGTGGTACCTCAGATCATCTTAAAAGCAACCCCAAACAGAAATTGCTGATAAGTGTTGGGTGTGATCTTTTATTATTCTCAACGTCTAATTTAGTGGAGGGCATTCCAAGCTGATAGAGCTGCAGTTGTTACTTTTCAGTGGGCTATGGAGTTTCGGGTTACAGGATGGGTGCTGGTAAGGCATCCTGTGAGTTGTAGTTCTTAAAATACTCTATCACACGTGCAGTGGAATGATTGTTTAGGATTGGCTAAGAAGGTCACATGTTGTGACATGTTACCATTTGAAACTACTATTTAAGCTTTTGGTTTTTTCGGTAAAGAATCTCTTTTGTTACACACCAAATTGGTGTCTCTCTGGTCCCTAGGACCCTTTAAATAAAGGGTATTAATAAAGGTAATAATATATTAATATTACTGCTACATGGGATAGCACTATTTAGCCACCGTAAAACCTTCAAACTTTATATGGATTCAAAGGAACGTGCTTTTGCTATTGTCCAACTTCACCCAACATGTGTGCAAGAGGACAAAAATACACCTGTAGAAAAGAGGTCCTCACTCCGCACTGTTTGTGGCAAATGAATTCAAGTGGGACAGACTTTGTCCAGGCAGAACTCTCTCATAACTTTATTACTCCATTTCTATATACAGACTCTCTAAGGACCCCGGGTCCAAGCTCTCCAGCCAGCAAGATGTTTCCCACATACTACACACACCCATGTGACTGCTTCCAGATACAGAGAACAACCACACTTCAAGCAGCTTTCCAGCTTGGCCTTATGGTTCTTTTCACACACACACTAATCTCAGCTCTGGCTAGCTCAGGACCACAATAAATTTGCTTTAGTATTTTCTTCTTCTTTCATAATCCATGTGACTAGTGTTGTCAATCCAGCTGCTCCTACATCTCCCCTTTTTTGTTTTAGAACAGCAGGTTCATAATGAGAGTAGCCAGCATTTTAGCTTCAGTTCTTCACATTTTCTTCATTGCTCCCCAGATGATTCACAGGACTATAAGAAAAAAAGAGAAGCACACATCCTATCCCTTTAAACTACTTGTAGTGCAGCTAGCATATAAAGGATTAATTACAGCTACCATTAACTAATTTAACATCTAAATTATCTGTTGCAAGAAAAGCATAAAGTCATGAAGTGCAAATCATAACAGAATCATTATGCCAGTTAGTGAAAGTTAGTAAACACAATCAGTTATCCCTAGTATATTTTCTTCCATGTGATATCCAGGCAGTCCTTGTGCTGCTCAGCATTCACTAGTTTCCTCACGGGACTTTTGAGGGACAGCCTCTGCATCTGTGGAATTGGAACGCGTCTTGGGTCCACTCATGATAGGTTTCATCAAACATGCTGGAAACCAGCAGGGTCCTGTGGGAGACAAAACACAGGCATACCCCTCCCCCATCCTAACAGCTCGATAGGACCTTGTCATTAGGTATCTTCTTGTGAGTTTTTTACAATACTTATTGGTCTAAATTAAAAAAATTAAAGGTAAATACAGCTTTGTTTACTTGCTCTGGGAGTGTCATATTCCCCCTTTTTTGTTTTTAATACAGAGTACACATTTCTTGCACCTGGGATAGGCATAGGAGATAAAAACATATTTACGGTTTTTTGGTTGCTTTGTTGGTTTGTTTTATTGGGGGGGTGTTCTCTCTCTTTTTTCTTTCTCCTTTATTTCTTTTTTTTCTTTATATTTTCTTTTTTTTGCTTAGTTTCAGTTTTTTCTTTTTTTTTTGGTTATTTTTATTTTTTTTGTTTCTCTTTTTTGGTTGGTTTTTTTTTTCCCTTTTTTTGTTTGTTTGTTACAACATTTTGCATCAGTTTTACTTTCAAGGGAAATCCAAACACATATCAAAACAAGCTCCATGTACATATTTTAAGACAACAAATAATCAGTCACAAATCAATCAGTCTGAAGTTTTAATTTATTTTTTTTTGTCCCAGCAGAACCCTCTTGTAACTTTATACACCTATTGCACACATAAACCACTATTTTGCCTCACACTCTGTCCTGCTGCAATCTGCAGCTTCACTACTTCCCTGAGCACAGAACATAAATATTCCTCTCCTGACTCCAGATCCGTCTGTGAATGTTACTTATGACACACTGAAAATAATAACTACTGGAGACAGAATTTTTTCTATGCAGATTAACTTCCCAAAATGTCTTTAGGATCCCATTGAAAAACATATATTGTTAGCAAAATTTACTTACCCTGTACTGCTAGTTAGAGATTTACAATTAAACTGGATAAAGCCATTGAAAAAGTACAATAATCAAAAAGGCTGCCATTGCCAGAAGCAAAGAAGACTTAAACAGTCCTTTTTCCCATCTAAAGCCTGTGGCCGGTAATTAAATTGAAATTGAACACCAATTTAGTTTTTTTAATGATTCCTATTCACAGATTCTACTGAGAACAGCATGCAAAGCTAATCTTTTTTCCCTGTAAATATGCCAGCAGGAAAAAACAAACACAAATATCGCCGGTTGAGACAGGAGGTGACATGGGTTTCAGGATACCAGCTTTTTTATTGCAACAGTACAGCTACCTTTATACAGTTCTGGGTGACACTTACACACAGCATTGGTTTACCACTATCATAACAATTCTTGATGGGACATACAGCCACATGTCCCAAAACAATAGGTTAACCTCTAACAGGAAACCCACTCTGTGTTACAGTCCCATGGTTAACCCTCTGCCAGGTGTAAGAAGTTCCATCTTCGATATCTCAGTTTACAGAGAGCCCAGAACCAGCTGGGTTCCCCCACACAAAAACAAAAACACCAAACAACCCAAGCAAAAAAAACCCCAAACCAACAAACAAAAACCACACAAGACTCACTTCTATTACTTCTGTTACCAGAAAATCTTTTTAGACAAACAAAATTATGATGGGAAACTTATACTTCACAAATACCCTAAAAAGAAGGCATTTGAGGGAGGGCGGAGCACAGAGGTGACACAGAATTGCTTCAATGAACTTTGAATATAGTCATCTCATAGTACAATACTCTGAATGAACTAGGTTTTTTCCTGGGGAAGCTGATAGAAGAAGCTAACAGTCTATGTACCATCAAAATTAATGAACCACAAATGAATACATAACTGCTAAGTAAATGGGACTGTTATAACATTCTGGGAGGCTTGGTCCTTCCCATTTCTGCTGCGTGCCCTTTCAGACCTTGCTGCACGGCAACTCCCACTCTGGGCATTGCTGCCTAAAGAAAATAAATCATAAATGCAGTGACACCACCTCAAACCTTGCATCAAAAATAAGTGATAACCCCTATACATATGACAGATTGTGAGTCCTTTTCTCCTTGTTTACCTTTTACATTTCTTTAGTCCAAAAGAGACCCTTGTTATTTTTCAGTGTGCACATTTGAGATTTCTTTCCTAGATAAGAAAACAGTGTGTAAATTATAGTCTGTTAATCTCATCTGATTAGAAATAGCAATCAAATTTTGACAGGTTAGCAGAAACAGCTCAGAGAGTATTTCTGGTGCATGGGCACATTAGGCAAACACAAAGCAAAGTTAACACAGAGTTTCAAGAGTTAGAAGCTGACATTAAAACAATGCCCAAAATATAAAGTTATTCAGAATAGTCTTTGGAAAAAAAAATAATGTATCAGTGTTCTGTTCAACCACATATTTTCAAAACTGTGCACTTGTATGCACAGTGTGTATGTACTACTGGGCTAATTTATATTATAGACAACATTTGCAAATATTTCATCTGTATTCTCAATCAGAGTAGCTACTACTGGCACCACATTTCTTGACTCTCCTATTTTTTGAATCCTTATAAAAGTAAGTGTATTGGTTTGTATATTTAGTAACAAAATTTTACTTCAACAGAATACTGCCTTGGCAGATTTAGGCTCTGAAAAATTATGCAATTCCAGAATTAAGATTACCTATGTGATTTTAATTTGCCATCCTTATGCACATGCTTCATGGGCAGCAAATTATTCCTCTACCAAAGCAGCCCACACAGTGCTCCCACAGTCCTTTTTCATGTACAGAATACACTTGCACATACAGCCTGCAGGTATTATTGTATGAGAGGCACTTTTCTGACCATGGAAAAGAGACCAACCTCTCTCTGATCCTGTAATCAGATGTCACACAAAAAGGGACATGCCCTGATGTGTGGGATGGCTCCACTGGACTCACATGGGAAGCATATGCTTATGGGAAGGAGGAAAACATATAGAGCCCATAGGAAAGAAACTAGCTGCAAAAAAGTTTAAGTTCAAAACAAATTTCCTACTTCCAAACCCCACTCTCTACCATGAACTGAAAGGCCACTGGAGGAGAAAAATGACTGTACAGACCAGCAGATTATTCCAGAGGCCATCTCTGTCCCACAGTTGGATACCTCTGCAATTTGGTACTATCTTCATGATAGTTAATTTTGGCCTATTAAACCCTTGCCCACATGGATCCCACACAAGTTTGTTTCAGTACCTAACAGAGTAAATTGAAAAGGTAAAGGCCACCTGGAGAAAGAGCCCTGTAGAGTATGTAAAGAAAGTTTTTATCATTTGCAGTGTCACAGAGAGGCATGAGATATTAAGAATATTACCAGATATTGACAAATAAAAAAAAGTTTGAGAAAATTTGTGTTTAGTCCAATTTACTGCTCAAGGATCCAAAGTACATTAAGTAAAAAAAAAAATATGTAAACCCAATTCGGAATTTTAAAAGATATTTCAAAATTATTCCTGGCACAGATCAAGTGAAAAAATTAAAATAAGCTTTTTCACCTCCTTTACTGGAAAGCTGTAACAGCAAGTGAAAAGATCCCCGACCCAAAGTCAAAGTTTTAATTTCATGGGCATTGCAATACTTGT
Organism: Pyrocephalus nanus; assembly: GCA_038380795.1. Classification (NCBI taxonomy): domain Eukaryota; kingdom Metazoa; phylum Chordata; class Aves; order Passeriformes; family Tyrannidae; genus Pyrocephalus; species Pyrocephalus nanus. The sequence goes on from CM076260.1 coordinate 102,640,479, forward strand.
GTACTCATTTTCTTCACAGGTTAGAAGAAAACACCAGCATGACAACTCTTCATGTCCAAAAAACATCTGGGAGTTTTGACTGAAAAGCAATTAAACACTTTCTTCATATACCTCCCTCCAGTGGTAGAGAAGGTATGTGTGTGAACAGACCGAAAGTTTTTTGACATTCAAAAGCCAGCATATTTATCTCAATATCTGTATCTCAGCAGAAACTTATGACAGCCTACATTTCTATTATGAAAGTCAAATTTCTATGTTTACTTTTGTTCACTGAGCACACAAGCCTTTATTAAGTGCTACTGAGCATGTTGAATGTATTTGTCCCAATTTTAATTTAGATAAATATTCCCATTCAAAACACTGCCTAATTAAAGTATCCATTATAAATTCATAATGACATGTTAATGGAAAAAAACTATTCTAGAACTCAAATAATTTCTGTTGATAATTGGTGAAAAGCTGTAAAAAGGTCTGTTAAATGCATGCTTAAAGTCTCCATGCAAGGTCATGGTTTCATAAGCACATCACAAAAATTACAGGTTTAGCCCTTCTTCTGCCAGGGATGTAAAGGAGCTTCAAATACCTGTAAGACAATGGAATTTGCTGTAAACTTGGACACGCAAACATCAAGTAAGCTTGTCTGGTTTTATTAACAATTTCAAGAACCCTTAGCTTTGTCATTTGTTACAGCATCCTGCTTTCTGTCACCTCGAACTGATTGATTACCATTACCTGGTCTCAGACAGGAAATAGTCATAAACTTTGTTTATTAAATCCATTTATAGTACCGTCAGTTTATGGGTTGATAAAATAAAGGTGGGTGGATAGTCACCCATGATACTTGAAAGTCATTCACAAGCCAGGAAAAAATTCTTTTTCTAAGGAAAGTGAGAAAATGAGTCAGTCAAGAATGGGAAACAGTACCTAGTCAGTCAGAGTGACATCCAAAGAGACATCTATAATTGAACGGAAATAGTTTAGGCTATGCAGCCTTTTGAGGAACAATTGTGAATATGCACAGTCCCAGCGGACTTAAAGCAAAAGCTTCGAGAGGCAAAACCATGTGCTTCAGCTTCAGTTAATGTTACTGGAACTAAGCATGCAGGCAGACCCCATACCTACTGTCTAGGTATATGTGCAGGTTTCAGCGTTTGTATTTGATCTTGACATGACCAGATTATGTTCCCCCACCAAACCACACTTTGTCTTCCTCAAGCATCAGTAACAACATTGATTATTTCTATACACACTACTATGTTTATTTCATACATGTACTATGTCTATTTACTATGTGCTCATACAACTATGATTTTATTGGGATTTATAGTATCAAGGAAAACGAAGCAGGCTTCCCCATCAAAAGGCATAGTGATTCACACCAGTACAACCCTGTGTTAATTGATCTCAACAGGAAACTCCACAGGGGAGAGAACATTACAATGTCCATGGTTGTGAGTAGATAGGGTCTGGCGATTGGAAGACTTCGGGATGTACGGAAAGGCAGGGAACAACCCCCTCCGATGCCTGACAGCCAACAGTAGTTCAGGTGATACCGTAAGCAGACAGAAATGACGGTGCAATTAAGCACTATAAAAGGCCGTATTACGAGCTAATAAACGCCATTTTACCGTCCACCACATTGGTGTCTGTGAGTTAATGGCCCGAGTGACTAAGGGGTAGTCACTGTGCCCTTCCTGAACCAGGTTGTCACACAACAAGTGGTGTCTCTTGCTATTGAAAGCTAGTGTTAAGGGGTCATGAGGACTGAATTTCTTGCACTGATGAGCTATAACATGACACAAATTCTGGCAAGTGGTCCAAGCTCCTGATAATGCAAAGGGAGCTTTCCTCACTACAACATGCCATTATGGCTCTATTTTGCACATTATACACCAATTATGCTAAAAATCCATTGAGGACTTGCACTACATATCATGCACAACTGCCTGACATAAAACTAATACTCCAAATATGACTACACAAAAACGATCCATAAGTACATCACTGTCAATGTTTATGGAAAGTATTTTTTTTTTACTATTTCTTTCTTTCTTTCATTGCTGACATATACTTTCCATACAGACACAATGAACATATTTGATTCTGCAAGGGTAAAGTATATTTCCACCTGCTCCTGTATCACTTGATGGTTAACTATGTTTTCACAAGAAAGTCCTATTGCTGTAATCTACAGTCCATGAAGAACCCAGCTCAATTGTGTGATTCATTGTTTATTTACTGAAGGGAGAGGGAAAAAAATTCTATAAAGCTTGGAAATTTAATGCACACATTAAGAAAACAAAATATCCAACACTGCTATATATACATATTACCTTGTGATTTTTCATAGTATGTGATACCTTAGGTTATCTTATTTACACAATTCAGTAAGAGTTTCACAGAATCACAGAACATGCTGAGTTGGAAGGGACCCACAGGGATCAAGTCCAACTCCTGGCACTGCATTGGACCATCCCCAAGAGTCACACCATGAGCCTGAGAGCATTGTCTAAACACTTCTTGAACTCTGTCAGGCTTGGTGCTGTGACCACTTCCCTGGGGAGCCTGTTCCAGCACTCAGCTCTCCTCTGGATGAAGACCCTTTTTCTAATATCCAAACTAAACCTCCCCTGACACAACTTTGGGCCATTCCCTCAGGTCCTGTCACTGGTCTGCACAGAGGAGAGATCAGTGCCTGCCCCTCCTCTTCCCCTCACAAGTTGTAATTGCAATGAGGTGTCCCCTCAGTCTCCTATTCTCCAGGGTGAACAGACCAGGTGCCTCAAACCACTCCTCATACAGCTCCCTCTCAATGCCCTTCGCCATCTTCATTGCTCTCCTTTGGACACTCTCTACTATCTCTAATGTCCAAAACTGTACACCATACTCAAGTCCAAACCAGAGTAGAGACCTACAAAGAGCAAGAAAATTGTTTGATTGTATACATTTAAGATGAAAATGTATTTCAGTAGGATAAGAATTTTACTCAATTTTTAAAAAGTCTTTCCTTGAGATCATATTTTGTTCACATTTCAAGGTCAGAACTTACACTGATACATACCTTCTTTAAACAATGGAGAAAGTCCAATCCTTGTTTTGTAAATTCACAACATATTCAGATTATTAAAAGAACAGGTACATACGAATATGAAATATAATTTATGCTTTTAGTATAACACTAGATGACATTTAATATGTTTTTAATCCAAGAATGCACTTTAACCACTTTAAACACTGCAGTCAAGGGTATCTCTGTTTATTTTATTTTATTTTCATTTCCATGTTCTTTGCCCCAGGATTGTGACCTATTTACTTTTTTAGGGGAGTGTGCACTCATGGGCATTCTCTTGTACCCATCATGATGCAAAGATACACTATGTTCTGGAAAGCATAAAAAGAATGTAGGACATCATTGGTGGGATGGTCATTATTCAGATGGTCACAAACACCAACAGGTACTTTAAATCCTATGCTTCATCCAACTGTAATTTCATAAGCTCTAGTAATATTATGTTTATTACTTCTAAACTTTTCATATGTAAGGGTTTGGTACATGAGAAAGGAAATAATCCTTGTTCATCACAAAGCCAAGAACTCCCTCAGGAGTCCCAAAAAGGACCACACTGGCACAGTGAGCAACAATGCATAGAAGTATACCTAAAAGTGGCCTACAAGAAAGCTGAAGAGACTTTTTACAAGAACATGTAGCGATAGGACAAGGGGGAACTACTTTAAACTGAAAAAGGGGACGTTGACATTAGATATTAGGAAAAAAGTCTATAATGTGAGAGTGGTGAGGCACTGAAACAGGTGTCCCAGAGAAGTTGTGGATGCCCAATCCTTGGGACTGTTTAAGGCTGGGTTGGATGAGGCTTTGAGCAATCTGGTCTAGTGGAAGGTGTCTCTGCTTATGGCAGGGGCCTTGGAATGAGATGATGTTGGAAGATCTTTCAACCTAAACCATTCTGTGATTCTATATCAGTGGAACACTGAGAATGCAATTAACACATCAGTAACAGGTGGTTTTCCCAAGGCTCATTTATCAAGGAACAAATGAAGCTGAGGTTACAGAGAGTCCCATGCATACCTTTGCCATTGTATGCAATTTTACTATAAGCCAACCACATTACAACAGCCTAAGTGAGACTACTTTGAGCTCTCTCTGTATGGCAGCATGATAGTTATCTCCTCCTGAGCTGGGACCTTTCTGTGAACAACAGATCTTTGACTGAGTCCTATTCAGGTTCTCTAAATTGCAACTGGGCTGCACACCAGTGACTCCCCTTGAGCTGGCACAACTCTCAAGGTTTGAGACTTCTTACCTGAGACAGAAATCCTTCCTTACCCAAGGCGAGAGATCCTCTATTCCCAACAGATGTTCTGTAAGTTGCTGATTAGTTGTATGCTAAACTAATTAATGAAATCCACGTAGTTAATTCTTTTAGATAGAAACTGTTTTCCAGGTCTGAGACCAAGATTGGACCTAGCTGCACCTAAACTCCATCAGGAGCTAAGAAAGCAAGGGCATTCCCTCAACCCTGTGACTCAATAGGAGGGTCTTCATCATCCTTTTGTATCTTGGTCTCTGAGCAAATCACTCTAAATCGATTCTAACTCAATTTTCCTTTGCATGTTTCATCCATGTAGCAAGCAATAGAGTGAACCTTGCCACTGAACTTTGTTAAGTTACACTTTTATAAATTCATAATAAAGCTATTTTTGCTAATACATTTGTTGGTGGTTCTTTGAGTAACCATAAATCACTCATTTGTGACCAATTGGTGTAATCATCAGGATCCTAAATCAGGATACATAAGCAATTGGCATAGTTGGCAGGATCCCTAATTAAGATTCACAACACCTGCATACTTGTAAATGGCATCCGTTTTTTTGCCATTTGATGTCTGTTTTTGAGACTGATAGAAATGAATGCATATCTTAAAATTAAAAAAAAATTAAACTATTCATTGTCGTTTTCAGAATCATCTTTTAGAAATCACAGCTGTAATTTTATATGCTATAACACTCTCAATGAGTCATACTGATAAAAATACTGTAAAGATGTAAACACAGAAGAAGGGGAATATATTCAACTTAGGGAACAAGCAGTTTTATCTTCAATTTAAAAAAGAAAAATCATGATATAAAGATTCAGCTAGTGTTACTGAAGTCACCTCCATAACTCACACAAGAAAAATATAAACCAGGGCATTTCATATTTCATTGGGAGCCCAGTCAGGCCTTGTGAAGTCAATTGTTGCCATAGCAACGTATGAATCAGGGAGAAGATAACACATCTGAATGCAGAAAATTAATTTACCTAAGATCATCCAATTGCCTTTTGACAAAATGTTTATGCTTACTTAGAAGGGAAAAATCATCACATTTTAATTACTATGCATTACTTTCAACAGCATCAAAAGAAGCCCTGTATAAAACATTCAAGGCCAAAAGGAATATTACTCACCGTACATCGCCCTTGCACTTACTGTGCCTTTATTTTTATTTCACCACCTTCCATTAACAGAGCAGTGAAAATGTAACACTTTTTTACATATTCTCTTTCTGCCATCAAGATACAAAATTAGATCCATATGTTAGGAAATTAAATAAGTCTATAACATGGCATACCATAATAAACCTAATTACTCTGCTGTGGTTTCGAAGCTTAAGTATGCTTGTGAAGAAAAACTTCAGATGCAAGAAACGCTTATTTCCATAAATTTTTAACCCAAAATAAAGATTTGCTTTGCCCTGAAATCAAAGAAATCTGAAAGCACTTGTTTAAACCATTGAACAATATAGAAAATAGGAGGCAAAGGAGAGTCAGAATTCATGTATTTTCATTTTTTAATATCTGTTTAAGATTAAATCATACTGCCCCAAGCTGTAATCAGCATATGAAATATCCACTATCATGAGAAAATAATCCAGAATTTCATTCCTAATTATCCAACAGCTTTGAAAACACCTTTCTTCTGCTAAATGCAGCACTTACAAGATTTTAACCCACACAGACAGAGGGCAAAAATACATCCTCAGACACGAAGATCTCCACTCATAGGTTTTCTGGTAGCTAGGTCACACACGGCCTGCTTTGTCACTCAAACAAGATCTTCTTTCCCAATCTCACACAAGAAGAAAGCATGCAGGAAGAACAGAAACAATACTCATTAGTGAGAAAAGCTAAACCTTGAAATGAGATGCAGCTCACAACAAACAAGTCTCATTTGCAAGCAGATTAGCTGAGGAGGAAGAGCAAATCAAGTGCAGGAGTGCTGCACAAAGGAGAGCAAAAGCATCAGCAAATTACATTTGGAAGTCCATAGAATGTAAAACACCATTTATGTCAGTTGCCATTGAAAAGAATGAGTTGCTGGTGCAATTAATACCAGCAGGAAAAGCATGAAATTCCCTAGTAGAAGGCAGTCAGAGGAGGTTACTAGAAATTTCTGGTGACATTTCTTTGTACCAGCCAGCTTCATAAACTCCATCTGACTCCTTAAAACAAGCTTGCATAAATCCCAGAATTGTTAAAAAGTTTAGTGCAAAGAGACATAAGCTACTGGCAAATGCTAATCAGCTTCTATCATATAAAAGCAGAGATTTGGAGAAATGGGAGTTGCATATCAGCCATCTTAATTATATTGTGGAAAAGGAAAAACACAACAGAAGCTAGAAGCAGCTATTGCAAAATTTGGTTTTAAGTGCTGGGCGGGAAGCTGCATGGACAGGTATCAGCTATGAAACGGTCACAAGGGCATCATAGACTAGGCAGTTGTTTCTGCTTTAGAAAAGGATATACAACTTACAGCAAATAGACACTCAGAAAGGAGTGAAGTCACATGCAAAAGAGGCACACGGTATACTGAGACACAGCATCAGAAACAGAGTGGGAGATTGATTAAAATGGCATGTCATGCTCACCAGCTCTCACATAGTCCTAGCTGAAGAACTGCATCTTCACAGTGAAAGCGTCTTTCCCTTTCATTTCCTTTTATGCCCCTTGCTTCTTATTTTTCCACCATGCTGCAAAGAGCTCAGCTATACCTCTCTTTCACCTCCCACAGGTACTGGGGCCTGCTTCTGTTCCCAAAGAGCTATCCCTTTCCCAGGCTGAATAAGCCCCAGCCTCACAGCCTCTCCTCCCGGGGCAACCACTGCCTCAGCCTTCTTGGTAGGCTTGGTCCCATTAACTGGCCTCTTCCTGGATCAGTCAAAACTGGACACTAACTAAGTAAACAACAAGGGGATAATTTCCCTTGATCTGCTGGCTACCTTTCTACTATCCTGATCTCATCTCCAAAGTGGGAGAGAAGGAGGAGAGGACAGGATGAAGAGTAGCAGGAAATATACTTACACAAGCAAACCTGAGTGCCTGCCCCTCTCACTGCCATGGCATGGGAGTGCAGAAGTCACTGGCTTTAGCAAACTCAGAGTCCCTTTTCACCCTCACAAAGGAGGATAGTACTTGAAAGTATCACCACCACCCTTCAAAAAGGCAACTGATCCAAATCAAACCAAATCCTCACAACATCCTCCAGACTGGGGCTTAGTGCTCTAGACACAGCTCTAGTGCCTCAAGGACCCACAGCAAGGCAAAATTCTGGGAACAGCACACAGAGCAAGGAGGAAATAAGTCCTTCTATAACCACAAGCCACATACACCAGAGCTGTAGTTGCCTGCTGTAAGTAATGAACATTCCAGTAATGATGCTCAGGATATATACTCCTGTATTCAGAAAGGGGGGTAAGGGTGAAGAGGAGAGATTATTTACAATTCAGTATAATTTGTTGCTGTGATTCCCAGATCTATCTCTTCATGTGAAAAATTAGCACAGTGCCAAACAAAGGCAGATTTTGCAGCTTTGTCTCTGTGGTCAGCCACAGAGAATCATTGACGCAAACATTCAATACTAGTGAGAACTGGAGGTACTTTAGGGTTCCTTGGGTAAAATAAGTGCAAAGCAACATAGTGAAAGCACAGAAGGCAGAGGAGCCACACTAGCCAGCAAGGAAGAAATACTTCCTCTTTTGCCACAGTTTAGGGGAGCTTGAGAGATGCTATGAAAAAAATATTTCACACTAAAGAAAAAACTACTACACCAAGGAGAAACCTGTTGCAGCAGTGACACAATATCACTGTGACCAGTCAAAAAGCAAAATAAACCACAGGGTAATGTGCTAATAGGTTGGATTGATACACTCACCTCAGAAATGTGTTTTTTACTCCCTTCTCTGTAAACATTTTAGAGATTGTGTCATTTCCTGCCTGTGTTAACCAGTCAGAACACACAAAATGCAAGAACACATCAGCAGTATCATGAAGAAAATTTTGTCACCTTAACAGTAAAGAAGAAAAAAAACAACAAAATTATACAGTGAAAAAAAATTTCAAATACTACTAAACTTTATATGTATACGCCCACAATGTACAAGAAGTAAAAGAAGAGTGTGAATGGCCTTCTTTACAAAGGATGGTGGAGAGAAACCACAAATACGGAAGAGGTCCAGTGTCCCCCAGATTTAGTTAAAAAAAAAAGTATTAAAGTAGTTCAGCAGTGACTGCCAACATCACAACATAGGATGGTTCAGAGGCACATGAAATATAAACGCAATAGATAATAAACCTTCATTTCCACCTGCCAGTCTGAAAATGGTAGCAGTAAATTAAAGTGTTCACATGGCATTTTGAAGCATCAGCAAGACACCCATGTCAGTCAGTATTAAACTTTTAAAGTGACTGGAGAATTAGAGGAAACAAATCCTTCAAGATGCAATAAGGTGCACAGTTCAACAGAAGAGCTCTTTCAGTTAGAAAAGAGGGAGGATGTGGGTCTCTATGTTTGCATTTCATTATCATGTTGTAATGTAAATGTTTATGACATCCTTTTTTTTTTTTTTTCTTTTACCAGAAGCTCTCCAATTTAAGATTAAAGCCACATCAGTTTCAAATGCCAAGATTACATCTGGCAAAGTTTAAAAGTATTTTTTCTTTCATATGGTGAGCTCTCTTTGCTGAGATATAAACGGATGTGAAATGAGCTTCCAAACTGCAAAGTTTCAGACCAAAAATCTTTTGCCGTTTGGCATTGGCTTTTCTTGAGGACAAACCCACTAGAAATCAAGCAGGAAGCCAATAACTTCTATCTTATATTAGAGAACACTTGACAGGCTTAGGACTTTTCAATGAACTGTTTCTGGCTTAAAAATGTGAATTGCTGAGCATTTGTTCCAGTGAATGTTTCTAGCTAACTGGTGGGACAGGAAGGTCCCACCACACAGCAGTTGGTGCAGTCGTACTTTAAACATGCCACAGATCTGGAGTCAGCAATAACAAGCTGGATGAATGACCTTTCAGCAGCTGAGACAGTTCCTGGGGGCCCACACAGACTGCTATGGGGACACAGGTAAGACTCCACCTAAACCCAAGCTGAGTATGTGTATTATGCTGTACTGTGTAGTAAAATATCCAGCTTGAAGCTGCTTCAGCTGTGCCTACCAGAGGCACAGTGACATGGTGATGCTAGCTCAGATTCCAGAAAGACTTTAGCTGACTGAAGCAGCTGAGCACAAGAATTCAGTATCCAAACCCAGCTTCAACACTTATTAGAATTTCAAATCCATTTATGTCAGAAAAAAATGCACCATAAGTGAACACATTCTATACATTGAACAACTTCTTATAAACTAACTTATTACAGATATTTTTCAGCTATCATGAATACAAACAGGAAGCTACAAATTCTACAAATTCAAAAGCTGGTGCCCCCCTTCCTGTCCTACTGAGCAGTTAGTGGTCAAACCACAGCATCTAAAGGTCATTCATTATTTATCCCCTAAGGACTTGGCTAATGAGTTAGATTTAACACTTAAGTTAGATCATTTATGCATATCTCACTCACAGTGTCAAGAATACCTGCCTGGGCTACAAAAACCTTGGTACTGAATACAGGACATCAAAGTGTCCCCTCCTCCACAATTTTATTTCGAACCAGTCAGAATTTTCTCAGGCAACTAAAGTTGTTTCATTCCTTGTCTTTTTTAAAATTGTAGAAACGTAGCATCATTTAGGTTGGAAAAAACTTCTATAATTGAGTCCAACCATTAACCTGGCACTGCCAACTCCACCAATAAACCATGACCCTACTTGACTCAGCTACACATCTTCTGCATACCTTCAGAGATAATGTCTCAAACCACTTCCCTGGACAGCCTGTTCCAATTCTTGACAACCTGTGCAGTGGAGAAGCCTTTGCTAATCTAAACCCCTCCTGGTGCAACTTGAGGCCATTTTTCCTCATCCTAACTCTTATTATTTGGGAGGAGAGACCATTTTGTAACAATTTAAAAGATAGCACCCTATGTCATCATATAGGACAAGCAAACACGGATACTTGTTACACAATCTTATCTCTACATCATTTACTCTCTAAGGTTTACACCACTGGGTAAGACAACAGTCACTTCTCTTGATTTTGCTGCTGCTCCAAGAAATTATTATTCTGCTCACTGAGAAATCTTTCTCTCATTTCCTTCTGGGAAAAAGCTAATATATAAAATGGCACAAAGTTTGGACAATTGGTTGCAAAAACAATCTTCCACTGGGAAGCCAAAATATCAAAATAATCATTTTTGTGAAGATTTTTTCGTAGACAATAGTTTAACATTCTTCAGTCAGACCTTATCAAGAACTGGCCTTCTGCCTTCCTCAGGCCATCCAAGCTTTGTCCATGTACTATGAAGTATCACTAAGGGTACAGCCCAACAGTCTGATACAGACCAATAATCTGAAATACAGTAATTATCAGACCTCTGGAGAATTAGGCACAATATTGAAATATTCAATTGACTTCATCTGCAGGGAAAGCTATTCCATTTGAAAACTGGATCATATATCAGTTTCCTCCAATTCTTTCTGTCTTTATAATTAAAATTTCACATTATCCTGGCAGAAAACTGTCACACATTGCAGGGAATGAGAGATGAAAGTTAGGCAAGATATTTAATTAATCAGTGAAATCAATAACTGAAGTAGCTCATGTAGTTTAACTAGCTAGTGAAATAAGATATTTGCAGTATCACTGTACCACAGGTAACACATGCAGGAAAAATAAATACTTTTTGCATATGCTGTGCCCTGACACAACTTTTTTTTTCAATTAAAAGACACTTGTAAATTTTTTGTGGAATCCTGTAGAATACCAGGAGTGTTTAAGAAAAAAAGTCATGCATGTCCATGGGGCAAAACAGGACTTTCAATAAGGAAGCGCCATGGGAAAATGCTCTGCTTCCTCGTTATCCTATATCAAAGAAATGTGCAGTTCAGATGAAGGCTTAATGCAATTCTAGCCTTATTTATATCCTTCAGATAAAAGTTCATAATAAATCAAATCAGCCGGGAGGTAGAAACTTAAAGCCTCAATAGCATGACATATGAAGCATAGATTTTTTTTTTAATCAAAAATATTTCAATATTAGGACAGATTATCAATGTGTATCTTTTTTAAAACTCACACATGACAAATAACTAAATAATTTTTGATGAGACATTACACATAGTCTGAGGCACAGCATGCCAATATATAAGAATTGACCAAAGTGTTATTTCTACAATTTTTCTCTGAACTGTAAGGAATGATGAGACATTGGAAAGAGTAGTTTAGTATTTTCCCCCTGTTACGCCACTTATTTTTAAGACTGCCAGTTTCTAATAGTAAAAGAATATTTCTTCCTTCCTTAATAATATGACTATTTTTCCATTAATTACTCAGCTGCATCCATTTAAAATTCTGAATGGGTGTTCACCACCTGGAGGTGAACGAAACCCTCTTTGTTTACTTACCTCTGTGTTACATCTTGCAATATAGGAGACTAAATTCTTTATGTAATGAATGGTGAGAAGTCAGTGGTACAAATCAGAGCATATCTGTTGGATGTGTGAGACAGATAATGTGAAGACCTCCCCAGTATGCTGAAATTTGAAAGATTTATTCAAATAGCAAACAGATTACATTTATTCAAGACACAAAATCCAAGAGAAACAGTTGCTTGCATTAGATTTCAAAAGGATCAAACCCACATAATTACAAACATGGTGCACTTCTCTGTACTAAAGTGGTGTTCACTGGTTTTTAAGGACACATTTCTTCCCATTTTTACAGTAAGTCCTTTATGGAGAAAGCCACCAACAATCAGTAATAGGGCCATCCAGGTAAATGCAATGAAATGCATGTATCTCTTGGACAGAGTCAGTAATTCCATAGAAAACAGCTAACTCCAGAACTAAAAAGGGGAACACATCAACAGTAGTGGGACAGGGAACCAAACAATATTTTGGTCAACACAGACAAGGAAGGCCATGCAACATTACAGGAAAGAGCACAAACAGAAGGATGGAGATAATTCTTTCAACTGGAAAGGAAAATTACACTTTTCCCCACTACTAAAGAGCTTTTCTCTTGAGGATAATACAAGCAAATTTCAATCACAGTCAACTCACACAGATGCAGGTTTGGAGAACAGCATACAATTTTCTTTACAAACAAATCCTTGGAGATTTCAAATGAAGACATTCTTCATTGTATAAAAAAAAAAAAGTAAGTTTTTATATATGAAGGTAGTATTACATGGCAAAATAGGAGATGTCACCTCAGAGGAAAGAAAGCAAAGTCTTTCTATTCTTGTCCCCATAGAATAATTCCAGTAGCAAGTAATATTTATTTTAGACTAATCATCCAAACCACTAGAAAGCTGATGTACTAGAAAATCCAAGTAGACTGGCATTGGTTAATTCTGTCCTAAAGGGATGTATCAAAAGCCAGTATCTTTAGTACCAGTTTTCACAAGCAGCCCCTCTTCCTACCAGTATCAGACTTCGGGTTTGCCACCAAATTTTTTTTGCTGTGAATGCATTCTTAACTGCTAACTTCAATGCTGTGTGCCTGGAAACCTTGACATCTTTTTTCTTTAATAAAATGTGGAAGTCTGGTATTTCCTACTTCACCCACATCTTCCTTTTGACCCCCACCCACGAGGTGGTCAGCAGCATGACTTACAGTAAAACACATCACCCAAAGTTTGAGCACTAGCTTAGTGTGAGACACTACACCAGTGCTGCAGCTGCCCCAAGTACAATAACCAGAATCCCCCTCACTGCATACACTAGCTTGGCAGCCAGGACTCGATCTTCAATAGCTATTTTCTAGGTACAACTTCTCTTTGCTTTACTGAAGTTTTAGTTAGCACTGAGTTCTGATGCTATTGAGATTGTTCTAGGACATGTCAACCAGAAGAATGCTATTGCTGTCTGCAGTACAACTTATCTTCTAAATGTCCCCTTCCCTTGGGGGATACAACAGTACACTTCCAGCTAAACAGCTGTGCTGGTGCCAATGCTGTTCACTGCTCTTCTAACAACCAGCAACAGCAATACTGCTCACTATATTTAATAGCAGCAAAAAACATCCCAACAGCAGCCAGCAAAAAGTTGGCAGTACTATAACTAGTGCTTATTAAAATCCATGGCAGGTATTTATATTACACTTTAATTGTATGGGCTAATTCACAAGACATACCTGTAATTAAAGTCTCCAAATTAGTGCCTGCAATTTATGACAAGGGCACTAGAACAGTTTTATTGCAGCAAAACTGTCAGCATCTGTGCTCAGGTAAGCCTGATCTCAAAATACTTATCTGCCAGAGTAAAAACGTTAGTGACAGGGCAAACAAATCTAATTGGGAATGGAGGAGGACAAAAAAACAAAAGCACACAAAACACACATAAGGAAGATGTCAAATACTTTTTCTTCATCTAACTGAAACAACAGGGCCTGCTTTCCTTACTGTAAAACCAGGAAGCCCAAACACTAGGATTGCCTACACTGCAACAGCTTGTATCACTCCGATAATTCCAGGACACACACCCCCCGACAACTGCTTGGTCATCTCCTTGCAGCTGTTTACTCATGATCTTTCCATTGCATCTACAAAGAACCTTTCTTAAGGAAGGTTTTTTTGTGCATGGAGGAACCTGTGGAACAAAGTACTCAATTTCTGCTCTCACACAGCAATAAGCGCACAGATTTTTAAGTTAACATACAAGTGCCTAACAGACTGTTAGCAAAGAGAGAAGACCAAGAACATTTTCTGTGCACAGGTTCAGAGCAATTGAAGGGTTTTTTCCAGGACTCTAGGTTATCCTGAAAAAGAAGCAGCCTTCACTGTCTGACTCCTACAAGGAAAGATCATTGAAGTTACTCTGAAGTTGTAGCATGAAGCACATAAATACAATACTTCCCCATTATTTGAGCTCTGGCTGCCGTTTACTTTTGGGCTAGAAAAAAAGAACAGTGAAATCTTCTTATTCTTCTGATTTTTTTTCTTCCCTGTGAAAAGTTTACATACCTACCATGAGCCAAATTCAAATGCAATACCTGTGAGAGGCCACAGATCATCATTCCTGAATATCTTCCAGTGACCAACAGCAAGGCCACCCTCCAGGGGAACTTCCCCTTGTCACTTTAGGAGATATCTCATCAGTGAAAATGTAGTGTTTAATGCACCCAAGTCTACAGTTACCCAGTGACAAAAACAGCCTTTGATGGAGAAGAGTATGCTTTGGAACCACAGGTGGAAGCAGATAGAAAACTCAGATGCTTTTGATACAGCAGTGGTGTCAGCTGTAACCAGGAGCCATGTAGGCCAGGGCAACTAAATTACAGTAGCAGTTCAGAATAATTTAAAATCCACTATTTTGACAATGATTAAAAGTCGACAGTTTCTTCCAGCATTCCCTTTACTTCTCTCATCAGCCTACTAGCTATGTTTTCACCTGTCCACATTTTGCCCCAGTGAAAGAACAAAGACACTTGCATGAAATAAAACCATTTTTGTTCACTAAAATGCTGAAGCAAAACATTAAATCCATGTTAGCACTGCTCCATAATCCCAACTTATATTTAGTAATGCTAAATCCTATTTATGAATTCAAATATGTATAGTACCAAACTAAAGAGCCAATTACATCACCTATGTCATTATCACAGTGACAGTACAATCTAAAAACACAGTAACAGCTTCTCATTGATCAGCTAATCTGACTTATTTCTAGCACTTTGGTTACCATAAACTACAATACAGCCAAACACTTGAATTTTTTTTCTTTTTTAATAATTCTTTATTACTACATGTCTGCAGTTTTCCAGATTAAATTAATACTTCACTCTTGTTCTAAAGAACCCGATTGTATATTTATAGCTGTTATCCCCCAAAATGATGAGCATTCATCTTATACTGGCTGTCAGGCAGTCACTGGCATTTCTATCTCTATCTCTAGCAGTCTATTCAGAGACCAAGAGAACATCCAGAGATGCTTTTATTGGGAACACTTTTAATCATTTTTCCACCAGAGCACAAGGGGAAACAGTGGGGCACAAAAAGTCACAGCACTCAATAATCTTTCAGCCCTGGTTAGAATCAATAAGCAGCTGTGAATGCCCACTCTTCTGACAATACAGGCTAAAAGAAAAATAAGAAAGGAAAAAAGAGAAAGAAAACATTAATCACTGTAAATCAATAGAGTAATGATATTTTCTTGCATTGGAAATAACAAGAAGGTTACTTCATTTAATCATAATTTGCCATGGTTCAGACCCACTTTCTACCCCAATTTACGTAAACACATATAGAGAGAGAGCAGCTGTCCCCACTAGCATCACACACTCATTCATCTTACGATTTTTCCCTTTTTTTTTTTAATGGATATATCTTTCTCTTCTCTCAAGGATATTTTCAAAGACAAACCCAAGGCACTTTAGGAGATACCTAGCTCTCACCATTAAGTCATTTGCTTCCCATACTAAAAAGTATAACATGTTTTTCACTTTATAAAAGTTGATTTCTAACGGTAACCAGTTCTGCACAAGTGACCAGATGCTTTTAGAAAACTAAGGGTTTAGGATTTTGTCCCCACTCATACAAAGGAAAACAAAGAGGAAAGGGAAATCAGAGCAAGGCCTAAGGAAATATTTCACTGGTACCCTTTTGATGAGTATTAGAGCTATTGACCAAAGATCACAGATACCTTATTCACTGTCTGCTCTAAATACAGGAGTATTGTAAAGATGTTAGATAGCAAAAACAAAGTTGACATCCCAAAACACCAACATAACAGTTTCTTTGTGCTTTTAAAGGCTTTTAAGATACAAGAATTCTGTGCCAATACAGGTTGTGACAGAGGGACACTGCTTTTAGCCAAATGAAAGTGCCTCTGCTGAGGTGATCCACTCACAGGGTAGAACTGGGATGCAGGAGTTTTGTATCTCTGGTTCAGGCTAAGATTTTTGTTGCTTAGCAAAAATCCACTGCAACAATAAGTCAAAACCTCTTTCTATCCAAATGTCTTTTGAAAAAGAAACAACGTTCTCTGCTATTGATAGACTACAAATGAGATCAAGGCTGTCTAAAACTCAAAAAGTAGAATTATTGTTTTTAAAAATTAGTACAATTAAATTTCTTCTTCCTCTGTTAGAGGTCTGCAAGCACCTTTCCTTATATAGCCATAGAGAAAATGTGGCAGCTAAATCTCGTTTTCTATAAAGCCCAGTGAATGGAGATTTCTCCATGGAACAAAAAAAAGATGAGGCCCTGAAGTACCCAACCATCATCACCAACATGGCAATGACACTGCAAGCACCAGCAGTTACAACACCTGAAGTGACCAGGCTGATCTTTCATGTTATTTGCCACTTGTTTACAATAAAATCATATTAAATCAGAATGGATGACCCATTATGCTATTGTTCTTGAATAGTTCACCAAATTCACACAAAGATGGGAAGCCTCCTGAACACCTAACACTATGAGGTCTTCAGCTCCCTGGCCATGCTATAATTTGTACAGTTTAAGCACTACTGTGCAGGTCAACGGTATGCACAGCCTCAATTTAGAAGTGTTCAATAGCCAGAAACACATTCAGTAACACTTTCTGTTGTGATGTATCACACCCATGCTGGGGAAAACAAAGAGAGCAGTCACAAATGGGATTGCAGGAGATGCATTTTCAGAAGATTAACAAACAAGAAAAGGTATGGGAAAAAAGACCCAAATGAATTGAAATATAAAAGCTCATTTCAACCAAAAAACCCCCAAAACAATAAAGCAGGGAAGGAGAGGAGAGGGGGAAGGGCAGGGAGGAGCCAGGGCAGACATCTATATTTTTCTGACCATTGTTTTTAAATCATATTTCTGTAAGACCAAGGTTAACAACCTTTTTCTTAATATTCTTACTGATTCTGCTTGACAGAACACAACAATCTAGCAATCCTCCATGCAACAATCTAACAGGGTCACGTGAGAGCAAGCTGAATTCCTTGCCTACTACCACAGCCTTATAAGGCTGTCTCTGCCAGCCCAGCAAACAGAGACCAACCCTCTACCAAAGCAAGATGCTGCACTGCTGTGGACTGTGCATGCTGGACCTGTTCTCAGGTAAAGCAAAAATACTCTGCCCACCCTTGTTCCATCTGCTATGTCCTTTACAGCTTAATTGCTCTTAGATCAGCTCAGGATATACCAGCAGGAGTTAAACTGGTTGAGACGTGCAGTATCAGAACTGTGTCCAGATTGAGTCTCACTTAATAAACATCACCATGTGAAGCTCAGGAAAATACATTTTGGGGCAGACTGTAAGATTTATTTCATCTAGATGATCTTATTCTTGTCCTCCTCAGGGCTTTCTCCAGGGCAGACAGCATGGAAAACAAAAAGGAACTATATACATATACTGAGTTAAATGTTCTGGCTTAAAAGGTGGTCTTTGTCCATTTTCTGATAACTGCTTCAGAATGTAAAAGAAAAATATATGTGAAAGGAAAAGTCATAAAATACAGCCATCTTTAGCACTATGTATTTGAAAAATTATTCTTTAGAAATATAATCACCATAACAGCTCTTAAAACACACATGAATTGTGCATTAATTTCTTAAACCTGAACCATCAAATACAGGTTTTCTTCTGTTGCATTGCGAGGTTGTTTTTTTTTACCAAATGACAAATTTCAGTGCTCATTAAACCACGTCTAGGATGGTCTTTAAACATCTGAACTATTTTTGTGATCTCATTGTCAAAGCCTGACAAAACTGTGAAAAATGTACTCTGATGCCTTCAATAGACAGTAGGTTTAACTGGATTATTAAGAGGAGTCTTAGTCCCACAGGTAGAAGGCCACACTGCTTACCACTTGTTTACTAGCAGCCTTTACCCCCTAGAAACACATAAACATATTTCTACTTGATTTGTTCAAAAAAAACCAGCTCTCATTCAGAAATAAAGTCACACATTCATCACAGTGCTCTAAGATTATACAAAGCTCCAGTATTTGCATTGGAATAGCATGCAGTTCCAATTCACCAGGTCTCATAACTTTTCTAAAAAGGTTGCTTTATTCTCTCTTAGATCAATGATTCACAACTTTTCCATAGCGTGATTTTATTACCCAAAAAAAAAAAAAAGTTCTGCTATGGTCTGAAACGACAACTCTCTTGTGTTCTCTGTCAAGTAATAAGCCTACATGATTGAGTAAGCAAATGGACAATTCTTTCCTAGTTTGCATTCAGTCAGTAAGTCGACCTACCTGAAGCACACTCATCATGAATTTGTCACATAAATATCTTTCTTGAAGTAGGTTTGCAGAAAAATATTAAAAATAACCTAAAGTATGACAAAACCCAACATTGTTTGATATATATCAGCAATAAATATCAGCAATCCATTTTTTGACATACACAGACACACACACACACATCCTCAAGCCATATTGAATTTAGTATTTCACTCCAGAATCAATTAATGACATTGAGGACTTATGCCTGACCTTAAGCAATAACATTACTCATTAAAAAATTATGACAGTAACTCCAAATATTTGGAAGCAGGAAGTTAGATACTAGACATAACGAATCTTGACATTTTATCTGTCTTCAAGCTTTTCTTCATCAGGTGAAACACCATATATTCACAGTAAGGTGCTGGGCAAACAGCATCCCAAATGGCCAAAAATCGCCTTGCAGAATTGCTAGCTGAAAGTTTGCACAATATTTAATATTTTTCATTACGTGCTGGCTGCTGAGACCACATGACTTTATTTGAAATCTTAGCATCCATGGTGGCATTATCTGCTCCCCAGATATGCACAGGAGAGTTTGTGATGATAAATTACGTAATCTCATATTACGAAGGGGGAGGAAAAAACTCAGTCCAGACTAAAAATATGTATTTTTTGAGCAATACTTTCCCCCCTTGTTTTTATGCATCACCTAGTTCATCACATGCTTTATAACAATAAAGGCATTTTTGTGATACATTATCTTCAGTTTTCTACCTATTAAAATAAGGAAGGATTTTCACTTACAACTGTATTAGACATATTATGTCAAAACCAAGGTTTGCATGTTTGTATTCAGAATCACTTGAACAAACTCCTACCTGCATTTATAGCAGCTTGACCGAAGAAGAACTAAATAAAGAAGCACAATCTAGTGTGCTTACTTCAAAATAAAATTAGGTACTGTTTTATAATTTACTGCCAAATTATCTTCTAGAGAATTTCCAAGTTAAAACCAAACACTGATTCCACTATCACATTGCCCGGTGGGGGAATGCTACAGGTGAAACTTCACCCTCCCTTCTGTGTTAATATAATACTTCTACTTGCCAAAACAAGGATGTGCTGTAAGCCTGTTTTGGGGAAAGTAAAAGTAACCATCTTGCCCAGGAAGACGAGAGGGGAAATGAGGAAAAAAAAAAAAAGTTTTTACTGATGCTGGAAGCCAGGCTACAGACTTGCCAGACTCCACATGTATCTGACGGGAGCAAGGCTCTTATAAGAAAGTCTGCAGTACGTGTCTTGGAGAGTGAGATCATCACCAGGGCAAAGGGAAAGTTTCCTCAGAAAGTAGACAAGCTGCATTGATATATTCTCACTGAAGATCTTGCCCCTGGCCTTCACCCAATTCTAAGGGAAAAATTTACCTGTAGTACTTTCACACGGTAGCAAGGACGAAAAATTTAATTCATTGGAGAGAAGTACTTACAGCATTCTAAAGATCACACGATTACAGTATGCTTTCAGGGTACATGATTCATTTCTTGAGCACATCCACAAATTTTATATCATACAGTTTGAAAAAGAAAACTAAAACACACCCATAGAACTGATGCTTGCTAGAAACCAACCATACCCCAGAGATATATTTCTAGTTGGCCAGTTCAAGATGGTATCCTACACATAAGGCATTCAACTAGAAAAGATGAAATTAACTATATAAACTTAACTTCAGTGTAAAAAATCCTTATGAGCTCATTTTTCATCTACTTAATCGTCAGGACTTGTGAAGTTTATGCATTTAATACAGACACATGGACTTCTAGCCTATTTGCTAATACAGCCTCAAAACTAAGTATTTATTAAATATGGTTTTATAGACAAAGAGTATGTGAATGTCATGGGTTTGCTTGTTCTGGGAAACTAAGTAGGAATTTTCCTTTCCCCCTGCCCACTGTGAAAGAGGGATGTTGAATGGGTAGATTGGTTCTGCCTTGGGTGATTATCAACACAAAAGAATTGACCAGTAGGTCCACATTCCAGATTGATGGCCCTGGGAGTCTGTGGAGAGGGATGAGAAGTTTTCTTTGTTTTTTTTTTTTCTCCTGGGAAAGGGCACTCACTTTGTTGTTGCCTGAGCTGGGACAAGATCTGGGTGGCAGGGGCTCCGAGTTTGCTTTGTTCTCAGCCTGGCTGCCTGGCAGGTTTTTCTATCCTGGCCCTGGTTTGCCTGCACCCTGTTTTTCTGCCCCAGCCCGGGACATGCCTGGACTTTTATTGGAGAGGAACTATTCGGGAAGGAGGTCACCTTCTTTCCCTCCTCCGTTTTTGGCAGCAGTTCTTGGGAACATCAAAGGAGAGGGGAAGCCACATGGCCAGGGGCAGATAGCGTGAGTTCCCATTGGAAAGGACTTTTTTTTCTCCTTTTTCCCCTTTCCCGGTGAGGGAGAGGGAAGACCTCCATTTTTGGCTTCTCCAGCACACCTGGAGGGCCCCCACATGTTACTACCACCTGTGACCCAACAGCGCCCTCTGCTGGCCAGCATGGAGCACTGCAGGTTCTGCATCTCCAGTGATCCAACATCACCCCCTGCTGACTGTGGTTAGAATTGCACCAAAAGGGTACAAACTGAACTCTTTAACTTCTTTTTTGAAAGGGATTATTTTTGGGTTTAGGATTATTGTTTCGTTGGTTTATATATGTCCTTTCGTTGTTCTGCCAATACACACATATCTTTTACTAAAGGGCTGTTACTTTTTTTTCTTTTTTCCACACTTTCTCAATTGAAGCCTCTTAATTTTGGATTTACAATTGCTTAGAGGGAGGAGTTTGGGTCTTCTCCATAACCCATAACTCATCCTCAGCAAAACACTTGGGTCTCATTAAACTGAGACAGTGAATTAATATCAGTCACCCACAGCTTATCAACAGTATTTTATTACAAAGGAGGTGCTTTTTCAAAAAAAAAAAAAAATCATAGGATAAAAAACCTGGATCAATATTTGGAAGCAGCCTTCACAGGAAGGATCAAGACAAACAACAATTATTTGCAATCACTCAGTTTATCTGCAAGTTAGAAAAAGAAAAAAAAAAGAGCCCAGTGGGCACTTGTTAAATCTGTTATGATGTTCCCCTGATAGCTTTATGCATATATTTGCACTGACAGATGAGCACATCTAGAAAAGCTAAGACTAAAAATTTTTCAAATGCTTAAGTTTGCTTCCATATGAAGGAACATAGTCATTACAAGATATTTCTGCAATTTTACACAACTAATGACAATCCCATCCTCAATTTCCTATATACTAACACTTTCTCTCTTTCATCAGATATATATGAAACTGAATGTAAATAAATAATTATGTGTCTTCTTTCAAGCTGAAACTCTCACGCTGAGAACTGCTTTTTGTTGTTGTTGTTAAGCTCTTGCCATTATGATTTACTCATAATTTGCAATGTGTTATTTCTCTTTATTTAAATGTGTAATACAAAAGTAATGCTGAATTGAGAGTGAAATATGAAAGTTTGCACAGGAAACTCCTTTATGATGGAGAACCTCAGAGCAGCTTTCACAAACTCCAGCCAAACTCCATAACTTTTACAGAGAATTCAAAATATCTGTAACTTTGAAGTTTTATTGCATCTGCTCCAAGAATTTTAAGAGGTAGAAAATTTACAACATACAACATAATTGGACCAATATCTAATATTCTAAATTCATGAGGGAACTAATTCTGAGGACTATTTAATTCCTTGTTCAAGGAAAATTCTCACTGAAGTCAACAGGATTGTGTGGGGTGAATTTAGCAACTACAACATAAACCAATATAAAGCAGCCAGCCACTGAGGTAAAAGAATTTGTGTAGAACTGTTCTTGCAACAAAAGCTGAACTTATGAAAACCATCACATGGGTTCAGATTTCACTTTAATTAGAAATTAATCAAGTTTCAAAACAGTTCTTGAGATAAATCAAATTTTAAAGCAATCCTAGGTTTATTTCCATAAGCAACCTCCAAAGCCAATGTTTAGACTTGCACAAAAATAATTTTGAGAAAATAGATGGTTTCTGCATCCTTCAGCTGTTTTGACCAAACTGTACTTTTTGAGGACAGATCAAAGGAGACAAAAGAAGGATCATATCAGCATCTGTCAGCAGTATTACACCTAGACAGCAGCATTACACTTAGACAAGAATCTCAGAGGCAACGAGTTGCTTCAGACAAGAGCAAAGAGAGCTGCTGTTCTGTGGCATTTGAAGATACAGATTTTGATTAGTTCTGATTCATTTAATGACAGTGCTGTAACTAGTTAGAGCAGTATAACATAAGCATGACACAAACCATCCATGTCATCTAACAGACTACTTCCCTTCAGAAACCTTGCAGTAGATAACTGGGAATAGCTTGTTCAAAGAATATTTAATCTAAAACCCCAGCATTTAGGCAGTTGGTTCATATGTGAAGCATGAAAATGTTTACTCTCCTAGTAATCCCTCCTTTATTGGAGTATTTAGTTACAGTGTTCCTGTTAGCATTACTGTGTTACAAGCTATATGCAAAGTATTTCTTGGAGTTTTTTGTTTGGAGTTGTTTATGGGGGTTACTGGGAGTGGCATCTGTCTTTTGAGCAGTTGTTACTGAAATCTATTAAGTCCTACTTTACTTTTTAGAAAGAACACTCTTCCACACATCTATCATTGTTTCTCAGCTGTTCTTGAACATTCCTGTCTTTTCAAGAGTATTCTCCTCCATGCCATTACATGCTTTTACTCAGGTATTGCGTTCCCCAAGGATATACTGGAAGATGCAATACAACATTACTGGGAAATTTCCTTTATTCACTGTTCTATTCTTCATGGGGACTCATCTTTCTTCTGCTTTGTCTCAGACTCCGGTACAGTTATTCCATGGAAAAAGAAGAAGAACCCCACCAACACAAAAACTCCATAGCTATTTAAGAATATAGCCATTCCAAAAACCAGAACTCATTACCCCTTCCTTTATCCTCTAGACATTTCTTCATTTGACTTGAAAGCATGTTGTCTCTTCATTGAATTTAGACTCACACTAGAATTACTCAGTCTCTTCTTGGCTTTAAGTCAAGTTATCATGCATTATCATCCAATTTTTGAATTGTATTAATATCTTGGGAAAAAAAAATCAAGAGTAAAGCTCCACTGACACACTGCTTAGCTGATACATGAAACTGACCTTGGATGAGCTATGTTTTCTTGGTTTCTGAGGTTTTAGACAGCATCTGATCCATAACAATTCTTCATTCCTCTTCTTACGATAAACGTCATCAGTAATCCTTTGCTGCAAAGGACAGTGTGGGTTCTGTGCATAAATACCTGCAGGGCTCATGCAGTGCAACAGCTGACACAACCTAAAGTATACAGTTGTCACAGCACTCTGACCTGTGTTCTGACAGAGGAAAAGGTTTTGAAATCTTCCAGTCCAACCTCAGCGTTAGCAGTGATCTGTTGCATCCAAAAGCAGAGTATTAAAGTTCAGGCACCAGCACTAGCAGAACCATAGAAATCCCCACCAAAACCATCAAGCTCTACAGCGAGTTCTCTGTGTAGCAGCTGTTCCACTTCCACAGTGCAGAGCTCCACTAGTTCAGAGACTTCTGTATCTCAGTCTTTGGCCTCGTGAAACATCCTGGCCCAACACTGAAGCAGCAACACCTGACTTACCTTCATAAGGAGCAACACTATTCCTCCTCCACATTATTTTTCCTCTCATTAACTTTTCCCTGCAAGCATGCAAAAGCCTCACAGGTTCATTACAAGCACACCACAGTTACTCAAAATGACATCAAAACAATAGAAATTCCACAAGAAGAATGACTTTCTCATGAAAAAAGAAAGTAAGGATCATTCTCTTAAAGAAAGTATTTCAGTAACCTAGAGCCAAATCATCTGGATTACTGAACTGACTCATGCTTTTGGAAGCCAGCAGAGCTGCACTGGTTGGCCCTCAGGGGAACTCTTTACCCTGATTTTTGTTGGTTTCCTCACAGATTGGATCTTGTCGCAACCTTATTCCCCAGGCACATTTTGTCACATCATAACATTAGTTATTTTGCTCATCCTCACCTCAAAGTTACAGTAAAAGCCTGGAGCTGAACATTTTGCTCTGTTTTTCTATTCATCAGTGTAAATTATTACGCCTGAACCTGCAATGAAATAGCATGTCTCTGTTCTAATAAAGAAGAATAAAATGTTAGCCTCACTTCTCACCTTACTCAAACATCTTCTGGAACATCAGATCCTCTACATTTATGTTGCATTAATATCAGCTATGCTACTGTAAAATCCATTAATTCAATCAAAAGACAATAAGTAACATTAAAAAGGGCTAAGCTAAATTTTTGTATCGACTGAGCATAGCAAAGGTAATCATATTCCTAGGAATTGAGAGATTGTGATATACCTGAAGTATAGCAACTGTTCCACCCCAGAAAGATAATTGGTACAGGGAACAAAGAGGTTTTTCAGTTCAGATATATGATAGCATAAAAGTTAATGCTGGAACTTCTGAGAAACTCTTATGAATGTGAGAAATGTCACAACTTCTTTAAAATCTGTGAAAAAGAATCCCTTCATTTTCCTTCTGAGTCAGCACTATGCTTCAGCAGGGACCAAAAACTTGAAAGTACTGAAATTGTATCAACACCCCATTTCTTGCAGGAAGCTCTGCTTTTTGTCTCTGAGAAATTAATCTTTTTTTGTGAAACACTACTTGAAACAAAGCATGCCTCTCACCGAGACTCAGCACATAAGATTTAGCAGCAAAAAAAGTGTGTCTGCCTCAAACTATCCATTTTTGAAAGAGGAAGACAGTTTCCATCTCACCTATAGTTTAATCCTCCAAATCCTAGAAGGATCCTAGAGCTCTGCCATCTGCATACACATATTCAGAGGGCAGATCTTTTAAGCCAAGCTATCAAAAGCCTCCACATGATTTTGCTGATGTTTTGCTTAAGTATTGCATTTACTTTGTGTTGAGAGTTATACCAAACAGAACACTCCAGATACTCATTATAGAGTACACAGTTTCTTTGACCTGCAACACCTAAGCACATCTGAAACTTGGGACATCCTCCAGCAAGAGGAGAATCAAATCTGTGATTTTTTTAAAAACATAGCTGTCAGAAGCTGTGAAACATTTCTGCCATAGAACAGTGTGCAAGAAACAGAAGTAACATATTCTAATCTAAAAGTCTGTACTATTAATCAGGGCTTGCAATGATCCCACCAGGTGGTTACACTGCAGCATCTACTATAAATTAACTCAAGAGGTTTTTAATCCCCAGAGAGTAAATACTCAGCACATTCAGTACATACTATTTGTGATTATTTGACTTCGCTATAACATATCTCAAGGAAGCATCAATCAGAATACCCATAGACTTCTGTAAAGTTGCTGTCTAACCACAATTTTTATAAAAACCTAACTCCAAATATCAGGGGAAAACCAAACCTCACCACTAATCACCAGCATACTTCTTAAGCTCTCATGCAATCTGTTATAAACTCTCATAACAGATTAGGAATATAGAAAAGCAAATTTAACTCTCTTAAGAACTGGAATTCTTAAATAACAAGAAATAAGATGGAAGGAGACAGAGATCTCATGTGAGTCAGCAGGAAAGGAATTCACTCTGGGCAGGTTCAGAAACTCTCGCAGCAGCCTTTCATTTGTTTCCTGCTACTTCAGATCACCTGCAAATTTTATGTCATAAAACTTTGTTTAGGAAAAGTTTGTATAAAAGCTATCTCTTTACAGATTTTTAGCACTTGCTTCCTCCAGAGCAGCTGATTTGTTTGACTTTTTTCTGAGGTAATCTTTAAAAGGCTGGAGTGACAGATCAGTCTGTCAAACCAATGCTAACTTTTATTTTACAATTTCTCCATAATCAAGGCAGTCTAGAAGCCCCCGGCATTTCCAAGGTCAAAAGTCAATTTTGTCCATGAAGAAAGACTGAGAGAGTTGGTGTTCGGCCTGGAGAAAAGAAGGCTCTGAGAAGACACTATAGCAGCATGCCAGGACCTGAAGGGGGCCTAGAAGAGAGCTAGAGAGGAATTTTTTATAAGGACTTGTATAGGACCACGAATAATGGCTTTAAACTGAAAGACGTTAGGATTAGATTAGATATTTGAAGGAAATTGTTTACTGTGAGTGCAATGAGACATTTGGAACAGGTTGCCCAGAGAGGTTGTGGATAGCCCATCTCTGGATATGTTCAAGGCCAGGTTGGATGAGGCTTTGAGCAACCTGATCTAGTGGAAAGTGCTCCTGCCCATGGCAGAGAGGTGGAACTAGAATCTTTAGAGTCCCTCCCAACACAAACCATTCTGTGATTTAGAGAGCTCCATATTAAAACTTCAGGATGAAAAAAATAACTCTCCATGCTATGGTTATAGCCTTACAAAGTTAATAGAAGCCAACTCAGAAATTTCTCATGGGTCTCTGTGGTTAGAATCTCCTCCTCACCTAGCCAAGAGCTGGTTATTTCTTTCTGCAAGATTTATGCATCCATTGTGCTTTCCACCAGATCAGCAGGAGAGCTTCAAAGGGTGAAAGAGACTCTTTATTCCACATCTGCTTTGTGGTTGCTGTTGCACCTTTTCACTCTGTGAGCAGAATACAGAAAGAGTTACAGATTCATAAATAATCTTACCTAATAAAGGTGCATTTTTCTGTAGTGAAGAACAAAAAAAAACCCACAAACATAAAACGTGTCTGATGTCAGAAAAGACTTTTGTAATTGCTGCAAGATCATCCAGCACTTGTTTATCTCATCAGTGGTAGTAATTTCCAGTGAAATTACCCCAGGAGGGAAAAAAAAATAAATAAAAACATGCAATTATGGGGAATGCAGTGACTCAGAGAGGAGAGTTGGGAATAAAGATAAAATCCTCTCATATCTTGCTATCTACTTCAAGACAGATGGGGCAGGACATTCACCCCTGGAATGTAACCAAGACAATGCCCTATTTGAAAATATATTAGTTGTGGGATGGGGCAGGTGGCAGGAGATGATGGAACCAGTCTGACTTTAACCCTGAATTAACATCCTGATGGTGAGGCAACCACCGGAGTCAGGTGACTGACAGTCAATCACTTTATACAATAAAGGTCCACTCCACTTTAATACAGACAGGTTCTTCTAACATAACCCTCCTTGGGTGTGCAAGTGGAGTAGGGATGTCCATCAAGGATACTCCTCACTCCGTGGGTTAGCTACATCAATCTTTAATTAATAACTTCTTTTTGCTAGCTTTAATATAATTGTTTCAATAATTGTTTCAATATAGTGCGCTATCACATCTTAACTATGCTACAAGTAGTTTTAGCATTTATATTGTGTAGTAAATAACTCTGATTAAGATATTTTTTCTGATTATTTGTAATAATGACTCATATAAATATTCTAAGTATGTTGTCATAAAAACCTGTGGGACAAAAGTGGTTCAACTCACACCCCTATAATTCTTTAAATTTAAACCATTGACATAATCCGAGGCTAAGATTGGATTCAGCCACACCCAGGCTCCTCTCTGAGAAGGAGTTTAGAAAGCAGGGGAATCCTTTCTGCACCTCATGACTCAACAGCAGGACTTCTTTAATAAACTCTAAATCCAGTCCCTCCTGCAACAACAGGACATACAATTGATCATAAAACTGACTTGCGTGAGAGAAAATAATTGAGAGTGCATGGACTCAAGCATGCAGCTCCTCTCAGATAATAAAGATACTCTTAAATAGGAAATATATGCGTAAGGAATCCTTCTACACGCTTGTGGCCTAAGCATTTTTAGTATTATCCTTCTCTCGTATTAATTTTTTTCTGAAGTTATTAGTCTCTAGATAATTCAAAAAAATGGTGAACTTCTTAACTCAGAGCTTTCTTTGTCATTGTAACAGACCAGACCCTCTATCAGATATCTTGGCATAAGTGACATAATGAAACTCGATGGTTTTGGAATATTTTATTTCAGATTCTACAGTCACTGCTTCCTTTGATTTCCACAGTATTTGTGAACAACAAGAAAGCTGTGTTACAATGTTAATCTGCAAATATAGATATTAAAATATTGTTTTACAAAACAACTATTTATTTAATCAAATGATTAATTGAAGAAGATGGAGACAGAGTTGAGTTCACATATGCAGATATGTGCAGGTAGTTTTGAGGTGTTACCCTAAATCTCATATATATCGGCAGTCAAGTCATTGTGGCAGCCCATGAATCTCCTTATGTAGCTGGGCACATACACCTGCCTTGAATTTACATTTACAGTCCTCAATATTTGTAGGAATTAAATACAGTTGCAATTCCTTGATCAAAAGCAGCCAATAGTTTGTGGTAGAACTAGGCAGAGAACACTTGAAACGCTTGATCCCAGTACCACAGCTTTACAGCAGAAAACATTACCCCTTACCTATGTTTATGAAGCTATCTTTAAGGGAATGGCTAAAGAAAGCAAGAGTTATCTAAAGCCTGTCACAGATGTACTTTTTACAGAGCAATAACAAGACATTTCTTTTATGTTCCTTTTATGTCTCCCAGTGAGATGTTTTGGTTTTAAATATCAGGCACATATCCACAGTGTATGGGCGACTGAAAAGTGAAAGTGATAAATGCAGCAGAAAATTCATGTCAGATATTAAACTCTTACTCATTACAATTGAAACAGACATGGATTTCGGAGACTTTTTCAAAAAACAACCTAGAAATTTCACACATTTCTGAACGTCTTACAAGGGGCAGAAGTACCACTGAGAATATCAAAACTGAAAGATAATGCATCTTCATAGTTAACTGTTATGCACATGCCACATTATATAGCTATGGCTGAAAGTGGTTGAAATCCCTTTGGAAATTATGCTACCATTGAAATAATTCCTTTCATCATTAGAGTTTCCCTATAGACCTCAATCAAATTGTTCCATCAATAAAGTGCTGTACATGAAATATTTCTCTGTCACTTTGCCACTAAGCCTGAACAAATATTTATGTAAAAGCTTGCATTTTGAGGTGGCAAAAAAATTCCACAAATAAACCACATAGAAAGCTATTTGGCATTTAAAACAAAAAATTTATGCTTTATGCAAGAAAATGTCTTTACTATTAAAAGACTACAACTGTCGTAAGGTTTTCTTCTATTATGTGAAAAGTTTCTGTATGAAAAGAGCATTGCGCTAAATACTCTATAAACACTTTGGGTATCTTTGCAATGGCAAAACCAATAGTATAAAGGGATTATTTTTAAAATCTTTATATGGAAATGAATTTTAATTCCAAATTGGCTGCATTCTTAGTCATAAATCAGTAACTATGTTACTGCTGACCTGTGACTAAAACTCCAAGCTTTAAATGGCAGTGAATATTTAGATGATGAGATCAAAGGACACACTAACATTAGTACCTAAACCCATTGTTGTGAGTTTGCTCTGGGCCAATTTTCTCTCACCCCCCACACAATTGCTATAAGTTGAGAGAAGGTTTATGCAGACAAAAGAGATCTGACTGGGCAGAATAATATTAGGATTTATTACTAGTAGGATAAAAACTAAAGAACTATAAATACTACAATTCTAATTAGGCAAAAATGCTATGTATTTACAGAAATATCCCTCCCCCTTTGTATCAGTTCAGGAGAAGCAGTCTGTTCCATTTCCAGAGCTGCAGGTCTTTCAAATAATTTTGCAGCACTCAAAAGTTCTTCTATTATCTCTAGGACAACTCCGATTCATTGCAGCTGGACCTGTTTCTCTTTTTCTCTCTCTCTCTCTTCTATGTCGACCTCAAGGCTGGGCCTACCCCCTCCTGGGCTAAGACCAGAGGCTGGGGGTTACCCAGGCCCTGTGGAGTTTTCCATGGACTGCAAAAGGACACTTGTCTACCATGGGTCTTCACCACAGGATCAGAGGGGATAATGGCTTTTAAGTCCACCCCTATTTCCTGTGGGGTCCCATCTCACGAGAGATAGTCTTTGATGAACCTCTCTAGTGTGAGCCTACACCTTCGGACGACAGTTCTTCAATTCTCTGCTGTCCCTCAGGGTCACAAATTCAGCTGCACCAGCACGGATCTCTCACTGGGATCACACAAATCCTACCCTGGACGACTTGCTCCAGAGTAGGTCTCTCTCTCCATGGGCCACAGGTCTCCAGCAGGACTCTGTTTCATCTTAGGCCTCCTATGGAGTCACATCTTCTTCATGCACTCTGCTTCAGCGTGGGCTCCTTCATGAGCTACAGAGGGTCTCTCCTCTCCAACAACCTTTCACAAATGTCAGCGATTTTTAGTTTTCAGCCTTTTCCCTGCCGAAGGGAGAGAGAGAGAGAGAGAAGGGGAGAGGAGTTCCCCCCACTTTGTGGCTTCTCTCTTCTCCGTCTGCCAGCTTTGACCTCAGCAGCTCCATTATCTCTGCCAGGAATTCTGTCTGCAGTATTTCTCGTCCAGGCAGTCTTTCTTTAAGGTTTTTTTTTTTTTTTCTACACTTTGTTACATGTTTCAATCAGGGGGCTTCAGTGCCACACTTGCCCACAGCCCAGGGCCAGGGGAAGGAGCAGGACCCTGGCCCACTTGTGGCCTGCTGCCTTCCCCTACATGGTTCCTAATTTCATCTGCACAACAACCTTCTCTTCCGTTTTCTTAAATATGTAATTGGCAGGGACATCACTAAAACTTTTGATTGGCTTTTTCTCCAGATATCCACTTGGAAAAAAATATTTTCAGCCCTGGGGGGGCTGGTTGGTTATGCAAACCCATGACACCCATCCATTCTTATTCTGAATGAGTGCTCAAATTTGATAAAAGTATCTTGTTAAAAAAACAATGAAGCATATTAAAAATAGCAATTGGATGAAAAATTCTGCAGCAAATTTACCTGAGTAACAAGCATATAAATGCCAAGTGTGACCTAGCGTATGGTATATGATGATTGAAAGGGACAGTGGCACTGATAAATTTAGGAATAAAATCAGTGAGGCTGAAGAGGGAAAATTCAAATTCAGGTAGGTGTAGTGCTGTTGTTTCCTCATTTCTAAATAGTAACAAAATGGACAGGGAAAAGAAATGTCAAGAAATATAATCAGTGGGACAAAGCAACCCAAGCAAGAAGTGGAAGAAGATACAATACAGATGCTGATATCACAGGTAGGCTTTTTATTTTACTGGAACAAACTCACATTATGAGAGGATCTCCATACTGACTTCCTTAGTTGGAGCAATGGGAGTGCTGGGGTGTGAAATGCATCAAATACCCCCATGAAGGATCTGGCCCTACATTTTCAGGCTGTTTACATTATGCAAACATTAACCACAACACAACAATATAGAACGCATCAATCGTTATGTTTACAATAAGGCCTAAAGCTTTCTGGTTTGCCTGGAGAACAGCATACAGCTTCCCAAAATAAAATTTTAGGTAAAGAATTACTGGAATATTAAGCTGCAGTAAAAGTGAGATAAAATAATTCTACTAAGTGGAAAATAATGTCATTGCATCTGACACTCACTTTTTCCTGAGGCCATCACGACCAAGATTTATGTCAAATATCCCTAGGACTAGAACACCAACTTATTAAAATGCCGTACTGCTTCAGCAGCCCTTTATTATACCAGGACTCATTTACATTGCAGTCACACATTTTCTTCTTGCTCTGCCTTAAAAGGAAAATATTAAAAAAAGAAGAAACAAACTTATTTCAAAAAGGAAACAAATTCCTTTCTGGATGACAGAAGTAAAGTTGAAACATATCATTTTTTCAGTTGATTTTACCTACATAAATTTATACAGTCAAAACATTGCATTTGGCACTACTTCCTGCGAGTTCAGCAGCCTTGTTATCAGTAAAACTATAAAAATAAAAATTTAATTATTTTAATAATAAATATAATCATAATCCCTCACTTATAAGTCAGGATTCAGATTTTTCTTTGCCTTCACAAGTCCAGAGGAGCCTCTCAAAGAGATTACTTTGACCACATTCAGAAGACTGAGAAGCTGGTTTGAACTTGAGAGACACTAAAAATTTCCATTTAGTTATGTTGAAATCTCATGGCATTAGTAACAAAAATTCACACTGAAAGAATGGATTACACACTGGGATAAACTTGAATAAAGAGAAAATTGAAACAAAACCCAATTTATGGTATCCAATTTCCTTTATCCTTTTTCTGTCTGTTAATTATTGAAAGTTTTATGAACAACAACTTGTTTGTCCTAGACAAGGCATTACTTTGTTCTTTATTCTACAATGAAATTAGGATCTAGGATTTGGTAGGACTTTACTATTACTCCCAAAACCACCTGTAATCTCATAAGTTTTGATCACAAGGACTTCCTAACAGAACACAGAACAGCACATTAAAGGAAATGCTTTTTTTCCCATACAGAAACCTTGTTATTTTGATAATTAGTACAAGCTGCAGTTATTTAACAGTATGTGGTAGGGAGACAAGCTTACATTTAAATACAATGCATAGTGCACTGGGGACTTGTTTATGTGAATTCTTATTATCCAAACCTCCTGCTATGCAGAATTGGGTCATCTCTCCTGACACACATCCTCTGCACTGAAAAGTCCCCTGGTTCCAAAACCTCATTTAGCTGAATAAATTCCATACTTCAGTACACAGGTATTTCTACTCCACAGTCAGGTTCCAGTTCTTATAGTACCCACTTTCAAATTATTACAGAATAATATTCTCCAATTTGACTGTATCACACATCTCTATATTTCACAGAATATGCCAAGCTGGACTCAATGATCCTTTTGGGTCCCTTCCAACTCCTGGCCCTGCACAGGACCATCCCCAAAAGTCACGTCATGTGCCTGAGAGCATTCTCCAAACACTTCTTGAACTCTTTCAGGCTTGGTGCTGTGACCATTTCCCTGGGGAGCCTGTTCCAGTGCCCAACCACACTGTGGGTGAAGACCCTTTCTCTAATATCTACCCTAAACCTCTCTTGACACAACTTCAGACCATTCCCTTAGATACTGTCAGTGTCTGCCCCTTCTCTTCCCCTCACAAGGAAGTTACAGACAGCGAGGAGATGAGGTCTCCCTCAGTAAATCTTCTTGCTTACATACAAGGCTGACTCACAAGCTCAGACACCTAAGACTAAATGCTTTTGAACAGCTCTTGAAATTGCTTTAAAATTAATAAGTGCTAGTTAGACTAGTAGTCCTACCTCACCTGTGTATGCATTGCACTGATAAAGCGCTGCACTATCACCTCATTTGCAGTCTGAACAATATCTAATACTGAGGAAAGGGACTAATATGTTCTATTAAGGCCAACCCCCATGTAAGATAATAAAATAATATTTCCAATTATTATCAGTTCATCGTGGTGAACATATAATATGATTTACTTTTTAATTAAGGAGTAGTTTCCAAGTCTGAAATTGTTCATTTTTAATCAAGAAGAAAGTAATCACCTTTCTCTTATAAACTCTGGATTCTTGAAGAGTTTAATGACCTACAAGGTTGATGCCTCAACCACTAAACTTTGACTAAAAACATAAAATATTACGGTTTGGTTTATTTACTGGTGCAGCTAACATGGTACACCTTGTCAGTATTGTTTTTAGGCATAATATGGGTTGGGCTTTATAACCAACAAGAAAGGCAATGCAGGCTGAGCAAAGTGCAGGAGAGAAGCCAGAGAAACTAGGGAGAAAGCAAACTAATTTGAAATAAGTCATAGCTCTTGGTCAAGACCAGCAGGACAAAATTTCCTCTCCTACTTGCAAAATATATCTGTGTTTCTACAGGTTAATAGAGGCTTTGCAAATAGCTGGTAAATTGCAAACAAGTAATTTTACATTTTGGGGAGCTGCTTAATGTGGGGCAATCCTTACTTGATCCTCTGGAGATTACCTTGCACATAGGGAAAGGCAGACTGCTTCAAATCGACAGTCACCCATCTGGGACCCTTTCCCTCTGACAGTTATAGACATTGGAAAAAAACAGATTAAATAGAAGAAAACATCAAGTGCAGGCATATACCACCACTTACCAACAACTGTGCGCTGTGAATCTAGAACAGATCCTCTGCCACTGATGTCCTGAGGCACCAGATGCAGGAGAAATGGGGGTTAAAATGATGCTTTCCAGATAGACACCAATAAAGCTAAAATCCCATGA
This sequence comes from Pyrocephalus nanus, assembly GCA_038380795.1. Classification (NCBI taxonomy): domain Eukaryota; kingdom Metazoa; phylum Chordata; class Aves; order Passeriformes; family Tyrannidae; genus Pyrocephalus; species Pyrocephalus nanus. The sequence continues at coordinate 102,675,261 of CM076260.1, forward strand.
TAGGTTAGGAAGCTATTGATGGCCTCTGTGTTTCTGGTGGGAAATGAAGGAAGTATAATGTAAGTGTGAGATTCATGGAGAGTCACCTTGGTTTGACATTTTCTCCTCCCCCTTTACTTTTATGGGCTCTATCAATCATTAGGTTTTGTTACTGGGGCCTTTTGTAAGCATACATTTATGCAGTAACATTTCTTAAGAAATGCTGTCATGTAAAGCTTATACTCTCCTTCAACTGGTCTAATTGAAATCAGAGGAATTAGCTATGGAAAACACACTGAACCACCCCTCAGCTGTTGAAAGGAGGCCAAATGATGAGGCAGAAGTGAATCTGAGGATCAGAACAGAAGCCTCCCTTTAATAATTATATGGAAATTTAAGTGACAGGTAAGGGAAATCTGGGCCCCAGACCAGTCAGCAAGAGGGACATCCAGCCAGGCTCCCCACAGCACCATTGACATAGCCAGCAGGACTGCACAACAGCTCCCACTAGCAGCAGGGTTCCCTTTGTTACACTTCCAGATTTTCCACAACTTGATACATTATTTTCAGTAATTAAGAAGTAACTCAGCAAGACTAATAAAAAAGTCAAGACAGTGAAAAAGAGAAAGGGAAGATAAAGATTGGCAGGTGTTGAGTTAGCCTGGCGGTACCAGTACAAACTGTTCCACAGGCAGAGGTTTTAAGCACATGAAGTAGGGACAAAATTGCCTATTTTTAATAAATGTCAGTAAATAAAATTGCCTGCTTCACTGTGACAAATGGATTCTGTTTATTTATATATGTATATATATTTGTATAATGTATTCATATTGCTATATAAGTTTTTTACCTATCTAAATTATATTTACATATTATACATCCATAAAGAGAATTTTGGTGGCTATACAGAAGTAAATACCTTTTTCCTCCTCTTCCTTTGACAGTCTGACCATTTCTGTAGAGCATTATGATTACTCTATTAATTGGAAATAATGAAATATTCAGAGCAGGGGAAAAAATCTCCAGTCCTTTAATGAGTCAAAGGGAAGCCAGCTCTGCTCCTTTATCTGATCTGCAATCCAGACAAACCTGTCCATGCACTCCCCATGAGGTACCTTTAGCTAAAACTGCCTTCTTCCCCCTCACCTCCATGTTTTCTGCATCTCCTGACTTTCAGGAGATCCTTTAAAATTCACCTCGTCACCCTCACCTCTCCCTACAGGATGAGCAGGATACACTGATGGTTAACTAATTTCAATAGGTGAATAGATACAAGGTGATTCAATTCAGAATGTGTCACATAAAGTTGTGGAAACCTCATTATCCAGCTATTAGTAAAGTGAAACATCACCCTGCTACAGCTGAGTGCCTCCCAGACAAAACAAGAATCTCTTCTTGGGCAGATGACGGTAAACTAGAACACTGACCTGCCAAGAGTGTTTATCCAGAGAAAAAAGTCCAATTTATAGCAGTGCTAACTCACCAAGGTGACTCTGACTATAACAATCCATGCTTTTTTACAAATTACCTAATTACAACTTTGATATAAATTGTTGAACTCAAGCTTTTGGTGATAAGGACAACATCCTAGATTAAATCCTTCAGGTAGGTTTTTTTTTCAGGCTGTAGCTTTGATTCAGCAAACAGAAGTCAGAATTTGAGCAAAGGCACGTTGTTCAAAATACATTTCTGACACTTCCTACCACTACATGTATGGCATAATTATATTTTTAGTTCAGATGCACTATTGAACAATTTGTTTTATTTTATGAATTTATCTTTTACAGAGATAAATCATACTACTGTGCAAGCAGAGCCAGTCTAAAGGACTAACAAGTTCAGAAATTTTAACCCAGACTGTTATACCAACCTCATATTTGCTGGAAATAAGGATGATAGCCCACAGCCAAAAGATCTGATAGCATTTTTCATTAATTATGCACTGATTTTTTAAAATTATTCAGAGCAGGCTGGACAAGCCTTGATGGATTTCAAAGGCCTGCCTAAGTGTACGTACTAAATAGTACCCGTTTATTAAAATCCAGCTTTTGGCTATGCAGAGTACACATTGCCACTCCAATAATTTTCTGTAAATTGAAGGACTTGCAAGTGTAGATTAATTGAGGCAATGGAACAGCAGCTAGAGTAAAGAAATTACATATTCCCTTTCATGATTTCTTCTCTTGAACTTGCAGATTTCACAGTGGTGGGTAATTCCCAAAAATAAGACAGCAAGGGAATATGAACTCAAACAGCATTTATTAAATCCAGTGGCAGAATTGGTAAATGGTTGCACGTAGACTTTGCTTTCTGTCACATATCACTTTTGAGCAACCAAAAAAACATACATTTGAGTGTTGTAGTTAGGCGCCATACTTGTGAAAATACAAAAAAGTCAAGCATCATTTGACTTGTCAACTCTATCTGTTGCTAAACCACAGATGATTTGGGGATAACTGTGTTTAAAACAACTTCCTTTTTCCATTAAAAAAAAAAAAAAAAAAAAAAAAAAAAAAAAAAAAAAAAAAAGAGTTCCCAATCCAAAATCAAACCACCATACAACAAAAAGCTGAAATCTCACACAAAAATAACCAAACAAAAAGAATAAATCCAGCAAGACCCATGCGCTATTTAATTTCTATTTTGGTGCCTTAAGCACACATGCAGTGTTTGATGATCATCAGTGGATGATTTTTTTATTCAGTTGGTTCAGGGGGTCTCCAAACTATGCAAGCAGTTACTGAACGGCTTTTATGATTTGACAGTAGAGTGGTAATGAATAGCAGAGGCTTTAAAATCCAGAGTCATCAGTGTGGGATGCCAAATTAAGTTCTTTGGCAAGCATATCTATGATGCTTTAAGTAAATCTGTAACATAATAAATTGTTAGAAGATAGAAAACAGCATGCATTTAAAGCCTCTGTTGGGCCCCCATATTTTATACAGGGACTAAAACAGCTGAGGAGTCTCTCCTGCATTTGGAAAAAGCTACAGTGAATGGATTTAAACATCTCCCATTCCACTCCCTCACTACCAGCAATCAATCTGGCCATGAGAAACCCTGTGCTTGGAGCCATTCCATCTCTTTCCTCATTTACATCCTGCCCATGGGTACACTGAGTCTGATCTTAGAATTTGGGAAGTGCAACAGGAGCCGAACAAAATACAAATGCTTCAGCTGAGCATACCCTGCATGCTGCCTCACGTAGCCAGTTCCATTTTCTTCATGTAACAGTAGACACTTCACAGTGATTACTTTAGAAGCATTGCTGCAGGAAGACAGCCACAGGGTTCCTGGGTCTCTGCAGAGCCAAACAGACTCCTCCATCTCCCAAAGCATAAAAAGAACTTTTTTCTTATTTTTTTCTCTTCCCCCTCGACAAAGCTGAGTAGCTAATGCTATTTATCCTTTGGAAAGCACACAGCCAAGATAATTCTGTAATTAGGTTAGAGTAGTTAAGAGAATCAATAATAATAATAACAGAAAGCAATACTGATGAGGCACTAAGATTAGCGTTTGCATTTCAAACATGATGAAACTCTCCAGCTCCTAAAAGTGTCAGCAGATAGTGGGGGTTTTGCCACAGCAATTTCCACATTCACCCTTTCAGCTGTCTTAGGGCAGTCTTTAAACTATATACAATACTAATTTTTAACAATAGGATTTTTATTGAAAATAACATTCATTATTTTTTGGAGGAGATGACTCTCAAGCCTAGCTGATAACCTTTAAACTATAACAACACTTTAATTTGTGCTGCATTTTTATATTACCTCTTTAGAATGGAAAAACACCATTGAAAATATATGCAATTAGGGAAGTCCTAATTCCTTAGGAAAGTTTCCTGCTTGGAGACAGTGGCAAGAACAGGGCAGCTTCAGGAGAGTAGGCAAGGTGAAGGCAACCACAACTCAGGCTGAGGAGCAAGCTCACCAACAGGGCTTAGTCCCAGAGCACCAAAGCCTGGCAAGCAGGAGCAACAGTAGCAAAACTTCCTATGGACAGTTCAAGCATGAGCAAAGCAGCAACTTGGAAAAGCCAAAGAACAAGGCAGGAGGAAGACCAGAAACAAAACTCAGACCCAGAGCACAGATTAAATAGAGCTCCTGCAGGAATGAGGGGGGGGGGGGGGGGTGTTGTGGGGTAGGTCTCAGGTGAGGCTTGTCTGTACAATTAAAAGCTTATTGATGCCTTCAGAACCCCAACAGTGTTCTGCTTGAATAAGCTTTAATGAGGAAGATCTCTTAGTGACCACACTGTAGCAAGTGAATATTGCATTTTAAGATGTTTTCTTGCTTGAGCCAAACAGTTTTTGGTGTAGATCGATAGAAATCTGTCCCATTTTACAAAGAATTCTGCATGCACTTCCATGAAATCCATAGAAAACTCAGTTCAAAACATCAGTTTGAGATTAATAAATTCTGGTCTAAACTGCATAGATGTTCATGTCTTCTTGTCCTGCTTTCATGACGTTTTCAATCTGAAAAGGAACTGGGAGTTCAGCTGTTCTGACAGGGTATTCTGCCATCACAGATCACATCCAAACTGAAATATGGAAGAAGATATCACAGAGAAAGTGGTTTGTTCCAGAAGAGCATTTTTTAGTGTGAGGAACACTGAAAACCTAACCAGCACATCTAATTTTGTCTCTTCCCTTCATGCAGGGTGTGTGCTCATGCCTGTGGGGGTCTCTGAACATTCAGACATGAGCTATCCACATGCCTAACACTATGGTTATCAGCTCCGCATATTGCTTTAGCCTTGTTACTGATCCTCCTTGAAGTTAATGGTGTGTCTCTCAAAACCCACCATACTTCTTCCAGCAAACACAGACCTTTGATGTTCCCAAGCCAAGGGAGATCCTGTATTCTTTACATATGGATTTGGAAGCCCAGCTTTGAAAGGAAGAAAAGTACCCAGCAAGCACACTGTCACTCCATTTAAAAGGAGGACAGCTTGCATCACAGAACATAAAGAAATGCTCAAAATATTGGACCCTTCACTTCAAACATGCTCACTTGCCAGCAGTTTTGCCAGCAGGCCTTTTGCTTCTTGGAGCCTCTTGTTTGAAAAAAAAAAATCAAGAAAAAAGAAAGGGGAAAGAAGAAATCCTACTTGGGAATGATCATTATAGCCTCATTTAAATGCAACTAACAGAATCAGTTCACAGGTCAATCAATACACACATGCTGATGTGGTCTGATGGAAGGCAGGAGAAATCAGGTGTAATCTACAACTAAACAAGCTGAACACAGAATAGAATCATAGAATCATAAAATGGTTTGGGTTGGAAGGGACCTTAAAGATTATCTAGTTCCAACCCTCCTGTCATGGGCAGGGACACTCTCCACTAGACCAGGTTGGTCACGGCCCCATCCAACCTGACCTTGAATACTTTCAGGGAAGGGGCATACACAACTTCTCTGGGCAACAACAGGAAGAAGATATCTGAATGACTGGCAAAGGAAGATCAGGATAGCTGCAAACACAAGATCTAATAACAAATATTAATTCATTCTTCAGTTTCCTAATCATAGATTTTTATGTTTCATCAATGCTCCATAATTGTACTACCCCTGTCAAACTTCTATACACTGACCTTTCTCCATTCACCCCAGACAATATCTGATGTGGAGCGCTTGGATTTTTGCTCCTTGGGGAATGGAGCATGTTTCCTAAACATCCGAGTCCTCAGGGTGCAATGCTCAGTGAGTTCAATGCTATATGCAACCTCATTTCAGATAATAAATGTAATAAAAATCTATTTAATTGTAAAAAAAAGAATGTATTTTTATAAATGCATACTTTCATAAAATATAAAATAACTTCAAAACTTAAACCAAAGCACATCAGTGAGATAGTGAATGTAGCATTAACCCTGAAAAGGAAAAATGCCTGCACACATTCAAAGAGAGCTATGCCTATGTACTTATCAGTGAGGACAAAGCAGCAGTGCGAAACTGCAGAAGAAGGAGCTCTTTCCCACTACTATTATGCTTCATGTTGTGCTACTGAACAAAAAGCAAGACAGAAAGATCAGTCTACAGAAACAGAAGCAAATTCCAAAGTGCCTGCACTATAAACAATACTCTTGTGGAAACAGAGGCACAGAAGTGAATGTCGCTAATAAACAGCACTGCCTATTAATTCTTGCACTGCTGTCAAATTTTAGGAATATCATTTTCTGTAGGGTTTTATTTCCCCTGTTTTCATCTGCCTGGAACTCCTACTGAGGGCAGCCAGCTAGCTAGTGGCTTTGGCAGAGGAAAACTACTGTACAAAACTTGAAGACTTTCTCAGGAGTTCTGCTCAGCTGCTGTAAAATTTGATGGATGAAAACACTATTTCCACATCCTGACAATTTCAGACATTTTTTCTGACCTTCTTGTGAAGTGAAACACCACAGTCTCATTCCAGCTCCAAACAGAGTAATAGCCAAGAAAGAAACAAATAAACTGTCTAACTTTACTGTGGTGGTGATACTGCCATTGTTTTTTGGGGTTTTTTTAATTGGCTAAAACATTTTCCTTGCTAGCACTGCATAGCAGGCATGATGTAGGCTTTAATGAGACTGAGTCATATACCTCTTTTCCAGAAACTGACAGATCTTATTTGCTGTTCCCCAATTCACTGGAAGGGGTAGAAGCATGAATATATGACCTCCTCCCAGCTCCTGCATGATGGCTGACCTGCTTTTATTTGTTATTTATTTTATTATATAGTGACAAAATCAGCCAGTTCCTATCTTTTGAGCCTGTTCACCTAAATTCAACAGGAGGGCTGTACTCAAGTTCTCATAACTAAACGGTCGAGCAAATTGCACCCATACTGCCTTTATGACCAAGAGCTTGGGCTTTTCTTCCACCTAGGTCTTTACTTGTCTGCCTGTCTGCAGACTCATTGCAACCACAACAAGAATCACATGGGCAATAGAGACTATTTTAAAAAAAGACAAGAAAAAAAAGTGGGACTGAGTAAAGGCTCTGATTCCACCTTACTTCAGCTGTGCAGGTAGTAATACACTGACAGATGGTTCATGACTGAGGCTGGCTCAAAGAGAGACATTGCACAGTCCTCACCAAGGGACAGACTCCAAAGTAAGTCATTACCAAGTACCAAAGGATCACCACAGCAGGGAAATGACAGAAACATCCTAACAGGAAAAACTCCCATTTTAATAAATCCTATCCTGTCAAAACAGTGGATACAAATTCATGAAACATCAGGCCTCATTTGCTCCAGTGCTCAGAGAATTATTCATTTAACATTATTTCTTGATATGAGTTTCTCATATTATTCAATAATTTAGCCAGTGTTCTTGGACTGATTATTTTATGAGACAAATTAAAATGATAACCAGGAAGCATCACTTAAAACATCAGTGCTGAACTGTGTTTGATAGATGGTTGTTTTGAAGGACTGAGTGTCTCGCTAACATGTTTGCTATTTATACTTCTTCATCACCCACATACATACAAATTTTTTTGGGAGTATTATTAGATTCCTGCTGTTTTGGGAGTGTAGGCCTGACAGCAACAACATGAGTTTACAAGTCACTGTGCAGACTCCCAGGCAGTATAACAGTACTCTGCTCTAACTGTTCCCCTGATCTCTTTGAACAGTGGCAATTAATCATGTCAAATTGTGCCAGATGCCAAAGCAGTTTTGTGATGTCAATAAATATTCTGGGGAGACTTGCTTCACATGGAGACAGAGATTCATTTCAAGCAGTGATCTAAGCAAGGTTCAGAACTAGAGGTAAAAGGCTGTTGGACTAATTTACTGCACATCCTCCATTTCTGCAGTCCTGGGAATATGAGGTCATAATTTAGAAATAATATATTTCACTGATTTTAACACATGCTTGCCTCATTCTGTCATCTTTATAAGTAGGAACAATTCAGTGGCTTTCAATAAAGTACATATGCACTGCAATTTTGTGACAGCATATCTGCTACATAAAAATAGGAGCAAACTTTCACCATCATTTTTTTTTGTAATGCTATTGTAGATTCCAGTATCTAATTAAAAAAAAAAAAAATTCTCATAGTGAACTGTAGAAGCTGGTCAACAGTTCTGGTTAATTCCCTAGGCAAGATATTTTTAGTTTTTTTCTTCTTCGTCATCTTCACAGCGGATCATTTTAATTCCAGCTGAGACTGACTGAAGCAATGCTGATTTCCCCAGATGGTTCTGCTTTCCTAGACAGAATCCCGATGGAATGATAATTACAGGTGAGGACATACGAAGAATTGTGAAACAAAAGATAGAAAAACCAATGGCACATTTCACCGGCACACACAAGCTAAATGAAGTGATCGTACGATTCGTTATTGGCCTCATGCATGATGCTGCCAGGCTGAGGCACATTCTTTCATTCTTCATTAGATTTCATCAGTCTCTTCCACACCTCTTTTCTGTGATTCCACAATGATTAGCTAATTCCTAAAATAAGAAAATTGTTCTTCTTTCATACTTCTCCCATGTGAGAAATGAGGAGTATCAGCATGGGAGGAGGGGGAGAGAAGGTCAATTTTTGGATTATCAGAGGTGTTACTTCATGATATTTCCTCCAAGAACATGTGAAATTCTTTTTAATTTGGAAGCAGCTCTGCTGTGCTGCCAGTGGGAATATGTCACCATTTTCCTTGTTCTTGGAAACTAAGCAAGAATTTTCCCTTCCCCCTGCTCACTGTGTGAAGGGGATGTTGAATTGGCAGATTGACTGTGGCTTAGGCAATTGACTAACACAATAGAAGTGGCTGCTAAAACCACATTCCAAGTTGATGGCCCTCAAGATCTTGTCTGTGGGGAGGGGTGAGGAGTTCTTTTTTATTTTTGTTTCCTCCTCTCCTGGGAAACGGGAGTGAGTTCGTGGCTGCCAGAGCTGGAACAAGGTCTAGGTAGCAGGAGCTCTGAGATGGCTTTGTTCTCAGCCTGGCTGCCCAGCAGGTTTGGTTTTGTTTTTTTAACTCCTCTCCTGGCACTGTTTTCACTTGCGACCTCTTTTTTTCTACCCAGCCTGGAATTTGCTTGGATTTTCATTGGAGAGGAACTGTTCAGGAGGGTTCTCCTCCGTTGTTCCCATGGTTTTTTCTGGCAGTGGTTCTTGTGCACATCGGAGAAGAGGGGAAGCCACACCACACAACTCAGCCAGCAGGACAGAGTGAGTTCCTGTTGGGAAGGACCTTTTTTTTTTCCTCTCCCTCCTTTCTCCCCTTTTCCTGGTGAGGGGGGAGGGAAGATCTCCATTTTTGGCTTTTCCAACACACCTGGGCCCCCCCTGCCCCCCATTTGGTGACCACCAGTGATCCAGAAGCACCCCCTGCTGACTGACGCAGAGCACTGCAGGCTCTGCATCTCCAGTGATCCAACAGCACCCCCTGTGGACTGTAGTTAGAATTGCACCAAAGGGTGCAAACTGAACTGTTTACTTTGTTGTTGTTGTTGCTTGTTTGTTTGTTTTGAAGAGGATTATTTTTGGGTATAGGATTATTGTTTGGTTGTTTTATTTGTGTTCTTTCTTTGTTCTGCCAATACATGTATATTTTTTAATAAAGGGCTGTTATTTTTTCCTTTTTCCACATTTTTCTCAATTGGAGCCTCTTAATTTCAGATTTACAATTGCTTAGAGGGAGGAGTTTGGGTCTTCCCCATAACTCATCCTCAGCAAAACACTTGTATCTCATAAAACTGTCTGAGTACCATACATCATCCTAGCCATCAAAAACAAAATGAAATTCACAGTGAGCTGACATATGTGTGTGGTCTGGCTGTCTCACTACACTGACAGAATAGAATAAATACATACAATATTTGTCTGATCCAAATAACACTGCAAGGCCTCACAACACCTTTTACATACTCAGGAATAGAGGAAAATGCTATACACAGTCCCATTAGTGGACATTATCTAAAACAGACTTTTTTGGTGGTAGAAACTTGGGGAAATGGCTTTGTAAATTCATTCATCCTGATTTTCAAGCATTTTAGTTTCCTGTGAAGTTTCTGTCTCAACACGTAATTTGTAACAGCTCTTTCTACTTGCAGATATCCTTGGATAATGATGAGTAAGGCCAGTAATCACTCTGAGAGGTGTCCATGAGAGCTTTTCTGATTATGCTCATTTCTTTTTAATAAAAGATTTTCCATGAGGGGTCCATTAGCATCTCAGAAGTGTGTGCTTGCTTTCTTCCCGCACCTTGATAACAGAGCACAAAACCAGCTTAACAGGGAGTGTTCATAGCAGCCAAGTCACCTGTAAAAGGTGAGTCAGCAGAGACAGAGCTTTGCAGACATCCATATGTGAAGCATCTGCATAGAGTGATTCTGTTCCATATCTCCCACTGACTTTAAACTCTTAACTAGAAAGTACTACAATTTATTCTACCCTCCAGCTGAGTTAATGGAGGGGCAAGCTACTCCTGGGATCATTATTATTCATTATTATTTCATAATGCCTGATGGTGTTATTTTAAAAGCTGCTCTCATGAAGGAACACATAAAAGACAGGCCACCTTTGTGACACCAGCACTAGGGACATGCCTAGGGAATGGAGAGCAAGGACAGGATGGTGCTGGGTTTCTGTGGCAGCACATCTCTCTGTAGGCTCATACCCCATGCAAATTCTGTGATTGAAAGCATCACCTTTTGAAAATAACCAGAGCTACAGTCAAGCTTGGGTTTGGGTAATGCTGGGGACTGCAGTCCGGCTGAACTGGAATTATAGAAGTTTTTGTGGGTGTCATAGGTTTATTGTTCAAAAAAAAAAAAAAAAAACAAGGAGGAATTATTCTTTTTTTCTTTTCCCTGCATCTCTCTAAAAGAAAGATGTTGAATGGAGGAGGGTGGTTTCCCTTGGGTCACTGATCCACACAAAAGAACTAACCAGCAGATCTACATTCCAAGCTGCTGGCCCTCCTGCTGTTGGGAGGGATGATGAGTTTTGTTTTAGTTTTTTTCTCTCCTAGGAGCTGGAAATGGGAGGCACTCCACTTTTGCTCTGATGGAGAGAGGGTGTGTGTTGAAGGGGTCCAAGGTTCACTTTGTTTTCAGCCTTGTTACCTGGCTGTTTCTGGCCCCCGTTTGCCTCAGCTGTCCTGCGACATGCTCTGCCCCCAGCCTGGACCTGCTCTGACTTCATCAGAGAGGCTCGACCCGCCTGCAGAGGAACCTCTGTGGCAGGAGGTTGCCCTTTCTCTCCTCTGCTCCCATGTTGGCAGTGGTGTGTGTGCATTGATGAAAGGGGGGAAATCCTGGCCACAGCCAGCCACAGACAGAATAGGAAAGCACCAATTCAGGTAGCCAGGGAAGACAAACAACCTTTCCTCTCCTGTGCTCCTATTCTACTCCATCGAGCTCAAACCTCAGAATTGTTCACAGAGAGGTGCCAATGGGCATAATCACTCTGTCCTTTCATATTGCCCTTCAGGAGAAAAAAGAAGACTTTTTAACTAAGAAAATCACCAGTGATCAACTGAGGTTGTGCAAATCACAAGGCTGCGTGCTGGACATTCACCTTTGATAGGGGAAATGATTTTCACATTCCTAGTTCTGATACAGCTTAAGGCAACAATCTTGATAGTAATGTGTCCTAGAATGAGATTTTTCCCACCAGAAAGTAAACAAATTTCAGCATTCCAAGATCCAAAGACGTAGGAGAGACACAAAATACAGGACGCAGATACACAATGCTGCTGGGATGTTATAACATTTCTGAATGAAAAGCATTTTTCTATAAATGCCCTACTTTTATGCGTTGTTTCATAAAGTGAAATTAACACAACTTTAAAATAAAGTAATTTGCTTAGCTTGGAAATTTCACAGGGAAATTTTGGAGGCTGCAGACTATGGCCTGATAAAAGCCAGGTCAAGAAAAAGTAGAAATACACAATAATACATAAAATAGGATGACATATTGAAACATTGCTAGAAGACTGGGGGGGGGGAACAAACAAACAAACAAACAAACACTAACATTTTGGGAACAAAATTAAAACCAGCTGAGGGGTGCAATGAAAAAATTGTGAAAGGAATCACAAGGGAAAGTCAGTAGATAAGGGTACAGGCAATAGTTGTGAAAGACAGGTAGAACACATGCTTCCTGAAGCAAGAAAAAAATGTCAGAAGCTGAGAATGGGTGAAACAAAGGGTAGAAACCAGAAAGTGTTGTGATTAGAAGACACTGCACAAATAAAGAGGTAATATAAGAAAGAAACTGAGAGAGGCTGAAGAGAGGGAGGAAAGATAAAGATTTGAAAGATTCTAAACAGGAAAATGTACCCATGCTATGCACACCTCTAAGGAACCAGATGTCTGGGAACAATTAGAACCAGCCTGAAATTATCATCTTTTCCTCCAACTATACAAATCATATACTGTAGCAGGTAAGCAAAAGGAAGAAAAATAAATTTAAATATTTTAAAATTGGCAGTTTAACTCTTCCCTTAGATGCAGCCAGAGAACTGAAAGTCACTACCATGAATAATAGCACTTCAGAAAATAACAGTTTCACAGTATGTTAAGCCAAAAACTTTCAAATTTATGTCCTAATTCCATGCCCAACTATGAGTATTCTGTATGTAAACTTACGTCAAGAAGTTCAGTACACAAACTACTAGTACACAGACAGTACATCCTTGGCTTTAACACTCAAAAAAGGAGACCCAGCTCCAACATATTTTGCTGGTTCACACTCCAATTCTAAGTACCCCTTGCCCAAAGCATCTGACTAGATCCACACATAAATCCAGTAAAAAACCTTCATTTTCTGGCAACTTAATGAAACTTCCTTGGCTGTCAATCAGTGAACTCACATAACCTCTGCATAAATGTATATAGAGTTCTATCACTAATCCTTTCCACAACCTCCCTTTAAGAAAATCAGTAAAGTATTTTCTTATTCCTTTTGTCTGTTCACATTCCTAGCTCTTCTATGAATCCTAACAGGTCCTTCCAAATAACACTCAGTCACATCTACTTCTATTTCATGGACAATTCATGAGTCTATTCTTGTTCAGTCTTTACCAGAAATAACCAGAGATTCATTGATCCTAAAATTCCCAACCATGAAAAGTTTGTGGAAAGTGTTTTGTATAATATCTTGGAGTAAAAAAAACAGACAACTGACACACAACATGACTTTATTTCCCTCCTAGTGAAAAGAGGCTGTCTCTTTCTTACTCCTGTCAAACTACATGGGGATTCAGCAGAACAGAGGCCTTACTGGGTGACAGAAGAGATGGAAAAGACTTGCCAGCCCTTCTTTAAATGGCCCTGAAGGGAGAAGCTGACCATTTGCAGAAGATGCATAGAGCAGAAGGAAAGAGCATCTATACTATATGAAGAACAGCAGGACACAGATTAGGGCAAACTGACCAAGCCTCAAATTTTGGTTCTGATGTGCTGTTTGGCATTATGTAATGTGAGACACACTAGATTGCCTAATTATTGTGTCGGATCAACCGTCTTGTCTGTGTGTGTGTGTCAGGGGAGGGGCCATGGTCGGGCCTGCAGCCTCATGGCAAGATAGGAAAGCACATGGTCTGCAGCCAACACGGCAGCTCAGAGGGCACATGAGCTGCAGCAGAGCATGCATGGGGCAGCTGTCAATCAAAAAAGCCTGCCTGGTAGCCCCTGGAGCCTCTGACAGACTATGGCATCCCTCACTTTGGCTGGGAGGGCACTGAATGGGCAGCCAATCAGATGTCCCGCCTGGGAGGGATGGCCACGGTAGCCAAACCATATAAACAGAGGTGCAGAGGGGCTCCGTCTGGTCCTGCCTTTTCTCCTGGAAGCTGCCACCACGTGACTCTTGGCAGTAACTATTTTTCTCTCCTCTCTTTCTCTCTTTACTTCTTTCTTCTCTTAATCTCTCTTTTCTTCCCTTACTCTTTTCTTTCTCTTGTGGGTAACTTAAAACCAATGAGGAGTATTTCACTAACGTCACAATTGTTATTTGCTTGGTGATTTAGTGGAATGCTTCTCCTTGGTTATTTGTTATTCCTCATAAAAATCCTTTGCCAAAAAACCTATTTTCTTATTAAATTAAAATAATTTCTCTTGAAAAGCACTTGTAGCATGTTCTCTTTACACAATATAAGGTATCAAAGAACCAAATGCTTTGCAAGTGTTCACATGCATGAAATCTATTGGAGTTTTAAATGTAAGTAACTACCTGGACAGCATGTGTCTTGAGACCCAGTATGTTACATGTGTCATTACTGGCATTACTTTAGAGAAAAAAGCTGATTTGCATTTCAGTAGGTCTATTTGCAAAACAGTTAATAGCACAGGATACGCTTGGCAGTGGAGCATACGGGTCATGAGAATCAGCACAGTTTTGGCTACTCTAATCAGGAGCTGCTACAAAGTGCATTGGATTACCATAAAGATCAGTCGTCATTCCCTCTGCACTCATCAAAGACACTTTTCTTTCCAACAATCTTGCTTGTGACTTTGTTTTAAAATCATACTTCCTGTCACCTGACTGGTCTTTTGAAAGTCATTTCTCCTTCTCTCCAAGGAAGGATATCAGAAGAAGAGAATGTGACATCTAAATCTGGGATTACAATAATAGAGATGGTGTTAGAAAAAGGACTTATAATAGGCAAAAGAATAAAAAGAGAGATAAAAGAAACTGCAGAAAGTTGTTCTAAGGCCTCTTCAAGGCCTCAAATAACTGCATGTGAAGATACAATGTGAGGGACTTCACCCATGGTAAGTGCAAGACAAGTAGTGCTTACATTTTTGTCATCCCCAGGGTCATCAGAACTCTTTGGGTGTCAGCAACACCTGCCTGAGTATACAAAAAAAAGACTTTAAACCCAGCTGGATCTACAGTACATGCAGTGGCTTTAACAACAGATCTACCAGCAATTTCAGTGGCTTAAGTACAGGACAGACAGACCCACATTGCAGGTAGCAGCAATAATTAAGAAAAAATAAATTCTTGGCAATATATACCATTCTTTCATTACTTAGGCTAATTATTACAACTTACTTGTTATAATGTAAAATGAAAGCTGAAAATAAATTAATAAAAACATGCTGCTGTCATGCACTAGAGATAATTAAAGATAACAGACATCAGTGACAACCAAGGAAAACATAAAATTTACCTAATGTGTTACAGCTGTTTCACTGACAAAAGTTTTTTAATCATCACTTAGACCCTTTCATTTCCTCTCTCCTCATTCCCTTCCATTCTACCTCTGTGCTCCACTGCTATTCTGCCAGCAGCAGGAGACACCACACACAGCATTCCAGCTCCTCCACTGTGTTGAGCTTACATCACTTCCCATCATTCGTTCCAAGCCTCTACATGGATGTTTTGCCTCCAGTCACAGTGCAGTCAACACAGAACACTAAATATTACACCAGGGACTTGTTACTCAGCCTGAGCAAAGAACAGTTCCTCTGTTATGCAAAATGTCCATGGGCTCTATCATGTCAGAGGGTCTTGTGAGGTCAAACTGAACCACTTCCAATACTCTGCAAAACAGGAGGGTGACAAAGAAACCCTCAGAATCTAGAGTATTCTGGCAATGACAACACTGTTGTGGTATGCGTGAAGAATAGCTCAAATCTTCACACTGCCTCAAGTTTATCATCCCAAACATTGCAGTCAAGAATTCAAAGGTTCTCCGACTCTAGTTTCACACTCTGGAATGTACTAATTTTCCCTTGGGGAAGAAACAACTACTAAGTCATCTGTGAAATGTTCTAATAGTCCTCAGTCAATTTCCGGAACTTAGCTCAAATATATACCTGCTAAACCTTTGTCTCTTCTTAAAGCAGCACATTGCTAAAATTCCTTTATTAAAGTTTCCTTTTATCTCAAGAACCTCATTCTGCCTGGGCTGGAAAGAAAATTGCAAAATCAGTCTATTCCAGCACTTCAGTGAGCAGAGTCATCTGCAGAACAACAAATTACTGCATTCTAGTAAATGGCGTTCACAATTAATATGCTATTGACATAACTGCTCTAAAATATTACAGTGTTTATTGGCACAAAGAGATGTTATGAAATCAGCTTTATAGATGTTACAGTCAAAATAACTGAATTTCATAAAACCCTGAATAATTAATTACTAGTCCCTGTCAAAAAGAAGGAGACACATATTTACAACAAACAGCCCAAGAGAAGAATATGACAAGCCAAAAACATCTACTTACAGACAACTTAATATAAGACAGTCAGAGTGCTAATCAGAGGACAACTCTTCCCAGGAGTTACTCAGGTAAGGGTCAACCTTTTCATTGAATCAGATACTGCTATAGGTGCCAGGCAAATTATTTAACCTGTATCCTGAAAGCAAAAGAGGACTTGCCCAGTTTTCACTGAAATTATGTTTCTAACTGGTAAATTCTACACGACAAGGACTAAACCGATGTTGGATACTGTGCTGTGTATATTTTGTTGTGACCTGAGATAGGTCATTCAGTGATGAGACGATTCAGTGTTAAGAATAATGCACAACCATACACTGCAAACTCAGGCAGCTATAAAATGCCAGCCTTTTATCTCTCCCTTTATTATTACCTTTAATCTGATTTAAGATATATTACTTTTTTGTATTACTTTGTACTTTTTCCATCCCAATTCCAGAGCATATGTAATCACAAAGTATACATGAAACACTGAGCACATGTTGGGGTTCTAAGAGCACTTGTTACTCTAATTATCAGAAGGTAATTTCATGTTCCTTTTTACACTGAATACAGTGTACCCCTGCCTCAGGCAAAGACAAACCCATTTGTGGGATTGTCTTCACTCAAGGACCAGGAAATACATGGTGGATGATGAAGAAGGAGGAAGAGACCCAGTGTGTACCTCAAAGAAATTTAACCTTGGGGAAAAACTAGTTCTGTGCTCTGAGTTGTGTTTTGCAGGAGGCCAGTCACCAGATAAAAAAATACTTGAACTAAGCTGATGCCGATGTCCAGTGACAAGACAGCCCAGAACTGTGAACCAGCCCTAAAGCCAAACTGTGATCATGATCAAGAAAGGGCCAAGGATCTGAACTGAGCCAATGCTGATGCCGATCTTCAATAACAAGGTGACTGCTTCAAAAGACAAGCAAGGACGATATAGATATAGATATAGATATAGATATAGATATAGATATAGATATAGATGATATAGATATAGATATAGATATAGATATAGATATAGATATAGATCATGGCTAGGCTTCGTGAATGAAGATTTGAGAAGGGCTCTACCCACACTTGCTGCAAGCACGCTGATGGCTAAAAGGCCAATGCCAGATAGACAAGTCTGGTTGCAGAAGGGACAGCAGAAAGACTCCCCAGGTGACATCGACGAGACGCGATTCTTTCTGCATTGTCTTTTCTCCTCAAGAGTGATCCTGCGTGTGTTCTCAAAAGCAGCAGCAGCGTTATAGATGGTGTGTCTCCAGGCCTCCCGATTGGAGGCCAGAGTAGACCACCGGTGGTGATCAATATGGCCAAGGCTGAGGGATTGTTTCAGGCAGTCCTTGTATCTCCTCTTCGGGGCTCCTCTCTTGCGGCAGCCAGTGGCAAGTTCCCCATATAGCACGATCTTAGGGAGGCGGTGGTCCTGCATCCTGGAGATGTGCCCTGCCCAGCGCAGCTGTGTTCTCAGCAGCATGGCCTCAGTGCTCATGACTGCTGCCTGTTCAAGGACAGATGTGTTGGTCACGTAATCTGTCCAGTGGATGTTTAGGATTGCATGGAGGCAGCGCTGATGGAAGCGTTCTAACAGATGCGAGTGGTGGTGGTAAATGACCCACGATTCAGATCCATATAAAAGAGTAGACAGTACAATGGCTCTGTAAATGCTGATCTTTGTACTTCTCTTCAGGTGTTTGTTTCACCACACTCTTTTATGGAGTTTACCAAAAGCTCTGTATGCCTTTGCTAACCTGTTGTCTATTTCTGCATCAATCTTATCGTCCGAGGACATGATGCTTCCCAGGTAATTAAATTGCTGAACTGATTTAAGCTCTGTTTCACCAATGGTGATATGGGTCTGGTGGAAGACTTCCTGAGGTGCAGGCTGATATAAAACTTCTGTTTTCTTCAAGCTGACTTCCAGCCCAAAAAGCTCAGCAGCCTCTGCAAAGCAGGATGTTAAACGCTGCAGAGCTACTTCCGTGTGGGCAACGAGGGCAGCATCATCAGCATAAAGCAGCTCACGGACAAGATGATTTAAGGTCTTAGTGTGAGCCTTCAGTCGCCTTAGGCTGAATAGGCTCCCATCGGTATGATATCGAATGTAGATACCGTTGTCTTCATCGAGGTCTGCCGTGGCCCTTTGGAGCATCATGCTGAAGAAGACTGGGAATAAAGTTGGTGCAACAACACAGCTTAGCTTCACACCATTGGCTACTGGAAACGGCTCAGAAAGTGCATCACCATATCTGACTTGACTGCGCTGGTCCTCATGATGATGAGGATGATCAATTTGAGGAACTTGGGAGGACATCCTAAACGTTCCAAAATCTGCCACAAACCTTTTCTGCTCACAGTATTGAAAGCCTTGATGAGATCAACAAAGGTAACATAGAGTCCTTTGTTCTGTTCTCTGCACTTCTCTTGCAGTTGTCTGAGAACAAATACCATGTCTGTGGTACCTCTGTTGGCTCAGAAACCACACTGGCTTTCAGGTAGAAGATCATCTGCTATGGCGGGTATTAATCTGTTCAAAAGAATTTTTGCAAGGATTTTACCAGCAATGGAGAGCAGAGTAATACCTCATAATTTGAGCAGTCTGATTTATCTCCTTTCCTCTCGTACAAGATGACAATGGCAGCATCATGAAGGTCTGAAAGCAGTTCACCTCGTTCCCAACAGCACACCACAAATACGGGAAACTTAGCATGGAGTGCTTGGCCACCATGCTTCCAGATTTCAGATGGGATTCCATCAACCCCAGCTACCTTGCCAATTTTCACCTGCTGTATTGCTTTAAGAGTTTCTCCCATGGTTGGGGCAGTATCCAGTTCAGTTTTCATGGGTTGTTGTGAAACGTACTGCATTGCGGAGTCTTAAACTACACGGCTAGTACTGAAGAGAGTCTGAAAGTGTTCAGACCATCGATTCAAAATGGAAACTTTATCTGTGAGAAGCATATATATATATATATATATATATATATACACATACAGAATGTAGGCGAACCTTGAGATATGTGTTACGTAAAAATAGTATGGAATAAGGGGTGGAGAACATGATAGTTTTAATCTAGGCCTTCCTGGCAACTAGCTCATAACCTTCTGTTCCGGTGGATCTGAAGGTGCAGGTCCCCTGCTGTGGGTTCTGCCCACGGGGAGGAGTGAGCCCTAGTGAGGCCTTGTAGGCCTTGGGAGCGAAGAGTGCCAGTGGTTGATTGGCACGATTTTGCTATCTCAAGGAGAGTAGTAAGATTTCCTCTTATTAGTTCTTTATTGAGTTATTCCCGGGTTTTGATTGTGCATATCTGTTTTAGTTTTCATTTTGTCCCTTTTTCCTCTTTCCCTTCGGGAGGTGTTTGGGGTCCCTTTTCTGTGTGCATAGTATTTTAATTGTATATAACTATGATATATGTAAAAATATATATTTTTATATAATTCAGTTGGCTTCAGCATTCATCAGTTTATATAGTTTTTTTTTCCTTTGCCCTGGGAGAAGAGGGGAGGAGGAGGTTTTCACTGTCAGTTTGGGCATTTGGCAGGGAGCCAGATCTAAAACATCACAGATTTTTGGTTTATAGAGTTTATTTCATAACTTTTTCTGTCGTTTTAGCACAGTTACAACCATTCCAGTTACTACAGACTCTACAGAGATATCACCTCTCTTTCCTTACTGTGTAATAACAAATGACAGGACATACAAACCTCTTACTCTCTACAAACAGACATAATGCAGAGATTACTAACATGTGCAGAGGTTATTAACAACTCACAGATACTCCAGTTAGGACTGCATCTAAATAATCTGAAAATGAGGCATTCAATCCTATTTTTCTCCACCAGAGTAGAGCTTTAGCAATAAAATTTATTACCATCTTAGCCTGCAGGTCTCTTGAAATTTCCTAGATACACCTGTTTGCTTTTGCTCCACAAATACCTAATTAGTGGCCTTTAAATTGAACTCTGACTGATTAGTTTTTGGGGGTGGTTTGTTTTTGAAAATTTTTTTATGCTTGTCATTTCTATTTTTCTTACTATCAAGATGCAATTTTAAATAATTTTTATGACCTTGGGTTTTTCTAAAAATGTTCATGTATACCTTTTCTCCACTAGTTGCTTGTGATCTAAATAAAAACATGGGGGTAAAGAATAAAGAGGGCAATTAAACATGAAAGGAAAGGAATAAAAAGGTCCCAAAAGGTACAGACTTATACTTTGGAGAAATATTTGTCACCTGCCTCTTCTGCAATTTCCACATAGGAAATATTTGCTTCTTTTTAATATTTCAGCAGATGTTTTTTTAAGTTGATCCAGAGGCTTTTAAAACATAAATAACACAAATAATGATTACAAGAACAAGACTATTTCAAAAATTCTGTAGCAAAATCATAAAAAAAATAAAATTATCAGGATAAATTTTGTAATAGATCTTCCTGAAAAGAGTAATACGGAAGGACATATATAAGCAACATATTGTGGAGAACATCCCTAATGTACTATTTTGGGCAGAAGATTTCTATACCCCTTTTCCTAAAAAGGAAGGTGTGCTTGGTATTATTGTCACAGATACTCATAAAACCAAAGATCTAGATAAGTATATGAAATCCTGAGGATTATCATTATTATACAGAAATACTGCTGTATGATTACTGCTTGTATCTATTAGTGTTCTGTTAATAATACTATATGTATACAACAATACAAAACTACTTCACAGTGCTTATCAGCAAAATAAGCAGATATTGCCATATTTAGAAAATACTCCCTACAACTTCTAATAAGCATTTCATCCTCACCTTTTTCACTTTTTTATCTATCTCAAGCTCTTAATTTACTTTTGTTTAATTTTACTACAACTAGTATGTTTTGTTTTATTGTAATGAACAGTTAATAATCAAGCTGCATTAACAGACTGTGTAAAGCAGAAGAAATGTATGCATTGAAATTACAGTTGTTCTCCCACAGCTCTTAACTCTGTTAACTGTTGTATCCTAGCAGCTAGCTAGTTGATGCAAACCCTCCTTGATTGCAATTTAATTATAGGATTATATATGTCACATCACTTAGCGTTTTGACAGTCAAATTAACCAAATCCCTTACTTAACATATCAGCTTACACTGGTGAAGTTGCATGCATAATAGACAAATTATACTTATCCCAGGCATTCCTTATGGAACCTGTTTTGCGTGTATGGCATTTCACAACAAGGCACTGAGAGTCAATTTCTAGAGTTCTTCTTCAGTGCTCCCAGTTCTCATTGAATAGCTGGGCTAAGATTTTTGTCTTTTCAGGAGAAATAAGTTCACAAACAATCCTGTCCATTTTTAAAACTGATGAGAATTTCAGCATGAGTCCTTTGTAATCCACTTCTTTGTCTTTAATCTGCAGAAGTAGCGAGGAGAAATTTGAAAAGGAGAGTGAGAATATGTGTTGCATATCATCAAAATATGTGGCTTATTATAATTATTTCTCAGTGTTTGGTTTGGTTTAGTTTGAACTGAATCTTAACAGGGTGGACTTCCCTTAAAATTAATTTCTTTTTATCTTGGAAGCCATTGTTTGTTTAATGAATGCTATATGAGCCCTATTTTTCACTGGTCATTGTTAAAAAATGCCTTCTTCGATTTCTTAATGCTCTTTCCTTTAACCAGCTAGGCCATAGTAAAAAAGTACCTTGGGCTGATAATGTGTTATCAATAAGTCTGTGCAGCTCAATTCCAAACCTCTATTAAGTCTCTTTTGTAGTGCTAGCACTATTATTTTCCCTCTGTACTCACTTTAACAGTCACTAGTTTAGCTGTACATTTATGTTGCCTTTATGTTGCCTCATCCTAAGACCAGATCCTTAGGCAATGTCAACTGGCCTGTCTCCCTTTGCTTTTTGCCTTCAAGCACAGAACCTGGCTAAAATGTACTTTTCTGATTTCATAAAATCATATGTCAACTTCTATTCGTTTCATAGAAGCAATAAATATTTCTCTGTTAAAACATCTGGAGTCATTTTCTATTGCTTGACTGATTTTTATCTCACATATGGTTCTGATCAGCAGAAATTAAATGAATGCGTCATCAGTGATGAGACCAGACACATTAATCTCTTTCAGGGAATAGCACTTATGTATGTACAGTGTAAAGTAGAAATATAAGAATTCTTCTGCTCCAAAGGAAAATCCTGACACTCTACCTCAGATCCCCTCTTGCCATTAGAATGAATGCTTTTCCCAGACAGAGAAGGAATGAAAGGAAATTCAGATTTTGTTCTCTGAGTCAGAAGCTACAAAAGCTCTCTGCAATGCTCAGAAGCCTCAAGAGACAAGATTCGTAACTTAACAGTGCAATGTTGGTTTATGCATAGATTTCGCACAATTCTTACAATATTACAGTTAAAATGCTGATGGATCTTAAGGTATTTTGAAGCAACGTGTCAATAGCCTTTTCCTTTTCTGGTCCTGAGAACAAATTCTCTAATGCTCTTCATAAATCAGTTTGAGTCACAGAAACTACTGCTTTAGAGCAGTGGGTGAGTATCACAAGCCTCTTTCTCCAGATTATTTCCTTCCATGTCTCTCCACACAGCAATGGCCAGAGCTTTTGAAAGATATGCCCTGTTTGTTCTCTATCATCTAAGGCAGAAGGTCTGAAGCCCATAATCACCAGTAGAGGTGAAGAACCATCAGTTTGTAGAGTTTGTATCATGTGTATCTCTGCTTAATTAGACACTGCTACTGTTGGTCTGTTTGGCCCAGCCACCTGTGAGAGTTTGTTCTTTTCTTGCCAAGTTGTGAGAAAACAGGCACTGATAAACTACGTCCTTGAAAGCAGCACTTTGCATAAACTAAAATTAATTGGTATCTCACTATTGACTGATGGCCCTCCAAGGGCATTTGAAGGAGAAAGTGAAGAGGAGGGTGATGAAGTAAGACCCCAGACTCATTTAGGGAAGACCCCCCGAAGGTGTATCACGTGGGTGCAGGGAAATTCCAATGCACACACCGGTGCACAGAAGGGGCACCACTTACATAACGGGGGAGGGACTGAAGGTCTCTGGTTGGGCAGTTCTGGCCACACCGGCCCAGGGAGACATCACCAGCTAATTGGATAAAAATGCAGGTGGTGCTCGGGGCTCTCAAACTTCATATGAAGGACAACAGAAGATTCAGTGATCATATTAATATTAGAAAAATTCCTCAAGGCATGCACAGAGAAAGAGAAGCACAAAGAAATGGGTCTCTGAAGAAAGCACTCATTGATGAACCACACCTATTCAGCAAACAGTTTAAGGAGCAAGTGTCATTTCAGCAAATAGAAAGATTTAGTGGTATTTAGTACAAGAGAGACAAGAAGATTCTCATCTACATGAACTGACACCCTCTGAGAAGCTGACTTAGCACCTTGCAACATAAGTTCTTCATCTTGCTGTCAGTGATTGGTCCACCACAATTTCTTCTATACACATAGCAGAAAGAGAAAACCCTGTACAGGCCTCTCTACTTATGGAGGCTGGTTTCAGAAACCCCTGTCTCATCAATCTCCCAAGGCATTAGAAAACACATTTTATTTCAAGGAACAGTGCAATGAATTTCCTGAATAGTTTCCCCTCTTCTGCCATGCCACACTGACTTGTATGGACCTGTGATGGAAAGAGGTGTAAAGGTACTGAAATCTGTGTTTCAAAGAAGAATTGTCACACTGTTTTTTCCTTTCTTCATTCTAGAGGTAATTGATAATGCTTCCCTACAACTGTGTTGCTCCTTCTAGACTACATATAAGGTACTACTGTGATTTGTCTGAAATGGATCATTTCCCTCTTGTTTTTCAAGTCTCAGGCATGAGTTATATTTCCAGCTTTCTGCTGGATTTCTGTCGTAGCTCTACATGCAGTCCTCACTGACTGAGGCATAAACAGGCCTCTCAAAAACAGCAGTAAGGGTACTATAAGGACACTACCTACACTATGGATGAAGTAATCTGAGACCAATGGATGGCAATCATTAATTACTTTAGTGCTAAATATTATACTGAGCAATTTTCTAATTATTCTAATCAAGTGTTTGATATCCTTAATTAAGTGCATTTCCAAAGTACCGTTTGAAGCTCCCATTCACTACTTGTTCAATGGCACATCCCCTAGCTCGTCAATGGACTTGTCAGAAGTAGTTTTACTTACCAGAAGTAGACAAGAGTAATAATATTTCTGTCATTGCCTCAGAGGAAAACAAAACAAAACAAAAGTAAACAAATGCACAATTTCTATTTATTGACAATAGCATTGGTGAGGTCACACCTTGAGTACTGTGTCCAGTTCTGGGCCCCTCAGTTCAGGAAGGATATTGAGGTGCTGGAGCAGGTTCAGAGAAGAGCAACAAGGATGGTGAAGGGACTTGAGCACAAGTCCTGTGAGGAGAGGCTGAGGGAGCTGGGATTGTTTAGCCTGGAGAAGAGGAGGCCTCATCACTCTCTACAACTACCTGAGAGGAGGTTGTAGCCAGGTGGGGGTTGGTCTCTTCTCCCAGGCAGCTATCAGTAAGACAAGAGGGCATGGTCTTAAGCTCTGCCAGGGGAGGTTTAGGTTAGATATTAGAATGAAATTCTTTACAGAGAGGGTAATCAGGCATTGGAATGGGCTGCCCAGGGAAGTGGTGGATTCTCCATTCCTGGAGGTTTTTAAGGTGATATTGGATGTGGCACTTGGTGCCATAGTCTAGTAACTGTGGTGGTGTTGGATCAAGGGCTGGACTTGAGAGGTCCTTTCCAACCTTGGCTATGATTTGCTAGGAACAGAACTGAACTCAAAGCATTCTAGGCAAGACTCCACCAAGCCCCATAATGAGACCTTCACTTAATGTGCCGCTTGCTTTAGCTTCTTTCAGACTGCTCTCTTCAAGACTTTTGAATCCATAGTTTGAAACCTAAAGGCACCTGCCCCTAAAAAACTTGTGTATGAGTGTTGTCCATATCCCTTTATTATTACATCCCCTGATGGGCAGAAAATACATGTACCTTGCTTCTAATACGATCTCTTTTTAGATTTTTTCTTTTAATATACTCTGAACTTCTGCTGACTCACAGTGTTTCTTTATAGGAGATAGAAAGCAGAGCTTCTTTATCATTAGTGTCCTTTGATCTTGCTGTCTTGCCTGTCTCTCCCTTATCCGTTCTGTACATCCTGTAAGTGCCCTTTGATCTCATGCCACTTGTCTCCCTCACTAGTTCTTGCACTAGAAAAGAAACTGCCTATTCCAAATTTATAGGTGGACCTCTCCTTTTGAAATAACCTCTGCATCTACTATGAGTTTCAATGGTTTGATGTAATTTCTTTTGTCTCTACAAACTGTATGTTTTTTTACTGGCAAGCTGCATCACTTCTCATATTTTCTTTCATATGTAACATTATTTCCTTTGTAAGGGCAGGTTTAATCTTCTATTGTATATTTCCTAATCTATGACTTGCCCTGCAGTGAAATATATCTGGGAAGATCACTAACACTTCTTTTACCTCTGTGTGTTAATTATTATTTACTGGAGGGCAACTGGAAAGTTTGGTTTGGAACCTGGCATCTCTCAGCTAGATCACAGGTGCTGCATATGCATGTCTCACCTAAATAACAGCTGAAGAAACATGCAGGAGTGACAGACATCTGAGTTAACTGAATATTTTTACTTTGAGTGAAGAACATGCATCATCTTCTCGAAATGCTGCTATTGAAGTAGCATTTACTATTATTTACCAAATAATTCTCATTTCGCTGCCTGGAGGCTACCAGTGTCACCAAAGTCGTTAATTTTATTTTATTTTATTTTATTTACAGAGAGAGCAAAGCAGATGGGGCAGCTCTTTCTCTAGGGTAGGTTTGCCTCCTGCATACCTACCTGACACCTTAACCCGCTCCCCACAGAGCCTCACAAATCCAAGTCAGTGATCCCACATAAACCAATCATAGAAAGCCCTGACTGCAGGGGGAACATGAGGAAGGACTGAGGATTTTCTGTGATTTTCACACATGAACTGCAGCACCATAAAAACAGAAGAGCTGCACTGTCTGGAGTCTGCTGTAACCTGCAAGACAGAGTCCTGATGGCAAGAGCTGTCAGTACTGCAAACTCTAACTCCCACAGTTCTTGGAATGAAGCCCCTCCCAGTATGTTTCTCCTTTGATGAAGTATCTAAGGATGATTATCCTTCCCATATTTCCTACTGAATTTTATGCGTCATAACTTGGCTTTGGAATACCACACAACCAGAGGAACTGACTTGATAAAATCTTGATAAGACAGTGCAAACAAACTGGCTGTAAACACCCCAGCACCTGAGAGCTCAGCTCTCCCTCCAGTGCTAAATCATGTCCCACTAACGTCCTTCAGTTCCCATGGGGGTTGTTATGGACAGTCCTATAAAGGAGGCCACTGAACTTCCACCAGTAGTGCTCAGACAGTATTTCCCTGTAGCAGTTCCTCAGTGCATCTGGGGGACCAAGTAACTTCTAATCAGCCCAGTCAGCAGCAGTTCAAGGCCTTATGATTGCACAAGAGATGAGGAACCTGCCATATGACAAGGGACTACTCTCCCAGTATAGGGAGGCACAGGGGGAAAGACAGAGCGGGATGAAGACCCAGACAGCCAAGGGATGTACAGAAGGGGGATATCAACTGGCACCCCGCCTACAAGCCAGCCACCCATCCACTGCCCAGTCTCCCACCCTCTGGTGAGGCAGCCATTGTTGCACTGGGGAGCACTGACCTTTTGCCACCTCTGGTCACTCACCACCTTTTTTCCCTACATCAAGCACTAGAGACATAGAAATAAATGTCCCATGGGCCCAAACCAGAAGAGACAGAGTATAGAAATTCCTGCAGCTATCTCTGGCAAAACATGAACACACACTATTTCTCCCACTGATTTTAATAGGTTGCCCTTCACTTTCAGACATTTTATATAGACTGCTCAAGTTCCACTTTCAAATCTCAGGTCTCTCCATATTTTTTCCTGTTTCTTCTGACTTAATTTTCACCTGTTTTCCCCTCAGGATATGTAGGTGCCTAGTGCAGGCTGGTAGAAAAGCTGGGGGTACTGCTGACCTCAGAAAATTTCAGACTGCTTAAGTGCTACCCTGACCCAACTAGAGACAAGGTGGTTTCTTTCTTGGTTGGGCAGCAGTGAGGGTGTTTTTTAAACAATACATTTCATGCTAAATTCAAGCAATGGAGCTGCAATTCAAGCCTCTTCAAAAGTAAACATCTCCCTTTCCCAACTACTCTTTACTCTTTCTTTTTTCCTTTAAAAAGCTGATTTTTTTTGCCCATTTTATATCCTTTCTGAAGCCTTTTAAGTCAGTTGAAAGTGTTAAATTCTAATTTCTCAATGTCAGTAAGCATGACATCTCCAACTGAGTCATTCAAAAGTCTTTTTTAAACAGTCAGCTGAGGAGATGGCTTTCAAACTTTTGCATGTCACTTACTTACTGTAATATCTGACAGAGAAAAATGTGTGTTGGCAACACTGCTTAATCCACATTGAAAAAAAGAAAATTGAAGTCATACTTCCAGCAAGATTAGTTAATGATCAATAGCGACAGGTAGCTATAAACACAGTAATGGAGATCCTCTCATATTTTGTCTCATCTGGTGCAGCCCTCCAATAACTATATTTCAAGAAAATTAATTTGTTCCAACTCCCATATGGGTAACTTACCACAAAAACCAACATGAGACAGAAAAAAAAAAAGTTAAAGAAATGTCTCATAAAGAGAAATATCAACAGCTGCAATGCTAGACAAAAACACACCTAGCTGTTCTAAACAAAAGGGGTGGGAGGAGGAAAGACAAGGGGATTGTGAAGTCCACAGAGTAAAATAAGAAGCTGCTCCTAATAGAGTATTTTCTCTTGGAAATGAGTAACTGTTGAATAAGAGCTCTTAAGAGATAGGAAGACCAGAGAGAGAAGACAGGGAAAAGTTTATGTACAGACAAATGCCTACAGGTTTGAGTATTTAGATTCTGCTTTTTTTTTTCCTGACATATTCCTCACTTAGTAATGGTGTGTTCCAAAAAGCATTCCTTAGAAAAGCAAATCACAATTTCCACCTAAAAATTTCACATTTCTTGACTTCTTAAATAAACCTTTCCTGTATAAGGAGGCAAATTTCAAGCTGTTCTGTGCAAAGGCAAGTACAGAATAACTCAGTAATTTCCTAACCATCAGCAGACCGAACAGGAGACAGCAAGTCCTGAATTGCTGGGTCAAGCACATTCAGCAGGGCTTGTGGGTTCTGTCTCCTTCACAGTCCAGGAGGATCCTTATAGGAATGCAGCAGCTTGGAGCAGTTTTTTGTCTGGAGCCAGAAGCCTGGAAATCTCTTGTTGCAACATAGCCTATGGGTTCATTTGAACAAGTAAAGTTGCTTGAAAGACTTTGTTCTCTCAGTGGGATGTTTCAATGGAAATGCTAGCTTTGGCCAAGGGATGCAGCAGACTATTTCACCATCCCACTTCAGCTGCTGAACTCAGGAACTGCTCTTCCTGGACTCACCATATAATTGATAGAAAGAGATGAGTTTTTCAAACCAGGAATTTCAGACTACTTGCATTTTGCTTCTGCTCTCACTTGCTCTCTGTAGGTCATTTCCCTGACTGCACAGTCTGTGTGCCTAAAACAAGAAAGTAAGATTTTCATCTACTCCTTTAAAATTCAAATGAGCTTCCCTCAGTAAATCATGCCTCAAACCTTGCAGGGAGTGATGCACCATTTCAGTCTAACTGATGTGCTAGTTGGGATAATGGCACTGTGCCTGTGCCTGAACAAAATGTCATCAGTACACAGTGGGAACAGTTAGCCTTTGCATGGCTCCTCTGCTTGTGACTGTATTATCCAGAGACCTGCCTGTTTCATATTCTTAAACTACAGTGGAAATGTTTCTTATTCAATGTATTAGACTAATGATCATGATTCCATTTAGCATAAATAAGGATGTCATTTCCACTTCAGTGAAAGTCTCATTAATTCAGAGTAATTTCATAGGATTTTAAATGTTTTTAAGTAGCTTCCTCCAATAAGAGTGATTTCTAAGCTTTCTAGAGTGATTATATATATGTGTTATAAATATATATTGTATATGTGTTATATTCATATGTTATATATATAATCATTATTACTTTGTGCGTGCTTTGGTGCGTACAAAGACTCCATTCCTCCAAAAAACAACACTTGAAGGTATGGATTTTAAATACAGGAATATTAATCATTTAACACACAGATAATTGCAGAATCACTGCAAAAATATCAGTTCTATCTTTTAGGAGAAATTCAGAACTGCTACTCTGAGCACTCATTAGCATAACTTATAAAACAAAAGAACACATCAGAAAGGAAATTATCATTTACAGTTAATGTTGTTTCTCAGTAAAAAACATAACTAATTTTATAGAAAGCAAATAAATATTAGCAAATAGCATATCTTAAATGAGCTACAAAATATTAAATCAAAATGTACGAATTGAAGTGAAACTTTATTAGCCAATTATTTTATGGTCAGATATAAGGGTAATAGCAAAACAATGAAGACAAAAAATGTAGCTTATATGTGTAAACTATATATACATATTTGAGTCTTGGTAGAATTGACATTGCAGCACCATCAACTCAAAATAAATAAGGTTTCAACACTCAGTTGGAACAGGTAAAGCTTCTGTATTTCTTGGGACCTAAAAAATAATTTAAGTCAACATATATATGGTCAGACAAAAGCAACATCAGTCTCTAAAAAAAAAGGATCACAGTGCTTAATGATGCTTTGAAATTGTAGACATAAAAGAACTACAATGTCTTTTCTCTCTATCATTGCACCCAGAATAGGCTGAATCTGTTGTTTATGCCCCAGAACTCCAGAAGAAAGCTGAAGGTTTGCCAGACAACCCTTCAAAATTTTCAAAACTTCCATTCTGTGTAGAAAATGCTGTACCCATTTGAAAAGTTAGTCAAGATTTGCTCTTCTTTTTCTGGTAGCTGAGCATACAGAAAAATACAAAATAAATTACATATGCAGTTCTACTCAATAGGTGAGGTAAGCAAATTTGGTTTACTCTGGCGGTCTTCTAGATTTGTTCTACTTTTCATCCTTTAAAATCTGATAGCCCTAGAATAGAGTTGCCATGCTGCTACAACATTTTAGTAATAACCAAAGTTCTGGCTTTAATCCCTGACAAAGACACTTGCTTTACTCACAGTTCCTAATCCATGTTTAAGGAAATATTACCACACAGAGAATTCTTTCCTATAGTTAAACAGACCAGAGATGCACTACTTTGGCTTTGCAGTCTCCATTTCAACCTGTGCTGTGAGTTTCCATGGAGATTTGCCAAGGAAGAACAATCCCTGCTATGTCAAATCTGGAGATCACAAACATTTTTCTTCCAATATTTAAGGAAACAAATCCAGAAGGATCATCTGCCCTTAAGGTCAACTCCTTGATTCACAGTTCCAGCCTTCTGTCTGATCTGGGAGAAGTTAAC
This sequence comes from Pyrocephalus nanus, assembly GCA_038380795.1. Classification (NCBI taxonomy): domain Eukaryota; kingdom Metazoa; phylum Chordata; class Aves; order Passeriformes; family Tyrannidae; genus Pyrocephalus; species Pyrocephalus nanus. The sequence goes on from CM076260.1 coordinate 102,705,903, forward strand.
ATCTTTGAGCTTCAGTCTCCCTTAAATTAGTTATAACAGTTCTTCCCATCTGCCACACTTTGCCTTGTATATTTCAAATGTATAGTCTCAGAACAAAGAGTCTCTGGATAAAATTTTGCACATCACTTACAGAAGAGGGGGGAAAAAAAAGAAAAAGAAACATTCTTATTTTGAGAGTTATCCAAAGGAAGCACATGCTGTTTTTCACACCATTTAATAGCAGAGTGATAGTTTCCTAAAAGCTTGGAGAAACTCCGCCTCCCAAGCTTCAAGCTTCTGTAAGGTATTCATCCATCTCTTTCACCAGGTGCAACTAGTGCTTATAACTAGCAGAGATTAGACCTCAGCATCTAGCTGATATGTGTCAAGTTCAAAGCAGAACTGGCTTAATTGTGGTGATTTATCTGCATTTTTAATCAGGAAATGCTAAATAAACAATTAAAACAATTAACTGCATTTTGTAAGACACTGAATACGGACAGAGCAACACTAAATTGCTTGCAAACATTACATGTGATTTGATTTATTATACTTCGGGGAAAGCTGTATACACTGACAATAAACTGATCTAAGACTTTTTTCTAACAACATATGGAAACTTTAAATAGCAGGGATTAAGGCAAAGGGAAGCATCTAAAGGAAAATTACATACCAACCGTTCTGTTTTCCAAAGGAATGTAACTCCTTCTGCCTTGACTTCTTTCTAAAGCTTTGTCAACATCTTATATTTTGCACCCATATGAAAGAGAAGACTGCTTTATTTAGCTTGAAATACAATTTCTATAGGGTTGACTATCAGCATGTTTTTGTAATTTGGTTTCTTTATACATAACTTCATCAAAGTAGGATTCAGTAAATTGAGCTAAAGAGCAATGCAAGATGAAATGCTGCAGAAAACTAATATTCTCATTTCCCCCTAACATTTCAATATATAGTTTAAAGATGAATTAGAAGAAAAAAATATTTTATTTACCTTGTTCCCACACTTAGGTTAATGAAGATCAGGGGTGGAGGGGCAGTTAAAAGAGTAGGCTTCACAATTTTATAATATTGTTATTTGCCAACCTTTCATGGTATATATGTAAAAGTTTCAAATTTATCAGTCAAAAATTACAAATCCATCTATTCCTCTTCCTTTTTAAAAGTTCTTCAGAAATATGGATTATTTTGTTCCTTTCCTGTTATCTTCTCACCTGTATCTTTCTTCTCTTTCAACTTCATTAGCATATTCTTGCACTGTTACCCTGTCAAGTAGGTAGGGCTGACAGGAAAAATCCTGCTTGGGGAGGAGTTTTAGAAGACACAGAGTGATAGGAATCCTTTGAGAACTATTTTTCACCAAATTTCATTAAAAAACCGATCACTGCAGGGCTGTGCAGCTTTGAAAAGATAGATGAGAATGGTAAAACAGTTGAGTGTGTATTTTAAACTGTAGCAGAGTACATTTATTTTCACATTTAAATTCCTCATTTCCCCAAGGACAAACTGTGCACGTCTCAAGTAATGATGCCCAGATGGCTCTATGGATATGGTTTAGCAGTCAAGTTTCTTGCTGGTGTAAACTGGCAGTTTTACTGAAATATGCATTGTTGAAAACTCAGAAGCTATTTCATCTGCAGCACACTAACTTCCATAGGTCCAACAGTCTGCCTAAGCTAGTTTGACAGCAATAATATTTACCATTTCGATTTTGAAATTTGCGTTCCAGAAATCTGCAGTATTTATTCAAAATATATTGCTTTGCAACCATTCATGCCATTAAAAGCCTGTTAGTGAAAGAAAATCTCCAAGGGATGTGAACACTGCCAAAGAAAACGTGCTTACCAAGTCAAATAAATATTTGCAGAATTCTTTTCAGCACTCACCGAGCTTTAGTGTCAACATATTTGCAATCGCTGAAATTATCAGTAAGGGAGGCTTCGAGACTGTGATGTAAGGAAACATCCTAAAAGAAGGATGAGGCCTTACTTGACTTCCTGATGAGACTGAAAGTGAACAAGCAGCACATGGCATTTCCAAAGCTAGACAAGTTTAGCAGAAGGAGCTGCTCCATTAGTTCACTTAATAGAACATTCTGTTACTCCCAGTTTCCTCTTATGCTGTACAGAAGAAAAGAGGAATATATTATCTTCCTTTAAATAGAATCAAAGACTAACACAAGAAGAATATATAAAATAATTACATTATTATGAGACTAAATTTGCTGCCAGAATTGCTAGGAGTCGACCTTTATTTTAGACACAGTTGCACTATCAGTTTAAGGCCATAAACAGCATATATATATATTTTCAAACCTAAGACAGTTCATGTGGAAAATGGACACTCTTTGTTTACCAAAGTAAGAAAAGGGATTTAAAATCTGTAAACACCATTGAAAGTCTACAGGTGGATGAAATTCATCTGTTTATTTTGGTCACCATAAAATTCATGTATGAACGTACTTTGTCTTCAGATTGTCTGAGCCCATAGCAGCCAAAATATATCTAGCTCTCTTAATAATGTAATAAAAAGGAAGATGAGATAGACAGGGAGAAATGGGAAAAGCAAGGGAAGAAAGATGGAAAAAAGGGGAAAAAGAAAAGTAAATGAAATAAATATTCTTTGCAATAAGGCTTGAAAAGAAAAAGCCCTCCTTAAATTAAGAAAAAACTTACTTATCCAAGTAATAATTTCATTTTCCCGTAGGAAAAACATAATTATTCATACAATGCAAACTACCAAAATCATTAAATTTGCTGTATCTCCTGTGATTTAAGGTTAAATACCTCAGGAGTTTTCATGAAATAAGGATGGGGTTTTTTCTCATTTGAAAACAGAATCTTGAGCACCCAGCAAGACAGTGAATAAGAAGAGCACATCAGGGTGAAATTATCTTCGGTCTTATTTTCCTGTTATCAATTTGCTCAAAGGAAAATTAAAGTGGAAAGGTCATCACACTGAAGAAAGTAGCTCAGGGTTCTTAAGCACAGACAAACACACTACCATCCAACTGGGGCTCTTGGGCAGGTCCCTTGACCTTACTTTTCTTTATGGCAAAACTGGCTCTCAGAAGAATCTGGATAATTTCCTTTTCTTTCTCAAAAATTTCCTCGGCTGTGTCTCCCCATATGATGATGTCATCAATGTACTGCAGGTGTTCTGGAGCCTCACTCTTCTCTAGGGTATCCTGGATCGGTCCACAGCAAAATAATGGGACTGTGTTTCTACCCCTGGGGCAGTTGTTTCCAGGTGCACTGCACGCCCATCCAGGTGAGAGCAAACTGCGGCCTGCACTCTGCTACTAAGGGGATGGAGAAGAACCACCTCACTGCCTTGGACTCCAGTTCATACTGGAGCTCCAACGTCTGGAACAGCGGCACTCAACAGTGGGTTGACTTCATTCAGGCCACAATAGTCCACAGTCAATCTCCATTCTCCATTAGACTTGAGCACAGGCCAGATGGGGCTGTTGAAGGGTGAATGGGTCTTGCTGATCACCCCTTGGCTCTCCAGCTCACAGACCATCTTATGGATGGGGATCACAAAATCTCAGTTCGTCTGGTACTGCTGACAATGCACTATTGTAGTGGCAATTGACACTCGCTTTTCCTCAGCCTTCAACAATTCCACAGGAGAAGGATTCTCCCAAAGGCCAAGTAACAAATTCAACTGCTTAGCTGTTCCTGCCTCCACGGCAGCTATTACAAAAGCCCATCTGTGTCCCTTTGGGTCTTTGAAATATCCGTTCCTGAGTTAGTCAATGCCCAGGATATATGGGACATCCTGGCCAGTCACAATGGGGTGTGTCTGCCAGTCTTTCCCGGTTATGCTTACTTCAGTACTACTTCCAGAATTGTCAGCTCTTGAGACCCTCCTGTCACCCCAGAGACAGAAATAGTCTCTGGACCCGTATGTGCTGATGGCATTAACATAGACTGAGAAACAGTGTCAACCAAAGCCTGGTATTCTTGTGGGTCTGACGTGCCAGGCCATCAGATCCACACAGTCCAATAGACATAACTGTCCTGTGCCTATACCTGGCTACCTGTGAATACTAATGAGAGTTACCTTCTAGAGGGTCAGGTCCCTGCCTATAGGATACAGTACTGCACTCACTTTCACCCTTTTCCTCCCTCCTTCAGCTCTTGCACTTGGGCTGCTAGAACATGAGTGGGTTTCCTGTTTCATTTTCCCATGTTTTCTCCATGGTCAGCTAGGAAATATCACAACTCTCTTTGAGATATCTGTCAGCTCTCTCTAGCTGGAGGGCGTGTAGTTTGCACTGGTGCCATGTGGAAACTGTTTCCCTCAATCCTCTCTCTCAATCTCTCCTGTTTATCTTTCATCTGTGTTGTTAGTCTTGAGGTCATTAATCAATGTCTCTACAGTGGAGATAGGGGCCTATAGCAGGCCTTTGATCATAGTCATACGTGCAAAATTTATTTACTATAGTCATCACTGGTTCTTCCTTCTCCCCAGCTTTCAGTAATGGTGTGTACAGGCACCTCCACGTGTGTGAGCTTCCACCACATCAGTGGTGTACACCTAACCCTCTCAGGATCGTTGGTGGGTTGCCCATCCCTCACAAAAATACCTCCAACAGTGCCAGTTCCCTCAGGCGTAGGATCCCCTCCTCTATGATCTTCCAACCCTTTGCATAACTGTGCTCCTGCAAAGGATTTCTGTAAATTAACCTTTCCCTAACACCCTCCAGAAGTCATGCCCAGAGAGACAGGGACTTTGATTCTCTCACAAATGCCTCCTCAATACCCACATCCTGGGCAATAGACTTCAAGAACCTTGTTTCACTGCCATCAAAATTTATGGCATCACCTGTAGAGTCCAAAACTCGGATCATCCAAGTCAGAATGGTCTCATTCGAGTGACGAATAACGTCTCCCCATTAGCTCCAGGGGCTGTTATACGATAAGGATTCAGTGATAATCTCTGGCTTTAGGCCTGCAGCCTGTGAGGGTCCTGCCTCCCCGTAATAGTCAACTGGACAAATAGATTTGGTCTTATTTTTCCTCTTTAAATTAGGGGCAATCTCTATAGGCTTAGTCAGTTCCTTTGGTTGACCATGTCCTGAGTCACCATGGTATCAGGCATCTCCTTTTCATCCTTCCTTTTCCCTGTAAGTGCTGCACCATACCGAGCAGCTTCTGGTAAGCAATGGCCAAAGCCCCACATGCAGCTGCCAGCTGCCTTTCCATGGGTCTACCATGATCTCTGTCCCTCACAGCTTTCACTATTTTTGTAGGGTTTAGGAGTTGTTCTAGGGTGAGCTTCCATGTTGTAGGAGCAGAACAACTTTCTAGGAATTTGCCCATATCCTCCCACAACCCATGCCACTCGAGGCTTCCCACCCCTGGAGCAGGCTTCTGGACACATTCTCAATAATTCTTGGCCCTAGCTTCATATATTAGATAGGCCACAATGACACAACCTTGCACACAAAACCTGAAAAGTAAAACGTCTCTGACAGCTAAAGAAAATTTAAGCTTTCCAGAGGCGATTGTATTTGATCCAAAGGAGAAATGGATGAAAGGCTGGACAAACATATCCCCTTGTGTTTCTCCACAAGAATGGGTGCCATTTTCCTTAAGTCCCCAGAGGAAGCAGTTTAGGCTAGAGCAGGAGTGCAGCCTTGAGGACATATTCCAAATGTCATGGGTGCTAAGGTCACGGTGTCATAAACCAAACACACAACCTTGAAGGTAGTTATCACCATGAGGGTCTTAATATCTGAGCTGAAACAAATAGACAGTTTGGACAGGCCTTTTGGCATGGTTATATGGCAAAGGAAAGCAGCAACCTCGAGCATCATGGTGCCTATGGGTTCAATACTCATGTAAATCACAAAAGGGCAGTTATTGCTTTTCCACTTTTCCTCTCTTGGGGCCCTACATTGGGTACCAATTTACATCTCAGCAAATGCCATATTCCCAATACTTGCATTGCTTTAAACTTCACCTGTGTACACATCTTTTTGTTAAGCTAATTTTAGAAAGAGGCAAAGATTTCAGACAGGAGTCTTCTCTTCCTGTTTACAGTTCAGGTTTGAGACACACCACTTAGCTTTTTTATCCATATATTTTGTAACAATTTCATTTTGTGTCATTTTTGTTCCTAAAGAGACAGTTGTGTAGAATTAGTGCAATGTCTTATCAAAGTTTGTTTGCCTTGCCATTTAATTACAATTGCCTTCAATTCAACAGCAATATACATTTCTAGCACTCTATTTTCTAGGGCAGATGCCAAACCAATGGATAGGTCAAGAACTACCAAGAACAGTTTATTTTAATGTATTTAAATTTGCAAACTCGTTTTCTTTCATTTCAGGGAAGTTTGTAATGATTTTGAAAACTTTCTGAAAAACTGATATCAATGACCCAGGAAGACTATCTGCAAATTATTTAGATCTGTATATACAGAATATTTTCTTTTTAACAGCACAGGGGTCCGTGCACATAATGCTGTGTAAGCCCATGAAGAACTGGACCAAGGGGCTATGATTCAAGGTTTTATTTAGGCCTTTATTTATTTATTTATAATATTTATTATATTTTTATATATTTATAATATTTATTTATTTTCCTTTTAGGCCCCTGCTGTCCCCTAAAGAGTGCCAATGTATTAGCAGTGTGCTTATGAAGTTATATTTGTTTAACTGAACTTCTTACAATAAGTAAGCAAGCAGTGAACCAAGCAAAGTACAGATTGGTTTAAAATGGCCAATATCTGTAAATCAGCCAAGGAAACAAGTTATTAACTTGCTTTCCTTTAGTCTAACCACGCCATTTTTCTGTAATGCAAGTACTTCTCATGTTCAGTACCTTGATCATTGATTAACCATCAATTTGTAGACATTTACTGAATATTCTTAATCAGTTCCCAGTTAGCATTCCTATTTTTCTGTCTAAATGCCGTTCATATGGCTAATAACAGTTACAGTGTTGAGAAACTGGCAAGCTCTGAATATGATTTGTCTCTGAGGTACCAGTCATTTGGCAATAGGGTGTGCCCTTTTTAGTGCAATTTGACACCTCCTCTCGAATTTCCCTCACTTGGTACTTCCTGCATATGATCCAGTAATAGAAACATCCGCCTTAGGTGTCATTAATAGTGACACTCAATCAAATTAATTTCTGTGAATAAGCAGACATTCTCTGTTTTGTTAGCCATGAAGCATACAAAGAATTTGCATTACAGCATATGAAAGAATTTTGTTCAACTTCTTTGACAAGTTTTGTAAATGCATAGGTGTGTTCTAAATTTGCGGTCCTCTGGCTCTACCATCCACTTTCCACTTTCTGTTGTTGTTTAACGTCTTTCTAATATCATTTTGGCCTTGTTTGCAGAATGAGTTCAGCAATAAACAAGTCTCCTTATTGTTTTGCCAGCTGTCCATCACCCATGTGTTGAAGATAGCATTCAAAGACTAATCACCACTCTCTGAGGGCTTTAGCTGCTGCTGATGTTATTCACTGGAAAACCTGAAAGAAGGTAGATTGAAATTTTCAGAATGAAATAATGTAACTTTTATTCAGCAAATTCTATTAGATTATTTGTTGTTAATACAGGCATTGGGACCCTGGGGATTCAGCAAATAGTCATTCCTCCACTGAAAACACCCTCACTCTATTGTGATGAGGTATGACACAATACCAATCAGTTCTGTCACAGAGGCAACCATGAACAGAGAATTTAAACAAACAAACAAACAAACAAAAAACCAAAAACATAAACAAAAAAACCCAACGAAACTACTTTATTGAGAATTTTGCATAGAGTAAATCTAACATGGGCAATCAATTCTCCTGAATAGGAAGGGTCAGTTGGTCTCTGACTGACAATGAGTCTTATTTACAAAAGTCCTTCCAACAGTGACTGCAGATGAATTGGTGGAAACTCTCTGAACTTATCTTCAACTCATTTATTATATCTGTCTGGCCTGGTTGTATTTGCCCACTCCAGCCCATGTATGATGCATCATTATTTCCTATCCTTACCCCATGCACAAAGCTTCTCCTATGTACAAAAGGCTGTGCTACAAGACCATTTCTGCATTTGCAATAACAGTTTCTATTGTGTTTCATCTATGTCCAGTTTGGCTGGTTCTGCAAAAGAAATCACCTAGGCCCTCTAGTATGCCAGGTTCTTCACTTGGCTCTGATGTTGATTTACACCAGCACACAGTGACACAAAATTGATCCAGACACAGCAACAGCTGTCTGAGGAAACCTCCAGGATCTTTTGAAATTCCTGCCTAAAAACCTGTTGTAACAAATTGATAATTTGTTGAGAATGTGGTTACAATTCATAAATCAAGATGACCCATTGTCTCAAACCAGTTGATTGTCACACCTAGGCAGACACATCACTGAGACCCTGGACTGACCAGGGGAGAGCACTAGATGTGCTTGCAGGTACACCCCCAATAGTCAGCTAGAGCACAATTACAACTGTGGGACAAACTTAACTTTCATCATTGTATCTGCCTTATGGTTTAAATTCAATAACTTTTGATGCAGTATGATCATTCTTTATTAAGAAACATTTTACCAGTAACTAGATATATTAATCACAGTTATAACCTCATCAATTTCAACCATGTTTGCTCATAGCCCGAACTGAATTTACATCATTCCTTTTTCACATCCATTGGAAATGGTTTGAACAAATATTTGTTAGGGTGCATTGTCTTTCACAAAATTCTTAACATGAGACACATTATGCCAAGGATTATTTTAAGGATATTACCAGTAAATCAGTACAGACATCTGAAGAGAAAATGGTAGTTCATCAGAAATCTTTCTTTCAGTTGATACCAAGGAAACTTTACTTGTCACATAGTAGAAGCTCCTCTTCATTCCCACTGTTCATGAAAGTAGGAAATGAGATTTCTAGTATTCCTCTTGTATTTCTTGTGAATAGGTAAAGACTATTAAATGCCTAAGCAAAACCAGAATACATAAGTTCAGTTGCTGTGCAAAAAGCTCTGCATTTTTCATACCTTTACAGCAACAAGTTATAGGCTTTACAAAACAAAAACATCAACATGCAGCACACATTAGCCTTTTTTAGTTGTCAATGGTTTAATTTATGCATACTTCTTTCTACTTAGATAAACTTGTTTAGCTCATAGACCACATGCAAAGCTGTAATTCAATAAAAATCAATCTAGTACTGAATTTTAAACTAACTATGTGGATTATTTAAATGTCCCTTTATTTTTCAGATTATGATCTTGCTGGACATTAAGATAATGCCGAGTTACAAACCCAGAATGTTAAGTACATGTGTTTGTGGCATACAGATGCACATATCTTAAACAGGGTTTCATGGAGGATGGGCTGTTTTGAATATATAGGCCTCAGTCTGTCTCACAGTAGAATAGAAAAAGAGTTAATTAAAGTAAGTTCATCCTGAAGTGAATCAGAGCACGATTTATTGAAGAGGGCTGAATATCTTAAATGGTCACATCTGAAATACTATCTAAAGTCAGTTAGAAAATGCACAAAAAAGACAAGTCACAATCTAAAACAAAAACGTACAATGGCTTTTTTACTACTCACTGTGTTTAAAAATCTAGTATGTGTTTCCTGACACAATGGAAAGATTCCTGAAAAGACAAAAATGTTACAAATTGGTGCCACTTGAATATCTGCTTCTTAAGGTTGTCCTTGACAGTAGATGACCAGTAGGTGCTTGCATAATTTCTTTCCTTCACCTATTAAATATCTTTATCTTGTCCAATGATCTTTCTCAATTTAGATCTTCCTATTCTCTCCCATGTCTTGCAGGGGTAGGAATGGGAGTGAAGTGGGCAAGCAACCCTGTTGGTGCAGGGTCAACATACTATGAAAGAGATATATTGTATCTTCATTTCTTTTTCCCCCTTGTCCAATTGACATACTGCTCTTTAAATATTGCTGAAAACAGTAATATCTCTAAAGTCAGAATGAATTTAGAAGCCACCAGGCAATATTCAGATTATCAGGATTATTACAAATTTTCACCCAGCTTTCAATCTGTTTTAGAAAACATCAAGCATCAAAAGACAATAAAACTTAGATTTAATAAACGGGTTATAAAAATCAAGATGACAAGCAAATAGTGACCGAAAATTTACAGCAGTCTCAGAGATCTTCATAAATCTGAATTTAATGAAAGTATTGAAATTGATTCTGAGGTTAATATAACTAAAACTTAATAATGAAAAGACAAAAAAAAAAAAAAATCAATCAATGCAACCTGTGTGTTTAACATTTCCTTAGCCTAGATAATTTGGAATGTACAAACTTTACCAGGAAGCAAATCTTCTAAATATGCCTACCTAAAGAAAAAGAAAAGGAATAGGCTAAGCTACTACAATGCACTATTTTCCTCAAACCCTGAACAGCTGTCTAGAGACATACTGCTGTTCTGCACTTCCTCTTAATCCTTTCTTCCTTATGCACCCCTCCCAGTTACACACAAAGAAACACTGCCCTATCAGATTAATATTGGAAGCACATGGTAAGATGTGCTAGGTATGGAAAATAACTGTTTTCTAAAGCTCTTATATGCATGCACTGGTATTCTGTCCTCTTTTGTATTTGGGGGATTCTATTGGTTTTTAACTGTTTTACTTCATCAGCTTGAGAAGAGCAAAATGAGGTCTGGTAGAGCAGAGAGACTAAAAGACAAGAGAAATACTAGGATGTATCAAGGTTATACCATGGACAGACAGAAATTATTAAAGGGGAATTTTTTTTTCCTCCAAGAATTTGATAACAAGAAACGTTGTCAGAAAGACAGACGAGACTCAAAATCTGAGTTTAGGAAGTGCAGACATGTTTCAGGAGACTGTAAGGAACAGTACAAAATAAAGACATTTGCTACAAGCTGATTGAAATTCAAAACAGGAAAAATCACATACCATGTGTAGCTGCATGGCCTAAGATAGAAGATTGCAACTTTTCTAATTGTTACTAGATTCTACCATGATCAGGAAGCTTAAATTACCACTTAATGTCTATGCCTGTAGCCTTACACCAACAGCAAGCTCCATGCTCCTCTTTTACTCGTTGCAAGCCCTTTTGAGCAAGGGACACATAATTCTATGGCTTAGCATGGCCATTGGGCAGCACCAGTCCTGTTCCTTGGTGTCTACTTCATCTCCAGCAAGCAGGAGTTAGATGTAAAAGCCAGGCCTACCTAACACATATGAGCACCCTCTGATGCTTCTGAATCCTTCTGAAAGCCTCTCAGGAAGTCTTGCTGCTTCATAGGGTAGTGTTGTAGGTTTTCTTTTTTAAAGAAAAAAACCCTGCTTTGAATTTTTTCCCTTTACCGCTCTGAAAGAAAGGTGTTGAGCAATGGAAGGGGGAAGGAGGCTAGCTGACTGGATTCCCCTGTCCTAAAGGGATGGCCACACAAAGCCACACACAAAAGGATTGTCTGATAGTCCCCCATACCAAACTAATGGCTTCAGGAGACAGTAGTGGGAGGGAGGTAATATTTTTTTCTGCTGGCAGGACTGCACTTTACTTTTTCCCTGACTCAGGGAGCAATGTGGGAAGGGGGTCTCTGGGTTCACTTTTTGGCCAGGTCACTGGCTTCTCCTGGCCCCAACGGAGGTCCCAGTTCACCTCCAATTCCTCCTGCCCACTGCCTGGACTTGCCTCGAATTCATCGGAAAGCGAGTGCCATCTGCACAGCAACCTTCAAGGGGAAAGGCCGCCCTTCCCCTCCTCCTTTGCCATGTCGGTGGCAGCTTGCACCCATTGATGAGGAAAGGGATCCCAGCCAGAACCAGCCTTCGACAGTGTGAGTCCACAGGAGGAATCCCAGGAGGTGTCTTGAACTGACTCAGCTGCCTCCTGCACACCAGAAACACGGCGGCCACTCAAAAGGAGGAGTTTGGTTTTTCTCCTATCCCACCCTCCTTTGCAAACACTTTTGTCTCATTAAACTAAAATATCTAGATGGTAGATGAAGGTCAATGCTGTCATTTCCCCCTACCTATAAGCAGCAACTCCAGTTCTGTTTCTTGGTGGTCTGCAAGGTAACTTGCAGCTAATCAGAAATGTCTTCAGAATCAAAAACTTTACTGGCTATGAGGATCTTGCAGTTTAAGTTCTCTGATGCAGCAATATGCTAAGCAGCTCAAAATGCATAAGGATAATTTAAACATAGAACAAAAAGTGTAAACTGACATGTAAACACATTTTAGGCATATATTGCTGAGTACAGCAATTTTCAAGAAACATTTAGTTCCCTTACTTTGAATATCTTTATCAGGTTACTGTTGCATGCAGATCTAGGAATTTAAAGAAATAGAAAAGTCAGGTATGATTCGAAGTGACATCCACTACAATCATCTATGCTCCAGCTGAAGTGGCACTGTGTGTGCTGTACAAAAATCTGAGCTGAACTGGAGAGTGCAAGCAGATTGAGCGAGCATGTAACCTAAGACAACCCAACTTTCTCTGGTATCTCTATACACTGTACAAGACTCATAAAAGTAGGCCTAGTGTAAACATACTCTAAATAATTCTAAGATGCTACAACTAAATTGCACAACATTCACAGAAAAATGGTCTCTTTGCTTTGCTTACTTGACCAACTTGTTTATAACAATATAGATTGAAGACTGCTCTAAAAGCATTTAAAAACGTTGACTGCTATGGTTTCTCTTTGAAGCAAAATTACACCCCATTAAATTTCTCTCTGATGTTCTGCCTGGGTCAGTACACACTGTCCTTTTTTTCAAAACAAAGACACTTATCTGCAGGAACACAAAGATATAATCAACATTAAAGGTAAAATACTGCATAAACTATCATGTAAATTATTGCAATATCAAAGCAAGGCTCAACATCACATCTAGCTTTTGGTGTCTGGTATGCACAGAGGAGACCACAACTCTATTTTAAATTACTGCTGAAGATCATTTTATTCAGCAGGAAACTTAAAGGAAGCCTGGAGGGAAATGCTGAGCAAAGCCACTGTAAAGTCTGAGCCACTGAGGAGTGATAATTAAGAATTTTCTCCAGAGAGCAGAAGCTTAGAAGCACTCTTTCAAATTTTTGAGCACTTTTCTTCAAGACAATTAAAAAACAGGTGCCTGCCTTTGCTTTAGCTTACTTATGGTGAAGCCAGGTCACTCATCCCATTGCCCATTTTCTCACGTGTCTTAAGTAGTCCTTATTTCAAACTTTTTTCTAAATGCATGCAGCTGAGGTGAGATTAATGGCCTGTCCTTTACCACATCCCTTCTTCTCCCCTTCTTAAATAAAGGTACTGCAGTTGCTATTCTGTAGTCATATCCATTCTCCCCTGAGGTTTATTAAAGATATTCACCAGCAGTTCTGCAATTTCATGTGCCAGTTCTGTCAACATTGTGTGATGGGAATTAGTTTGTCTCCTGCCTTTAGAGGATTAAGATCTTTCAATTCTTATCTAGAAAGTGGTAATTTCTACTTCCATAACCTCACAGCTGCTAGCCATCTTGCCTTTGCTCAATGGTCAACATCCTAGACCTGCTAAATCCCAACACAAACTGTTCAGTTCAACTCTTAACTGTGCTTGGATTATGATCCTTTCTCCTTCATTGTACAGTAAACTATTCAGTCATTGCTCTTTTTGGTTTCTAAGACTGAAGAATATTTTGCCATTTTCTAGTAGTATTTCTTTCAAGGTCTCTCTCACTCTGGATTGTGGCAGTTGTAATTTCATTTCTGTATCTCTTAACTGCTTGTCTAATCTCGGTTTTGGAGAGAATTTTCTCCCTTTTCTTTTTTCTCCATTCTCCCTTTTAGGGACTGTCCTCAAATCTGTACTTTCGTTCTTTGGAGTTTAAATGCTAACTGGGGTTCTTGGGCATTAAGAAATAATGAAGTAATACAGAAACAAATAATGAAACCTACATTTGTGGCATGACAGTGGAACACACAAAAGGGTTATGCGGAATTGCTCGTGCCAGCTGAAAAGAAGAAACCATGAACATTGAGAGATATGACGATGCAAAAGAAATCCCAAGGCTCTCAGTTATTAAATATCATTTATGCACGTGAGACTTCCCTCATTCAGGCATTCAGATTAAGAAAAGCTCCAAAGAAGTCAAAAGAATTATTTTCCATTAACCATGGACTAACACAGATGGGAGATGGAACTGCTGAAAGGAAAGCAAGTAGCTTTAAGAAGCAATTCTAACACGCTCTCATATATTATGCTCTTCAGTGGAGAAGCAGAAAGAAAATTCTAAAGTCCACATACAGTCAAACCCTTTGTCAGGAATGTAATTTTACCAGTGTTCAAGATCCAGACTTTCTGTAATACATTTTGTACGGTCCAGATGTGAGCCTTTCAAAAATCAATATGAAGTGTTGAAACACTGTCAGGGCCATTTGTGCAAAATCCCAACAAGCTCCCAACAGACACTATGCAAACCACTCGACATCACCTACATTAGCTGCTGCTGCCAACCAATACAGAGAAAATCAAGAGCAGACAGTGCTGCTGCTGTTGTCAAGGATAGAACTCTGAGACTTCCAGGTGCTCTTTCACTTCACAGTTCATTGCTTTGGTAACTGGGTGGTAAGGAAGGTAGTGGGTATACAAAGATGGGCTGTTGGGAAGTTTGAAAGAGGTTGCATACATGAGCCCCTCAGTACCTTCACTCCTCTTGCCCTGAGAAAATTTAGATTAGGAATTCATGTATGAGTCTACCTAATTTTTTCATAGTTTCTCCTTGTCCCTGGCAAGACATACTGTTCATTTCCCTGTAGTGGGTTTGCATACTGGGGTTTATTTACAAGGCAACATGGTTAGTACTTTTACTCTACTTGATAATTTTATACATGTGTTTGCTCACACCCCACCACAGAGCTACATCCATTAGATCTTGATTCTCTTTCCCTTGTCAATACTGATCTGGAAAAGGTAGATAGAAAGTCAGGTTGATTCATGCTGTTCCATTGCTTGCAGTAAACTGCTTACATTCATCTCCACTTTTGTTTGATTTCTTGGTCTTTTTTCCATTCAGGCTTTTTTTATTTCCTGAAACCATTTCTTCCTTTCAGGAACTGTTCTTTTGGACTCCAGGTCCTCTTCTTCCTAGACCCCCAAAATTGCATTTTTTCACAATCTAAATAGTCTAAATGCAGAAACTCAACAAGTGATCACTAGTCATAATGGTGGTTCTCTTTCGTCTCTCTGTATAAACTGGAGGATTCATGCCATGCCACTTCAGTTTAATCTAGATTATCAAATTTAAATCCAGCCTATACTGGTTGCAGCTAATAAGCTTCAGCTAACAGGCTTCTGTTGAAAAGTTGTGCGGAAAAGTTCAACTTTGGATGTTCATTTCCCACACACAGACAGCTTAAGCTATTTTTTACCCACAACACTCCCCAGCCAAAGAGCATTTCTATCATTTGCTTCCTTGCTAAGATACAGAAGTCTTCCAGATCTGAGTCACTACAAAAACTGAGAACATAGCAAGAGAAATGTAAACAGTATAAACATTGGTTTAATATACCAACATGGAACATTACCTTCTTCTCTTATGTCCTTTTAACTATTAAATTATTTTGACTGAGTGTCCCAGTTTAAATGAGACAAGGGTCTTTTGCTGAGGATGGATTAGGAGGAAAAGACCCAAACTTCTCTTTCTAAGCAATTATAAATCCGAAATTAAGAGGCTCCGATTGAAGGAAAACAAATTATGGAAAAGGGAAAATAACAGCCCTTTATTAAAAAGTATGTGTGTATTAACAGGAACACAGGAAAGAAACCAAGTAAAACAACCAAGCAATACTCCTATACCCACCAAATAATCCCCTTCAAGAACAAAACCGATAAACCAGCAAAAGGAAAATTAAATAGTTCAATTTTTTGCACCCTTTGGTGCAGTTCCAACCACAGTCAGCAGGGGGCGCTGTCGGGTCACTGGAGGAGCAGAAATTGTAATGTCCAGTGCCCATCACCAGGCGGCGCTGTGAGATCCTTGGTTGCCGCCAGGTGGGTTGGGGGAAGGGGAAAAAAAGCAACACTCCCCAGGGTATACTGCAGACAAAACAAAAAAAAAACCTTGATTCCCCTTCCCTTCCCACACTAGGAAAAAAAAAAAAAGAAAGGGGGGGGGGGAGAAAGGGGAAGGAAAAAAAAAAAAAAAAAAGGCAGTAAAACAGAAAGTTCTCCCAATGGAAGAAAACTCACGAGCTTCAGCTGGTCAGGATTTCACTTTAAGCCGGGCCTGCAGCCAGCGACAGCTGAGCAGAGCAGCAGCAGCAAGCCCCCCTCTGATAGAAAAAGAAAGAACAAACCAGGCAGCGTCTGCAGCTCGCAGCAGGCTCCGCTGAGGGCAGAGAGCTGAGCTGACACCCAGCCCCACCTCCTTCCAGCCACACACACTGGCCCCCCCAACTCCTCCCCCTTTGTTGTCAAGGAGACTAATCTCTCGGCCATCAGCAGACCAGGCCGATTCTTTTGTTAACCTAATGGCCCATGCACAGGGCACACACAGCAGGGGGAAGGGAAAGAAAAAATTCTTTGCTAAAATCAGAACTATGACACTGAGTCTCCATATAATGACATGAAGTAGTCAGTTTCACTTCTACTGTGCTCCATTATATTCACATACTCTTTTAAATACCAACTATTCAAATACTAATTAGTTTTGGTTTTGTGTGTGTGGCTCTGATGTACAATTTCTTTGCAGTCTGCGAAGGTATATGAGTGCTATTACGGTAGTTGGTAATGAATCAGGAATATCAGCTCAGTGTAAAATGCACACACAGTTTGACCAGCCACATCATAACTTCATTCATTGACAGCCCCTCTTCAAATGATCCATCTGCACGCAGAGACTAGAATAGTAGAAAGAGATGAACACCTTCTGCTGAGTGCAGTAGTCCAATATATTTAATGTAAATCAAGGAAAATTTAAAGATGTACAGTTTATCCCTCTATTAAGGATATGAACCACAGACTCCAGGGGGAAAAAGCCACTGTGTAAATCTCAAGAGAGTATTTAAGAATCCCACATTATTCAATTTCTTGTAAGTCTTTCCTGTAGATCCTTGGACCCAAAGGCAATTTTCAGGTCCCTCATTAATTCTACTCACAACCCAAAATAAATCCATTGTAGATAGCAGTGTAGATCCCATTTAAATGTGGTCCTGGAGTCAGACCAGAAATAACCAAAGCTGTCCATTTGAATTCAAGGGAGAGGCAACAGGTGCCATGGGGCTGAAGAGGTGCTGATATTCATTGACAGGAATGGCACGAGGTATTACAGAAGACCTGAGTGCAAGAAAAGAAGTGAGAGAAGATTTCTCTCTGGGTGTGCTGTTCTGACACCTTTCTGAAAGTGGCACTAAATGCCAAAGTCAACTGAGATATATTCATCCTCACTAGGAGTAACAGCAGAAAAGGTGTGCACAGTGGACCTTAACATTGAAAAAGGAAGAATTATTCAATCTCCAAGTGTTCGTTTCACTCTCAGTGAGCAATAAATGCAGCTGACCTCATCCTGGGAGTGGGTATAACTGCACCTACAAAGAAGTATTAAAATGCATGCTCTAAGTGCATGCTCTGCTGGGTGGAAGTGGATCAATCTAGCTTATTGAACTTCCTGTCAAAACCAGACTGCTGTAATTTGAATCCAACATGCTGCTTCCTAAAGAACCTTCCCTTGTCTCCTGATGCATGCTGCCTCAACACAGCTTTTAAGGTGGCTCTTATGTCTACCAGAATGGGTGGCCTGCTCTTTATTAGCTGCCAGGTCTTTTCCTGGGTGTTTTTGACACGAGTAATGCTCTGGACTGGATGCCTGTGTGAGCACACGTCGAAGAGAGCCGCATCATCCACTTTGGTAAAGCTTTCTTACGAAAACTGATTTAATTACTACTAAAATTCATCCCACCAGTTGCTTGCACTGTCTGACAAGACAGATGATAGAAAATAATGATGGTGTGGAGAAGGATAACAAAAAGTAAACATGGCTGCAGACTTGTGAGATCTGTGGAACAATACAGGTATTTCACAGCAGATGGTCAACACTCTACAAACATTTCAGCTTTACCCAATACTCCTCTTCTTACTTGAATATCAGAGCCATGCTCCTACCCCAAATCACATGCCCATACCACAGAAGGCCTGTCTGGCTTCTCTGCTATTGCTTATTGCACAAACATTTTCCTCTTCCTTTTCCTTTCTGTCATAGTTTTACTTGTTCTAAAAAGAACAGAGCTAGGAATTTTTTTTTCTTTCCCCTGCATCACTGCAAAAGAATGTTGAACGAGGGAAGGGGAGGGTGTTTGCCTGGGATGATTGACACAAAAGTAATAGTGCCACTAGCTACTAGCAAACCCACATTCCAGGTTGATAGCCCTCAGAAGACTGGTGGGGGTGGGAGAGGGTATGAGGTTTTTTTATTTCTCCTTAGGAAATGGGAGGATTCCACTTTTGCCCTGACTGAGGGAGGGAGTGTGTGTGGAGGGATTTCCATGGTTCATTTTGTTTTCATCTGGCTTCTTCTGGCCCTGGTTTGCCTCCATTCTCCTGCGCCCTGTTCTGCCACCAGCCCCGTCTTGTTCAGATTTTATTGGAGAGGCTTGCCCTTCTGCAAAGGAACCTTTGGGGGAGTCCTGGCCAGAGCCAGCTGCCAGCAGCATGAGTCCGTGAGAAGAGCCCTTTTGTTCCCCTTTTCCCCTTCCCCTTCTAGGTGAGGGGGAGATCTCCATTTCAGCTTTTCCCACGCACCGGGGCCCCCACACTGCGACCTCCAGAGCCAAACACGCCCCCTGCCGGCCAATACAGAGCAACTGCAGGCTCTGCTCCTCCAGTGATCCAACAGCACCTCCTCCTGATCATGGTTAGAATTCCACCAAAAGGTGGAAAGTATTGAACTGTTTTCTTTTTGAAGGGAACTTTTGGTACAGGATTATTATTTCGTTGTTTTTTTGTTCTTTTGTTGTTCTGCCAATACACATATATCCTTTAATAAAGGGCTGTTATCTTTTCTTTCTCCATACTTCCTCAATTGGAGCCTCTTCATTTAGGATTTACAATTGCTTAGAAGGAGGAGCTTGGTCTTCCTCATAGCTCATCCTCCTTAGCAAAACACTTCAGTTCTCATTAAACTGAGACACTTTCCTGAGCCGAACAGATTTTCTCTCTGCTCCTGTGTTAGGGACCTGAGTTGTGGCCCTGCCACAGTTGATGCATGGTTGTGCTCATGGATATGGCATGGGAAAATATTGTATAGTTTCACTGTTGGGAACTTAACCTTGGAAAGAAGAACAATAGATAGGACAGGAACTGAACCTTGGAAAGGTTAACTGGTTGGAACTTGACTTTTGGAAGAGAAACAGAGCCGTTCTTGGCACAGATTTGGTATCATAGCCCATTGTGGTCTCAGTTGACGCGCTAGCCATGTGTGAGCCAGTGTCACAATTGGAAAATTCTACCCCTGTGAAGGGAACATAAGAGATGGTTCTGGGTTGGATGGGCAAAGAGGACGAGATGCACGCTGCTTTGACCTGGGGGATGCCCTGAAGGTGCATGGCCTGCCTGCCTCTCCTGCTGAGTACCATGCTCCATCTCCTTCTCCTGCTCATCAGGTATGTGTTAATGGCTATGGCAAGTAATAGAATAAAGTTGCTTTGCTTACAACCTTCATGTCTCAGTTTGTGGTTTTGGGAATCCTCACAAACCTAGAACAGCTCCATTGTACTGTTCCACCACACATACACACCTCTCCCAGCAACTCCTGGTGCCTTAAGCTCTCACACTCGGGACCCACACAACACACAGCTGAACAAATCCGCATCTCACTAGTTCAGTATTTCCACTCTGATAACTGCAAGACATGCTGTTCTTGCTTCCTCTCATATATTTTCATAGAATACCCTGAGTTGGAAGGGACCCCCAAGGATCATCAAAGTCCAGCCCTTTTACAGCAGTGATTCCCCACTCATATATCTCTGCCTACCCTTCCCCTAGGCTCTCTAACCATCAGTAGCACTAATTCCCATGCACTGACACTGCCAGCTTCTCCTCCAACATGATGACTATTTCTTCTTTAGTGTCTGTGGTGGTTTTAAAAGCTCAGTGGAGAAAAGTTAAAACTGCTCAAACTGCCCCCTTATGGTACTGGAGAGGGAAAACAAAGAAAACAAGACTGTGAGAGGTTAAAAACATTAGAGTGTCAACTTTACTGACGTGAAAATCGCAAAAAAAACAACAATACAGAGGAAAAACTAACAAAGGCAAAATGTTACCTGGTCCCTCACTCCTAGGGCAAAACCAAAATGGCTCCTGTTCCCACACTGTGTGCCACATGGCCCAGGAGAACAAAGGAAGTACTGTGGCAAACAAGTTTCTGCAGTTTAATGCCTTCCCCGGCCAAACAAAAGCAACAGGGAACAGATGCAAAGCAAAAACCTGGAAGACTATTTTGTCTGAAAGGATTTATGCTGCTGAGGTGCTGGCATGGGTCCCAGCGTAGCAGCAGAGTGGGTGCAGGAGGCTCTTTGTTCCCTGCCACATGGCTGCCTCCAGCACTGATGGTGCTCTGCTTGGGTCCACTGGGATTTTGGCCCCTGCTTGGCCAGGCTGTGAAATGTCAGCAGCAAGCTGTGGTCGCAGCTCTGGCGGCTGCGGTTGCAGTTGCAGTGGCTTCTGGCAGTGATGGCTGCAGTTGTGGCAGTGGTGGTGCCACAGGCTCTCTCTCCTGGTGCTGAGTAGCCAGGCAGTCCTGATCCCAGGTCCCACACCCCCTCTCTTGTGAGTGTGGCAGCAAAAATGACCCACTTCCTATTTCTGACTGCGGGTCATAAAGAGATAGTCCACCAAAGATGACATAGAAGGTGTAGAATATACAGTTAGGCAGTTTGGTCACACCCATGTAGTGCTAAACTCCACCTCCTATCCCTGTAGTCTCAACAACTGATATTGGTCTGACTATCACTTCTCTTCTCCTTTCCTTCACTTACTAATCTGACAATCTCAGCTGGTCTACATGATTCCCTTCCTGCCTCCTCCTTTATCTGCACAGCATTGGGAATAGTAAGAAAACCTCTCCTTTGACTTGAACTAAATCCCATGTTGTTATGGGTGAGAACTTCTTTGCTGTTGTTGCATGTAAATATTTATATTTAATCAGAGCATAAAGGGATCAGGTGAACCTTCTGAGTTGAAGCATGCAGTCTGGTAGCAGCAAAGCATCTAGCCTGCTTGGGTAGACTAGGCTGAGAGGTGCAGCCAGGAAGTATGAGAGATCAGCATGGAGATTCCATGGTCCAGCAGGAACAGAGCTACAGAAGGCAGAAAAAAAAAGGCATTATCAGAAATAGCTGCACAGCTGTACCTCAGATGTAAGAGGGGAAAAAAGAACTCTCCAAGGAAAGGCTCTGAGCTGTTAAGAAGCAGGCAAGAAAGAAGACTACCACCCTACAAGAACGGTGCAGAAAGTCTCATTTTTGTTTCTAAACACGTTTTATCTGTCTCAACTGAAGTTTTCAAAGTTTTCCTTCTAGTTTATGTTCTAATAAAACTTAGCTATTTTATTTACAAGCCATTTTGGTCTCTTCCAAGGTACTCACTGTAAGAAGATCACTCTGGGATCCTGTTGCAAATTCTATAACCCTTACAAACTTCTCACATTTCTGGCTCCTCAGACTGACTCACCTTCCACTCCAACTCTTACTTCTGGACAAAACCTAAGTGAGTGACTTCAAGGGAGCACTTACACAATATGTTATTATCTCTCTCTTCTTTATTTGCTTCCTTTCCTCTTCTTCTCCCCCTCTTCCAATAGAGGCAAAGTTTGTAGTTTTTTTTTTTCTCTAATCTCTTCATATGTCACAGTGATGCAGCCCTATTTCTTCTCCCTTTTATTGCATTTCTATGTTGGCTTTCCCCCTCAAATTCCAAGCATGTTTGCTGATCCCATACCCCTGACCTCATTGTTTTTGTAACATTTCCTTGTCTTTGTTTTTGTCACATTCCCTTGTCACATTGACCTTTCACTCCTGAGATCCTTAAATACACTGTTGACAATGGTTATTAAGAATCTCTTGATAGCCTAGTTGATGGGTTTTTTTCCTACATGATTTGTTCAGGATTTAACAAACTCCAATGGCTGCTTCATAATTTTGATTTTTTAATGAAAACTCAATTTCCATAGAATTATAGAAAGGCTTGGGTTGTAAGGGACCTCAAAGATCACCTAGTGTCAACCCTCTGCCATGAGCAGGGACACTTGCCACTAAACCAGGTTGCTCAAAGCCCCACCCAACCTGGCCTTAAACACTTCCAGGGTTGGAGCATCCACAACTTCTCTGAGCAATCTGTACCAGGGCCTCAACTAGCCTCACAGCATAGGTTTAAAACCATTCTCTTTTGTCTTATTATTATCTATATGCATAAGAAGTCAGTCTCCTATTTTCACATGTTTTATCATTATATCAGCTTTTCTGGTTTCTGTGATTTTATTTTTTTGTTCTCTTTATCATATTGTCTGTGCGCCAATCCATCTAACTCCTTTTGGTTTTGCAAGGAGTCAGTTCTCCACATGTTGCAGATCCCAGGGTAACATGAGATCAGAAGTGCAGATATCTTCACCTTGCCATCACCTCAAGGACCTGTCTTGGAAAACTCATCAGAGATTCTTAGGCATGGGCTGAAGCACAAGTCAACCGAAAAAGAGTTCCCAATCCCTCCTTTCTCCAGGCCCTTTCTCTTTTTTTGATCATTATAACTCACCATTTTCCTTGTTGCTCAGGATGATAAAACCCTGTCTCATCTTCAATTCTGAGTACACATCTGAGTTCTGTAGAGCTACCTTGTGAATCATTTTTTTGTGATAAACACTCCTGTCTGGCTACTGTCATGCTACTAAAATTCACTTTCACACTCTCACTTCCATTTTCCTTACTGTAATATTATTTAACATAGTTTTGAAAAAAAAAAAAAAAAAGCCTCTACCTGTTCATAGCCATCCCAAACACTGCAGGAGGGATCATATTCCCAGCCAATCACTTCAACTACACCGGCTTTTTCACTTTGTATTCTTCTGGAGTCCAACTTCTATCACAAAAGTCATAAACTAATTTTCCTCCTTCACTTTTAATGTATTTCACTACCTCTTCACCAAAATCTTCCATTACCTATTGAAAGACTACTTCCAGACCTTACTGAGCTTATGACCTTTCCTGTCATCATTTATTTGCTCTGGGTTTTTTTAATTAATATCTTTCCACTTGTCTTTCTGCTATTCCTTATGGCATCTTCTCTCTAAACTGTATACTCTTCTCAGAAACATTATAACTAAATAAAGTCATACACTGAGATGACAAAACACAGATTTTCTCTTCTCTTACAGTCTCTGAAAGTTAGCTGCATATGCTCACCTGTAGCCCCTAGCAGTAGCAACATGTTTAGAAAAAGAGATAGTTGAAGTCTATTCTTATCTAGTTGCTTTTGCCAATATCTGACTGAAAAAACACCAGCAGAGATTATCATTATGTCCAGTATGAATGTGCAAGTACAATCCTTTGTGCTGAAAGGAACACATGGACTACAAATGCATTGCATGCTTAAAAATATCTGATAATTCACTAAATTCAGAGGAATGAAAGTTAAATGATTCCACTCTACCTTGCCTGGCCTTGACCTCCTCTCTTTACAAGTCAGCAACTCTCATATTAGTTAGACATGATCTGCCCATGTGTCATTATTACTTCCAATGTGGCAGCACACTCTGCACCTGGACCAGGACCCCAAAGCTGCAGGGCTATTCCCACACAGAACCAGATGGGGAATATATCCTCAGCTATGTCTAAGTGTATCCTGAGCAGCAGTAAAAGCCATGTTTTCAAAACTGACTCTCAAAAGCAGTCTGTTAAAAAAAAAAAAAAAAAAAAAAAAAAGAAAGGAAAAAGAGAGAGAGTGAAGAAAAATAATTTCTGTATTACTAAGCATCATGAGACCTATGATCACAGCTGCTTATAACTGCTGAATTTAAAGCATGAGCTCTCAAAGAAACCCAGAGAGAGGGTGATCCAAGAAAAGAATGATTTACCACATGCTAAAGGTTACAAGGTTTAGCCAAATGGACATTTGCTTCTCTTTAGCATCCTGTAACACAGAAAAATTTTAAAGAATTGTTTATTCTCCTTATAACTTACTATTTTTATAAGTATTAGGACTACTGCCACACTATTTTACTGTTCTAAACAGAGATAAGCAGGTTCCAGTAGTAGTTATTGTACAGATGCAAAACAAAACAAAACAAACAAAAAAAAAATTCTTTCACAAAGGGGGTAAATTTATGTATAAGAAATTTAAACATATACAGACAGAATTTTTTGGACTCTTTTCAGTAGATAATAAAGATGTCAGGCAAATGTTTACTAGAGAATTCTTGGTATGTTACTTCTGCAGAATCATGAATGAAATCATCCAGGTAGGCTCCATCCTCAGACATAACACCTGTCGGGATATCCCAACAAATACATACAGAAACAAAAATTGCAGGAAAACATTCATAAATCCAGAATTAGCTCCTGGGGGGAGGGACCAAACCAAAACAAACCAAAACAAAACAAAACAAAACAAAAAGAATAAACAAAGAGAAAGAAAAAAAGGGGGGCCACCAAAAACAAACCACAAAAATCATCCATCCTTCAACACACAATGATGTGGTACTTTCACAAGATGGGGTACTTTCTACTGCCTTCTACCTTCATCACACTCACTCCATCTGATGGAATTCTTCCACTATCAGTACACTGAGTGTATATTTTCATTGCCAGAAAAAAAGTTGGCTATTTGACAGCACAACAACTAACCTGATTTAGCTAGAACATATTGTAAGAAAAACAGCTACATAGATAGCATCTATATAGCTGTTTTTCTTTCACCTGGCTATGTCAAGGTAAGAACCACCTGACTCCAGCTGGAATTTCGCCACAAAACAGCTGTCTGGAATTGCTTATCACACTATAAAAGCACATCATTGTGGAGAAACGTATATACATTTTCATTGCACAGACAGACTGCAGAGAGTTCATAGAGGCCTATGCTGAGAGAAATGATAGCCAAAACGGGCAGAAAACATTCCTGGCAGATGGAGGAATTGTGAATAGGGAATAACTTGAGGTACTCTCTCATATATCTTATCAAAGGAGCAAGAAACTTTATGTGAGAGGAGAGGACCATTCTTATTCTGGAGTAGAAATGCTAGAGAGCAATATATAGCTCTGTGGGGGAGGAAAAGGGACTAAGCAAATACAGTTTCCTGTATTACAGTAGCTCCACACACATGGAGTCAAACAGAAATTAACATGTATTTATTAAGTTCTGTGGATGTGAACCAAGGCTTAATGAAATGAAAAAGCATCAGCAGACCTGATATGACTTCTTTCCATGAAGAGAGTTTTAGGACTGATGTCTTTTAAGAAATACCACTGCCCATTTCCCAGCTCATTATCACATAGCTGCTAATCTGTACCAAATCACACAAACACCACAAACACTCACAGCTGGAATATCATATTGTGTTGTTTCTGTTTCAGATTTTTTTTTTTTTCTGAGGTGACCACAAGTATCTTTGTTTGAATTTCCACTAATTCATGTTTTATCCCCCTCCCTGGTGGCCTCTCAATGACAAGTCTAATGAGTCTAACAACAACAGAGCTGAGTGAGAAACATCCTGTTGAACGTTTAGGAGTGTGAACACCAAATCAAGTGGCTAATGCAAAAACATCAGCCAGGTAAACGAGGCCTTTCTCACACAGAAAACAACCATATGATTATTGTGCAAATGACGTCATGCAGGTGTAGTACTCCCCAAGAATTCCTCAATTGTATGAGTTACATAATACAATCAGCTTCTTTATTTGCAACTTCATTTATTTTGTTTTAAAATAAATACTCAGTACAAAAAATCATGCTTGTGAGTTACATTTTTGTTTTCATATGTGTCTCAAGCACTGCCTCAGTAAGCTCACTGACAGATTTCCAAAGGGATGTAGTTAATGCAAAGAAGGAAGAGAAGGCAGGACAAGACTGAACGAGATCATTTGGCTTCAGCTCTCAAGTAAGCACATGGAGGTTCATCCAAAAATAAGGATTTCATTTGTAGAGATTCATGTCTTATTTGCTTTATGAAAGTGATAAGTGTTAAGATGGAAGATTAATGTCAAAAGCACAATGGTATATCAAACTCAATCAGAAAACAGTCTCAGACTATGTTTACAGATGAGTGCAAAAAACTGGAGTAAAGGCAGAATTGTAAGTAATCAGGCTGGAGATTTGGCCAAACATGGACTTTCACAGCCAGGAAAGGAGAAGGATGAGATCTTAAACTCTACAGCATGGTAACAGAAGGTGAAGAAAAACTTCACTTCCATATTGTCAGTGGACTTATACAGAGTGGGTAAAGATATAAAGGAAGTAAAAAGATGGAAGTTGGCAGCAATTTAAAGGGTCTGAGGA
Organism: Pyrocephalus nanus; assembly: GCA_038380795.1. NCBI lineage: Eukaryota > Metazoa > Chordata > Aves > Passeriformes > Tyrannidae > Pyrocephalus > Pyrocephalus nanus. Next base: position 102,732,378 of record CM076260.1, read on the forward strand.
GCATTACCTGGGCTCCAGTTTCTGGCTGATAGAGAGCTAGTTCTTCAGTGGATAACAAAGGAATGGTATCATCTTGGCTATCACCAAGATTGGAACCTGACAAAGGTGGGAAGAATAGAAAGTATTAGCACCGTTGTGTTATCACTGTGGATGACAGCCATTCTGTACTGGGGGGAAGGAAATCAGCTCTTCTTTATGTGCAAGATTTGGTAGTGGGCTTGAGATGTCATGGAGAGAGAACCCATGTGCCTCCTTGCAGCAATTCTTCCACTGAATTCTGAATGTGTTGGTGTGATGATACCCAGGAAATCCCAGACAAATTTAAGCATGTGTCATATACTAAATAAATAGAACAAGGTACTCTTTGAGCAGTTTACAGTGCCTTGATATTTTTACCTCATCACTGCAAGCACATATTTCACCATGAAGTTTCTGCCTTTCATTAATTTAAAAAAAAAAAAAAAAAAAAAACCAAGCCCCATTTTAACTGTCTGTTCCTTGGAAGGAGAAACTGAAGAAGATAATGAGTAAAAAAAACCTTTAAAACTTTGAAAATGCATGCACCAACATAAATCTTTTACTGCCTCTTCTCTTGTGTATGTGTCTTATTCCTTCATTTGCAAAGGTCACTTCTTTTAGAAGTGAAAACATCAAAACAAAGGTAATAACTGACTTCAGCAGAACAGATTCTTTCTAAGTCCCGCTTTTATTTTGATTCTTCCCCACACTGCAGAACTGAAAGCTTTTAAGAAATTCTCCACACCAAAAAAGCAATCACTAATAGCAGCAAAGCACAGAAGCACAGATCTCTTTTTCCAGCCCAAAAAGAATGTAACTGAAGAATCTCAGGGTATTCTGAGCTAATACACAAAACGCTTCCATAAGCTTGTAATTTTCATATTGTATAAAAACTGAGTAAATTATCTATGGAGAAAACTTCTGTGGTTTAACCCCAGGTGGTAACTAAGCACCACAGAGCTGCTCATGTATCCCCCATGCATTGGGATGGGGGAGAGAATCAGAAAGGTTAAAAGTGAGAAAACTTGTGAATTAACATAAAGGCAGTTTAATAGGGAAAGCAAAAGCCATTCATGCAAACAAAGCAAAGCAAGGAATTCACTCACTGTATCCCATGGGCAAGCAGGTGTTCAAACATCCCCAGGGCAGCACAGCTCCATCATTCGTAACAGTGACTTGGGATGACAAACAACATAAGCCAAGTGTACCCCCCTTTTCTCTTCTTCCCCCTGTTATAAGTTTGTATAAGAATTTAGACAACTCAATTCCAATAAACATTGATAAATTTATTAAGCAAGTGATAATAAAGCAAAACAGCGCTGGGTAGAGGCAAGTACCTCGCCAAGGCACACACCGAAATGAAGTCAGTGTCTCTTTTTATACATGTTCGTGTTTGTTAAGTATATGTTAAGTGGTGTCTGGCACTGGCTTTTCGGCTTGAGTTCGGTGGCTCCGTAAGTGGTCCTCTGGTACTTGTCAGAGATGAAAAGGTGCAGTTTTTATCAGTTGCCTATTGACACTTGCTTGATTAGCAAGCTGTCTGTGAAACTCCTCTTGTTTAATTACAACAAAAAGTTTCTGACTCCCTACATAAGATTTTATGAACAAAGTTAACCCTTCTATTACACCCCAACTTTATATCTTGTGCATGATGTCATATGGTACGCCACACCCCTCTGGTCAGTTGAGGTCAGCTGTCTTGGCTGTGTCCCCTACCAACTGCTTGTGCACCCCCATCCTCTTCTCTGGTGGGGCCCTATGAAAAGCAGAAAAGACCTTGACAGACCTTGACACTGTGCAAGTGCTTCTCAGCAAGAAGGATAACATCCCTGTATTGTCAACACTGTTTCCATCATAAATCCAAAACATAGCCCCATACTGGCTGATGTGAAGAAAATTATCTCTATCCCAGCCAAACTCAGCACAACAATTTAGACATTTTTCTTCCTCACTATCTAAACTAACTGACTACTGCTCATTTGGTAGTGGGTCTGTTCTTTCATTGCTTTCCCAAAGCAAGATAGCATTAATAATCCTTGCAAATTGTTTCATTGATTTTCTTTAAGAAATCAAACTCTACTGTGGCTTTGTGCTTCATTGTCTATATCATAGTTATCTTACATGTTGGCCTTGTTCACTTTTTTTATGGTTTAACTGTTATACAGTACATATATATAGTACTGCTATAATTTGTGCATTTATAATCTATAATAAAAGGACATTTATAGTCCTCATGCTGTTTCACAGAAATCTATCCCCTGCATCGTGGTTCACACAGGCTTAATCATGTTGATACAAGACTAAATATATATCCTAGAGAAGCTTTACCACCAAGTTCACGAGGCATTTAACAGGTTCTTAGGCCTCCAGCACCTCAGGATCAAAATACCATTCTTTCTGTCTCTGACAACCTGAACCTAGACTACAAGGCTGAGTTTTGTCAGAATAAGCATCTCCAGGAACAGCGAAGTTTTCAGGTGTATCTACCATAAGTTAAGTAAACTAGTTCTTTACATCACAACCTACATACCACCAAGATATCTGTCAAGAATCTTTTATAGAAAGGGAAAATGCTTTAGTTTGTGGTAGTTTTGACCTTTTCAAATCCTGATGCTGTAGATGTCCAAGCCTCACAAAACAAGGGGAGTTGTGCCCTAAGAAATGAAAGTCCACAAAAACATGTACTTTCTATGTAAAAAAAATCCAAAAATTAAGAAATAAGAGTTTAAATCAGTAGTATAATCAGTGTATGATATATAAATAATATAAAAAATCAGTATATAATTGTTCTAAATGAATTACAGTTTTTCCAGCTGTTACTGTTCTTACAGACAAAAAAAGCACATGGATTATTTTATTCCTTTTCTACTCCATGGTAACTCAGCATCACAGCATTCTTCCCCAAAAAAGTGGTGAAAAAGAAAACCAGCTTTGTGTGGATGCATCCACTATCATTCATGCATGCAAATAACTACCAGATGAGTATTTATATTTAGGATTAGAGCTTTGAAAAGACAAACAGCAGATAAATGTTTGCCCTCAGTATCTAGGTTACATCCTTTAGGAATTGAGCCTAATGTTCTCTTTCCATAGGAAAAAAGAAGAAAGATTTGAAGAAATAATGAGAAGATGAGAGACGAGCTTAATTCGAAATATGACAATAATGATATTCAAATGCTTGCCAGAAGCACATTAGTTAAATTCTTGAAAAAGATAACAGTTCAAGGAATGTAATATAAAATACAAGATATAATGAGATGTAACAAGTGAGAAGCATGAATAGCTGTGTCATAAGTTAGAGCAACATGGAAGCTTATTTACAAGTCCAAGGAAAAATAATCACCCTTACATTCATGTAAAAGCCTTTTCCAAACCTCCCATTAACTATATGTTGATGCATGCTGATGCCAACTTTAAATAACTCAGCATTAATTTCACAGAACTGATTCACTTCCAGTTGTGACCCTTCTCCCAGGTGGGCTACCAGAGAGGGCCCAGGGGCTTCCCTCTTAGTAGACCAAAACTGGCCACGACTGCACAACTTGCTCTGTGGCAGAAGCAATACCCCTCCAAATGGGATCATGAACAATGCAAACAAAATAAACATTTACAGTGATCAAGACAAATGAATGTAACTAGGATTTTGGGTTCTGCAATGTTCTACAGGGACCACTCGAAAAAAATTGGAAGATTCCCGAAAGACCTATTTGAGGACTGAACCAACTCCACAACTGATATTAGAGGAAACATAAGTATCTCAGAGCTTCAGGGTTTGTTTGGTTTCTTGGTTGATGGTGGTTTTTTTTTCTGGTCTTTCTAGTTTTATCTGCACTTCTTTCTCTGTGATAAGTCTAGCAATTTTTGGCATTATCTGAATTTTGAGATGTAACAAGAGCTAATATTTTTTGCAGTGGAATGAATTATAGAAATTACATACAGCTGAACCAAGTGATATAAAGGGACTAACCAACCAAAGTAAAGAAACAATGAAGAAGGAAACTGAGGCAGACAGTCAAACAACATCAAGTTACCCTATAACCAGGTGTATTGTCTTAAAGAAGCTCATAAGGCAGTCACTTAGAACTTTGGGGGCTCCAAACAAAAACAACCACCAGAGACACCCAATGAAGCCCCTCGGAGACCTTATAAGAATATGTATATATGCTAATATAAGGATGTATATATGCTAAGTGTTGGGAAATGTCATAAATATGTAACAGAAATGCAGGGAACGACAAAGGAATAATTTACATACAGACATATAATCTTTAGCGAAGATACCTCTGTGTGCTCTTTGGCAAACTGATTCCCAGGGCACTTAGCATGCTGTGATCATGCAGTGCATCACAATAAAGAATGCCTGGCTTCTAAAACTCACAAATTGAGAATTGAGTGAGCTGCTTTGAGAGACTGTAGAAAGCATTATCACCTTAAATCAGCAACTTCAAAACTGGGAGGCAGCAAAAAAAAAAAAAACAAAACAGCCAACAAGAATATGTAAAAGCAAAGCTCAAGGCCAAGAGCAGAATTTCAGCCTGTGTCCTCAAGTACTCTGTGTGTCTTGAAGTCTTAGTTCACTACAGCTGTCTCACTGAAGGACCTTCAAAAAGCGCTCTGTATATTCTACTGCATGAAAGAAAAGTTTTCGGTGCTACTCTCAATTTGAGCAAGTGGAATATCATATATAGACTTTATATTTCCAAATAAACAGAGGTGAAAAATGGCTGCAGCACAGATGTGCTTGAAAGCAAACATAGCTAAATAGATGAAATAGAATATTCTATTTCAACAAACCAGCACACTCAATTCTCATCATCACTGATACACTATTTCACTGTATCAGTGAATCATGTGTAGCAAAAAGAATATACCCATCTCCTTGTTGTTCTGCAAGGCAGCTCAGTTTGTCCAGATATATCAGCCTTCTTCCTGCCTGTTCACTACAGGGGACTGGCAGCATACTATTCCCTCTTTTTTTTTTTTTTTTTTTACCTTAGCAGATAGGCACTTTCAAAATAATCCAAAATGATGGGCCCTGCCAACAAAGAAGCCCACTATGGACAGATTGACCACTGCTGAAAACTGGGGGAAGCAAAGCAACAGATGTGTCAGTTGGGCTGCTCAGCATGCCACCAAAAAAAAAATGTGTAAAGGTTTTATTCAAGAAAACTGTATTATTTGCTATTAATTATTTGTGATTTGCCTGCTTGAAGTGTTCAAGTAGCCCAATCAATAATTAATAAATACATCAAGACTCCTAGGCCTACTAATTTTGAGAGCAAAATTCTCAATTCCACCAGATCTTTGTTTTCACTTCACTGTGAAAAGGAAGACCTCAAAGAACATCACGTATTTTGCAAACCTCAGCATTTGGCAAAGAGGTATGAACAAACACTCTCACGGTTTCCAAACAATTTATGAAAATCTGCGTTAAGTGGAATAAATAATTCAGTTTGCATCAGTCCCAGTACAAGCCACTTTATGAACCGTGATAAAGATACGCAGACAGCACATGCCTAAACGCGGTTAAGTACATAAAACCAGTGCTAGGGTGAAGTGAACTGCTCTTCCCTCTGACTCTCAAACACTGTTGCACCACTGAACATGAGAAGCATTTTTTTGGCTTCCACCCTTCTCTTCTCAGACTCTCTGAGACTTGAGCCTCAGCTGATGCATGTAGCTGAGGTCATAAAGGTGCCACAGAGGAGAGAAAACATGCTGTCTCACGCCCACCTGACTTCAATGGCTCCACTGGCTCCCGCCATCAGAGCCTGACAGCTTGACATCTCCTAGAATTTTGATGGCTGAAAAGCACAATTCTTGCTCTTCCCCCTGACACTGCATGAACCACAGTGAGCTTATGAGATAAAGCTGACAAGTTCAAAGGACCTTGATCAGAGTTTGAATAGTGTTTTGGGTAGCTCTAATGATTTTTACTTTTCACTAGAAGTCTTTCAGAGACCAAAGGAATGGTGCAGCATTTCTTGCTCTGAGGAGACCTTGGTTAATAGTTTTCCTCTATTCCATATTCCCAGCCCTCAGCGTGACAGGGATCTCAGTGTCTTTGTTGGAAACTGAGACCATATCCTTCTTTTTACAGATATGTCTCAGTTGCTGCCTAGAGCACCCAGACACCAAATAGCTACAGTCATATTCAGTGCAGCTGTGGAGAATGCAGTGCTTCTCATATTCCCACTGGCAGCGGGGAGATCAAACCAAATGAAATTTCTGTGGGTCACAGCTGAGGGCTGATGCTCAACAGAACTTGTTCTCCCAGTTCAGGCAGTAATCTTTAATGCTACTGCTATTTACAGATGTGATCATTTGAATCTACATACTCTGTGATCTTCTTTTCTGATCTAAATACAAAGAAAATGCTGAAAGAAATTCAGCTGAAATAAATTCACAACTACTTCTTTGTACATTTTAAGTCCTTTTTTAGCCCTTCTTGAGCCCCTTTGGTTGGTTTTCAGAAAATGTTGAGTCATCTTGATTTTTTGACCAAAGGATTTGAATAAAATTTAGAAATGCAAGAAAGAGTGTTCCTGGCAACCAAACTTCAGCTTCATCCACGCAATTATTTGAGCCAGAGTGCTTGCATGTTTGTATAATCAAGGAACAGAGAAAACATTAGAAAACATTTTCTGATCTATAATCTGTAGTCACAGAGCTCAAACACTGAATATTCACCACCAATCAATAGAGCAAACATTCAAAAACGTTTGTTGGAAAAACAAACAAAACAAAACCCCAAACAAAACAAAACATGAAACAAACAAAAACAAACAAAACAAGCAAACAAAACAAACAATAAAAACAAAGAAACAAACAAAAACACACCAAAAAAAACCAACTGAGCAAACCAGTCTGCTGCTAAAAAGAACATTTTTCTAAATATTGTTCTTTATAAACTATTCATTCCTTCCCAGCTAGATATTTAAGTTGCTTAAAACTTGATGTGAATTACAGAAATGTTCTGAATTTAATATTTCTTTTCAGATCATGAAATAAAATGCTAGCTAGAAGACAATAATGAATATATAGATGTTAAAAGGCAGGACATTTAGAAGAACTTTGATATTTGGGTTATCAGTTTTTTAAGCCAACCCCATACGACACGAATAACCAGATCTGTGCTAATAATGCAAGCACAGCAGTGGGCATGAGCAGGAATGAATCGCAATCATATTTGTATATTTTCCTATTCAAACAATATGTCTTCTTAGAATCTTAAACCAGGAGATGAAAACTTACTTTGCAAACAATATGTTAAGCACAATCAATTTGTACTGTTCTTCAAAAAAAAAAAAAAGCCATGTGAGAAGTCATATGTGGATAATGTAACCCCACATTTCACTTGCAATACTTAAAATTCGGGTACGAAGACTATAAGACAATTATCTTGCATGTTAACAATTTATTCATCTTGTTCAATGTATTTCAAAGAAAAAAAAAACACATTTACACTTCAGCACTATAATCCCTAGGCACATAAAGATGATTTAGATTAAGGATGATTTATACCTGTATAATGTTAAGCTGTACACATGCCTCAGTTCCTTTAGTTTGCTGAGCCATACACTGTGGTGCACTGTGTACACTTTCCCTGTTATAACTCCATCCAGATGACAATTTAAAAGTATTTCTGAAACACAAATTAATAAATCCCCTCCAGCTGAAGCAAAGAGAGTTTCAGTGGCTTCCTCAGGGAAATAAAATCCTGCCTGGATTCAACACTCAGGCTGCAGTCTGGCACATGGCAAACTACTGAAGTCAAAAAGTTCACTATACATTTTCAATAACATTCCTCTTTTCAGCCCTTATCTTGCTAAGGTGATGCAAATAAATTAGAGTTGTAGCTGCAGAAATGAACTAGTTCATAAATCATGCAGCTGGACCAGGACACAAATCTCTCTATTCCACCTAGATGTCATACCAGATTTTCTGAGGTCTGGCAATTAGTTGGGACAGTAGAAGGACCTGTCATCCCGAGCTAAATATCACAGATAAAAATGGCAAGCATCGCCATATTGTCACATCATTGCCCAACTAATACCAAAAAGACTGGAACTAAATTGCAGAGAAAGAAATTATAGCTTTGTCATAGGAACAGCAAATTCCTTTATGAGATGTGGCATACAAACTTAATCCATCATTTCTTCTTCTAAGGTAAATGGACAGTTATAAACCTAAGGGTTAAAACCACTAATGCAGATCAAAACTCAAAACAGAAGACACACCATCTTTCTCAGAAAGCATATTCTTTTCTCCCCTTCTCTCCAAAGAATTTTAAAAATCATTTTAAGAGGCACTGATAGCCAGTTGAAAACAAGACAGAACTTTTATTTCTCTGTGTACTTTTGAAAGTCCCGCTTTGAGATGCTCATGTCGGCAGGAGGGAAGAGCACCACTATGTAATGAAATATAGTATTAGCTCTTCCGACAATAACTAATGGGGTTATTGCAGGACTAGGGAAACTATCAGTTCTCAGAGTGCTTTCGTTTATCAGTTTATTTTCAGCCATTTGTTGCAAAGACATATTGTTCAAATAATAAAATATTGAAAATACATTGAAGGACATGCAGTTAAAAGCTAAGATTAACTGAAGGAAACAATATTAACTGTTGTGAAGTATCCACTGCTTCAATACACAGCTCATTCTTCACACCTGCACTGCAGCAAAAATACGGTAATTCACTTTTTATCTCTGAGTTGTGTATTCATTCTATTTTTTTTTAAGAGAATATTAATTCCATATCAGGGAATGCCAGTTTCTCCCAACTTGCAGAGATTATAAGGGACGTTGGTATGCACAATGCATCTTGAAAGATTCTCTTTTCTACAGAGATGAGAGACCAGAGTATCAAAGTTCCTGATTCACCTCTTAGATTAATTTGTTTTCAGCATTATGTGTAAAACCTTTAAGCTTGAAGGCTTGATAAAGCATTAACACAGGAGCTAAAGCAGGAGCCCTGGTGCTTGAGAACAAACACTAGAGTGAATAATGTGGGTTAGAGATCAAGCTGGAGATTTTAGCAGAAGCTGAGCATATTTACATCATCACATATTGAAACCATCTCTTCCCACTTAGTTGCTTTTATCTATTTCCATATATACAACGTGTTTATGAGACAGTGTGGGATATGCTCCCAGGTCAGAAAACAGACATAACTATTAACTTCATAACTATTAACTGGAAAATATACAAAAACTGAGGATATGACCTCTCTTTTCAGTGAAGTGACTCAAGTCTCTCCAAATGAAAGAACATAATGTCTGAGAGGATAGTTTGCTTAGCAGCAGGAAGCCAATTAGAACAGATTTGAAAGGTCAGATTATCCAACTCTGTGATTTTACACTGAAATCTGCAGAATTATTTACATAGATAGATAGAAGGAGCTTCGCAATGATGTAAGATCATATTAAAACCCATGCTCTTTCTAGTGTAAGTTCCTCCCTAGTTTATTGTGTTATTAGTAGCCTATTTTAAATCAGCAATATTAATATTACTTTTAATTTTAATTAGCTTAAAGTTTTTTATTAACTTTAGGCTGGTGTAAAATCAGAATTGGACCCCACCCTGTAGGCAGTGAACTCATTTTTTTACTTCATGTGAGGAGCAAATAAGAGCAACACTGAAATATTCTCCTTTAAGGTAGGCTCTGCTAAGGATTCTTAACAAAACAGTGTTCACACAGTGAATGCTGCAGAGAAGCAGTCCATCCCCCAGAGCCAAGTGTGCTGCAGCTCCAGTCCTCCTCCTCCACAAACAGTTTCCACAGCACCGGAAAAGCACTAGCATTTCAAGCATGTGATGGCCAGTTGCTACAGTAGCTCAGTCAGGCAGCATTTACATGGGAGACAAACTAATACCTCACTAATATGCTGGTGTTAAGGAAACTTTACTGTCTGACCATACAGCAGCCACTCTGGCCGCCACACTCCCACCATCCCAGACTTTCACTGCTGGCACAGAAGCCTCTTCCCCATGGGCAGCTCCAGTAAACCCACAGGTCTCCCACTAGGCTCCCTACACACCCTTCTCTCACAGTCAGACAAGGTTTCTTTACTGTTTCGACACCAGGTTTCCCATATCAGAGTCACAAATGTCTGGATCCTTAAAGCAATTTAATCATGACATAGTAACACAAAAAGAACTTGAGCTGGAGCCTCTGCAGAGGGACCGCGAACTAAGTACCCCCTGGGTATTTGCACCCTCACAATCTGTTCGAGCCACAGTCCGGGGTCTTCCTGCTGAGCCATCGGCTCTTGCTGTGTCTCTCAGTGCCCGATCACCTGGCTGGCGCCGCAGGTTCCCATGCCCTTTGTTGTGCAAAGGGTCTGTACCAATCCACAGCCCCGTGCCGATGAATCCAACCATCTCCCATCACCCAGAGCTCAGCCTGCAGCTGCACACTCAGCTACCTGCTCTAGATGTTTTCCTCAGCACTGGCCACACGTAGCATTCCTAGAAGAGCTTTTGTGATAGGAATTGGAAGCAAAACGCTACTTCATTTTTGAGAAGTCTGATTTGTTCTCCTAAAAACACTTTTGGCACACTTTTCCCTTATGAAAAATCATATCATCTCTTATTAATAAGTACCAGACCTTTCATTACATACAGGATGTGATAGCCAACACTGCAATGTGTAGCAGCAATAGCCCTGTAAGCGTGGAATGAGATGGCATGAAAAACGTCACCTAAAGCAGGAAGGGCTGAGGCAGCACAAACCTATCTTACTGTCCCAGCTATGTCAACAATATACTCCTTTAAAGTTTCTAAACAGTGCATGACTTTATAATGAGATTCTGATTTCATTATATTAGTGTTGGTTTGCAACATCTTTACTGTGATCAATGAAGTTAATTCATATTTAACAAGATCAGAACTTGGTCTCTGTTGTTACCTGTGGTGTGGTTGCACCAATTCTCTGTCATGACTGACCCCCATGTCAGCAAAGAGCAAGAAGAGCAAAAAGGTTTGCTAGAACATTTAAGAAATGTGCTTCGAGCCATAAAACAAGATTTGGCCTTTTAGACTTCCTTTTTTTTCTGAATAAATATGATCATTTTATTACTGCTGCCTGGCTTTATATGCCAGGCTCATTCTGAACCTCAGTTACAGCACCCTAGCATTATGTTCTTCCAACTCTATGGAAGGTTCAGAACTAAGGACATAAATATTTATGCAATAGAAAAGGAGACGAAGAAAGGCACAACTCTCACTCTTTAAATGCTAGCTTGTGCCAAACACGTTGTGCCAGATGCAGAGATCAATTGTTCTACAATATTGCCAACTTTCTGCAGCATTTGTTCGGGGTATTCAGTGACAGTGGGTGAAGGCCAAGGGAAAAGAAAAGCGGATCATGTACTAGCTGGGCTATCTGTTGTTTTTCAGGATGGCAATCGCCTCTCACTCCAACAAGCAGAACACACGCTAATGCGCCGTGCTGCATTGCAGCCAGGAGAAAAGGTCAGGCTGAACAGAGGGCTGCACAATTCGCTGCAAACCAAACATCTATTTAATCACCACAATGAGGCCTGGAGCATTATCCATGGCTAATCATAATATTTCTCAAATACACTTTGACATGTTAAAACAATATCCCAACAGAATGAGAGGCTATTTGTGCCACTGTGGGACACTTTGAAGCTATGACCATCAATTTTGTGGATTTGTGTCAAATGTGCAGAGTAATAAAAGATGTGAGTGATACCCCATTCGAGTTTTCCCATTAAATGAACCTCTGTGACAAGGTACTTTAAAAAAGTCATGCTGAAAATATTTGGGCAACAATTTCACACAAGTGTGCTGAAGAACTCATGTAAATTATAGGACTGAAAAAGGCAAAGCAGGACAAAATGGCATTATCCAGCTGGTCTTCACTTTTATTTCACAGAAGGAAAAAACCAGAATGCAGCAGGTCAAAGAACAACTAAGCGAAAATATTATAGTAAAGAGAAATCTTTAATACATTCTCCATAATTTTCATATAATTTTCTTTTTCTGGGCTTAGGGGCAGTAGGTACCTACAAACACATTTATCTTATGCATAGGTGTGGGGGTTGTTTCAGTAGTAGCAGAGACTAGCATTCACAAAAATTTCTACAATGAGATGTGATAGAGATATTTAGTCCAATAAATTGACCTAATAAATACAGTAAGAGCATGTCAACGTAATTCTTAATAACTGCTAACTCATTTGTCTTAAAAAGTATGAATATGCAAGGTACTCTGATCCAAATGGCAGACATTAATTCTTAACCTGGGCATTATTATAACCAAGTCCCATGAGCAGATTGAAAGCAAATGTTGCTCAGCGTGTGCTGCTGCCATAGAAGTATGGAAACTGGGAAGAATCTGCCACTGGTGGAGCCAAGTAATTTTTGCTGAGAAAATGAGATATCATTCCACATTTCAGATTATGGTTTCTTCCACTAGCCCTGGTTTTTTGTTTTGTTTTGTTTTTTTTTTTATGGCCTGTTGTATTCATTATTTAAAAGCTCAAAGTCTTCTTTGTCTCTGAATACTGCCCCAATTTGTGCTCAGCTTCCAATTAGGATTTAGCTAAAGACAACAGATCAGCTGGAGACAAACAGGAGAGGTGGGGGTCCTGCTGGAAACACTGGCTTCTATGGATTAGCTATCAGAGCTTCAGCATCATGTTTCCATGCCAACTGAGAGCACATGGAGAAGTACTGAAGAAATTGTTATTGAGAAGAAATTTTACTTCATCTACCTTCTGGAAAGAAAGATCATTGCAGGGACAATAAAAATTTACATGCAAGCAAATATGGTGTGTAGATGTAGCATTTAGGGACATGGTTTAGTGGTGGACTTGTCAGTGCCGGGTTAATGGTTGGACTCAATGATCTTAGAAATCTCTTTTGACCTAAATGATTCTAGAATTCAAAAAAGCAAAAAGGAAGTTTTCACCTTCCAGATAGTTTCACTTGCTAGAGCTCCAGATTTAGGCATTCAAGGAACATCTGCTTCAACACAAATCTGTTCCTAGTATTTGCTATACCCAGGTCAGGCCCTAGTCTGTTTCACATTTAAACCACTCAGGTTGACCTCTGGCCTTTTGGTCTCTTGACCCTGCTTAAAACCCTGCTCCCCAGGTAACAGCATGACAGCAGGTGGCCCTGTACCCTTGCAGTGTGCTGTTCTCAGGCCAACCCCTTTCCAGTCTCTTAATTTTGTGGTTACTACAACCCACTGTTATGAGTCTCCTCTGCTTCCTTGCCAATCTCATTTAGTTCTGACCACATTAAAGGATTACACAGGCAACAGAAATGGGACTGAAATAGCAAGCTGAAATATAATTATAGATGCACTACATTGGTAAGCAACTATCTACCTCACATCTTCAAAACAGATCCTCTTCAGCATTCAGTGCAGGATGGAGTACATATCCCTTGATGCACCAGCTAAGATTGCTGAACAGTCTGGTCCCCTTTTTCTAAAGTCTTGTGGCCTCTCTGGCCTTGCCAGTCTTTCTGCTCACAGGGCTGGCTCTTAGCTCTGTCTAAAGATCCTTTTCCCCTCATTATTTATATCATGAATGGGGCCTTGACTATCCCACATCTCTGGAGACTGCCTGCTGAGTTTCATTCCAGTCTGAGGTTGAAACGTGTTTATGTGGCCAGGCAACACAAGCAAGGAAAAATGTACTCTGATATAGAAATGGAAGTTTTACAATAATCCTTGGGAGGAATTTGGAGTTACACATTCAGAAGTAGGATTCACAAAAAAACCCCGTCTCATTGCTTGGGCAGCAGCATTCAAAGGACAACTATCCAAGGGCATGTCCAGATTGTGCAGGACAGGGCAGTTGTCCTCAATGTCATATGGTAATGTTCTTCATCACAATTCAAAAGTGCTTAGGATACTTCCACTACGGTTCAAGCAATGCTAATGCATTGTGCTACTTCTGGTCCTCAAACTAGATTATCTGGCAGCACCTTTGCTTATGCATTTTATTCATTCATGATTTCCCAGATCTGCAGTTGGCAGCTTCCATACGCAGGATATCCATTCCCTCCCAGATTCCTTTGGGTTCTGCTCACAACAGTAGTAGTAAGAACACCACTACCACTTTGTCCATGGTTGCACAAAAAAAGATGGAGTTGGAGGCAGAAGTAGCAGCACAGAGTAAGACTTGAAATCTGTCTTTCTCCTCTTTCCTACAGCAATGCCCAGGGCTCTGCTTTTGCAGTGGCTCTGCTCCTTAAATTACACAAGCAGCCAAGAGATGGTGGGGACTGCCACCTTTATGTCTGAGTTACACAGACCTTATCCTTTTGGCTTCCTGGTGCCTTGGCTCCATGAAATTATGCCATGGCTGCTCAGCGACTCCAGCTCAGCAGGAAACATGGTGGGAGGAAGGAGGATGGACTGTGACTCCTTAGCCTTGCTCCTAGGCAGATGAGGGAGATGTATAATTCCCTGGGGAGATGTGTATTCGAGGAAGGACTAAATGAGGAAGGACTCATATCTGATGTTCTCTACTTTCTGACCAATTGTACTTGCTCTTCAGGCTTTACAGAAACATTGGGTGGTGGCTCATAAGATAAGAATCATACCCACTAACCATCCTTGGTGATAGTGGCAAAGATATCCCAGCCCTTAAGAAGGCCTTGACTGAGGGCCAGGTAGTCACCAAGCTTAAGAGAATTTAAATTTCAGGTTCACCTCACTCTCTGCTGGTTCAGGACTGGTGCCACCACACCGCCCTCCCCCTCCTTCCTATTCTCAGGTTTCATCAACTGATTGTAAACTCCATCCTAAGCAGGTAACCCTGTCCCCACCATTCACTCTTTAAAACATGTTTTGCACAAAGATGTCAAACCTGGTTTGGCATTCCCAAAACCTACCACACAAGACACAGTTGTGCAATGCACACTGCTGCTAGCACCTTCTTTGGAAATAAAGATGAAATATTTTGAAAAATGTAATCCCTGTGTTCATGAAACCTTACAGCACACTGTACCAGAGGCCTGTGCATTTCCAATAAACTAAGTAAGAGATTATATGGAGTATAAACAGCTACATTGTAAAATAAACTATACACTGCTATACATAACAGCTATCCAGTTATCCTCTGAGAGTGCACATCTATATGGTAGCTTCAGTATAGCTACATAAACAGGTATCATGAGATCACAAAACCTGAAAATAGAGCACTTCATTTTAAAGGGGTTAAGATGAATATGGCCCAGCTTCCATGGGACTAGCAAAGGAAAGTGATGCCTAGAGTCTGTAATGGAAGCACTCTGTTTAACAAATATCCCTTAATTTCAAACAAGATGAGCATGGTTTTCTACACTATTTCCACATCTCATGGACTTTCATATGTATTATATACTTTTATACTTTATTATATACCTTCATATAAATTACTATAAATTGGGCATTGGGGTGATCTGTCCGTGAAGTTTGTGTCTCCTATCTCCTGGCTTCATTAATGATCTCTTAAAGAGCTCCATCTCTTTAAGCCTCTGTTTAATGACATCGTTCCCTGTATTGGTCATTAATGCCTTTACAGTTTAATGCAGCATGACAAATGAACATAGAGCATTTCATATAGTTGCAACTACAATTATGTTTCATTTGGTATTCCTGTCAAATAGAACAAGCAGGCATAAATGTGCTAGAAATGCAAACAAGCTTAGGGAAATATTTGGTGTTTACAAGTTGTGTACTGCTTCAAGTGTTTCACATTTCTGTACACAGCTGAATTGAATACTGATAGCAGTTTAGGTCACAATTGAATTAATTCTACCACAAAAAAAAAAAAAAAAAAAAAAGAAGAGGTAAGAAAGACAGAAACAGAAAAAAGGGCCTGTAGCAACACGACAAGGAGTAGTGGTTTTAAAATAAAAGAGGGTAGATTCTGAATAGATATAAAGAAGAAATATTTTTTGAGCAAGGTGGTCAAACACTGGAACAGGTTGCCCAGAGACTCTGTAGATGCCCCATCCCTTGAATGAAAACATTCAAGGTCAGGTTGAATGGGACTCTGAACTATATGATTTGTTTGAAGGTGCCCCTGCTCACTGCAGGGGGATTAGACTAGATGGCCTTTAATGATCCCTTCCAAGCCAAAGCATTCTGTAATCTTTGTTTTTAACTTCCTCATCTGTGTTGAATCCACAAGTTCATTAATGCTCCGGTTTCATCTTTCCAGTGCTGCTTAAACCATTCCTTTCCCACTGCTAACTAGCTCACTAATATACTTGAATGTTCCTCACCTTCAATACCACAGTATCTCATTATCCACAACTGTCTTTCCTACACCCCTTTATCCATAACTCTCTCTCATATACCCCTCTGTTGTGTTTCCCAAATACTGCTCGTAAACCAGCTTCCCAAGGCATCAACCCTCACACCCCGTGGAGGTGCTGTCCTGTCTTTCAGTCTGAGAACAAACTTCATTATGCTGTGGCAACTTGTTAGACAACTGAGTGACAGAATTATTGAAAGATTACATTTAAAAATTTGCTGAAGGTGTTATGAAGCTGAATATAATAGAATATGCACACAATTTCAGAATTATAAAATATCTGTTTTGGCAGTGCTTAATATAGCCACCTTACAAATGATTACTGAATGAATGCAAGTTCTAATAAAAAAGTAATTTTTTTCAAAGATGTTATTTAGGAAATTACAGTATAATGCACAAGAGCAGCACAGACTTCACTATATATAATCTTTGAAGCACTGTAGGACACTTTATTCTAAAAAAGAGTAACATACAAGCACTTCAAATGAGTCAGCATTGAGCTTTAGAGACACTCATATTGCAAATAATACAACACCCAGGACTCACCTCACTTCTTTGTCTTTTGTGGTCAATGAACACTCAACACCAAAAATAAAAGCAAACACTTGCCTTAAAATCACAGCTCAAAAAACCCTTACAAGATATAAAACCCCCTGAAAATGTATGAGACTACTGGAAACTTAGGACATTTTCTCTGTTATCCATAAGTAATAAATACTAAGCGTGAAGATAAATGTCAAAAATAGTTCAGTTTCTGACAACAAAATATTTTCGGCTTGTATGGCTCATGACCATCTCCTATCACATTTTCAGTAGTTCTAAGAATGGAGATACACAGCCTTTCCAAATAAGCTATTCCACCCTCACATGTGAGGCGATGTTTGGCACATTCATCGTTAAATAAGCAAATAACCAACAAAATTCACAGAAATAGAATTTCCCACATTCCAATTGCTGCTCCAGTTCTATCACTGCTTATGTCCTAGAAGAGTCTGACTCCATTGTCTATTCTTCCAAGTTGGGTATTTGTAAAGGGCAGTAAGATCTGCCTGTTAGTAGTCTGTATCCCATCATTTAGGTGTGTTTGGAATTTTTTTTCTTCACTAAAGGAAAGGTTTCAAAAATTATTTTCTTTTCTCTTTTATTAGCAGGAAAATCTCCACTCTGGTCAGCTCTAACTGTGAGTATAACATGGATATTTATAAAGGGAAAGTAGCCTGCAAGAGTAATTTATTCTAGTTTACCAGAAACTTAACTTTTCCAATTGTACTCCTCAAGTAGTTCACACTCACTCAGAGACTCAGAACACTTAAAAAAATGACCCTCAAAAAATGACTCTTTTACCAGCAATGTCAGCATTTGATAGTCTAGAGCTATTAGTAGTTTCTCATCTTCAAGGTTGTGTGACAGGATATGATAGCCAGTAGCTTCCCAAACAGCATCAGGTGGCAATAGAATGGTGAAACACTTCCTTAACCAAAAACATTTTTTGCATTTCTTTTCCCATGTTTTGTGAAGATCAGAAACTAATCGATCCCAGTTTTGGGGGTACAAGCTGGAATATTTATTGAACACATGCTTCACAATACAAGGGTCCAGTAGACAACAGATGTTAATGAAGAGGATGGGTTATGCTAATCAGGGGACAGTTTTGTGCTAACTAGATCACTGCACAATCCTCTGCTAAGGTGACGTAAGGTGGTTAGTATTTCTCCATAGCGAGGGGCCATACAGGGAGGGATACAAAAGGATTTCTACATGTCTTACAACATCACCCTAAGGCTTTTCCATACCTTGCTAAGGAGAGACAGGACAATCAAACATAACTAATTGTTAATTGTTAATTCTCCTTCTGCTGATAGCTGAGTTTCAGATTCCAACAATGTTCCAGCATCAGCAACTTAACAAGTTATAGATTTTACCCATATTTTTTTCAGTCTGCCATTCTATCTACCCCACCACAAGAAGTTGGTCTTAACTTTGCATTGGTGCTTGTTGCAAAGTCCCTCTATCAGTGGAAGCACATTTAACAGCAACAAGACTTTACTTACAGGCCAGGTGGCACAGAATGGAGGAGTGGAATGAGGGAGGAACAACTGCGGCAACATGGCAAAAATATTAGTGGTGCAGGTGGGACAGGAAGTATATACACGCGTAGTATAATGGATTCAATGTGGGGGAAAAAAACCCAGTTTCATCCAATCTGCAAAAAAAAGCTTATTAATAAGAAGAGAGCAATCATCCATCAAGCACTCACTAATAAAAACACTGAAAATCTCAAGGTTGTTTATTTCTCTATTCATCATATTGAGTTTATCTTTGTCCTCCATTAATGTTTTTTAAGTGCATCCTGAATAAATCTGTTGTCAACCTGATAGTTTTTTAACTATAGATTCAATTTAGTTGGTTTCCAATTACACAATTAAAACAAATAACATCAGCATCACGGACAGGAGTCCAGAAAACAAGACTTTTTTGTTCACTGTCTTCAGGGAAGACATGCATAAAATGTTGATATTCTGCTGACAGGTCCTGTAAACCAAGTAACCATGTCCATACCAGATATATGAGGCCATTCTAGGCAGCACCTAGGGGAGAAATAACTCATCTCTATCCTTCTTTATTCTGTACTCACCCTCATGAAAACAGATAAATCACAGCCTGAAGAAACTCCTTTCATTCTGAGACTACATTTCTCTCAAATTAGAATTATTTGTTCAAATGGAGTAGATTGCTAGATATTGGCAAATACAGGTATTCATTCTACCAGATTAAAGCAATGTGAATGAACACATACACAATACACATATACACACAAGCTACTTAGCTGGACAATTTTTCAGCATAAATTAGATTACCTTTCCACTAGACTTGCTCGCATTTCTCATTTTGACAAAATGCAGCTATTTTAAAGTTTGTTTATTACTTTTCTTCTTGTAATTTCAAACACAGGTGTTTTACACACATTATACTGCTCAGTGACCTTGGCAGGCTCTGTCCTTTTCTCCTGTCTTTAAAACAAGCACAACTAGTCTCAGGACACATAGTAGCCAAGGTTAGCTTCTATATTTCTAGCACAAATGAAATAGAAATATAAACTTAGCTTAAGGTTTATAACCTTCATGGAGCACTTCTATTATATCTTCATGCAGCTGCAGAGCAATAAAGTTGCCAAAGATAAAAGGATCCAAAAATCACTATACTCCCTGTTCAGCTGTGGTAAGATCAAACCTGTCATTATTACATTGCTACCAAACTAACTTCCAGGGTGCTGAGAGTTACATGCATGTCAATTAAAAAACAGATCAGTTGTTTAAATATGGAGAGATAGTTGATAAATAATTTATTTTGAAGCTTAAATTCCCACTGACCTTCCTATGACCTTGGGGTTTGAGAGGAATGCCAAAAAAGAGAGAATTTTGTTATGGAAAGATCTTTCACTGAAAGAAAGCTCAAAGGGTGGTATTAGAGGGGTAGGAAAATATCCCAAAGCTGATTTTGTAAAGTCTTCTCTAAGTCAATGGCCTGTTTAGCTCAGGAGACATTTCAAAGAAGCAAAACTTCCCTCTGCAGTCAAGACTTCTAAACCTGTTTAGACAGAATTTTCCTTAGAGATATTTTCTTGCATCCTATTATTAATAAGACCATAAGGCCACCTCAGCAGGTACCCACACAGCAAACTACATTACCAGGCCAGCACAGAAGACTGCAACTGTCCTCACCTCCAGTGACAATTTACAAGCCAAGCAGTACAGGCAGAGAATGAAATGCAGTGAAATCATATCAGCACATTGTGACAAAAAGAAGTACCAAACATACATAGGCCAAAATGGATGAGCAGTCTGCCTACAGAGCTGAATTCTTCTATTTAATTCTTCTATTCACAACAGATTTAAGGGATAATATGGAAAACATGCACTGATGTCCCCTTCATATTACAAATACATCACATTTCTTTCAGTAGTAACTGAGATACACTGCAGAATTATTTGGAGAAGAAATTCTTCTGACCTTTCCATAGTTATTTTGCAGGAAAGTTTTCCAGTTAGATCTGTCACACAATATAAAATGTTATTAAGAAAGTGTTAGAAAAACTTGGCAGAGGTACAAAAATGTATGTAAACTAGTAACTCATACACTAAAAATATTTCACTTTAAGAAATTAGAAAAAAAATTCAGAATGGTATCAAACTATAAGTACAGCTAATAAAATGACATTTTACAAGGCATGCTAAGTGGCTTTCCAGAATTGCACTACTTGTCACATATATGCGAACTAATAAAAATAGTCTGCATACTTCTCCCTTCAGATTCATGAAATATTTTTATCAAGATGACAGGCATATTCTCTCTTCATTGGCAGTACACGAGCACACAACTCTTTCCATAACATGCATTTATTTCTGAATCAGCTGTATGAAGAAAAGAATAGCTCTTTAGACTTTGTAATATAAAGAAAACTCTAAATCAAGCCTTTCTCCCTAGGTTAATGAAGATGATCCTCCTCTTTAGTAAAGACATTAAGAAACACATTTCACATCCTGATTTTTTCGTAGGACTCTGGTATGTCATATTATTTCATCCCTTCCTCAGTAACCCTGCTTAAAAAAGATAATTTTTATCAAGTTTGTGGGATATTGTTGCATGCTCAAGCCACTGAGCAGTCACAGAGGCCTGCAGAAGGTAATAAAAACAGATGGCACATTATGGTGTTACAGCTGCATATTAAAAAAAACAGCATTCCATGGACAACTGGTGGTAGAAACAGTGCACAAACATTTTCTTATGTCTGTCTACATTGAGAATTTTTCATAATTCCAACATTCCTATTCTCATTAAAGTTAATGGAAATATTCTCCCTAGATTTCAATGGAATTTAAGAGCTGAATAGGTAACACCTTTTGAAATAGATATTTCTTTTTCAAAAGAACACAAACTCTGAAGTGAAAGGAAAGACAAACTGCACCAAGATATCTTTTAAGTGACTAAAGCAGTGTCTTGCAAACCTACATGACTTGTTTTGTAACATGGAATCAGTGTTAATTAGTCCTGAGCAAGCACCTGAATATAAGCTTTTTAGGCTTTATAGACTGGATCAGTGATTCTTATCCATGAACCATCATGTATTATTAAATTAGTGCTACTTTTCTTGACACTTATAGCAAGGACTTATTAACATTTAATAAGTCCAAAAATTGCTATTCATTGATGTATTCAATGCGTGTATTAGAAAGTCTCAACTGACAAGTTACATGCAAAAGGAGGAGGGAAAGTAACAATATATGACTACTTCTATTTCCTTAATAGGCAATGTCATCCTTGCAATAACAAGTACGTAAGCCTAGTGTTAAAGATGGGAATGGCAAGGACTTGGGGCGACAAAGATAAAGCCTTCGCAAGGTTTGTTTTGAAAGAGGAAGTGCATTAAGATGCTCCAGGCTCCGCAGCTGCACAGGTAACACGTGTAACATCAAGTGAACGCCACAGAAAACTAGTTTGGAGTACTGTCAGAGTGAACTTTCTTGCCAGACTGCTCTTACCTGAAAGAAATGAGGCACAGAGGATAATAGATGAGATACACAACTGAATCGAGGTGGAAAAAAACCCAAACTAACAAACAGAAACCTTGTAGCAGAAAGCGACAAAGTTTGGCCCAGATGTCACCTGGCTGCTTGGCTTGAGGCAAGGTCACAGCAAAATGGAACAGCACATTCCTCAGTGTCTGTGTTATTAAATGTAAGGGCCCATGAGCTAAAATAAACATTGCTCTCTCCTACCCCCAACTCCCCCACACTTTTCAAACACAGAAATGTAACAAGTGTGAAAAAAGAGGCAGTATTTTTGAGATACAGTCAATTAAAGCAAAAGGTGTAAGTTTAAGAGAACTGAAAGCTAAGAGAAATAATGGACTCAGGAAAACTTGGCCTTCAGCAGTGATGGTGTCTATAAGAATGATTCAGTCTTTATGGTTTCAGAAAGGCTTTTGACTTCCTATTTGTCAGCATTTGTAGCCTTCTACATCATTGCTTTCACAATAGCCAGCCTTCCACCTAGCTGAGTAGCAAGAGCTGCCCTCAACAGTAACTGAGTTCATCTTTTTGACCTAGTCAGTCAGTCAACAGCATCAATATAAACACATAAGTAGTGTGCTTATTAAATCTTAAATTTATCCATATAGAAAGTGAACAGTGCAATGTTTATGTATCAAATATGTGCTTTTTCAACTGTGAGTTTAAATATTTTTGATGATATTATTTATCTGCCATCAGAAAGTTCTTAATGACAATGAAATGGGACTATGTTGCCCCTTGTCTTGTGACTTGTGTCTGCAAGATTCCTGAAAGGAGAAAGTTCTTGTAAGGCCAGAAAAAGCTCCAGAAAACTTGAAGACTGCTTTCAAGGCTGCTCTGCTATGGCACAATATCCTGAGATCAGGCTGCTACGAAAAGACCTGCAAGAAGCCTTTCCCTGCATACAGAGTTGTCACCCTTGCTCCTGTCTTGATTTCTCTTGCAGAATGGCTCTGTCCTTTAGCTCCCTGACTCCTGCTCTGTGACTTCTCAGGAATGTTGGTAGCTTCTTATGGCCTATCTTATCCACCCTAATTGCCTTGAGAAGCTGACAATGACATAACACACTCTACATCCAAGAAGACAGGTCAACTCTAGCAGAGTAGATATAACTGTGGAGATTTTTTGAACTTAACTACACATGAAGAAAAAAAATGTAACTTTGAACAGAATTAATCCTGAAACAGTCAAGGAAAATGAACTTTATTTGATGGGGATATTGATTCAATTTGGGGCTTTAGGGATGGCTCTTCTGAAAAGGTGCTGGAAGCAAGGCCAACAGAGCTGACGCCAGCCAGCTTCAAGACAGACCTGCTGCTGGCCAAAATCAAGCCAATCAGTGATGTTGATAACACCTCTGTGATAGTGTATTTTAAAAGGAAAAAAAAAAAGGTATCTTGCAGATGTAACTAAAGACAGAGAAGAGCGTAAGAGAAACAGCTCTGCAGACACAAAGGCCAGGGGAAAAGGGGGAGGAGGTGCAAGCTGAGGTTCCCCTGAAGCCTGTGGTGCAGACCATGGTGAGGAGGGCTGGTTCCCTTGCAGCCTATGGAGGTTCACAGGGGAACAGTTATCCACCAGCAGCCTGTGGAGGAGCCCCACACCAGAGCAGATGAATGTCCAGAAGAAGAACCCATGAACCCATGAGAAACCTGTGCTGGAGCAAGCCCCTGTCAGAGACCTACTGACCCACGAAGAGAGGAGCCCACTGGAGCAGGCCTTAAGGCATGTCCCAGTAAGTTTTCTCTTAAAGTTTGTTTTGTCCTGCAACAAGGCAACAAAGATAATACTACCTTCCCCAATTCCCATAATGTTCTAATAGTGTTGGTTAACAGTAATACCGTAATACCGTTGCCAGACAGCGCACAGAAGGATTAGTGAGAACCATTGGTGTTTTGTTTTTTTTTTTTATAAAGCCATCTATGCCAAAATCAAGAAAGGAAAGAAGATTGTATTCCTCCCCCCAGTTGGTCTTTGAAAGGATAGGTCCCACAGCTTACAAAGATTGTTAATAAAAACACAGGTAAAAGAATGCAGGCTAGGTGTAAGGCCATGTTAATATTAGTATGTTCCAGAATTAGCAAAACAAACAGATAAACAGAGTAATGTTTATATAAACTACCTCTCTTGGCAGCGTTCCCGAGTTTTGGCACCAAAAGCTATAGTGGTTTTACCTTGGCTGGACACCAGGTGTCCACACAAACCACCTAAACCCTCCCCCAGAGGGAAAGGGAAGAGGAGAAAAAAAACAAATGTAAAACCAAAACTCGCTAAGAAAAAGGGAGTTTATACAGAGAAGGGAAAAGGGAAAAAAAACACCCCCCAAAAAAATTAAAATTAATGCACTACAAATACAGCAAAAAGAACCAACAGTAAAATGTACTTCCCCACACGAAGAGGAGTGTCCCCTCCTCCAAGACAATAGCTGTCTGTTCTTCTAGCTATCCTGGAGGAGGAAGAAGAGAACTGTCTCCTTTCCCTTTTATATCTGATGTAACATGGTATGGAATATCTCTTTGGTCAGTATGAGTCAGGTGACCTAGCCTACTTCCCTGACTGGCAAGAAGAAATTTTGTTTGACTAAACAAACCCACTCCACCAGCATGGAAAGCAACCTCTAATTAAACAGGTTAATCTCTCCCTCCTATTTACATAAAGAAAGAAAATGGCAATCAAGATATAACCTAACTGCTGAAGGAAGCACATGCCAGTGTCTCCAGTTTCTCAAAGTAAAATCCAGGGATGACAATTACTGTGAAAAACTGATTTACTTTTGCTTTTTAACAAAGTGTATATATATATATATATAGCATGTGGGCCTGAAGGCAAGCTTTTTTTTCCAGTCATTTTCCTAGCAACATCTGCTGGCTTTTCATCTGCTATTTGTGCATGCAGCCTACTTACTCGCATTATGTCCTGTAAATAATGCATATCTTTCTATTTATTTTCTCTTAGCTGGCTGAAATGGGTTTTCTTGAGTAAGCAGCATCCATTTATGCTGCAATAAAATTTAACACATCTTTCTGATAGTATTCTGCATCTAAAGAAAGTTGTGAAGAATGGAGTTTTATTCCAGTTAAATCAAGAATCATAGAATCACTTAGGTTGGAAAAGATCTGTAAGATCATCGAGTGAATCCAACTGTTAACCCAGCACTGCCAAGTCCACCACTAAACCATGTCTGTAAGTACCACATTTGCATGTGCTTTAAATACCTCAAAGGATGGTGACTTAACCACTGCCCTGGGCAGCCTGTTTCAATGCTTGACAACACTTTCAGCCAAGAAAGTTTTTTTAATATCCAACCTAAACCTCCCCTGGAACAACCTGAGGCCATTTTGCTTGTTATGTGGGAGAAGAGGCCAACCCTGCCTTGCTACAAAGTCCTATGAACCATAGAATTACCTGGGTTGGAAGAGACCTTTGAAATCATCAAGTTCAACCCTTAATCCAACCCCACTGTAATCAGGCACTCAGTGCCACATCCAGCCTCATCTTAAAAACCTCCAGGGACAGTGAATCCACCACCTCTCTGGGCAGGCCATTCCAATGCCTGATCGCTCTCTCCGTAAAGAACTTCTCTCTAATGTCTAATCTAAACCTCCCCCGGCAGAGTTTAAGCCCATGCCCTCTTGTCCTACTGCTGATTGCCTGGGAGAAGAGACCGACCCCCACCAGGCTACAACCTCCTTTCAGGTAGTTTGAGGTAGTTGTAGAGACCAAAAAAGTCCCTCTGAGCCTCCTTTTTTCCAGGCTAAAGAACCCCAGTACTCTCAGCTGCTCCTCATAAGACTTGTGCTCCAGACAACTTAAAATAAAATTGATAGAAGGAAGTCGGGGTAGGGGTATGAGGAGAAAGCCTTTAAATCACAACAATCTTAAGCCATAACTGGCTGAGTGGTCAGGAAAAGTGGTCCAAGATTGGCAGTCTGTAAGCAGTGTGGAAGGGAAAGCAAGACTGGCTAAATCCAAAGGAATAATATCCATCTCATGCTTTCCCACTGGCTTCAATTAACCAGTCAAAGACTATTAAAAGCAGTACAAAAATGAAACTACAGCCTTGGAGTTAATAAGTTTTAGATCAAGCTTAAAATGCTTAAAACATGTGGCTGTAGGTCACAACTCCATATTCTGTTCACAGCTCTGCTATTCACCAGCAAGGAATGTGGCCTGTCTTGCTTTGCTTTTGCTTTCTTCAGGGCTTCCAAGAGGGCTTTTCATATCCACCCTCAGTCTCTAAAGTATAACAAAATTCTTGAGGGAGAAAACCACATAAACACAAAGAGGTCATGTTTGTTTGGGAGTTTACAGTAAGTCTGTTCACTGCCAATACATACTGCTCACACAGATGTGTGGCATGGGAGATGGAATTTAATATGCAGGAGCAGAGAATTTGATATGTAGGAGAGAGCACCCACAAACTGAAGCGTTCCTCAAATTAAAATGTGTTTGTCAAAGCAGGATCAGCCTATTTTTTTCACATAAATTTCTGGGTTTTTTTGCTTTAAGGTACCTTCTCTAAATATATCAAGACTCCATTTGGCCTGACAAATATCACTGTGTTTCAGGTTTCACATTTTTTTGCTTTTTTTCTTACTAACCAGCTCTTCGATCTGCATTTAAAAATAAAAAAAACCTCAACATTCAAACACTGGTTTCAAACAGCTGACAGTCTAGTAGATTAAAACATGGTGAGACTGCATTATCGTACCTCTCACGGGTCTTTCTCTGGCCTAGTGAAACTCACTGCAATAAAATATGTCTCAAAGCCTAACTGAATGCATCTCTCATGCATTTACGTAAGAGAAAAACTTGTTTAACTTTAAAGGAGTTTGGATTGACAGGAGGCTGAACATTAGCCAGCAATGTGCCCAGGTGGCCAAGAAGGCCAATGGCATCCTGGCCTGGATCAGGAACAGTGTGACCAACAGGTTCAGGGAAGTGATCCTTCCCCTGTACTCAGCACTGGTGAGGCCACACCTGGAGTGCTGTGTCCAGTTCTGGGCCCCTCAGTTCAGGAAGGATACTGAGGTGCTGGAGCAGGTCCAGAGAAGAGCAACAAGGATGGTGAAGGGACTCGAGCACAAGTCCTATGAGGAGAGGCTGAGGGGGCTGGGGTTGTTTAGCCTGGAGAAGAGGAGACTCAGGGGAGATCTCATCACCCTCTACAACTACCTGAGAGGAGGTTGTAGCCAGGTGGGGTTTGGTCTCTTCTCTCAGGCAACTATCAGTAAGACCAGAGGGCATGGTCTTAAGCTCTGCCAGGAGAGGTTTAGGTTGGATATTGGGAAGAAATTCTTTGCAGAGAGGGTAATCAGGCATTGGAATGGGCTGCCCAGGGAAGTGGTGGATTCTCCGTCCCTGGAGGTTTTTAAGATGAGACTGGATGTGGCACTTACTGCCATGGTCTAGTAACCATGGTGGTAGTGGATCAAGGGTTAGACTTGATGATTTTAGAGGTCCTTTCCAACCCGGTTGATTCTATGATTCTAAGTGCTTAGCTGAATGGGGTCTTGGTGAAATTGGTAAATTCAAATTGTTTTAAAGTACTTGAAATTTATTTTACACAGTGCTGAGAATCTCAGACACTCTTAAGATTATAATTACAGTGTGCAGTGTATAAGAACAGTAAAACAATCCCTGACTGAAGGTCTGGCAGTCTAATTAAACAAAAGCAGAAAAAAAAAGGAAGAAAAAAAAAAGGAGTTGGAAATAAAAATGGAATAAAAACCAAGATATGTGATCTCTAGGTTATCAATACAACCATACTGTCTCCTTGTGCTGGTTTTAGAACTCAGCTGGAAAGTTAAGACCACTCAAATCATCCCCTTTTGATAGTGGAGGAAAAAATACTGAGAGATTATAAGTTGGAATCACAATTTACTGAAGAAATTGCAATAAACACAAGAACAATAATAAAGGATGGTACAAAAGAGAGAATGGTTTACCCACAAAAGGGGTATCCACCACTGAACAAACAAAAGTGCTCCCCAAAGAGAGTACCTGGTATGGTTTTCCCCAGACAGAGGCAAGATGTCACCTAGCCCCCCCCCCCCCGGAACAAATACAAGATGGTAGCCATTCCCACTCTCCACACCATATGGATCATCCCACAGTACCCAGGAAAAACAAAGGCAGCACACTTGAGAGGCTTTCTGCAACTCAAAACTTCCCCCCCCAGCCCAGAAAGCAGTAGAAAACAGGGACAAAACCTCAACTGCACTGGGGGTGGGCCCCATGTGGCAGCTGGGGCCAGTGGCAAGCGGCTCCTTCTCTCTCCGTGGTGGCAAAAGTGGCAGTGGCAGTGCCAGCAGTGGCACAGCATGGTCTGGGGTGGCTCCCTCTCTTCTTAGGGTAGTAGTGGCTTTGGCTGGGCTCCACTACTGCTGTTGTTTCATTGCCACAGTTGGTCACATGGGTTTTGTTTTTCGCTACTGTCTGCTTCAGCACCAAAAAGATCCATAGTGTCAGAGAAAACAAGAGGGAGAACCAGTGGACAGGTGAAGGGACCGAATCTGCCAGAGCTGATGGGGACCAGTCCTGCTGAAGCGACAAAGCCAAAATGATGAATTCCCAGGTTCCACCACTCAGTTTTACCTGCTGAAAACCACAGCCCTTGCTGTGACTTGTATGGTGTGAAATAAACAACATTAAAATACTGCATCTTATCTCTGTACCCAGGACACTCCTCAGGAAAACTTTGCTGGTTATTCTAACATTTTATGGGTAGGCACAACATACAGAGAGTGCTAATTTAGATTTCTCAGTCTCCTAAATGATTCCTTAAAATCAGTCAGGTCTCAATGTTCCTCTGAGAAATGTAAGGCTTTGAAATAATTCTTCTTCATTTCTACTTAGAAACAATCAAAATATCGGTATACCTCTACATTATACTCTAGGTAAGAGTTTTTCAATTTTTTTTTTAAAAAGTATTTTCAAGTAAAGGAGGCAGATGAACAAAAAAAAAACAAAACATATAAACCTACAAGTTAAATACTAACACAAAAATACAACCTTGAGAATCTTGATTAAATATTTAAAATCTATTATATATACACACTTATGATTTTACATTGAAAATAAAAAATAATATATTACAGGAATAATAATAGGATATTTATAGAAATTTTTGAATAACTTTTGATAAATAAACTGTGTCATCATGTCCTAAGATTCAGTATAATCATTTGGAATATCCTGAAAAAGAAAATGACAACCTGCAAACTTCCTTTTTGGCAATTTTCAGAAATATCTTGCAATGCCTAACAAATTCTTCACAACAAAAATGAGGCTGCTGACCTATAAAGTCAAGCAGAAGGATCTTTACAGGCTTCCTGATACTCTAACCATGTCTTTCATAGAGGAAAATGGATTTCCCAGAAAGAAGCCCACTAGACAAAAAAATGCTTTATTCAGTGAGTACTTCATAGTTACTGACCATGTCAGTCATTTACCTCTTGTCAGAAAAAGTGAATCATGTCAAGACATTCCAAGATCAGCAGCATCTATTTCTACCTGGCAGTAAAAGATAGCTCTTCATTACTCATGTGGTTTAATAAGCACCGCAATGTTTGCTCCCATCTCTTGGACAGATTCTAGTTCAGGTAAATGCCTCCTGCCTCACCAAGTTCTCTTTGCAATTCCCTTAGGTCAGACACTCTTCAGTCTGCTCTAAGGTGCCCATGCACTGTTAAACACTAAAAGTGACTACTTTGAATTAATTAATTAGAGAGTGAGCCAAAATCTCCAGTTTTCTCAGAGTAGAATTCACAAAATGCCTGCATGTGACATGAAAGGTAACTGAAATTTTTAGTAGAGCACACTAGCATCCATGAAGAATGTTTCTAATTATTACTGAATCATTCAGTATGTTTTAATTAATCCTGAATTATTTGAATGGATTCTTTATTGTGTGCTCAGGTGTTTTGTTGGCTTGCAAACTGAGGCCAGCCAGGAATCGTGATCAAAATTAAATGTATTACACTTAAGTATTTCACTGAGATATCAGTGAGATGGCCTATGTGCCCCAAAGCATGTACTTTCCTTCTAGAGTATTACATTCATAGCACTCAAGGTCAGCGCTACAACTCCATTGAAACTCCCTCTGAAATTTAAAAAAAAAAAAAAAAGCAATGTTCATTATTACTTTTCTTATTTATTCTTCAAAATATTCAACTACATGTCAACTACTCTGCCTATTGATTAAATTTCACTCCTTGCTTCCACATACAAGGATGTAAAGGAAATTCATACCTAGTGAAGCAGATCCTGTCATTTACACTACCTTTACATTGCAATCCCAAATTACCTTTCCTTTTTGAATTGTCTACTGTCATTGTGTTGGTTTTTGTTAATTTGAGCATTTTGATAATAAAATAACAATAAAAACTTTTAAAAAAAAATTCAAGTGCTATAGAGACACCAGAACAAGTTTCTCTTACCAGTAAAAGAGATGGAAAAAAAACTACTTCCACTGGTAAACAGAATATTCTAAGCTCCAATTTCGTATTTGGTTTAGCCATGAAGACATGCATTTAATCCACAATACACCATCATAAATTTTTTATTATTTAATTTCAAGGTTATCAATATGCAAGTCCTTTTCCTTTTAGGTCATACTTTTATTAGTTTTTCAATCCCATAGCAACTTCCAATATTCATGTTCTATATAGACACCATCTCTCAGGGCAACAAACCTTTCTGGAGAGTTGTAGAGGGGAATCCCAAAAATGTATAGACGTTTCCTTTTGATGATGAACAGTCATCTGCAATAGTCCCTCACTGAATGGGACTAGCATGCATCTTGTTTTCCTACAGAATTAATGAATTAATGGACAAGGCAATCCAATCAGCTCATCGTTACATCAACTGTGTGACACATTGCAAAAGCAGCTCCAGAAGCTTTGACAAGAGTTACCTCATTTGTCTGCAGTTTCTGCCAAGAAATAAATACAGCCACTGGTAAATATCCTCCATTGTCTAGTATCTGGGTGCTTGGATTTCTATTTAAATACAAAGAAGTAGGAGAAGAGAAACAAATTCTGAACAAAATTGTTTAAATACTTCAAATGTAGTTTAAAGAAAATCAGATATAGGCCCCCAAAAAGTGAGGAATAAAATCAAGCACATCTTTCTAGAACCTCAAAAGCAGGCCAAAAGCTCAATTCTTCATCACTTCATGCAAAAATACCTGGAGAATATGTTCCTTTTATACTGGCAACCTGTTATGACACAAATTGCATTTATTTCCTTCAATAACAAAGATGTTCAGTTCAAGATAAGATCTGAAGCTGCTATGGAAGTGCTGAAACTCCTCAAATTCAGAGCTCATCTTAAAAACAGGAAAATGCTCACCAGGTAGTTTTCAAAGTAATAGCAGGAGATAAGTATAAAACTCCTTTTAAACTGTGCCCATCTGAAATTGTACTATAAATAATTTTGAAACACAAACAATAGCAACCAAAAAATACTTTCCATTAGAGAAGAAGACAGGTTTTGAATGTGACATTCAGATTGAGGTATCTGGGCACAGTTCCCAGCTCCAACAACTCTATTACAGTGACATCTGAGAAAACCATGTGATATTCTGACCACCCCCTCTTCTCACAAACAAGAATATCCAACATCTTCTTTCTTGTCATGTTACTCTAGAATGTAAACCCTTCATGTCCAGAAACACCTAGCAATGTAGAGGTGCACACCTAACCTAATAATGCTCCTTTTGCTGCTGGATGGCAGATGCAATCGAAATAATAAATAGCTACCATGCATGTAAGATAGCATGAAAACAGAAACAGACTGGCTTATAACTTAAACTCCTCAAAGTGAATTTAAATCATTTCAGCAGTGATTATGATACATTATACTTTTCTGTATTTTTTCTGGTATCTATTCGGCATCATTAATTCACTTAATTTCTTCCCATCAGAAGGGAACAAATAATTGCCAACAAATAATTAACTTAACAAGAAATTAAACTTTCCCCTCCACCTCTTGTGTTTACAAAGCTTAAACTAACAAAACCTACAGAATAAACCACCTGTTTTCTAATTATAAACAAACATGCTTCCATCAGTAAGATCCAGCTTTCACCTATAGAGGCAAGTATTTTGTCCACTGAGGACAACACTAAAGGCATTGATAAAGCCTTTTATAGACTGAGTTCATTTGCTTCATGGGTTTCAAACCCAGTGCATGAAACAAAAAGGAAGGGGGGGGAAAAAAGCAGATAAGGTTACAGGGTTACAGAAATGCAAACATGTTTCTCCGAGTGCATGATCAAGACATAGAATCATAAAATTGTAAAGGTTAAAAAAGCCCTCTAGCATTAGTGAGTCCAATCGTTAACACAGCATGACCATGTTCATCACTAAATCATGTCTCCAGGTGCCACATCCATAGTCCTAAGTGCATACCTGAGTTGCAACTTGCCTTTGGTCACTTTCCAGAAAGTACATTAACATTTTAAAAGATGGATGATGCATTGCTGCTCTGTACAGATGTAATGCCCAGAAGTGCAGCGGCTCCTTTCCAGGAACAACAAGGAGAAAATACTAGGACAATAAGATTTCACAAAAGGGAGAAGGGTTTGGTGGGGTTTTTTGCCTTGTTTTTTGGGTTTTTGTTTTCTAGGTTCAGAAGCACTACAGAGTTACCCAGGCACCACTGCACAGCTGGCAAAGTACAGTGCTGTAAAGCTCCACTGCATTAAGGGTACTTCAGAACATGAAGAAAACAGCCAGCTAGTCATGGCTGTTAAAAAAACACAATCTCTACTGCAAATCATCTATGACAGACAAAAATGAGATTCCAGATCCATCTGGTAGCCAAAATGGGGCAGGAAAGTATGATCTTTCCCATCTATTTACCTCTTCTTCTTTCCTCTTTTTCTGAGTTTCTTTAGAAAGAAATGAACTATCGAGTTAAAGGATGGGTTTTGAAAATAATTTATGTCAAGTCAGGAAAACACCACACATGGCCCTTCTAACCATAAGTACCAACAATTTTATTCACTTTATGAGTTAGAATTTGCACTGTCGCAGCACACAGTAGGAGCTGCTCTTGCTCCTAAAAGCACACACATTTTTTCTCTTGGAGGCTGCTCCCCCCTACCAGGGACTAAGTTTGAGCCTCCTATCGAGGGACAGATCCTGCCTGCTGCACTAGATGAACAAGCATTGCCTTTGTACACCCTCTGCTCCACCACCACCAGGAGCAACCACCTCTTAGAAACCAGTCTGAGCACATGCACTGTTCCTACTAACACCTATGGATGGAAAAGGATGTTTTTGAAAAAAACTAAACACAAAAAAAAATGAAGGTAAACATTATTTCATTAAATTATGTTTAATAACAATGCTGTTAGCAATACAACATTAAGCCTCTGTCTTTGCCTTTTCATTTTTCCTTATCTTTTCTGTCTAAAAAATAAAAAGTCTCAAAACTTACACTATTTACACTAGGAAGTGAACCAGCAAGATTTAGGATACCCACTGCCACTTGAAGGAGATACAAAACTACATTTTGATAATATTTACCAAATGTACTATTTCTATTGATTACAGCAACACACAGTGAGAGCTTTATGAGGTAGAACTGAATTTGCCTTGCAATACACTGAATACTGATCATATTGTGTAAATACTGCTGCACTGTGCCATTTGCTACGAGATGAAAACAAACTCTTTTAATCTCACAAGAGGTAATAAAGATTATGAAGCTCAGAAACCTGAATGCTTTGCATCTATCCCTCTTTGCTTCAGAGCACACTCACATTGTTGTCTGGCAGCCAATTAACTTTGGTGGCCCTTGGGAGAGAAATTCTTACTTCACTCTGAAAAAATGGACATATAAATGCTCTAGTATCTTTAATATACTGCAATGGGAAAAATACTTTAAGGTTACTGCTAACTTTGTTAGCTGTTTTCGTGAATTTTATGTTTTCCATCTGATCATATTGCTACAGTGACTGCACATTACGGAATGTTCCTGTCAGCAAGGGTTGATGTGCACTAGGACAAGTCTTTATTTAAATTTGGTGCACTGAGACTTTATATTAAAGGCACCTTCGAGGAGAGGTACTCGTCAGTTACACAGACTCTTCAGTGAGCAAGTGAGAAAAAACATATTTTATATACACTTTGGTCCAAGTGCCTGAGGCGCTGTGATACTCATCTCTGAATTAGCATATGATGTCAGATAAGAAACACAAAATTCAAACACATACCAATTCCAGGATGCACAAATCTTCCTGATAACCACCTACCTGGGCCAGGTTTGTTTGTTTAAGTACATTAACTTCATATGCAAACTGAGACCATTAAGAAAGAGAAATCTTAAAACTTTCTCAAGAATTTTCAGAAATCATTTTTATTATGTATAAGAGCTTAGATAACCTGGGAAAAGATTTACAAGCAATTTATTGTATCTAAAATTACCAAAACACCAAGGTGAAAAAAAGGAGAAATTATAGTAAACATGAAAAACATCCTCATTACGCTCTGTAAAACTTTACTGTCTGACAAAAGGGGTTACTTGAAAATTTTTCACATAGACCTGTTACAGTTTTCAGTGGGAAGTGGATTATGCCTACTACATTTGATCAGCTGGTTGTTTGGGGAACTTGTAGAAGCCATAGTGATTCGCTTCCACTGCGACACTCCAGTGAGAAATGCAGAAAGAACAGCAAGAGAAAATGATTGTGCTGCCCTTTGCAAGATGGGATGGTTGGACAAATGAAGGCAATTTATCACACACACACCTAAACACACACCTAGGACCTTAAGCCATACTTTGTTTCTCATTGGCTGCCGTTTCCTCTCCTTCCTCATGCAGCTGCTGGGCATTTCCTGGGAAGCTCCACACCTGCACCAACTTCTTTCAGAATTCCCCATCTCATATCTCATCCTGTCTCTTCTACTCCGAAATATCTTTTGTTTCCTCTCTGCAGTTTCTTAGGTCATTAACCCTCCTGACTCCTGCCTATACTTTATCCCTCTCCATCATCAGCCCTTCTCATGCTCCACAGCACTTTATTAGTGCACTTGCTAAAAAGTAACAAATACCCAGTAATACTTTTTGCTTCTATCTAAGGTTTAATATTCTCTCTTTGTATCTGATTTTCATAGACAGATGCACATTTTTCTCCACATTTGTCCTGACTTGCTCCCATTTTTTTTCTCTCTCTCACCTTTTAAAATACTTTGTCAGTGTGTTCAGTCAAAATTTGGTCTGTGCAATGTTAACCAAACCATCAAAAAGACAATAATTATTAAGTTTTGCGTCTGCAACCATCATCATACTCCCTTCTGCATGTCACCAAGCAGGTTATTTATTTTGCTGCCTAGATCTGTGTCCCTCCAGCTTTCTCCTTTATTTTCTTTTAATTGTGTCATTAGTAATTTCTGTCTAATTTACTGCCTAAATCTTGTAACATTTTGAAATACTTGAAATCTTACAATCCAGCAGGTGCCTGAGAACCCACAACAGATTCAGTACTTTCCAAGAACAAACTCCAAGTTCACTTCCATATCCTTTCTCTTCCTAGAAGTCATTAGTTTTCCTCATAGGTTGCAAAATTAGGACTAGGACCAGTCCTAGAGGTTGAATCTTAACTAGGTGTGCTCTGGCCATATCCTGAATTTATAGTAGATGTGAACCAGCACTGCTTTTCCATTTTGGGGAACGAATGGGAAGTACTAATTGGTCAGGAGGACATGATTCTGGGTCACACCAACATGCAGGTTAGTTTAGATGCAGTATATATCAAAGTTTTCATGTTTCTTTTGGATTAATAGATCATCATGACATTAACCAGTCCTTCAGGCATACCTCTCAGCATTACAGCTCCAGTACTGTATTTTTAAACTATACAACTGACAGCTGTAATCTTAACTAAGATTAAACTGAAACATTTAAACAGATGTAAACTGCTCCTTTCACAGTGTCTCCTCCCTCTGCATGGAGGTACATTGTTGTGGGTCCCTTCAGCAGTCATTCTGAACCTGTATAAGGATATACTATTCTATAAAGTATATGATGCTACTAACTATACAGTATATATATCATGCATACTCTAACACCATGTGAATCTAATTAAATGATCTGTGTTCTCTATGCATTAAAACAAACAAACACACACCAAAAAAAACCCTTCTACAATATCCTTCTCCACATTTACATGTGCAAACTACTAACCTTAAGAGCCTGTTTTTCTCTGACAGTCCTCTGTATCAACAGGATTTTCTGCTGACACCACAGGATGACTCTTACATGTTGTCATGAGTTTGCTATGGGCTAATTTTCTCTCACCTCTCACACAATTGCTATAAGATCAGAGAAGGTTTATGCAGACAAAAGAGATCTGATTGCGGAGAATAATATTAGGATTTATTACTAGCAAGATAAAACCTAAAGAACTATATCAACAACAATTCTAATTAGACAAAAAATGCTATGCATTTACAAAAACACCCCTCCCCCCTTGTATCAGTTCAGGAGGAGAAGCAGTTTCTTTTCCATTTCTGGAGCTAAAGGTCTTTCAAATAATTTTGCAGCATTCGAAAATTCTTCTTCTTTTATCTCTAGGACAACAACTCCAATCTGTCGCAGCTGCAACTGTTTCTCTTCCTTTCTCTCTTCTATGTCAGCCTCAGAGCTGGGCCTAACCCCTCCTGGGCTAAGACCAAAGGCTGGGGGGGTTACTCAGACTCTGTAGGGTCTTCCATGGACTGCAAGGAGATAGTTGCCTACCGTGTATCTTTACCACAGTGTCACAAGGGATAATGGCTTTTGAGTCCACCCGTTTCCTGTGGGGTCTTGCCTCATGAGAGAAATCTTTGATGGACCTCTCAAACGTGAGTCCACCTTTGGGCAACAGTTCTTCTATTCTCTGCTGTCCCTCAGGGTCACAAGTTCAGCTGCACCAGCATGGCGTTGTCCCTCACTGGGATAACAAGATCCTACTCGAGCCACCTTGCACCAGCATAGGTCTCTCTCTCTGTGGACCACAGGTCTCCAGCAGGACTCTGTTTCATCTAGGCCTCCCACGGAGTCACATCTTCTTCATGCATTCCTCTGCTTCTGCGTGGGCTCCTTCACAAGCTGCAGAGGGTCGTCTCCTCTCCCCAACAGTTTTCCACAGGTGGCAGCGATTTTAGTTTTCAGTCTTTTCCCTGATGAAGGGAGAGAGAGAGAGAGGGGGAGAGAAGGAATTCCCCCCTACTTTGTGGCTTTTTTCCTGTCTCCAGCTTTGACCTTGAAGGCTTCGTTATCTCTGCCTGGAATTCCTTCTGCAGTATTTCTTGTCCAGGTAGTCCTTCTCTAAAGTTTGAAAGTTCTTCTTTGAATTTTTTTTTCCTTCTCTGTTACAGGAGAGAAGGGGGCCTGGTCCCCCCTCGCCAGGGCCAGACTTAGCCCGGGGTGGGGGGCACACACCCAGGCCCACCAGTGCCAGCTGCTATGCTGGCTCTTCCATTTTCCTTCTGTGCCACAACCTTCTCTTCCATTTTCTTAAATATGTAATTGCCAGAGGCATTACTAAAACTTTTGAATGGCTTTTTATCTGGAAATCCACCTGGAAAAAACTATTTCCAGCCCCAGGGTGGGGGGTGCTGGTAGGCAAACCCACAACACATGTAAGTTACCAGCATCAGTATTTTAGTGCACACACAGGAATTTCTATCACTCAATGTAGTTGTTGTGGAAAGAAGAACAGTCACAGTCATGCAGCTACATTTCTTAACACCTCTGTAAACATATACACACAAGCTCTTTTTCATAAGTTTATGAGGCTTGCAGAATTCAAGAACTCTGACAAACGCATGCATCTGCCTCTCTGTTAAAGACTTTCTGTGCTTGTAAAAGGGTGGCTGTTTTGGAAATTGGGGAGTTACTTTTAATTAAAAAAACAGTTCCATGGTTGCTTATTCATATAAGCACATGCATGTAAGTGACAATGCCACTCTCAAAAAAGTGTCGTTATGTAAGGGTTCCCAAACCACCAGGCCCATCTGTACTGGTGCCCATCTGTCTACATTAGGAGGAGGCACAATGCTGAAGTACTCAAAACATGGCTTTGGAATGGCATTTAAGTTTCCCTAGGTACGAAATTAAACCTTGTGTTCACAAGGAATTAATCTATCCTCACTGTATGTGTTCTCAGAAGTAGCACAACCTACCTGGGAAAGGAAGCAGAGTCTGCAGATACCATGGTGAATGCGGTGGAAACTTCAGTTGGTGCATTATCACCAGCTGAGAGTCTACTCCCATGTTTGTAGTTCAAATCTATTAAAGGCCATCTACATTTTAATTTGCCTCTGCTAAATTTTAAACTCCATAAGCTAAATTGCTGCAAATAAGCATGTAGAACCTCTTATTTCCATTAAAACCAGATTTTTGGGTATAGCTCAATAAAATTAGGAGTGGCTTTTCTTAACTAAGTCTGTCCACAGCAATTTAAATCACTTCTAGTGAACCCATACAGTGAACATGTAAATTTGCATGCAGACAATTCCCACCTTAACTTTCTCACTGATAAGAAAACATCTTTCTAAATGAGTACTTCATGTAGCCCTTTGTCTATTATACTTTACCAATGATTGTCTTTTCCACATTAAGAAATTCAATTTCATTATGTATCTTTACTGAAATTTGAAAGATGCCCATTCAATAATTCTCAATAGCACACACTTCGAACGCAAGGCAGATAAGCTTTCCACATGACCTGATCTGAAAAGACAAACTAATAAAAGGCTCTTTACTTTCATTTTCCTTGGTCATTTATGCCAGTCAAAAAGTTAGCAACAATAGATAGATAGATAGATAGATAGATAGATAGATAGACAGATAGATAGATAGATAGATATAGTGTAGGTTTATATATATAAAATTTATATATATATATATATATATATAAACTACAATAATTTACAAGCATGTACTCATAAAGGGTTTGTTCAGTTGCCATAAGGTAACCAAAGGAAGGTTGAAGTATTCTGATTTCACCATTATTTTGATCAGCTGCCCAAAAAGTGTGAAAAGAAAGAGTCTAAAGCAAAAGAAATCACTACAATCCTGTCAGGAATTATGTGAAATCAGATGCTTGCTTTTTCTTTCCTAAGAAGTTCAGAAAAGAACAAAGGTGTTAACAAAACACGGTGCTGAAGCCATTAGCC
Organism: Pyrocephalus nanus; assembly: GCA_038380795.1. Classification (NCBI taxonomy): domain Eukaryota; kingdom Metazoa; phylum Chordata; class Aves; order Passeriformes; family Tyrannidae; genus Pyrocephalus; species Pyrocephalus nanus. The sequence goes on from CM076260.1 coordinate 102,771,427, forward strand.
TCATCAGATAGCAGTGCTATCTCCCTGAAGCTACATTTTGCTTCATGATTTATTTAACAAATTCCATTCTCACAGATGCATATTTATGTGCAGATACTTCTGTGATTATATACTTATATGAGTATAAATCTCAGCCTAAAAGTTATCAAGGATTATCAACTTTCATTCATTTATACACACACATAGTCATTCTGAACATAATTGTGACAGTGGCAAAAAGATTCTCGTAAATTTTGTACATGAAAAACATAGCAGATTTTAAATCTCACTAAAATGCACTTCAGTGTTCATACATTATCTGACCAGAAGAAAAGGTTCAAAAGTAACAATCTTAAATTCCTAGAATGTTTGCAGCATTTTGTATTAAAGCTACAAATATTATCATTAGGAGGCATTGGTTTTCATATAACACCAGAGATTTGATCAAATAAGGTGACAAAAAGGAACTGAAAACAAACTGAAGTTGTAGCAAAAATTATATATTGGTTGAACATAATTTAGTGATGACAACTAAATGGAGGCAGTTTGAAGAAGAGAAAGAGAAGGAGGGAAAGCAGAGCATCAGCTTTCTTTAAAAGGCATGACACAGATAAACTAGATAAAATATTTGCATTTACACGGCATCTAACAGCTTATGAAAAGAGACTGATGTGGTAGGACAACAGAAGGAAGTCAACACTGGAAACATTATCCATCTGAGAAACAGCACAACAACCAGGATTTTCCTACAATAATATGCAAAACCTTACCAAATCTCAATACTGTAGGCATACATTTGACATATCATGTAAATTTTGATGGCCAAATCACACCCTCAGGAGACATAGTGGGACACTTTTTCCTTTGTAGTGCCCTGGTAAGCAAAAATGTCTATGCAACCACACGTAAAGGTTACCTCATCCACTGCTTTCACAAATCAAGAGTGAGAGAAACAGTTTTCCTTCACACAGGAGGTCTGACTGATGACAGATGTGGGGGCTGAGGTGTGCAAAACTACATTTTCTCAAGTTAATCTGAACTAGGTATTTTTTTAGAGAAACAGCAGCTGCTGACAAAAATTTCTGGCAGTGGAGAACACATCAGGGGATGAGTTGCTCACGCATTTTGCTGCCGCATGACAAGCACCATGACTTTCTCCACTTCAGTCTTATATTCATCTGCTCGTAAATCCAGCTGTTATATTAGCCTCCAAAGTCCTTTTCAGCTGGTTTATATCATTACATTTTTCCACAGAACAGAGATTCCTAAGCCCAGTTTTACATGTGGCCATCCTGTCTCCTTATGTCTGGCTTACTGAGTTTAGCACTATTCAGATCCCTGCCAGTGACCCACTTCTCCCAAACTGGCATTGTCTGCAGACTTAAATTTGTGATGATTTTGCATTTTCACTTGAAGAATAAAACAAAAGTATAAAATACCTGATGGTTAAAAAGGAGTTCCCTCTAGGCACTCCACCAAGAAATGCAGATGTGTAAAATCTATTGTCTGTTTACAAATATATTCTGAGACACATTTGCCTGTTTTATTCTGTTTACTATGAGCCATGGAAATACTATTTTTTAATGAAAATGCCATAGTCAATTGAATTCAAACCCCTACAGACATCTGTGACTGACTAAATCCCTTAGGCAGTGGGTCTCTGAATGAACCCCTACAACTGACCAACACTCAGGGAAGATGGGCAAGGGTTTTGTACCTAGCAAGCTCAGAGAAAAACACAAAGCACCTCACTTCCTGTGATCACAATAGTGATCTCCACACAAAGGGGACGGACCAGAATGTGGCCTCTGACTGAGAAAGAGCAGTCGGGCTGAGTGGACTAAGTGGTGACGTAAATGCAGTAAGGCAGATCAGATGAAGAAAGTGAAGGCTCAACCAGAACTAACAAAACACTTTCAAACAGAACAACAGGCTTGAGCTGGCTTCAACTTACATATTCCTTCCTGGCAACTGAGGATGCCCACTCAGCATTTTAAGACCAGTAAAGGGAATCACATTAGTATTGTGATTTGTTTATTTAAAAAACAATTAATTGCAAATGCTACATTTTTCTAAACATAATTTACATCTCCAGTGTGTTTTCAGTATATTTTGTATTACTCTGCTAAAACAAAAATCACATGTAGCATCAAATACCATTAAATAAGTTTGACATTAAGCATTACACTCTCTGTGCCTGGAATATCTAAAAGAACCTGGTCTGACAATATTGGATGCTAACAACACTTTTTACAGATTTTAAATCAATACCTTTATCAACCAGACATGGAACCTCACAAAAATGATGTCTAAATTGTTAAGATCTATTTTCCACAAATCCATGTACATTAGCATTCATTATATTACACTTGTTAAATCATTTATCAATCAAGTTTCACAACAACCATTCCCTTGGTATGGATAACAGACTTACTCACAGGAAGTCCATTTGTCTTTAAACTTAGCATTAATTTTGTCCCTGGAATTTCCCAAATGTTACAAGATTATTAAACAAACAAACAAAAAATTCCAAAGTTGAACTGACTCTTTTTAGAGTCAGGCAACCTTACTGAATCCTCTTCCTAATTCACAGAGACATTTGTTCTGGTAAAATGTGTTCACAAGACACCTCCAGTGCTAGTAGAGGACAGTTTCCTACATAGCAGGGAACAGATCTAAGATAAATGCTTTTCTTAACAACTATCTGGTGATTTGCTGCCAGCACTATTTACTACTACACCACATCTCACTTGTTGGGATTCAATTCTTCATTTGCTTCTGATTTACACATGACAAAAAGCAACAGTCTGACTGTTTTCCTCACCTGATGCTTTCTATGCTGTAGATTTCAATATTTGAGTCATGCATCTCTTCCAGGCCTCCATCATATCATCATCTTTAAATCATAAACAAGGATTTCACATCCCATTTGCTTATCACCTAGATTTCTACATTAGCACCTTGCTGACCAAGGAATCTTTCTCCCTGTATCCTTTGATGCCAAGGCTATTCTCCTACCTCTCATGCTGGTTTTACAATGAATGCTCTCATGGGTTGCCCTTTCACTATAGTTCTACCCTAAAAATCAATCAGCCACCTATTGAAATAAAGGATTCAAAGTATCCTCAAAGTTCCAGAATTAAATATATATATAGAGAGAGAGAGAGAGAGAGAGTATATGTATATCCAGACCCTCCACAACACCAAATCCACTTTTCCCTCATGTTACTCCATACCACACTGGGCCATGGGCAGGTCAAAGCTTTTAAAACTGGGTGTTTACAGTTAGTTTCAAAAAAAAAAAAAAAAAAAAAAAAAAAAAAAGTAGCAGATGCTCAAGTGTCTTGGAAAATTTAGCCAGGAGTGCCTTAAGAAGTGAAACTGTTCAGCATTTCTTAGCATCAAACTGCTAAAATGGAAGGACCAAATGCACATGTAGGAAACAAAAGTTCTGCAAGGTCTGAAGATTAAAGTAGAGGTGAATAACTGCTGTTCTCCATTTCCACTAAACACCCAGGGGAATGGATTAGAAAGGGCAACTGTCTTCACCAGCCTATTTTGTTTACAACCAAACGATGTGAATCAGCAGACTGAAGTTAAGCATTTAAATTTTCTTTAACACTTTTATGAGCTACTCCGAACACACAAGCTAGATGTCTCATGTAGCCTAAAACATCTCACATCAACATCTTGCAAGCATTCACACAGCTATTTTTAAGCTACACTGTTTTAATAACAATAACTGAGAAGAAAAAAAAAAAAAAAAAAGAAAAAATAGAACTCAGAATCCAAGAGTGGGCCTGCATTATTATTCATGTTTTTATTCAAACTCCATTGATTTCCATGGCAGTTAGGCACCTAGATGCAAATGTCAGGACCAGGCACTGATTTGTAAGGGTGTTCACACCTAGCAGTAGAACAGTTATGATTTTCAAAATCCCAGCAGGTCCTTAATCTTCACAATTAGTGACTTTATTACCTCATTACAGTTGGCCCAATTCTCAACTGAAAGCAAGGTCAAGCTCACCAGGATCAGCCACCTTTCAGTGCTTTATCCCTGGTTTCAGTCATCACAGAGACACCTGACAGAGTGGAAAGAACGTACGTGATGCAGTAGTAACTTATTAATGAATTAAGGGTACACATGGCATAAAAAAACATCACTCTCCAAAAGTGTGTCTTGCAACCTAAAAGTTCTGTCAGAAGAGTTCAGTGAGCTTTGCTCTAGGTCTCCTCTTCAAATGTTAGATCGAATTTGCTGATCTATTACAAGTATGTTTAGGTCTTGCAAATCTGATGGAAAACAACCCAAAAAGTCACTCCAGAAGTGAACAAACTTCATTCCTATTTGCCAAGTTTACTGAAATACAGGTAAATCATCAGTCTTTAATTCTCCAGACCCTGTCCCCTCTGATTTACAACTTCTTTATAAATCACCCTCAGTCATATGTCATACCTGTACTCAGGCAAGCAATGCATATGCAGGATTAAACTCCCATTTTCCTCTCATTCCGTTAATGATTCAGGTTATTAGTCATCAAGTGGGACAATCTATTATAAGTCAAATCTCTCCTTTTGCAATGTCAATACATGAGAGAAGATGGAGCCTTTTGCATGAATCTTTTCACTGTCATCAAACATATCCAAACAAAAAAGCCCACCAGTCCAGCTCAGAAAAGTCCATACACCATGAATAAACATATAGGACTACCCAGTCATAAACCTTTGAGAACTCAATTGATTGCTGATCACTGACCTTGCATAAAATCTCAATACTTTCAGGACAGAAATATTGTTCCAGATACTATGACATATTCATCCAACACTCACACACATTCTTGTCACAAAATGAATTTATTTTAAAGTGATTTTAGGCAACCTGGATCTAAAATCTATAAACTAAGAATTTTACAAAGCTGATAGTCTAAATTCCTGCTGCATTACTATACCCTGTGTTTCCAGTGACCAAGGCTTCAGTGCTCCTACTCAGCAGGCTATGCTATGCACCACAGTCAAAGCCAAAATTAAACCACATGAATACCTGCAACCTGTTTCAACTAAGTCCTTCACTGCAAAACAGCTGCTTTATAATAATGAACACCAAACATTAACTAAAAGCAGGACTTTAACAATTACTAGATAGAAAAGGAATTGAGACCTGTCACCCTGTTACAAATTGCTTTTATAATAAAACTTCTATAAGATAAATCTTTAAACCTTGGATTTGCACTTAAGAACATTAAACATAGTCTGATCAAGTCAAGTAAATTGTTAATGAAAACAATTTATCTGCAACAGCTCCACATCTAATTGTTGCTTATTATGGGTTTGGTGGTCAAAGCTACTTATCTTTTGGTAGAGGAAAATGCTAATAGGAGGTGGATGTCCAATCCACACCTGAAAGTAAACTTGGTAGAAGACCAGCTTCCATGAGATGTGAGCAAAGGACTACTGTTTGCATCAAGAAGCAGTCAGGAACTATGGTACAAATTTCTGTAAAAAATTCCCCTTTATCTCCATTCACAGTTTAATTAAATCCACAGTTTAATTACTACAGGAAAAAAAAAAAAAAAAAGCACTGATCAGGGCCACAACTCCACATTAAATATCTAAAATGCTGATTTAGTTTTCAGATGAAAAATGCCTGAAAAAATACCCAGAAGAAAATTATATCTTTCTATAATAAGCCTGTGAAACATATCATAGATACATTTGAAACAAGCATAGCTTCATTTGAGTAGAAAGCAAGCTAAAATTTTAAAGTTGTTTGGTAATGTTTGAAATACAGTATGTTTGTATTTACTGACAAGTAGAAAGCTATTTGAAATGTAAAAGTATTTTAAAGTAATTTCTGGGCTTTGGGGTTTGTCTTAGAGCTTTTCATAGAAGTTCCTATTAAAGAAGCCCTTGTTCGTATAATTTCATGTGAAAGATGACATAAATATTCTGTTATTCCAGAGTTTTAAAGAAGACTCAAACCCACATCATTGCAATTAAAACAAACTGGTTTTATGCTGATGTGATAGCAATCATCAGAGTTTGTTGATTTTACTGTTCCTGGCTGACAAATTTATGTGAAAATATTTATAATAACCCATAAATATAGCTTAGAAGCAGTCAAAATATACAAGCCAGAATGGCATTCCTTAATAAGAGAACATGTCTAAATACAAGCATGACTGATGTTCTGACAGGCCTGGTAACTGCTTTGAACAACACCTCAGTCTTGTGTCTCTTTTTTGGGCTCAGGACTCTTAGCAGCGCTGCGTTACTCCTGCCTGGCTCGCACTAGTGTGCTCTGCTGTCTCACACACCTTGAGACTAGCTGCTGCCGGCTGCCTTAAGCGGAGACCATCTCCTTGGAGGTTAGCGCAAGAACCCCTGACGCTGGTTCGCTCCCTTCCCCGAACCAAAGCCACGTCAGCTGAGTCCATGTCTCAGTTCCCCCCAACCCTGCTGAGTCCATGACCCCTTGCTATGCCACATCCCAGTCCTCTCCTTCCCCTCCATGCACCCATCACCCACCCCAAGCAGGACTACTCTAGTCACTTTATCACCCCACACACACTGCTCACCTTCCCCAGATGGGACCCCAGCCGGGACCCCAGCCTTTCTCCAAAAAGCACAGCCTCCTTCCTCTCCAGCAGTACTCCAGCCTGGTCCCTTCTCTGAACATTCTGAGTCCATCTCCCCCTCTCAGCTTTCTTTGACCTCCATGATACCATGTGGCCAGCAGCCTAAGGGTGAATGACCAAGCCCCACAGGAGGCCAGGAGGCAACATGGTGGCTTCTCCCCTGCATGGCAACCGTGTCCCCATGAACCCCTTGAAATCAAAGTATTCCTGAAAGCACGAAGGACTAGCTGGCAACCTTAGCCCACCCCAAATGCCCGGCTGCCAGCGCCACAGTGATACCTAAGGAGGCATCAGGGAGGCCCTTGGTGGTGCCCCCGGGTGTGCCAGCAATCAGAGCCTTTGAGAAATGCCTCTTCAATTCTGTAAGAGAGCCATGGCTCGCAGGTGTGGTACTACACGTTGTCAAAAAGAAGGCAGGAGAAAAAACGCAGCAATGCAGGGGATTATCTGTTTTCAGAGTGTTTTGTAGCTATACTTCACTAACACTCCTCCATGATTAAACAGTCCTGACATGTGCACACATGATGTGTGTGACTCAGTCTTTCTTTCCTGCTCCCGTAATACCTCTTGGTTTCAATCTCCACCCTGACCATGTTCTCCCAAGCTGGTGTCTTGGTTTGTTGCTCCATTGCAATCGCTCTTTCATAGGCCCACTACAGAAGGGTAAGGAGGAACCTATACAGCTGGTTTGGACATTTGTACTGATCTCAGGTGATTGGGTCTTAGGACAACCAGAACTTGCTAAGAATGTGCAAGAGAGTGGTTTCAGGCTGCCTCAGGACTAAAATGTATTTAAATCCAGCCCAAATCAAAAGAGGTCTTTTCACACTCAAATTTGTTGTCTTTTACTCCAGCATGGGGTCCATCTGCCACTGCCATCTCTTACTTATTATGTTCTTATTTCTATGTGAATTGTTAGATGCAATAGCAGTAACATCAGTGACACTGAACATAATAATGAACCAGCTAATGGTTTACCACTCTGCCTGCATGGTTATTTTCTATAATTTCCAACCAATGAATTAGCATTTATCTTGCTGATAGGGACTATTATCCAGTTTAAATCCATACTTTACTGAAATGAATCACTTAATTAAGACCATAGTGCGATTCTTATTGTGTAGAGAACTATTTTCCTAGTCATTTACAGTACACTGAGTACAGTTACAGCTACAGGAGCAATGCAGTATAATAATATACTCCGGAACAATAATTTGCACTTATACAGTGTAAAGGTGGTTAATATTTTTTGAAGAACACCACAGGATATGTCATCAAACTTGAACTTGTTTCATTCAAATTCTGCTAATATGGTTTGACACATAAACGCCTATTCAAATAATATTCCTAGTAATTGCATTAGCTCTTTTCTGACTAAAATTTCAAAGAATCTTTAAAGCAAGTGTTCAGACTGAAAATTTTAAACCCATTCAAACAAAATAATTACTGTTTTCATAACCTCTAAAATTGCACTTTTTAATGAGTGGATTGTAGGCTTTCAAAATTAGCAGTTTCATATGTTATTGAACTTCCAGTAGCAGCTGATTTTTTCCCTTGGACACCAAAATGGTGGACTCCTACTGATCTCGAACAAAATCTGTACAGTCTCATGGAGACAATGGAATTTTTTTTTCTCCTTAGAAATTGTTCCAAACCTACAGCTGCCAAGACAATATCTGACAGTGCAAATATTACTTTAACATTGCATTTTATAAATGCTACAGCATTGCTGGGGTGGTATGTGATTTCCAATGGGGAAATGTCATCTTTATGACAAAAAATAAGAGGAGTGATAGAAAACAATACACTTGCAGTAGTAAACATCAGAGCTATGCTTTGAAACATCCCTACTTGAAAAAAAATGCAATGAAAAATCTCTGTTGGATCAGCTTTGCACATGGCCTCATTCTTCAGCCATAAACAAAGTGCAATTTCTTCTTTCATAGGTATTCCCAAGAGTTCATTTTAGCATCTTGTTTTATTCAAGTTTTTTAATAGAGAATAAAAAAAAAAAAAATCTACATATAGTAATTCCATAGCAGTATAGACACTATCAATACGTGAAACATATGCAATATATATTTTTAATATATTTTCTCAAACCTCAGGTTCATTCCTTTAGTTATAAAAGTGAGAGAGTTCATATCTAAAATAAGTCTGTTTCTCCAGTGGAACTACTAATTCAAAACAGTCAAAGTTCCCCGACAATTCCCCCCTTCTTTCCCTGCCCTATTCCTGTCATTTCTGTGCCTAGTGTTGACTCAGAGCAGCATGAAGATGAAACTTAGCCAAGGACCAGCCGTAGTTTCTTACCAGCTCTTCAAACCACCCAGCTCCTGGTAAATTTTTGCATCAACTCTTCTTTAACCCACAAACAGCTAAAGACTGTAATCATTCTTTAACAACAGTGTTCAAGAATGTTGTTTTATGATTGCTGCCATCACTGCTACATAATTAAATATTCCACTGGCAACTAGAGAGGAGACTGTGAATCATTTAATATGGCAGAGTGGAAAGGATCTCTACCATGATCTCAACCAGGCTTCTTAGTCTTTATGGTGAGGGTCAACTATTTCCCTATTACTCCTTTTATGAGTAGAAGCAGATTGAGCACTGCAGGCTCTCCCTTCACTGAAGGATAATCCTTCACCTAAATTTCTGGGCAATTATAGTTTAACTCCAGCAGTAGGACCATTTCAAAGCAGCAGTAAGTAGCTTTTATCCATACCTTCTATTATATGTTGAATCTTAGGTGACAGAAGAGTAATATGAGACAGAACCTCAAAGAGCTGATGCTTCAATTTCTTCCAAATTAAAAGCAAATCAAGTATTTATGAAGAATCTTTGCATGATTAGAATCTATCATTAGTAAGGAATTCATTTCCATACCTATGTTTAAACAACTCAACTTAAGAAGTACCAGGGTGATCATAAAATTCAGCAAGAGCTTTTATTGACTTAATGGTAATAAACAAACCTTTTATTTATCCAATCTAAGTAAATTCATTTATTTGTATAAACTGTCAAAGGAAAAAGTAATATATAACAGTAGCAGAAAGTAGCAATAACATTGTTCAGCTACAAGGCTACTAGCTACTATTGTAGCTACTACCTACAATAAAGCTAGGGAAAATCTTATTCATAAACTTTCAAAAAGAAAATTTACAACATTACTAAAAATTATTTCAGCACATTTCATGTGGTTTCAACAACAAAATGTGTCTTGAGAGAACAGGCAAAAAGTTGAAGGCACTTCTAAGTGACATACAGGTGCTAAGAAAACAACGAATTCTTCCTGTTTGTGTTACTATCATAACAAAAAGTCTTGACTGAAAAGGGAAAAAAGTAGGGTCTTACTTCATGTGTATGTGATGTGCTAATAATGTTATGTTATTTAACAAGCCCAAAAGGGCATTGAATTTCCAGACTGCCTTGCACATTCTAACACTTAAAATCTTCCACATGTCTCTTGCACACCAGAATTCTATCTCATGCTAGTAATGCTGTATACTCTAGTCCAAAGTCAGATTACCATAGTAAATGCACCAAATTTTAAACGACCAGTTCGCTCTGTGCAAAGCCAAAGCCACACTGAAGGAGGAGAGATTCAGAGGACAAAATGACCTGGAGAACAGATCCTCCTTTGAGGTCCCTATACATTGGCATATGAGTAAGTCAGAATGTAAAAAACTACAAGTGGTTGAGAAGTAAAAATTATTTTGCCAGTGTTGCACCCACCCTATTAAGCTGTTTTTATGCAAGAATATCCCATACTCAGATCCATCAGAGGAGGCACTAAGGTGAGCTCTTGTTAATCTACTCACATCAGAGCTAACTTTGTAGATAAAAAAAGAATCTTTTTGTTTTCTCATTTTGACAGAAGTGTTGCCCACTGTTAAGCTAAAGGAAGTTAAGTATTACCCATTTTTTACTACTGTGTAAGTCTCTACACTTTTGCACCTGAGCTTACAGGCTTCCCAAACAACTTGGGCTGGCAGGCTTAAAAATCATTCTTATTATTTTTACAACACCACTCAGAAGAATTTATTTTGATGATTTTAAGCATACTTTTGCAAAATACACTTATGGAGAAACGATCACACTAAAGTTGACAATCTGATTACCTAGTTTCAAAACAACATAAATTAAAATGGCTGCATTAACATAAAAAGTCTCTATTACAGAGACTATAAAGGAAAAACTGAGTGAACTTTAATTACAGCAGTATTTCCCATGCCACTGTATTACTGACAATACCCCTTGCTCCAAGGTAGGATTATAGCTTTACTCGAGGGCTTTCTGTTTGAGAACCTCTGCCATAAGGTTTCTACAACAAAGTGCATGAGAAAAGGACCTAGAATTGCACTGTCTAAATCAGCATAACTCAGTGTTTTTAAAAAGTAAAATCTGGCACCCTTCAGGAGTCCTGATGTCTTCTAGAGCAGGCCAAGTCCAGCGAGGGCACAAGGAATTGAGATACTGGGATTGGGAACCATGAAACAACTAGGTAAGATTTGTAGTATTGAAAAAATCATTGAAACAACATCCTAGTTGAGAAACCAAGCACTCAAAAATATGGAAATTCAAGTGTTATGATTACTTCTTCACCATTAGCTCAGATACCTTGTATATAACCTACTTTCAAAGGCATAAATTAAACAATTAATTAAGATAAAGGTTTGGCCTAAGTAATACCCTGAGTCCCATCTCCAGATGCTAAAGAACAGCCTTTCGCCATTAAAGTCACTGCAGTTTTGCTGATTTAGATCTGCTGAGAATCTGGCATAATAGTCAATAAGTGGCTGAGTTAGAAGGTGCAGAAGCAGGCCATAGATTTCAAAAGCCTGATTCTTCCTTTTCCCCACTTATCTCAGAGGCAGTTGCTGGAGGAGGGAAATCAAATTTGTGAATGTTTCCAAAGAGTAAAAGAAAACTTCAGGAGAATCTAGTGCCTAATACCGCTAAGGATGAAACAACAAGCCTTCTGTCCTCATGCCCCTACTGATAGTCATCATAAAGAGTCGCTAAAGGCCATGAATTTCAAGGTAAAGCTGACACCAAATTGGTCACTGGGAACACTAAAAGTGAAGTTGAACATTTATAGACCTTTATAGCATAACAAAGTCACAACTCACACTATGCTTTCATGGATTTCTTCAGGCTCAGCTAAGGCTGTTGGGAGACTGCATCTTGATGGGGCTATATGACAGAGAAACAGAGGAAGGCAAATCAGAAAATCATTTCACCTTCTTGACTCAATGCTAGCTGCAATCTGTGCACACATAAATTCTGCTTCCAGACAGCTTTAACTTCAGTCATTCCTTTGAGGTCATTAGGGATTTTCATATCTGAGGGACAGCCATACATACAAACACAACCCTTTCCCATCTCTGCATATCTCTCTCCCAGAAAGGTTCTAGTGAAGCAAGAAATTTTCCCAGCAGAGATGATTTTCCTCCAGGCATCTGCTGTGGAAAGCCAGAAGGTAGCTGCAAAATCAAAATCCTTGTCTTTAACAGATTTCTACCTCACAGAACAGTCTCAATACACACCTAGCAAAAGCTACAAAAAAAGCTCTGCATACAAAAGCTTAGGTAGTGATGAAACCATCTGTAATTAATGTGCAAATACACACTCTATGTCCAGCTGAACAATCATAAATCTCAATATTTTTTTGTGATATCCTAACAATTATATGGAAGGACTGCATAGCCAGTTTTGAGAACATCCTGAGAAATATTCAATATGTGATTTCCTATGCCACTAACTTATAAGAATGTCTACTTAGTTGCTGCTTGTCCTTTCAGAGTTCTAAACCTCCAGAAGATAAAAATACATGCTGCCCTGAGAGGCTGAAAATATTCTCATTAGCCACCCAGATGATCCCAAGGGAAGATCTGCAATGAAAGGTGTATTAAAGTAACACAACTTCACTTTGGGTCTCAATTCTTCAGTTATTGTAAAAAGCTTGTCTGGGCCAATTTATTTATTGTTAAAGTTACCACATTTGGACCAAAGTTCTTAAACCTTCAAACTCATTCCTTCAAACAAACACCCTCTCCCTGGAATTCATATGAGTAATAAAGCAACCTTTCAAAGCATCACTTTGTGGTCCAACAAATGAAATAATTCTTAGCTGAAAATTCTGTCAAAAGCCACAGCTTTTCCTCAGACCAGAGCTCTCTCACTTCTGTATTATCACTGGGGAGGAAGGGGGAGGAGGGAATCAATCTATTATAGAAATTCATAAAGGAAAATAGGAGGGCTCTGACAGGGGACTAAATATTGACTCAAGCCTTGTAATAATCACGTTCTGAGACTCATTTGTAGGCTCAGAAGCACAGGGAGAACAATTAGTTGAATAATTCTTTTGCTTTTTCTTATCTTTCAAATCCAAAAAGAGGATTTCCCTTTCTACTAATTCCGGTTTCATGATTTTGTAATCTGAAATCAATACAATGAAAAGAAAACAATGCTGTGGAGAAGTACCACACTCATGACCATATAAACAATATATCTGACTTCAGAACTAAACTATCAATTCTTACATCCAAGTAAGAAGGAAAACTTTCCAGTTTTTCTACTGATCTGTTTTCACCCTCAACAGAAATGTCTTGCATGAACCATTCATGTTCCCTCACATACCAGAATGAAATCCCTCTTTGAAAGTAGAATCTGATCTGAATACTGATGTTGTAAAGGTTCTTGCTGGGTGGAATTCAGGGCAAGATGGGAGAAGAACTGGTAAGACTGCTGCCAGCCCACAGAAATCTCTCACTGGTGCCTTTGCAATAGTGGCAAAGGCTATGAAGAATACCACTGTGAAGAGATCAGCTGAAAGGTGAATTAGAAAGGCCCCATTGTCTGGGCCTGAATTTTAAAAAATACTAGTCAAAGCAGCATTCAGTATTTCCAGTACCAGAATATTTTTGTATCCCCTGTTCTCTTACTTCATCAGAGCTTCTTTCCATTTATTTCCTGCTCTTCTTTCTTCCTTCCTTCCTTCTCCTTCTCTACAGCCTTGTCCACTCTATTACTTTTAGCTTCTCCTTGTCCACTTTTCTGTCTTGCCTTACATGCTATGTGTTCTTAATTTATTTAGGGAAGCTCAAAGCCTACAAAACACTGCCAGGTTTATTCTGCATCCAGCATTCCAACACAATGTCCTAGGAAAATCCTCAGCATAAACCAATTCACTTCAGGACCCCCAAATAAGATATTTAGAAAACTCTTGAGGGTTGTTTTGTTTGTTAGCCTCTTTACTTTTTTAAGTTCTATATCTGTGGAGCCCATGCTCTGCTAATACATAAAGTAACGTTATTGTTTCTCTGATGTAGCCCTACATGCATTCACTCAGAACAGTACATAACCCTGCTCATAATAGTCATGCCTCTCTCCCACATTGCACAGGGATGCTCATCCTCATGCATTCTTCCACGACTGATCACAACTATGCTGCCTTCAGGCTTGGTATTTTTTGCTGAGATCGAGAGACTTGCAGGTATCTGTCCTCATATCCCTTGGTAAGGAGCTGAAATTAGCAATGCCGAGACAGCTGTAATTCAGTACCAATCATTACAAAGATGTTTGAGCCTTGTTGATAGCAGGTGCATGACACCAAAGCAACCAACCGCTATAACTGGAATGGGTGTAACTCAGGGGCCCACAGTGACATCTACTGGAATGGCTCGCTCTGAAGCACCTTAGAAGGCATTAAAGCCCACACAAAAGCCTTTTTTTTCCTTTCAATATCAAAGGCAAGGAAACTGATAACATGAAATCATCTATAATCTTCAAAGCTGAGCGCCTGAGTGTAAGGCAGGCTACTGAGTATTGAACGTGGCTCACACTGAAAAATGAATCCTAAACCCTTTGGCATGCCTCTCTCCTACTCAATTGTTTTCTTCACACAGAAGCCTGAAAAACAAAGAATCCAAGCATGCTGGCAGTGTAGTCAGAGATAATGTGTACACAAGCTGGCATCTTCTTTTCATCATTTCTTCAGCTCCTGATCAGAGTGGGAGAATTGCCAGGTTTCTAACAGTGTTAAATCCTTCCAAGCTTTCACAACCACAGATTTTTTTTTCCCCTTCTACCAAGCAGAGTGTTAAAATCCTCCATATCTTAATTGACCAACTTGAGCATAGTCCTACAGCATATCAAACACATTTGAAAACTCGGAACTGCTTTTCAGTAGCGGTTGTAATAGGATTTTAACAATACTAATTCCATTTAACACTTCTACCTCCATGGCCTTTTTCCTAATTTTTTTTTTCTGCTGTTGTTGTTAACTGAAATATCCTTCTTTAAAGCTGAAGTTCATCACAACATTAACAAGCAACTACTTTGGCACTGTGGGTCAAGCCTATTCAGGTGACCTTTCTGTATGCTGAGGGTAAGAGGAGGCACATACAAGTGAGATGCCTTGACAGTCCTGGGGATGAGAGCGTGCAGTTCATTTCAGGATACATGAGTCTCCAGCCCCAGCGTGTAGACTGGAGGAGGAGGCCTGCTAAGTTAGGATTTCTTTTTGAACAGCAGAATATAAGAAAAAAGAGAAACTGGCAGGGAACAACAAAATTCAGAAGGAGAACAGAGAAGTTCACATACAGCTCACTTTGCAGGACTCAGAGCAGCCATGAGTTTGGGTACCTTGAAGCTTCCAGAAGGTGGCAGCAAGAGAGAGAGAGAGGGAGGAAGCTACATGAGAAATAGGCATCACAGGAACTGGAAAGGGAAGAAAGCATTTTGGCAATTCCTTGTAAGAAAAGTGGTAACAGGTGTTACATACCTTTCTGCATCACAAACTTGCAGAGCCATAATGCCTTTCCTCTCTTAAAATTGAATGGCAAATAGGAAAGGTAGAAGGAGTTGACTCATGAATTTTTGAAAGCCAAATTACTTACCTAATTTTTAAATTTTAGTTACCCAGGTACAAAGTCTTGACCCATCTACTGCCATGATCATAAATTTGCTGGTTTTCCAGGAATGCAAAACCTATCATTACAAGCATGCCATCACCTAGGGTACCTTCACCTCCAATATGTGTGCCCACAAAAGTCACAAATAGCAAGGTAAGACAGCTTCCATACTGAAGTGTGAGGATGGTGTTGGCAACTTGCCAGCCCTATCCAGCAGGGAAGCACATAGAAAATAGGCAGCATGAAGACACTAACATGGCATGTGACAGGCAGGCTCAGTACACTGTGCTATGAGGACTTTCTTGAAGTTGTGTATATATAGCTCAGTTGCTTAGACCACCCACATCAATTTACCTGGCCTATCTGAAAAGCTAAGAAAAGACCAAAAAAAATGGAAACACCCCAAAATCACCAGTAGCCCTCTGATTACAACATTCATCCAGCATGTGTGAGATTGTATTTCAAATCACAATTACACAGGACAAGGATAATTGTATTTATAAAGTGCTTTATCCTCTTTTGGAAGCTTGGAGACTTAAACTACATCACAGCCTAACCAGAAAAGAGCCTGTCTGGAGAGAGTTGTCACCAGTATGTAGAACACTTTATGCTTACAGCTGAGGAACAATTCAGAATGTGAGTTACCAAAGGTGACCTGAGATGACCAAAGGGGCAGAAAGCGGTATAAATGGTTTGAATCATAGATTCAAAGAAGGCTTGAAAATGCAACAATTTGGTTATCATATCCTTGAGTACTGTAGATTCAAAACTAAACCAACACATTACACAGCTATTCAGTTAAAAGACAGAAGCAGGGAGGAAAACAAAACAAAACAAACCCAGACAGAACAGCTGTCTAGATATTTACATAAACAGACCAGGTTTTCTGCTTTAATTTCAACAAAGTGATGTCTCACTCATGGAGGATCTGGACAAAGTTTTCAGACTGCATGAAATTCTAACAAATTCCTATTCATGTGAATATGGGAAGTAAGAGATTTTTATTAAACTGTAAATCTGCTGCTAATTCATCAGTCTGCTCTGCAGCTGCCAATTATAAAATTCACATATTTTGAAGATAAAAATTAGATGTTTTGACTTTGATGAGACTATTCATGTATCTGAACATGTTTATGGGCCCTTCTGGCTGTTAGCCTAGCAAAAATCCTTTACTCTTTAGTGTTACTGGAATAGAAAACAAGTAATAATAGCAGTTTTCACCTTTCTTCAAGAAATTTTAATATTTGGCTTAGAGCACGTTTTTCCCTGGGTTTCTCAGGAAGCATTAAAACTTAGTGAACCCACCAACCTGGTTTTTTATTTGCTTATTTGTTTGTTTTTTCTGTATTTAAACCTGATCCATAGCAATACAGATAAAAAACATGGGATTTCTGTTTGGCAGAATTGATCAGACTGGATATTTTTATGTTTATAGGAGATCTGGGAAGGAGCTTTGTATATCTGACAAAAAAATTGTATGGAATATATCTCCATAGTACATATACTGCAGCAACACAGGAAGATTTAGTTTAATGTTTAAGTGATCCATCAAAATCCCTTCTAAATGATTGAAGCAAACTGAGCTATTTCTATTCAAGCAATCTAATACAAAGATAATATTTGGTTTACTGTTCATCATCGAAAAGATTGGTTGGTTGGGTTGGGTTTTTTTCCCAAAATTGAGAAAAATTATTTTCAAATTATAAATATAAATCCATCATCTTTTTCATTGAAAATTCAGTTATGTGGGAAATTCACCAACCACCTTTGACCAACTATCATCAACCTATTTATATGGGTTTCACTGCTATAATACACCTCAGATGCTGACACTCTTATCATATGAAAACATTTTAAAGACTTGATAATATTTCTATTAATTTTATCTATGTGGAAGTTGATGTTTATGTAGATGGTACCAAATAGAATTCTCATTTTGTTTAAACCTTAGTTCAAAGTGTCTTATTATGTCAAAATTTTAAGTCTCTAATAAAATAAAGTGACAGTCAGAATATGTCTCATTTCCTTCTTATAATTGTTTTTCTTTTAACCTATAGGTGTAGGGTTTATTTTCCAGATCATACATGATCTGATTGTGAACATTCCCTTGAATTATTTAAGAAAGGCTCCACATGAATATGAATCGATATTGTTCACTAAAAAAAAAAAGGGGGTACCTTATTTTCTTATGAAATTTCTGAAATTTGAGATTAAAGAACCTTTTCTGAGTCACTGTTTGAGTCACTGTTTGATCAATGTTTGATCATTGTTTGATCATTGTTTGATCATTGTTTGATCATTGTTTGATCATAGTGAAAATAATGATCTGATTTTCAATAACATTTTTCAAATTCTATGTATTACAAGAATAAATTTACAAAGCTGTAAATAATAGTTGAAATGTAAGGGCTTTTGTTTTCTTCAAGCCAGAAGGACCAGGACACAAACACTTCTTCAAAACAATGCAGTAATTTCACTGATAACTTCTATTAACACTGTAGGAAGGACCATTTTTAAATGGCCAATTTTTAAATCCTCAATTTCTGACTCAGAGGATATCACCAACGCTAAAAAAAAAAAAAAAAAAAAAAAAAAAAAAAAAAAAAAAAGGAAAATTATGAAACAGCATGGAATCTGAGCAAACTATTACAAAGAGACAAATTGCTTATTATTAAGAATAGGGAGTAAAGCCATCTCTGTACTAATATTACAGAGTCATTTAGTCCAGCTGAGAGCTCTAACGCTTCAAGAGCTTCAAAAATTTCTCAACTAGAAATGTAGCAGTGCCAAAATCATATCAAATGGGCCTTTAAGAAGGCATTCTATGCCATCTGCTATGTTAACACTGCAATTCTTGATCATTGGTTTTAGCTCCAAGAGTTTATGAACTGGATGAATTGTCACCCTTTCCACAATCCCTACAGCACAAACTTACCCTGTTATCTTGTCCACCCATTAAAGCAGGCAAAATAAGAGAGATGTTCTCTAGTTAGACTGCAAAATTATTAGCTCATCTGGAAACCACTTGGCAATAAATCACTCAGAAGAAGGTTATTATTCCTCTTTTAATCATTTGCAGCTGTTTGTGTGCAGTTGTCATTCCTTCATGTTTCAGACCAGTTCAAGCATTCTCCTAGGACCACCCTGGCCCTGTCCCCTTGCACGAAATAACACAACTAATACAAGGAGCTCTCTCCTTGCTGCATGGTATGTACACAGGCTCATGTATCCACCCTGATTTGGAACTATTAGGTAATCAGACCCCTCTGTAGAATTAGTGCCTTGAGAGAGCAGTAATTGGTCTGATGCCAGACTGGTGGTGATTCCCTTTCTGATGCTATGCAACAAAGCACCTTCTTCATGCTCAGTGTATTCCTTCAAACTTTGGTTATTCAGTGCTGATTGGAAAGTAATTCTCCTTCTTCTCTGCTCATGACCACCTGCAACTAGCTGGTGGTTCTCCTGGTCACGGAAGCACAGGCCATTGCAGCAGAGCAACAGAGCATGCTCTCAGGCACACCATGTGATTTTGAGGTTGTCCTGTGCAGGGCCAGGAGCTCGACTTTGATGATCCTTGTGGGTCCTTTCCAACTAAGGGTATCGTATGATTTTATGATTTTACTCAGCTAGCATACAGACAAGCTTGGTCATGGATCCCTCTGTGATCTGATAAATATTCATGGTCTCGCAAAATTTCAGACTTTTCTCACATGAATATATGATTACTGCCTAAAAGTCAAGGCAGGACAGGCTGACTGCCTGCTTGGGAGGCACAGCACCAACAAATGCCTTCTGCTTTTACTGGTGGTTCAGTGACTGATAAGTCTCTTCACCTCCAAGAACCCAAAGAAGAGAGTATTGGGCATCTCACAGGAACCCTTTGATGTAGTGGTGATGCTTTCAAACCTCGTAATGAAACATCCCCTATAAAGTCCTAGGTAAAGTTGTTCTGCTACAAAAGTTGAAGAACGACAATGATGTAAAAGTAGGTGAAGATACTGTATTACCAAAAATACCTGACCTGCAAAAATGTAAACCAAAATCAAACACAGCATTATCTAAGAACACTTTTTTTTTTTGCTAAAACACAAACAACCTGGGAATGTTACTGCCTTGTAGGGTTAAGACTCACTGTTTAATGTAACCATGCCCAAATATGAACCAGTCCATTAGCTGTTTAATTAACAGTAGAACAGGCATATCAAATTAAATGCCAGGAACCAACCACCCTTAGCAACTCAAAGCATAGTTGTTTACACTGTGCCACAGTGATACTCTTAACACAGAAATTCATTCTTTCATTTATAAATTAATTACTTATAAGTAATTACTTTGGCAAAGTACAGAAGAATTGATAAATCATGGTGAACAGAGAGGCAGGCACCTCTGCTACTGAAGCTGGTTATTTGATATTCCCCATTCTTTTCTGAATGCTGCTGATTTTAATATGTATTTTACAGGGTAACAAACTGTTCTTCCATCTCTGCCAGGGGAGTAGGGAGGTAGATTTGAGGTAGATTTATATAGAAACAATAATCCTCGAATCAAAATTGCAATTCCATCAACCTTCAGCCAGAAAATTCTCATTCTATTTAGATTGTGTTTGAAGAATCTTGATGGGATGGAAGTGGTGGAGGCACAGCCCACTGCTGCCACAAACACAGAATGATGACTTCAGTTTTTAAAGTATGACACAAAAAGTACATGTAACAGCACACAGCATCTCTGAATCGTGCAAAGAGCTGCTCTGAAGCCTCCATCAGCTTAGTTTTTTCTTTCCTCTCCCTCTTAGAAGGCATTCATTTTCTGTATACTCTACATATCTTTTCCCATATATTTATAAGTCTCCTACTATATACAGACATTGTTGAAGCCTGATGAAGGAACTAAACAAACTCCAGCAATATTATTCCAGAAGATATTCCAATTTAGCTACTTATAAAGCAGTTTATAAAATGCCAGCTGAGGTAAGCTCAGTAATAAATATTACTATCGATATCCTTCAGTTTTTCACCCTCAGACATATCAACTCTGTCTCACAAAGTGGTTTCTGATTCAAACAGAATCTACAAATCATAGAGTTGTTCTAACATACTTCAAGTCCAAACACATTTAAAGCTTCACTAATGATCAAAGACGAAAATGCCAACACTTTCAAAAGTGTTCTTTAAAACACTGTTTCTGACCCTAAAATTCTTTCCATAAACAGCCTTTTTTCCAGCATAATTAAAAGAACAACATTTTAACAGATGTCATATGTTCACATATTCTTCATTTCCTTTGTTGTGTTTTATTTTACTCCCTCCTCCAAACACTCCTGCAAGTTTTTCTCTAGTACAGTTTCTTGCTTTGCTTCTAGAATTCATCATTACAGAGAAAGCTTCATAATGGAGAATATTCTCCAACACTGCAGCCAGTTAATGCTGCATTTCTATCTTTCATTAAAAACAACCAAGCCTCTTCAGCATTCTTGGGAAGTAAATGCACCAAAAATATCTGCAAGACTTTCCAGGAAATTATCTGGGAGGGTTAAATTTTAAACCTCTGGCAGGAAATAAAGAACATTTCCGATCAAAATAGCACATTTCTATAATATTCACATATATATTACAACCAATTCAAACTTCACAGTCCCAGTTAGACTGACAATAACTTTCACATCATGATGAAAACAAGCTTTTCTGTCTAGATTTTACAGGTAGAAGGGCCCAATTAAAATAGTCTAGCTAAGCTGCAGAACACCAAAAGCCACAGAAAGTCATCCAATTGTTTCCATGCTGAGTCAAAATAATTCACAGGTGCACCAGCACCTCATCTGTCAAAACGTACCCAGTTAACGTTTAAAGACTTTACCCAGGGAGCAATATACCATTCTCTGCTTCTTATTTTTATCTGGCTGGTGTTTGTGTGTCATTGTTCCATCAAGAAATTTTCAGGCATCAATAGTTATTTTCTTCAGGCATCTTTCCCTCAGACAAGAAATTTTAGGCATCAATAGTTATTTTTTAACTTTTTCTTCAGCATATTAATATTTCTACACTCTATTTATAAATTAAAGAAGAAAATCTCAAAAATATGCTGGTTAGTCATGGGGGATGAATAACATGACTCATAAAGACTTAGATGGTAACAAAGTTAATACTAATCATGCACTGTACCAAATGTTCCCATAGACAGGATCTAACAATCACCAAAATTTTGCTTTCTGTGAAGAAAGAAATGGCGTGATGTGTCTCATTATTAGATTGCTTTAGTCACAATGGTTTGGTTAGTTTCCAGGATTGTTTATACAGTGCACACTGATGAACAAAGACAGCTTTTCATCCATTTCCCATGCAATATTAATGGAACATCATCCTGGGCACCTGTGAGTCACAGTGCAGGCTCCTCACAGCTTAGTGATGATGTACAGAGATTCCCACACAGCTATCATTACGCCAGGAAAAGGTTCACTCACAATACATTTTAAGTAAATGGCTTTCTGCTTTTTCAAACCTTTCAAAACACCTAATTCCCGTGCTAGTATTATAAAACCATCCTTTTGGCAAATTATTTATCCCTGCACAGCTCATTAACACTTCTCCCTAGTGGTTTAATTTTGGACAAAGGACAGGTCCAATTCTTCCTGCTACTCAGGTGATGCTTTAAAAAGGATGAGATCCCCTTTAGGGTCTGTGAGTCATACACACTCTAACAAGGATTCATGGACTCCCAAGGTATGCTTGTACCATTAAATAAAAAGGCATCCAAGAAGCAAATCTGAGTACCAAACCTTTGATCATTTGCATTGTTTCCTTGCAAGTTCAATATTAGATCTGTTTTTAAATGCACAGAAAACCTCCCTAGAGCTTACTATCTTATGAAGAAAGCTCTAAGGAGTGTTGACATAAGCCAGTCAGCACCACTTAGCCTTAAAGGCAAGAACTATTGTCTGGCCTTCTTATATTTAGCAGTAACTCTTTCTTATAGCCACAACTAGGGACATTCCTGGGTGAGATAGAAGTGAAGAAAACCAGTCCTTCATTTTGCCTCAGCTAAGACTCAAGTTGAACCCAGAAAGAAATCTTTACCAAGTGTAAAGACTGTTCTTGTACTAAATGAAGATGCTTGAGGAAACCACTTGCGCTCCTTGTGAGGTCTTCAGGCTCAAAGGGAAAAGCCGGGGGGAAAAGTGTTTGGATGTGAGTGAAGAAAGAAACTGTGATTGAGGGGGAGTTGAGTTGGATGGTTTTTAGAGGAGAGGGAACAGGAAACACAAATCTTCAAAATCTGACCTAAGTCAGTTTAAAAGACAAAATAGAAGATTAATTATATATCCAATATTAGTTGCTACAGGCATTTCGTCTCAAGCCTGAAAGACAATATAATTTCATTCATTACTTTAAAATAGCTGCAAGTAGTGAATTGGTTCAATGTAATTCTTGCAGTCTCTCTCCTCCCTCATTCTATTTCTTTCTCCCATCTTGAGCACTGTGTTTAAAAACGAAAAAACACCACCACCCCCAAAATACCCCAACCAAACAAAAACCAAACACCAAAGATAACAAAACAGACCAAGCAAATTATCCTAAATGTATAATTCTCAACTTCTATTTCACTTTAATTCATTTTAAGAACATGGACAGAAATGTTCATTTTGCTTCCTATGCCACAGTTTTTTAATTCTGTCTATTCTCCCTGTTCCTTTCTATTGCAGAACCTTTACTTTTGCTATATCTTCCATCTATCTGATATTTTTATTGATGTCCACAGCTACAGCTCAAGTTCCATAGTTCATGTCCATTCATAATTCAAGTCAGCAATATCACTAGTGCATAAAACTTTATTTCTGTGGTTATCTACAATGAATGCCAAGTGAAATGAAAAAGGTACATCCATAACTCATTGCCAGAAGCCTCTATGCAGTCTTTCATGCCTGTTTCCAGTCATGTCACTTGGTAAGGAAAACTAACACTTCTCAGCTTCAAACACTAAAGTAGTTCAGCTAGTGATGAAACATTGTTCTAATCCTACATAGTTAGCAAAAGAGAGTGAAACAGATGGAAAAGACTGATGTCAAAATTACTTTCCACATAGATTAACATAGGAAAAGATTAGAAGACTAAGTAGTTTTCTAAAATTTGAAAGATGAAAATCTTTATATCCGGCATGTAGATAAGAAGGAAAATGAATAGCAATTAATCATTAAAAAGGAGGGAAACTTCAAAACTGCTACTCAACTGAATTATTTGTCCTTTTCTTTTTTTCCTTTTATATAACAATCAAGGAGGAAGAGAAAATCTGAAGTTACAAGAATGATAAAGATATACAGAAGGAGAACATTATACTCTTGAAACAGACACACAAAAACTAGACATTAAGAATAAAATGAGAATAGGAGATTTAACTGACATAAGACACAGTTTTTATGCTCATGGTCTTAAGCTCTGACAGGGGAGGTTTAGGTTAGATATTAGGAAGTAAATCTTTACAGAGAGGGTAATCAGGCATTGGAATGGGCTGCCCAGAGAAGTGGTGGATTCTTTGTCCCTGGAGGTATTTAAGAAGAGACTGGATGCGGCACTTAGTGCTATAGTCTAGTAACCATGGTGGTAGTGGATCAAGGGTTGGACCTTATGATCTCAGAGGTCCTTTCCAACCCAGCTGATTCTATGATTCTGTAAACACCAATTAGATACTAAATAGTAAACTGGTACTCATAGATGTAGCAGTTATTAGTATAATAAGCAGTGAGTTCCATAGGGACCACGAGGACACCAATATGGTGTGTAGCAAAGCATGGTTTATTGGAAGTGGCAAAGCTTATATAGAGGTTTCAAATGCTGACACCTCACAACATGTGACCTCAGCAGCCAATCTTATACAAGCATTTCACTGCGCATGTGTGACAGAGTACTTACAAACTACAATTCCCAGGATGCTTTGAAGCACCTGGTGTAACCAGAGCCCACACATAGACAGGATTCGAAATAGTTTTGTCCTTCAATTATTTTATAAGTACTTGAGAGGAACAATTTTCCAGGAAATTTCAGTAGTGAACATAGTGCTCAATCCCAGGACACCTGTGTTAGAAGATATATTTGGAGATCCAAGACACAAGGCAGACAGCTTCAAGCCAACATGAACATCAGCTGAATTCAACTACTACCAAGCAGAGAAATCCACTGATGACTCAGTTTCTGAACTTTGCTATCAGCTATAAATCTGTTGACTGCAGAAAAGAAGCAAAGGTTCTTGACCAACAGAAGCTCCTCAGGGGTGTTTTCATGCCAGACATGGCTCTTATTAGTGTTGTTCACAAGGATAGGATTTGTTACCTGGTGTGCAACAACCCAATAATTAGGCACTTGAGAGAGACATTGATTATTTATTCCAGAGTTGTGCAAGCCTTGTTGTGCATTGTGCAGTGGTATTCCACAAAACAAACGGACGAACTATCAAAACTTTTTCTTATTTACGCATTTTAGCAAACAAAGTGCTCGTTAGCTACAACTTATGTTGTTTTCTTATTAATTAGTGGTTTATCTTCTGTTGGTTAATTATTCTCTCTCTTCTCATGCTAATTATTCCACATGCTCAGTCTTTCTCTTCTTTTGGGTCCGTGGTCTGTGAGTTAGTGGTCGTGGTCTTCCCCTGCCAGAATTACCTGTTACCCAGTCAGGGCTGATTTCAGCACAATTGCTCAGCTGGCTTTAGTAGTTTCTTCCTTATCTTGATATTTCTGCCAGATGTCCTTGTGGCATTCTTTGTGTCCACTATCAGTGGTATATCCTTCTTCCCAACCTTTACCTCCCTCTGCATCTGAGATCATTGAAGCATGTCCAGTCCTAAACATTAACAAGGCAATTCTACCAACAAGTAATTTGTTTTTCTAACACATGAACATTACTTAGAGCTCATTAGCTTAAGGTAATCAATCTGTGTTTCACAGATTAAATTTTACTTCTTGTTGATTAGGCTTGAAAGTATACAAAGATCAAATATTAAAGAACATCTTTTCTTGAGAAAATTTGACATATTCCACATTTTGCAACATTAGTACAAAAAATGTTGTTTGGCTATTGAAGAAAAGAAAAAACTGGAATTGCCTTAGAAATCAGTAACCAGTGTAAAGAACTGAATATTGTCTCCTTCCTGACAAGGAGAGCAAAAAATATATTTATCTTTTTTTTATATTTTAATATTTTATCAAAAAATTTATTTTAACATAGTGAGGCTTCTGAAGGGGGAGGAGAAGGAAGAGGTTAAATATGACATGAATTTATGCTGAAAGCCTGGTCTTGCTGAAATGGGCAATTCTGCTATTACCCTCAACCAGGGCAGGATTTCAATGTTTATTATGTGAAATAATCTTACTCAAATTTCACCTGCAGCTATTTACAGGTATAATCCACAGCCCAAGGCAAAAATTATTTCTGGTTTGTGTGAATGTTGGATGAGAATCTGAATAGCATCTTATTTTAGCCTTTTTTTATTTAGCAAAAAGAAACAAATAAACTCTCACACCCAAAAAAACCCACAAAATCACCACCAAAAAAATCAAATCACAGTGAAGGAGGGAGAATGTGAGCTAAATTTTTACTTTAACCTAAAATTGTCATTTAATTTTTACAGCAACATCCTTGATTTATTAGTCAGTACTCTTATATCACACACCTGAATTCATTCACTCCCAGAAACCAATAGGACAAAGGAATTCTGGATATCTGAACCCAACACCAGACCATGGGGAATGAAAAACCTCAAGTCAAAAGCAACCCAGCTGATTGCTTCCCTGTATGCACACTCCAAGTTTACTCTTATTAACTGTGCTTGGAAATGGGAGTGATGTATTATGTGTGAGGATAGGCCTATTAAAGATTAAAATTAATCTGTTTTCATTAAATTAATAGCCCTGATAAGGTCAACCAAGTAAGAAAGGGTGATATCACTATATTTCAAATTAAATTCCTGAAATTCACCTCAGTTGAAATTTGCTGTATGGGAGTGGGTGAAGGTCACTAAACTGATTAAGAGGACAGCCAGTTCATTTTGGAATTAAAAACCCCTGCAATTACGAGGCTTTACACATATACAGTGGAGGAGGTTTGAGAAGGCTGGAGAGGAGCCCACACTGCACCTAACAATGATGTCAGCACTTAGCACAGTAATGTAACTTTTGCAGAGGCCAGTGAAAGTAGAAAAACATAGCAAAACCACCACCAATGACTCCCATAATGTCTTTAGAGTATCTACCAGGTAACGTGTCATCCCAAGGCAGCATCATCAGAAATAGAACACTACGCGTGTGCATAGGCCCGAATCCTTTGTTTTTACAGCTTAAATATGCATGCAGAATGGTAAAGAGCAATTAAAATGGAAACAGAGGGAGAACATAAAGTTGATCTTTAGAGCTGCAGCTCTATCCACAGCTGGTCATCTACTGTTTGGGAAACCAAGGTCAGAGCATTTCCAAAGAGACATAAATCAGGATTATGCTAAAAAAAAAAATGTACCATGCTTACTTCACAAGCACTGAGTGAAAATATAGACCTTACCGTAAAATATTTATGAACTAAATTATAATTAATTGCTTAAGCCACATTATTTTTTTCTCCCATTGATCATTATCCAATAAATTTTTAATGCAAGTTGACATAGGTAAATAGCTGGAACTAAACATCTGTTCACCTAATCCAGGAACAGCCTGATTTGATCAGACAGATTCAGGCATCACAGTAACATCAAAGAGTACACACAGACTGACCCTATGTTTATGAACTTCAGCTTTCCTGAATACTTGGATATGACCCATAATTTCCATTCACTTCATATCAACCAGTCTTCCCTGATGAGTCTTTCTTTAAAATGAAAGAAAATTATCAGCCCAGTATTTTGAATTGCAACAAAGTCCAAGAAAAAAACATTTGCAGCTCCTGCTCAGAGGGAAAAACAGGAGCAGTGAATGAAATCCATATAATAAATTATTCCACAAAAGCCATGTAATCCTCTGAACTATGCTCATATATTTTCTGGTTTTCATTTTACATGGACAATGACCAGGAAAGCTATTTATACAGGAACATTTTAACACTGCCTGCAATTTGCACGCCACCAGTTTTGCTGCTAACTTTGAAATGGGAAGTAGAATAGACTGACATCCATGGTGTGCAGATCAGAGTGTGTTGGACAGTCCACAAAAGAATTATCAATCTCTAAAGCTGGGAAAATATGTTAATTTGTTCCTGGGCCTGTGCATACTGAAAATATTAACAGTGCTAGTGCAACCTCAGAGAAAAACAGAGATTTTGAAGTTAGATCATGACATAAAATCTTCCTCTCTGAGCCTGCTATCTTATATGCCTGAGCAGTAGACATAAGGCTGGCCTTTCCTATTATTATTTTTTGAAATAATATAAGAGTGCTTGAAACTTATTTTGAAACTGGGACAGTACTTTTGCCACCTTTGCTACTGATGAATTGATTAATTTCTCATTGACACAAATGGCCTGAGAATCCAGGTTGTTCATTTCCTGCTGACAAGGAGGTTTTGAACCCAAAATTTTATTAAGTCTTATCTGGGTCTGGAACAATTCTCAAAGTAAACCTGATAGGATATTTCATGCATCCTGAAACTAAGACCCAAAATGAAATAACACAATAAAGTAATCTGCCTACTTCTGAATTTTAAAGCATCTTCAACAGGGAATGAGGACGATTATTTGTGCCTTACATCTGAGGAGATAAGGGGCCAGAGAAGACATGACCAAAGACATCTAAAATGATACTGCCCAAATGTAATACACAGCAGTTCTCTGGCTGAATAGGAAAATAATGAGAACAATGAAAGAAAAGATATACTGAAAAAAATGGCAGTAACATCCTTGATTACCCAATGCCACTTAGTAACAGAACTACAAACAAGGTGCCTAGGCACGCTAATTTGCACACCCATCCCCTACACTGTCAAGCTGGCAAACTTGCAGAAGGGCTCCAATTCATCAATACTGATAGTTACTAAATATCTTTTCAAAGCAATGTATTGCATGTAGCTACATGTTATTTCTACATTTGGAAAACAAATCTATCAAGAGGTAAATAGGACTCTTGGATAAACTGGCTCCAGTGAATTTTGCAGCATATCTGATATCCTGTGTTGGAAAAGCAGTCCACAAGTGAGCATAACCCATAAACCACCTAAGCCATGCCACCGCTGTGTGAAATGAAGTGGATACCTCAAATAAAGCACTTAAAAAAGGACAGGTATAATGTTTGACATATGTAGATCATTACAAGGCAGATGTCCTTCCTCCAGAAACTGGGGAACAAGAGGGTAAAAAAGACTATAGTAATGAAAGGATACCAAACAGCTACTGTATTTGAAGAGATGTGGCACAAAGATCAGAAAATCATTTGATTCACAGATAGAAAATGTGTTTGGGTAAAATATAGTTTACTGCATTCTCCAAGTTGACAGGTGCAGTAAAATCATACTTACAAAAACACCCATACTTACAAAAACATCCAAACTTACAAAACACCCATAAATGTGATTAGAATTCAGATTTTTTTTATATCAGAGCAAAAGACAGGACAACAACCAGTTAATAAATAGGTAAATATTACTGTTAGCCCAGAGAGTAATTCAGGTGATTTATCTTTCTATCATTCATCTATATACCACTAAAATTTTCAGATATTTTGGTGTTAAATTTGATAAGAAAACAGATTTCATTGGGTACTTTGTCAAAGAGAATCCAAGTTTTTAATGCAATGCTTCATAATTTTTATAATCCAACTACAGTGGCCTGAAATTGAATACAGATTTAAAAATTCACTTTGTGATTAAGATTTCACAGCTTCATTTTCAAATCTGATGACTAATTTAATGACTAATATATACACCCTAATAAACAACCTAATCACAGTTACAAGGCTTTAGATAATTCTGGTCACTTTTTAAATTTTCTTGGAACTAAAAGAGAAAACTACAATATTTTCACCTCTCCTTTTTTAAATGTGTCTCAGTTTAATGAGATGGAAGTGTTTTGCTAAGGAGGATGAGTTAAGAGGAAGACCAAACTCTTTCCTCTAAGCAACTGTAAATCCGAAATTAAGAGGCTCCAATTGAAGAAGTATGGAGAAAGGAAAAATAACAGCCCTTTATTAAAGGATATATGTGTATTGGCAAAACAACAAAAGAACACAAAAACAACCCAACAATAATCCTGTACCGGAAAAATCCCCGTTGAAAAGCAGAAGAAGTTCAGTCCCCAAGAAGGGGAAGGGGAAAGAAGGCAGGTTCTTCCCACAAAACTCACACTATCTGCAGCTGGCTGTGGCCGGGATTTCCTCCCCCTTCATCGATGAGCACAAACCACTGCCAAACACGGGAGGGGAAGAGGGAAAGGGCAACCTCCTCCCTAAAAAGTTTTCTCTGCAGGTGGATCAAAGCTCTCTGATTAAGTCCGAGCAGGTTTGGGCTGGGGGCAGAAGAGGGCATGGGGAAAGAAGGCAAACTGGAGTCAGACAACAGCCAGATGACCAGGCCAAGAACAAAATTACCTCAGAGCCTTTCCAACACACACCTTGCCTCAGTTAAGGCAAAAGTCAAGTGCCCCCATTTCCAAAGAGAGAAGGAAAAAAACCTCATCATCCCTCCCCACAGCCTTAGAAGGGCCATCAGCTTGGAATGCAGGTCCTGCTAGTTAGTTCTTTTGTGTAGATCAATCACCCAAGGCAAACCACCCTCCCCCATTCAACACCTTTCCCTTACAGTGAAGCAGGAGAAAGGAAAATTCCCTGCTTGGTTTTTTAGAACAAGTAAACCTATGACAAAATGAGAATCAATTTTAGTGTTGATAGTGGAGACAAGCTTACTTCAGAAACTCTTCAAAGATATTCTTTTTGTAGAATTTATAATGTCACATTATATGATGCATCAGCATGGTTGCCTATTTTTATTTTTGTGTCCTGGTTTCATTTCCAGTCAGAATGCACATTTTTTGTTCAACAAGCTGCATAAACAATTATTAATTTTCATCCTTTCTCTTAAACCAGAATATTAAAAACTGCAAGTCTTGAAAATAAGTTCTTCTTATATAACTAACACCCATTATCTCACAGAAAAAAAACCTCCAAAATAAAGCTTAGATGAATTTTATAGAAGAAGCTGTGAAAATTTACCCAATGTGTAATAGACACTTATAATACATAAATTTTCCATCATTCTGATTTTAATTTGCATTGTCAACAGATAAATCATAAAAATCAGCACAACTTTTTATTCAAACACAAGCTCAGTGTCTGACTATGCACTTTCAAGAGAACATAAGGAATTTTAAAGAACTCAGTCAAAATCTACCAGTTTACCTCAGCCAAATATCACACACAAGAACCAGAATATCACACACACTACTCATTTTTGCTGAGGTTGCACAAAAACATCTTTAAAACTATTTGGCAATATGATGCTATTCAAGCAGGTGTCATTTAAATATTTACAGCATGATTACTTGGATACAGTTTCAATCATTTCTGTAAGCAATTCCAGGGGAACCAAACTTGGAAAAACGTGGAAATTACTAAAGTACTACATGGTCACACCTGTGGAAATACCAAATTTAATGTGCAGCATGAATCATTTTTAGCCCTGGTTAGAGCTTGAAATAGGAGGAAGTTATCTAGGATTTTTAATCAAAACAATTTTTTGAGGATGCAGGTCACTCCATAAACCAATAAATAAGCAGTCTGCATGGATAAAACATACATAGCTCAGGACATGGTGCAGGAAAGCATGTAAAGACATAGAACATAAAAATCAACACTTTCAATCGGTCAACTTTATAGGGGCTGATTTATAACAGTTTAAGTCAGAATCTCATTATATCTACATAATAAATCCATCCTCCTGACAAGAGGATAGGTGCTTTTGCAGGCCCAGGGTGCTCAACAGTTGCTATGATCCTACAGAGAACTGTTAACTTGGCTATGCTGACTTATTCCAGCATTTGATTTATTTCAGCTGGCAAGAAGAGGAGACAGAGTATGTCTGTGGGAGGTGGAATTTGGCTGGGTAACTGTCAAGTGGGGAATGCCTTTGGTGTGTGGGTTACCTCGTTATTAACAAAAAGTTGGTCACCATCCTCCACCTTCCCAGAGCCTTTGCTTGGGTGCGAAGCCACAGAGCTGTATTCCATCCTGAAGGGGGCAGAGAGCATGGCAGTTCAGAAATCCAGAGGAACTCTGCACACACCTTCCAAATCAATTCACTGTTTGCATTCACACATTAATTACTGTTTATATTTGCCTCTAATTTGCATAAGTATTTTACATGATCTACCAAAAGTGTGGTTTTCAAATAAAGAGTAATCTTCAATTACTTCCAGCTAGTGTGTAGCCTGTCAAATTATTAAAGAGTTTGTGAGAAGTGTTTAGAAATTAGACAATTGAAAGTCTAAATGCAGGAGAGTTCATACTGATGAGGCAGGAAATAAAAACGCCCTCAGGTAATATATGATTTTGTTCCTGTGTCCACAATGAAAGACTGAAGGGAACACACAAAAACTCCACTGGCGATTTTCAAGGGTGCCAAAATGATGTTTCCTACATAATAGGTCTCCACAACTTGCAAGATGGGGCATTCCAAAATATGACACTATTAATGGCAACAGTAGATCAGTCCTTGTTTTAAAGCTACAAATGGTTTTTAGGAGCTTTTTCCTAACAGTCTTTAGACTTCATAACAGCTGTAATTAATGTTGACAGTAATTAATGTGCTCCCTCATTTTTCATGTTTTGTAGAAAGAAAGATACATTACTGATTTAAAAGTTATAGAGAAAAAAAAGAAACTTCTTGTAGGAAAATACCTGAGTCATTAAGTTCGGTCACCTAAAAATACATTTTATAATTGTTCTGACAACTTCTAGTGTTCCTTCTTCAGACTGCCCCCAAAAGTCTGACTGGAATTACTAGCACTGTTCTTCTAATTTCTAAACTTAAATACATTAATCCTAGTTTATATCCACTTGCTTTTGTGTCAACATTTTATCCTGAATTAATCAGGTAGGATTTTTTTCAGAAAAGACATAATTATATTGTGGTATTCAGTACCACAAGATGTTGGAAGTATAAAGGGATAAAATAGAAAATGTGGATTTACATAAAAAACATATATACTCAAAACCTGATCAGGAAGTCCATCAAGGGCTATTAAAAATGCATATGTAATTGTTACAGTTTACCTTGGCTGAATGCCAGGTATCCACTGGGCCTGCGCCCCACTTCCCTCTGAAGGGAAGGGGAAGAGGAGAGGGGAGAAAAGGAAAGAGAGAAAAAAAGACAAGGAACCAAAAACTGCCCAGAAAAGTAGCTTTACAGAGAGAGAAAAACAAGAAAAATATAAACACCATATACACAGATAGGAACTAACAACAAAGACTACTTACCCTCAACGAGCACTCTCCTCCCCCAAAGAGACAGCTCGGCAACCCACAAGGCTACTCAGAAGAGAAGAAGAAGGACTCACTTCCTTTCCGTCTCTTTTATACCTAGAGTGAAGGAAAAAGGGGTGGAATATCTCACTGGTAGAATATACATCAGATGATCTATTCTGTTTCCTCTCAGGGAGGGTTACAAACACATTACA
This sequence comes from Pyrocephalus nanus, assembly GCA_038380795.1. Taxonomy (NCBI): domain Eukaryota; kingdom Metazoa; phylum Chordata; class Aves; order Passeriformes; family Tyrannidae; genus Pyrocephalus; species Pyrocephalus nanus. The sequence continues at coordinate 102,804,589 of CM076260.1, forward strand.
ATAGCTTTCTAAAGTTTCTGCACTTCAGAGAATGAAAAGTAGGAAAAAATACAATTCTGCACTTGTCAGTCCCTATATCATTGTCACAAGCATCCAATACTAGCTACTAGCAAAGAAAAGGCACTGGGATAGAAGATACCTCCAGACTGTCCAGAAAAAAATATTTTCCATGTAAATATAAATCAAGCAAAAGCTGTCATACTTAGTCAAAGATTCTTCTCAACTTAACTGTTTTCACTTCATCTAAATTGCTTTTTGATTAGCCTTGTCCATGTGAAAGAAGTTTTCCTTTGGATTAATTAACTTTTTCACAACTATACAGAACACTGAATGTGAGTTGACAGAACTTGGTGTGACAGTAACAATAAGACCAATCTCTGTTTCTGAATCATGCACTCTAAATGTATTGCCATGGGAACATTTATCCCTTTACCCTTTTTATGCTGCGATTTGTTCCCTTGAACATGTCCAGATACATAAGGCTGTTGGCTTGTGTATTTTAATACGTGATGAGGAAGAGACTGGGGGGCCATAGGAAGAGAGAAAAGATGCTTATATAACCTGGAGCAATATGTTTATGTTAATCCCCTCACAGTGAACTATGTCTCCTCTGGACTTCATTAGGCTTTCAGTGTTGCCCCTAAACTATGATCAACCATAGATTTTTAACAAGGATCAAAACACATTACCATATGGAGTTAGCAGGCAGGCAGGAAGTCCTGCCAGAAAATTATATCTCCTGACTGATATACTACAGCAACATGTTCTTTATAATTCAATGGGAATTTATTCAGGCAACAGGTGCAATGGCAGCCTCTGAATAATTGATGCCAGCTCACATGTCCAAAAAGCAGTACATGCTTCTCCAGAGACCAAAGAAAGCAAATGATTAGGCTATTGGCAAGATTAAGGGCTACAGACTGTCTTCTCTCAAGGAGTATGTTTTACTATGTTTAAAAAACAGGATTTCAGTTGTTGTCACAGAAAACTAAATAGTAAACTTAGAACCACAGAATGGTTTGGGTTGGAAGGGACCTTGTACATCCTTTAGTTCCAGCCCTCTCCACAGTGAGCAGAGGTATCTTCCATGAGACCAAATGGACATCAAGGGCTCTCTAACTGCAGGTTTCAGATAGCATGTGTGATTTCAGCTGTAATCTGGAAACAGTGCCGCTAGCGGTACCACACTGTTGTGAAAGAGTGTTTTAAGGTCACTTAGAGAATTCTTTAAAGCACTCATTCATGATACACACCAAGACCAAAATACTGATTTCTTTTAAGTTCTTAGCAGAATTCTTCAAATTCCAGGAGCTTTACTGCTCCTAGTCAGAGAAGGATACTTATCTAAAGATGAATGTCAAAGCTATTTCCTTGCCTGGAAAAAAGTTTCTAATTTGTAGTTACGTATTGCTATTCCAGAACCATCTAAAATACAAATTTATACATTGTCATAAAGGTTGTTTAATAAAATAGAAATCACTTATTTACTTATAAATTACTGCTGTTCTCATTTTGATTTTTTTAAAGGTAAAAAAAGTCATTATTTATATTAAGTGACCATTTCTGGACATTAATTCCTATGTGGTATTTCTGACTTGCAAAGGTTTTTGTAGTATTTGTTATCTTGAAAACCAGCTCATTGGCTCAATTCTTTTCCCACACAAAATTCATCTGTCCAATTTAGAAAGAGGCACAACCACTCTTAAATCACTACAAACATCCCTACTTCAGCAAAGTGCTACCTAGGAGTTTCCCAGCTGCACAGACAGGTGCAGAGATCTCCACTATCCATAAACTGCAGGCTAAACATCCAGGCATTCACAGGTTTAGCTTTCAAGTTTGAGGATTAAATGCAGAAGAGGAGTGCATTTATTTTTAGAGCTGGTCACATATGCTCTACTGCACTATAGAGAAGCTCCTACCAGCTTCTGCCTTCAGATGAGACTCACTGTTTTGAAAATGGAACCACATATATATTTTATAACATGCTTCAATAACAAAATCTTATCTAGAGGGTAAGGAAAATTTTGGAGTGACATGTCTGAGAAGACTGTGGAGCAAAGAAGAGTCTTAAGTTTTCAAAAATAATTAACTAATTGAGGAATTTTGTTTCTGTGCTACCTCAATGTTATGAACAAAGTATTCTTATACAGAGGGGTTTTCTTTTAGGTTTCGTAATAATAAACTGCTTAACTTCTGAAAATTTAATAACGAAAAAATTTAGATAATTTTATCAAATCTCACTTTAAAAAGAAGGAAAACTAAGTGAAAATTTACCAAAAAGAAGCAGGTGTTACCCTATGAAGCGACAGTAGAGGAAATGAGAATTACAGCCTGAGAGGATCTTCACTTAGAGCCATAATTTTAGGCACTCAACACCCATAATTAGGGGCAAATTCAAAATAAGTTACCCAATGTGTGAAATCCTAATATATCCCATTGCATTTTTTCCTAGTTAAAACCTAGCTTTCAATATGAAAATGAGCAAATAAACATATAGTACTGTTTTGGGATGATGAGCAGTCATTTGCCAGAAATGACTTTTCAAAATAATTTTTTTTAATATCATGATATGATGAATTCAAACTCAGTATCTTGCAAAAATAGGACTTTGGTCTGGAAAATATCCCCTGTTTGTTTTAACATCAGAACATTTGCATATTTCATTTAAATACTATTTTATATTTGAAACTTTTTTATTGTACTGTGCTATTGTTGTTATTATAATGGAAATTCAAAAAAAAATTAAACAAAAACTATTACAAAAAACACACTGTCATTAAAAACATACAAAGAGAAGACCTCGTTTCCTTCTAAGGTATTAAAAATAGGTATGTCTTTACTCAAATTCAGAAAGAAAGTGACATTCTAGTTCATAGTTCCCATTCTCCACACAAATCATCATGTAGCATTTCTGCCGGGATTTTTCAATATCCCAGTAGAATGTCATCAAAAATGTACCTGTTCACCTAAAGTTGAGAGTCAATAAATATTTTATTGCTGGAAAGAATTGTCCTTGGATCCATACATTTCTACTGTAACTAAGTGAAAAATACATGATTGTTGCAGAGGGCACTTATTGCCTAGCTTTGCAGACTCTATCCCAACAATTATGCTTATACATGTCATAAGTTGCAAGTTGCTTTAGTAACTTATTTGCTAAATCTGAGTCCTACCTTTAATTCCTTAATTTGCAAAATACCTCAGCATATAAGCATCAAAGCTATTTTGAGAGCTATAGAAGTGTCATCCACTATAGAAGATAAAATTAAATTGGGAGTTGGAAAGAGGAGAGAAAAATTGTAACGTGTGTTTCTACAGAGCTGTACAGAAAATCAGAGTATTGAGTCAGAAAGGTACATTTAGACTAATGAAGGCTTCCTTTCAACTAAGTGTACTAACCAAGATTAACTCACTGTTAAATTTTGACTTGGCACTTGGGCTTATTTATGGGAATAGCAGTTTGGGATGTTCTTAAGCCAGGGAAATCCATTGTCTGTCACTGGGAGACCATATGTTCCCCCCCCCCCCCAATTCAAATTCTTCAGATATCAGTAGGTGAGCAAATTTTTAAAGCAGCATGTCTAAAAATATCCCAGTGAAGTGAAATATCTCCCATCAGAGATACTCAGTGAAGAGAAACCCACCTCCTAGAGGTTTGGGGGAAGGACAGTAGCATGAAGATACAGTTGAGTCCCAGTGAATGAGATCAGCCACAAGACGGAGCATGCTGCATTTCAGCAATGGAAATTATTGCCTCTGGAAAAAATAAAGGCTGGATATTCTGCAATCTTTATATTTCTGAGAGCTTCAAATTGTTGTCAGTCAGAAAAAGGTGAACGGCCTGAATAAAAGACACTCCTCTCCCAAAAAAGCACAAAGAAAAAACTCCCAACCGACAGTAGAGCTAAGAAGAAAGAACTGATTCTCCCACACTATTCTCAGTCTCTGTGAAAATTTTTTCCTACTTATTAATTTTTTTATATAAAGAGATTTATTCTTGTTCCTTTTTATATAAGTAATCTCCTACTTACAGAATTATCAAAAGTAAGAATGATCAGTGCTGGAATTTAAGAAATTTTGTTTTTAATAACTCTTAGTAGTTCCTACATTTAATTACTTTTTTAAATCCTTCTTAGCAGGGAGAACTGGATTAAAAACAGATTGCAGAGCAACAAGTTGGAAGTGAGTGACCATGCCATCCTTCACCATGTGAATATGATATACGGTGACAAGCAACCACAGGCAGTAGCTATGATGGAAGGAATTATATTTCAAAAGGGGATTCCACATTTTCTAAGATGCAACAGGGCATAATGCTACACTGCTTCACACAGGTGTGCACAAGAATATAATAGCCTTAGAGATGCAAAAAAAATCAGCTAAGTTAAAGGAGGAAATGTCAATATTGTCTTCACTTTAAAACATGTTTCTTGTCGATTAACTCTTTTCTGTATATATCCCACCTTAAAATTCAGTGCATACCTACTAATAAACAGAACAATTTTTTTAGATAGAGTGCATTGATGATTTCTCTACGTCTTAAAATGAGCTAATTCAAAAACAGAGGAAGGTACTCCAAGGATTTCCTAGACAATTATTTTTCCAACCCTTCCTTAAGCAGTAACGTTGCCTGAGAATCTACTGAAGGTGGGAGACTATTTCATTGTGGGAACTGAACATCATGCAAATATTAATAGGCAATGGAAGACCTGGATTAAAAGGGAGATAATTTTGTAACCTCAGCTATAGGCTTCTGCTCAAAGATTAAAGAGAAAGCAGTTCAAACAGGTAGAATCATTAGTGTCATTGCACAATATCTCCACAGAATGGGTTTGTTGAACTAAAGAAGGTAGACCTGCGTGCTTAGAAGAAAAACCTGCTTGTTGCATTCTGAATCTTCCACAGTAAAGTAACTCCACCTTTGTAAACGGGGACAGGGGAAAGGAAACTTGTGACACAGGAGAGTAATAAACTCTATGACCTTCCCTTTATCCCTGGAGTTTTCTTGAAGAGCATTCTTCCTGAAGAAAAAGATATACTGCAAGTATTGAACAAAGTACTGTACTCAGTCATGGCTTTGTGACGCAGTCAGGCTTTAAACATTAGCAGAGACAGTAATTTTCCTTACAGTGCTAACAGAAATGTGTATTTTCAGCAAAAAAAAAGATAGACACAAAGTCCGTCATATCTGACACTGAAGACAGAGAGCCTGTGCCTAATGGGCTGGAGAAAAAGTCTAAAAGCAGTTCATATCTCTGAACTCCCCAAGTGACCCCTGTAATGCAGTTGCAGCTCGCAAGACATATTGCGCAAAATGGGCAAGGCACAAGTGTGTGAATGACAGTTAAAACTTGCACACTTGGTCAGTTTTTCAAAACATTTTGAGGCAAGATATTAGCTTGCCTCCTAATTCATCTGAACAGCTTAATATAGCCACCTTCAATACTGTCAACATATTAATCTACATTCTGCCAAAAAGCTTAAAGTTAATAAGTAGTGCTTAGCTCTAAATGAGATACATTATTTTCTGCCTGTGTTTAGGCGCTACGTGTAAAACACAAATAGATATAAACCTATAGTTACTGCCAAGGCATTACTAAGCCTTATAAGCGTTGTACTTCCTACAGCCCTCAAAAGCATCACACCCACAATCTCCTTATGCCACAGCAGCATCAACCAGGAGGAGCAAGCAGTGGTAACCCCCAAGACAGCCATATTCAGACATTGTGAATGAGACAGTCACATAACCCACTAGCAACTCAACACTAGACAAACTTAGGACAGATGCAGTGCCAGACCTCTCCTCTTTATTGCTGGACACTGGCTTTCCAAAACAGAAGAGGTGACCAAGTGACAAAGGGATTACTTTGCATTTCAGGTTGTGACCCCAAAATGTGGAGCACGCAAAATCCAAGTACAAATTCAGCTTAGTGAATTTGCACATTTATTCAAGATTCAATGAATGTTGAATTATTTACCCTAAAAGTTTCTCATCGAAAACCCTGGCAATACTGCTTCCCAGCTAGACTGCTACCTAAACTAAAGTAAAAAAAAAAAAAAAAAAAAAAAAAAAAAAAAAAACCCAAAAACAAAACAATGAAAAAAAAGAAGGCAAACCATGCAGGATGGACAAAGTCTCCTACGACTACGACTTTTGTTGCTTTTCATTCAGTGTGGATTTACTGTATCCAAACACTGTAGTTTTGTGCAGGCATGTGTCCCAGTTTAAATGAGACAAGGGTCTTTTGCTGAGGATGGGTTAGGAGAAAAGACCCAAACTTCTTTTCTAAGCAATTATAAATCTGAAATTAAGAGGCTCTGATTGAAGGAAAAACAAATTATGAAAAAGGGAAAAAATAACAGCCCTTTATTAAAGGTATGTGTATATTAACAGGAACATGAAAAAAACAAGTAAAACAACCAAGCAATACTCCTATACCCACCAATAATCCCCTTCAAGAACAAAATCAATAAACCAGCAAAAGGAAAATTAAATAGTTCAAATTTGGGCACCCTTTGGTGCAGTTCCAACCACAGTCAGCAGGGGGCGCCGTCAGGTCACTGGAGATGTAAAACTTGTAATGTCCTGTACCATTCACCAGGTGGCGCTGTGGGATCCCTGGTCACTGCCACATGGCATGGGGCAAAACAATACCCTCCCGGTAGGTCGGAGGGAAAGGAAAAAAAAAACAAACCAACCAAAAAGAACAACTCAGTTCCCCTTCCCTTCCCACACTGGGAAAGGAGAGAGGGAATGGGGAGGAAGGGGGAAGGAAAAAAAAATAGCAATAAAACAGAAAGTTCTCCCAATGGAAGAAAACTCACAAACTTCAGCTGGTTAGGGTTCTCTGTAAGCAGGGCCTGCAGCCAGCAACAGCTGAGCAGATAGAAGCAGGAAAAACTCTCCTCCAACAGGAAAGAACCAGGCAGTGTCTGCAGCTTGCAGCAGGCTACGCTGAGGGCAGCCAGCTGAGCTGACACCCAGCCCCACCTCCTTCCAGCCACACACACCAGCCCCCTCTTCATTGTCAAGGAGACTGATCTCTTGGCCATTAGTGGACCCGGCTGATTCTTTTGTTTCACCTGATGGCCCATTACACAGAGCACACACGCAGGGGGGAAGGGAAAGAAAAATTCCTTGCTGAAATCAGAACTATGACAGCATGTCTCATGGTAGGCATGTCCCTGTTCAGTAAGAAGAAAGGTCAAAATCACAGGTTGGCCACTGTCTGCCCTCAGGAGTGCTGAATACACCAGCCTCCCTAGTAGCGAAAGGCAGCATCACTGGGAAGTCTGGTAGCAAACAGCTTTATCTTTCTTTCTGCTGAGTGGAGAAAGCTACAATCAAGTTGGTGAAACAACCAAATTAAATGGGGTGTGAAATTTAGAGGGGAAGGGAGAGTGAGGTAGAAGTTTTTTCTGTGTATTGTTTACAAAGCCCAGCATTGGTAAACTCTGAGAAGGGGCAGTGAAACAGTGGCATTTTCCCACCCTGCAGTTCAGGACTGTATTTATTGATACCAGCTGTGAAGCAAACAAAATACTACATCTCCCCCTGGCACATACTTCTCAGCAGCAGCAGCAGCATCCTCACTTGCCCCTTCTCCCTCAGTAGCACTTCAGGTAAAACTGGAGTGAAATGATAGACTCACTTTGGCATTACATCTGATTTACCAAGCCTCTTCTACTGTCTGTAATCTGCAAGTCAGGAAAGAGATTGTTGTGTGCCAGGCTGTTTGCAAAGCTGGTAGGAAGAATTTGGTGGTTTGGCTATAGGCTCCCTGAACTAGGTTAGCATAAATTAGCAAATTTTAGGATAAAATAAGTTAGCAATTATTTTCTGATAAGAGGAACAATTCCCTGAAGTTCCACATCATTCTCACAATTGCCAGAACAAAAATATTTTTTGAGGGGAAATTGTCTGCAGAAAGAGAACTAAGTGTTTTGCACCCCTTTATTCCTTAAATTAAATGCCTGTAGTAATTATGAAGAGCCCAGCAAAACAGGAAAAGGATATTGCATCTACATCCATCTCCCCATAGCAAGCAGGAAGAAAGGTCATCACTGACCTTTATATTGCAGTTCTGAATACATATGAAAATCTCAAAACTGCTGTTGAACTTTCTGGCACCACCTCACACACAGAGCCCTTTGAAAAGCAGATCTGTGTCCCTGTTAAGGTCAATTCTGCCAGTAGTCTCCTCTTCTAGGGCTGGAGAAACTCTCAGAAGTCCTTCAATAAATATCTCACAATGAAACAGAAGAAAGGGTTGGTGTTTTAGCTCTCTTCTTGTGATTTTCCTCAGTGTTTGGTGCACTCAGCAATAAGGGGCAACCTTAAAATTACAAATCAGAGCTATGTACCAACTCTGCTTGGCTTCACCACAGAAAGAAAATCCTGAACTACATCCTACACATTCAATACCTGGGATTAGTTTTAGCATCAGGGTTAAATCTTTACCCTTCATAGCCTGAGAGGAGAAATTTTTGAAAATTTGTATCAGATCACTGGGGTTTTTTCTTAATTCTAAGCCTGGTTTTGTCCCAGAAGACTTAGGATATATGAAGTATCATAATACATGTTGTAATATTTGTTTATACCTGTAAACACTGAGGTAAATTCTAGTTCAATCTATTCTAATTCTGATTTTAAAATAACAATAACCCGTCTTATTTAGCGGACAATTCATTCCTGAAATTCTTTTAATCTTGAGATTCAAAGTACTGTTGTTCAGATAAAAAAAGTTTTAAATTTACCCAAAAGCAGACAGACTAGATAGGCAAGGCTTTCTTTTTTTCCTTTCCTTCTTATACAAGAGCAGAACATCAAAACAACTAAGTTGGAGAGAAAGGACCATAGCCTTTACTATGACTTTTTTTGAAAGGAGAGCAATTCCCTCTCAGCCCCAGCCTTCAAACCCTCAGCACCGAATTCAAGCACAAAACATATTTCCTGCTGCAATTGGTGGAGAAGCTGAAAGACAACAGAAAAATCCATGTTCACTTATCTTGAATCAATAGTCATGAAATAGCAGTACTGAGCTCTCACCTCTGTGTGTAATAAATAGGGAAGATGAGGTGGACACAACACACCCACAGGGTGCTATACATCACCCACTTACATCTGGGGAGTGGCATAAGAAGAAATTAAAGGGTTTTATATGATACCGTGATAATTCTAGATGATTTGCCTTTTATCCCTTCTCTTTCTGCTATTAGCTATGTCAGCATCACTAACCAATTAATGGGCCCTTTAGTAATGCTAATCAAAGTAGAGAACACGCTTATTCGATGTATACAGTTGATTTTACTGCACCAACTTGTCTGCGGAGCACATGGAAACGCAGGAAAGGCAGACACCGTGAGAAGCAGGGCAGGCCAGCAGAGGGAGCCGCCGGCACTCATGAGGGAAGGTGCGTTGCCAGCACTAGCTTTGTCATTGACCAGCTGCCTGCGTTTGCCCTCTGCAACTATAACATGAAGATAAAGGTGTTTTACTGCAATTTTAAATTATTTTGGGATGCAAAAAATGCATAAAATCTGTCTTGCACTTTTGCATCCCCACTTACAATCCACTGTCTCCAGTTATATGGGAAAGAGGAAAAAATGAAATAGTAAAGTAATGGTTTCCTGCGCTATTTAGAAAAACATGCCACATCTCTGGGCCCTGAACTGCCTACTCATCTTTGCAGCATCCTTTGACTACCAAGTTCTATTTAATATTTCATTAATGTCTTGGATGATGGACTAAAACTTATAATTGTAAAATCAGCACAAGGAGAAGAGGGTGCAAGCAGGCTGAGGGACTAAATCAGAATCCAAAATGAACCTGATAAATTGGAAAGATTTATATCAATAAGATATATTTCTATAAAGACAGGCTCAAGCCACTGCACAGAGTAAAGAGAAACTGGAAACAGAAATACAAACTGATGATGCAGCCACGCAATAGACAAAGAGATGAGACCTAAGTTTGTAACACAGAGAGGATACATACTCACCAACCACTGGACAGTGCAGACAAAACAGCAAGCTTTAACTTCAAGTACATTAATGTCATGTCACACACCTCCTAAGAGGCCACTCAAGTGAGGCCTCAACATGTAGCCAGTTTTGCATGGAGTGCTTGAAATAGCAAACAGACCAATATGACATAATCCAGAAGAAAACAAGAGAATTAATCAGGGTGGGGGCAAGAATTAGGAGAAAAGTTAAAGAGATTGTTAACAAGCACAGAGGTTTTCTATGAAAGGAGGGAAAGATGCAGCTTATTTGGAGTGGTCTTAAGAGATTATGGTAACTCTAATCATCAGAATGGTGAAACACAGAAATTGGCTGTTGTGGCAGGTCCATAATTGGAAGCTATTAAGGAAAAGGTCAGAAAGGCATAATGTAGGTATGCTTGTCTGGGCATGTCAGAAATATGGTTTCATGACCTATTGTGGTCCACAAGGGCCCTGCCTAAGTCATAAAGTGAAAAATTCGTATTTTTATCGTGTACTAAAAATGTACTATGTATGATGGGAGTTAAATATCATAAAACTTCGTCTTTTTATTTTATTTTGGGATAATTTAAAGTTCTGAGCAATAGCATTTATCTAGAGCAAGAAAAGAAACAAAAATGGGGACCAAGCATATTAAAGCAAGGGTAGGTTGAATCTTTACATAATACTGAAATAGAGATCAAAGAAAATGTAACAACAGTCAATGTAAGAAAATGTAAGCAGACAAGGAAAAGCTACATAAGCCTAGAATGTATGAATCTATGCCAACACAACCTGCTAAGTAGGATCTGGCAGATTACACTGGCATGCATAAGAGAACTCTTGCCTGTTTGGTGTTTGTTCTTTTTTCCCTTATTCTTGCCCTCAGTGTGGAAAACATTCAGCCCTCGAATTTCAAGTGCCAGTGTTTGCTTGCCCCTTTTCTGATTACTTCTTCTTTGTTAGAATTACATGCTCTTAGCAGCAAGCACATATTATGCTACAAAACACCCACCAGTGTGCTGATATTCTAACAAAGACAGACAAGACAATGGTATTTCAAAAGGCTGATTAAGAGAAGCCATTACTCATCTCCAGGGTCTCATAGAATTCCCTTCAGGAAGATAAATAGTGCTACAAATATAGGCCTGTGTGAATAAGGCACTGAGATGATAAGAACTTAATTTCCATAGGAGGAAAGACACACATTTAAGTTATAACTGCTTTTATTTTTTGTGTGGGAGCTTCCAGCCAGAATTTAGCTGCAGCATCACTGAGAAAAAAAAAATTAAAAAGTTGAAGTTATATTAAAACATTTGGCACCTATACATTACTGAGGAGACTTTTGGCAGTAACAACCATGCAATAAGAGAGTATGTAGTTAATGAAGAAGTCCACAAGCCAATAAGATTGTTTAGAGATATGAAACTGTCTGGCCTAACTAACCTTGAATCTTATATGAATCTTCCAAGTTGTAGTAGCATCTTCAACAACTCTGTCTCAAACAGCTAAAACAAAGGCTCTCACTGGGAAAAAAATAGACAAAATACACAGTTCATAAGTTTACAAAGACTCATGAAGATTAGTTTCCCCTTAAGGATTTACTGGTATTACTGGAAGTTAAACACACGCATCCAGAGGAGAAAAGGACTTCAGGTGTATAATCTGTAACAGTAATGAATGTTCAAAAAGACAAATAGGTGAACACTATATGCTAAAGGGAGTAAGAGAAAGTGCAAGTTTATGCTATTGAAGTATTCTGCCTTCTGCTTTTAAGAATAAGGCCCATCTGGATTTTTGAGCGTTTCACAGCAGTGTCAGAAAAATAAGTACTGTAAATAAAAGCTCCACTTAAATGACTCCGGTATGTTTTACCTTGTTTGTGACATTTAAATTTCACTGGGGAGGAAAGTTTGCAGGGTAAGTACACTTTCTACAAACATATATTTGTTTCTCTTCCTACAGCTTAAAGATGTAGCCATTACAAGAATTCTCATAGGCACCACATATGCCAGCGTAACTAAGGTGACAGCATGACGTTTGACCTGAATTCTGCCCAAAACTATTAGAACTATTATACAGAAAAAAACTTGTCTAAACAGTCCTAGCACCTTTTCCATTCCAATTTGGGAAGCTGAGCAATGGACTCTATTCCCAGCTGCACCAAGGGGACTACTCTGAAAAACCCTCTGAAGAACAAGAGCAAACATTGGATATGAAGGAATTCACTAGGGAAGTTGGGCTGAATTCCTGCAATCTGATGCAAGAAAAGTAGTGAGATTCAAAAGATCTCATTTTTTATGAAATGGCTCTCCAGTGGAGGAATTCTTTACTTAAAAAATACCACCACAGGCTGATGAGCCTGACTTCGCCAACACCTTCAGAAACAGAAATCACAGTTAACAGTCAAGGCTCTTTCCAGATTAAAACCAATTATAAAAAGTAGAATTCCTGGACAGGAATTGTTTCCTAAACAATTGAAAACTCAATTAGCAATTATTCCTGCATTTTAAAAGACTTATCCAAAGAGTTAGACATGGCTATCAGCTACCTTACTCAATGAAAAATGTCAAAATGAAACTCTGTAGATTTAAATTCCTCCTATTTAGAGGGGGAAAAATACAAAAAAATAACCACAGTATTATTATGCCTTATACTGTCAGAGACCAACAAGACCCAGAAATAAAGATTTCCTGATGACAGAAAACATGTAGAAAGCTGTTAAGACAGATGTGTTATTTAACAATTCAACTTAAAACAAGAAAAAAATAGCCATTCTCAAGCACACACCTCATTTTGGTGTTTATCTAACCAAATGTCATTTCTATTTTCTTCTTTTTCCCTGAAAGGAAATAAAGGTCTCAGAGGTTTTTAATGTGGGTTCTAAAGCCTGCTAAACTGAAACAGCAAAACACCTATGTTGTAGGAAATTAATAACAGTGCAAACTGCCAGCATGTCGAGCAGGTGGCTGGACTTCTCCTAACAGACCAGCATAAAGCCTGTGTTTAGATTTACTTCCATATAATATTACAAAATGTAGATATTAAAAACAGCAGCATAGCATGGATCTGCTCCATCCAGCATGGATTTCTCCTGATACCCATGGGTTTTTTTGATTTTTAGCTTTTTGTAGATTTTAGAAATAGCTGTAGTTGGCTCACCCTTTAAGCAAAGTAGTTTACACATTTACCCAACCCTATAACCCAATTTCATATCTAACTTTCTAAATTTCTTTAGCTTTTTTAGACTTCCCTCAGGGTAGGCTTTCTTTTTGTTGAAGAACATCGCACCCCAGGCCTCTACAAGAAGATACCACAACAGACAAAGCATCCTTCAAAACCCAGAACTCTGGAGGAGCTCCAAGGACTGGACGTGCTGTGACGAAGAGGAAGATGAGGAAGAGGGAATCTTAGGACCCACAACTCAGTTTCCAGGGGCAGAACTGGGGGCAGAACTGGGAGGATCTGGGGAGTGGATAGATCTGGGATTGGATGGACAAATACCTTTAATAGTGGAACGCCCTGGACATGTGGCGTGCAAGCATCTGTACTCCTGTGGTGGTTGAAGGTCGTCTATTAAAGCTTCTCTCTTATCTTATCTCTACTAATAATTGCCTGGTGAGCAATCTTTTGGTTCCCAGTCTAAGGTAACACACCAAATATGTTAAGTAGCCACAACAGGAGAGAAGGGAGTAATTTAAGTTGTATTTTTCTAATAACAAACATGGAAAATGACATTAATGTTCAGGAAAACCTTAACTATTTTCCTTAGTTAACTCTGGGATTTTGTTAGACTTTACAGTCAGACAAAAGAAATATCTAAATTTACAACTCTTTCAAGCCACACTGTGTCTCTCAGCAGTCATTCCACCTCTGTCTGCTACTTGGTTCTCAGGTCACAGTATTGTGGACAAAAATGTCCAAAAATCACCAAAAATCTTGATATGGGAAGGGATCAATCTTTTTCTAGGTTCCCCATTGCCCTTGAAGGTGTCTGTCAAACTTCTTTTCTCTCCAATACATGCTGTGACGTCTGCATTTACACCAATTCATTCTGTCACACTCAGCCTGCCTTTGTATGTGGAGGCTCTTTATTTTGAGATACTTGGGGGTGCAAATCTCATTAGCACTATCACTATATTTCTGCACAATAAGTCTACCAATATGTAAAGAAAAACAAAGGGAGGAACACTGTTGGAATTTTGGTTGCCAATGGGGAGAAAATATGGAAGCCTTCAAAATTAAGATTAAACTCTGTAATGTATTTTCTACCAAAAAAATTTCCTTTTGAGAGATGTGAGTTTTCAGGCTGGTTTTTCTGTACTCTACATATTTAAAAATTAATATTAATATGAACATTTAATACAACTTTGACCTTTCTTAGTAATGCTTCCTATTAAAGGGAGTTAGCTCCAAAGTAACTTATTCACTATGTGGCTCAAGGGAATTAGCTTGTTCAGAGCCATACAGGTGTTAGCTAATACAACACAGAGATGCCTTGACTGTCTTTATGGATCTAACTCAATGATAATTTATTGATAAAGATACCAAGTATGTAGTTTGCATTTAATATCATAATAATGTAATCTACTTTAAAAAAATCTGAAATATTTTTTAACTTATATAAAGTAATTCATAAGGGGTTTTGTATACTCTTTTGGTATAACAGAAATTTTCTTGGTTTTCAAGCATTCCAGTCCTTTTCTAAGTTTCTGTTTAAAAAATAATTGAAGTTTCTTTTTCGTACCAGCAGATAGATTCAAGACAAGTAGTCAGAAATATTTAATTAACTGAAGCTACTGGAGGAATTGGAGGGAGGCAGAATGTAATGACCCGAAGCAGAACTTACTCTCAAAATTATGATTCTGCAGAAGACAGAGAGAATTTAAAATGCAATAAATCAATGGAATCTGAACTTTGCATCACATTTGAGAGATTTTCTTCCAGCAAATTAAGAGACTGGTTGTTTCACTTGTGTGTACATACAGATGTGTGCATATGTGTGAACAAAGAAGAGGGGTATTCTTGCCTACTTCAGAATAAAGGATCAGCATCTAAAAAACAGCTGATACAACTTGTGATTTTTCCTGGAACATCATTGATTTTTTTAAATTAGTGTGATCTTTTTCTTAATTATAGCAAATAATGTTTGAAACAAAAAAGCTATGTGGAAATATTCCTATCAGTAGTCTTCAAGAAAATGCAATCCTCATCCATCTCACCTTATACCAACTGAATTTTTCTCTTACAGTGACATCAGTTTCTATATTCTTCCATACCCTAAAGAACAATACTAATTTCTTCAAATATTTATTTTTTTATAAAGGCCAATAACCCCAAGATTCCTCTTTAAACTATCATAATCCTCTCTCACATGTATTATTGACACAAATGAAAAGATATTTCATTGGACACATTCTGTGAATCCCAAGATTCCCTACATTTACCCTTTCAGTTGAGTGAAAAAAACAGCCTTCCATACTTTCTTACTTTAGGCAACCACATGCCCTAAGTTTTCTGATAGAAATCATTGGGAATGTGCTGTGATTGAAATGGCATTTCAAGGAAAACCTTGCAAGGATACTTGGGATTTTTGTGAATCAGTTAAACACGAGAGAATCTCCAATGGGCGTGGTAAATTCGGAGGGTTTTGTGTCTCTTGTTATACAGCAGGACATCCTTAGCTTAAATTTGGTAGTTTGCTATGCTTATGCATTTTAGATTTAATATCAGGAGAACTACATTAATTTAATCAAGCAAAACTGATCATATATGTGCATTAAGGCACTGGCTTCTGCCAAGCATGTTCAAAGCTCTACTCCACACAGTGAGAATGAGTTGCAATCAATATCTTAGGAGTAAACAAAGAAATCATAAGCCTAAAAATTCCTTCTTTTACCAAGGACTGTATCATAAATTTTCTATTTTGTGGTAGTGTTTCTTATTTATACTAATGCAGTATTCAGAATAGAGTTAATTTTGCATGTCAGCAAGCCTGCCATTATATGCTTACTGGAGTTTTAATTTTTCGATACGGTAATTAGAACATTTGTATTCTAATTTTCACTGTACTCTCATGAGCAGCAAAGTTTCTCAGGTTTCAAATATTTCAAAATCACTTGAGCTGTAACATTTCTTTTGAGGTAGCTAAACTCTACTCAACTATGTACTGTCTACTGCAGGGCCCTGCAGGCACATTGTGGTAAAGGAGTTTTGATGCTCAGCTGCCAAATAATTAGAAGGTAAAAGCCAAATGGAAATTTACTTCAGTTCAATCACCATTTATACTTATGTATTTATATCTAGAAAGTTGTCAGATGCTGATTAATCAGGGCTGTTCAGAACTGTTTTGATGAGGCAGTCAGAATATGGGGAGAACTAAAAAAATAAATAGACTACTTTGTGAAGAGAAGTGAAAAGGGGGGAAAAAGGAATAAAACTTGTTAACATGATGGTTTTGGACATATATCTTTTGGAATTAATCAGTATTATTGCCAGCATTTTATTTAGATGATGAAAATGAAGTAAATCGATCTGTCAACAGTAATAAGATAAAACCAGAAAGTATTTAACTTTTTACATGGGCACACTGCATAAGCTTCAGTTTGTTAATAGCTTGGGGGTTTGTGCCTGTAATAAAAACAGACATATAATTCATCTCTGATGAAGCTTCAAAATCTCCTTAATCAGTAAAAGCCACCTGGATAAATAGAGCAATTTAGACAGCCGTGTAGAACCAGCTCCTATTATCAGCATTATTGTTCCTGAAAACTAAGGAATTGGAATATTATTACCAAAAACCACATATAGCCACAAAGAAATGACAGTTATCTTAATGATTAGTTTAAATAAAACCAAAAAAGCATAAATGGATAGGCAGCTGTTCATATCACTATGGAAGTAGCTGGGCAGAGTATCAGATGGGGGGGGGGGGATGTGTCTAAATATGATGTAAAGGATCACTTTTACACAATTCTTGTCCCACAATGCTGCAAGAATGCCTTTCATATTTCTTTCATATGCTGTTGGAGAAAGCCTTGAAGGCTTCAGCAAAACTCAGAGACAAAAACACTAAATATCCTTCTGGTAACTGAACACAAGTAAAAAATTGATGAAGTAGAGCTATGAAGGAAGAGTGAATAGGTATATAGTTAATTCAGGTGAGTTTAGAATTACTTAATACCAACAGCATAAAATGTTTAGATTTTTTTTCTCCACAGATTTAGGATATGAGTCATTTTCCATTAAAATTAATGAAAATTCTCATCAAATTCAGTGAAACAGAATCCATCCTATAATTCTCTCTAACTCTAATAGCAGTTATAACTACAAAACACGTGTCTAAGGGAACTTAAGGCAAAATGGCAAAATGTTGGCATTATTTAGTGCAAATGAAAATGACACAGAGATTTTAAAACACAAGAATAGAGACTGCTTACACTAGGGAACATGAAGATACTGGGGGAAAAAAAGCTTCAACCTAACTGTTTTTGCAGGCTGTACTGATCAGGGTCAGAAAGCAGAAGAGCTTTCCAGCACAGAGAAGAGGCAACAAAAAGAGATCTCAAAGTGAAGCTGATGATGTGAGTGATAGTTTAAAATAATCAATCCTATCTGCCCCTCCATTGATCAGTCCATATATACTATATGGCAAAAATTCATTGTTACCTATTGATCTTGGTGTTTGCTATCCCAAAGATGGCAACACCAAAATAAAGCTTATCTGGCTTAAAAATTTATTCCCCAGAAAGAATGCACATCTTGCAGTCTGTAATGTCAGTGCCCATGTGAAATGCCACAACCTCTCCTGGGCCCTGGGAGGGCAGACCCTCCCAGCCTGTAGGGAAACACTCATACACTACTGAGCAGGCTGTCAGGGTTTCAGCTGCCCTCTCTCTACGCCAGTGGTCTAACAGATACAACGTTTCTCCTACAGTGAGATTACTTCTGATCTTAAATCAGTCCTTCCTTGTCTTTTTACCTTTGAATATTACTTTTCAGACTTCTGCTTTGCTTCTTTTATCCCCCAAAGTGCCTTCCGTTTCATTAGAATTGTTTAAATTCCAAGTGTACTTCTAAAGGATAGAATTTCATTTCAACAAAATATTGTATCATATCTTCAACACATTATTGGGGCTCTCACTTTCCTCTGGTTTTTTTTTTTTTCCTTTTATTTTCTGAGGTGTGCACATTGTCCTCTCTGTGACACTAATAGGGTGTTCTTTATCTGCCTCCATGCTGAGTCCAGAGATTTAATTTCTTAACTTTTGCCTTTCATGTTTTTAATTTCTTTTAAATAAAAAGTTTCCTTCTTGCAGGCTACTATTGCTTTTTAATCCCACGGTGTGCTACCTCTGAACAGCGTTTGAATTGCTGACCTCACTCCATCACTCATCTCCTCATAGACCTCTGTCACTGTGGTTAACTGACTTAGCAATTCTACAAAAAAATTACTTTCACAAAGGTGTTAACTTTGTTCATTTTGTGGAGTAGGTGGAGATCCACAGATAGGCAAAGCCAATACCCATGGCAAAGTCCTGAAGAGCTGTGGAGGCCTCCTGTGCAGTTTTTAACCATAGCTCTTCACACAGCTTTTTTGAGGGCCAGCTCATCTACATAAGAGCATTGTTTGGGCACCTGAAGTACTTTGAAAAATGTTATTTTATTGCTATTCTATTCCTTCCCTGCCTTGCACCATGGCTGCAGAACAGTGTCTGTGTCTCAGGGGAGAGAGAAACCCTGACAGTGGGGTCCCAGCTGGTGACAGTGGGGTCCCAGCTCTGCGACGCAGAGCTCCTGCTCCTGAGGCAGTGATTCCCTCCTGAGGTGAATGCACTTGAGCACGTGTTGGCTGTGGGGAGAGATGTTCCCTGAAGAGACAATGGGGCCAGACACACAGGAGCGAGTTGCTTTAATATATATAATGCTTCCAGAGTTTACCTTTTGGGTTCACTATAGCGAATTGTGAGAATCAGCTGCAAAATATAGATAATTATCAGCCGTGTTATTGAGATAGGTAGTGGTCACTCTGCTAGGAATTAGAGAGTGGGGCTGTCAAGGCTGTAGGTGCAATTAAAGTCAGTGTATAAATGTTTATCTTTCATTTAAAAAACTGTGAGAAAATACTTGATTATATTCCTGTTTTAAATTCTCCATGGTTGTTGTAGTTGCAAAGGGAGAGGACATTCTCATGAGGAAGAGGCCAAGAACACCGTGCAATGGTAAGAAATGTGATCTGTGAAAACCTATGAAACAGTGTGAAGACAGTTAAGTAATATCCAATACTCATTTTCATTAGTGTCAGAGCTACCTTGCCATCTGACTGTCATCTGGCTTCCTTTCTAATTTTATTATATTAGGGAAGTGGATGGAGAAAACTCTGAAAATACACAATAAGCAATAAAATAAGTAAAAGAAAGCAAACTAGATTTATTAAATCAAGTAACTTATGCAGCATAAGGCAGTTACTTATAGTGCTTGCATTTTAAAAAGGTCAAATAAAATTAACCATTATTTTTTACCAGCGCTGCCCACAATTATCTCAGAAATTTAATCTAAATGGACTGATATAAAGCATTAATATGCTCAAACTCCCTCAATCACTCTCTTACTAGACCCAAACCAAGTGCAATGAAGGAGGAGACTCATCTTTTGATTATTTGTGTATCTGACAGAAGGACTATTTGCAGTTAGGACTGCTGTTATTATTTTTTTAGGCATGATCAGAATTAAATAGGTTGAACAGAAACTGCGCTTTCTTATTGTTTCGAGTGAAGTTACAGAAAGCAAAAGAAAATTGTTTTATTCCTGCATAGCAGAATATGTCCATAAAATTTTTAAATGGATCAACTGAAATGCATACAAGCTTCACTGCTGCCCACATGAAATGAAAAATTTTTTATATGCTCATACCTACATGTGCCCAATATATTATTTATATTGGAGAAAGATGAGCCGAGAGAGAAAAAGGCTGCTGTACTCAGGAGAGCAGATTAAACAGGCTCTTGATAAAAAATAAAACAACAAAAGATCCCTAAGTACATTCAGGATTTTTATTTACCTCTTTCACTATTTTAATTTTAGCCAGCAGAGTAAAAATTTATTGGAATTTGTTACTCTGGAACAAAATGGGAATTCCTCCTCTGTCTATTAGCCTCAAATATCATTTAGTCAATGTGTTCTGTGGTATTTTTTCAGAGATATTCAGACACCTTTGTGACCCCTCTGCTGTGCTCAGGAGAGAGAATCACAGCAGCTACCAGACAATACTCCCATTACAGAATATCCAACAATTTCAGAAAAATCCTAATATTTTACAGGGAACTTTTGTCCCTCAAGGCGCATAACATCACATCTGACATCAATCTCTCCAATGGCTAGTGGCATTTGAGGACTAATATCAAACATCTACAGAATACGTGGAAGATTACAGAGATGTTTGAAGTGAAGCAATTGCTTCACAATTCAAACGAGAGGATCTGTGGAGTCACCACCACATTTTTAGGGCTGTTCCTTGTACAGCAACACGTGAACATGAAAAATGTAAGCAGTGTCCTGCTCCACTTACTGTGCCCCATCTTGCATATTGAGGCTACACTTAAAATTTCATGTGATTCTGTTCCAAACTAAAGTTTGCATGTGGTGAACTTAAATTCTTGCTAACTATACTGGCAGGAAAGTTGTCACCTTCCATAGCAAAGAAGCCAAAACTGGAACTAGGATAGAAAAGGAAGAATATTCCTGATTACAAACTCTTTAACCAAGTTCATGGAGACTCCTAAGGGCTAAGTCAGCTTGAATGGATGCACAGAGAAGTGCTCTGTTCAGTCATGAAACAAAGAGATAGTAAGCTGTCAAAGGTAACAAACAAGTTGTTCCAAGACAAGTAGAATGAATGCCACCTTTCTCTGTGGATTTGTGTCTTTAAGTTCCACACTTTGGAAGTAAAAATGCCATGTAACAGAGTTAATGACATCAGTTCCCCTTCCTATTCACTATGCTCTTGCTTCAGTAACCATTAGTCCTATTCCCTAGCCAAGAAAGCAGTATCTCCAGCATACCCCATGCTTCTTCCCAGTCCATTGCCACCTTCCCTTTGTTATAATTTACTTCTTCTCTTGAATTTTGAAGACGGCAAAAATACCTGCAGGACAAAGAAATATAGAAAGAGATTTTTATTGCAGTGCTAGTTACCCATTTCCAGCACTGGGTGCACCTCTGAACCATACAAAGGGCACCCTGTTATTTTAAAATCACGCTTTTTTGTACCCTTAGATATTCAGCTGTTGAATATTCATTCATTGTCTGTTTGTTGCCTTAAAAGGTAATTTCCCTGCTTTGGAGGTGGGTGTTACCTTTTGGCTGGTTGTAACATATCTCCCCTGGGCTCCTACAGGGGGGTCTTGCATCATCCCCACATTGCAAGGCATGCGGGGTCTCTCTGTGTATCCACATGGCACAGAGGAATACATTTTTATTTATAATTTGTTCCCTGTTCCCGGCCGCAAAAGATTCCCTGGTGTTAGGTCCAGGTGGGACCCTTCACCTTACAGCTTCCACGGTACGTCTATAAGTTAGTAAATATACAGAAATAGTTCTTTTGTTAGTACCCTCTGTTTATTTTAATTTGCTTGGAATAAAACCAGGTTCCTCTACTTATCACAATTCCCCCCTTTTTCTTTTTATTTACGGTTTTATTACAAGCTTTTTATGTTAAATCTTTTCTGATCTTTTGGGCTTGTTGTCATTCGAGTGGTAGTTTCTGTGCTTTTCTCTATGTCTTTAGTTTGCTCGGGAGCCGGATGCAGGATCATGGTCTTTTGGGCTCTCGTACTTCTTGCTGTGACAGTTTTTGGATTTGCAGATATGGTAGTTAGTTGCATTTCTAGAAATTATTCTCATAGAACATGGAGTTAAACAGGGTAAAAACAACAATTTAGAGACAGTATACAACAAGAAAAACTTCAATTTGTTTTTATCAGGAGCTTATTACTTTCTATTAGAGGTAGTTACTACACTTGTTTCATAGGACGCGTCTTGATAACACTTTTGGCAGTGATCATTGGCAATGACCACTAGCAGGAATATAATTAAGGCAATCAGAGGTCCGGTATAACATATACTCCACTTTCCATGCCTATCAGATTGCTGCTGACAGCAGGATAGAGATATCTTCTTGTGGCAAGTATAGAGGCTAATCCAGTCTTACCCTCTGATGCTTTATTTTGTGGTTTTTTTTCTTTTTGTAATTATTTTTTTCATTGTTTGTTACAGAGACTGGAAACAAATTTCACAGCTTTCTTTCAGTAGGTGGTACTCATATTCTTTTCAGGGTTATATGACCCTTTGTCATGCACCTATTTTTTTAATGTTCTAATTTTTGTTGTCACGTTTTGTTTTCTGTGGTGCCACCGCTTTTCAGTATTGCTCTTTATTAATGTTTTCTGGCACTGCCCCTTGGCATTGCTCTTTGTTCTTGCGCCCTGGTTATTTAGGCCTTGATTACCTCTCTTGCACTTAGCTATTTACACCTCCTCAGTTCTTTGTGTTTTTGAGAGACTTAGGTATTGTGGAGCTACCAGAAATAGGAAGGACCACTTCTTTTCTGGTGGCTAAAATATGGTATTATTCTTATAACTACTTTTCCTTCGCTGGGGACTGGAGACTTCTCTCCATTACCGCCCCCCCACCGCTTCGTCCTTCATCAGGACCAGAGATGTCTCTTTGTTACCGCCCCCTCGGTTCATCGGGACCTGAGACGTCTCCCAGTTGCCGCCCCCTTGGCTAGGGACTGGATATGTATCTCCACCTCCCTCTTGGCTGCAGACCGCTCTTGCGGACTTTTGCAACCGCTTCCCGTTACTTGCCACTTCTGTGATGTTAGCCACTGGTCAGTTAGGCTGTGGGAGTTCCCGTCCTCCATTAGTTGTGTATCTCCATCTGGCGCTGCTTTGTTGCTTTAGTGCACCGGCTGGGCCCTTGGCCGGCACTTAAAGCATTTGCACGCACTGCTGGATTCTCGGCTGGCATCGCTTCCTCCACGCACGCGCTATTGGACTTTAAAGGTAATAGAATCACAGAATTATAGAATTATAGAATTAATTAGGTTGGAAAAGATTTCTTAAGATTATCAAGCCCAATTCTCGATCCAACTTCACTGTGACTACCAGATCATGGCCCTTAGTGCCACATCCAGCTTCACCTTAAACACCTCCAGGGATGGTGAATTTATCACCTCCCTGCGCAGGCCATTCTAATGCTTGATTACTGCCTGCAAAGATCTTTTTTTAACACTTAATTCAAACCTCCCCTGGCAGAGTTCAAGCCCATGCCCTTTTGTCCCACTGCTGATTGCCTGGGAGAAGAGATTGACCCCCCCCACTTGGCCACAGTCTCTTCCCAGGTAGCTGCAGAGAGTGATGAGGTCACTCCTGAGTCCTTCCCTATGGGTAAATTGTAATCTCATTAGATCATCATTGTAGGCGAAATTGCACAGCACACTAGCTAGCAGGGTAAACTCGACCCGCACTTAACCTTTTATGCATGGCCAAGGACCCTCACATTCCAAATTCCTTTGTCAAACCTAAAATTCCGAACAGAGCTCCTTCAACACTCTCATTTTCCTTTTCCTCCTTCACACAACAATCTTTCCCATTTCTCTCTACTTTGGCTCTTCTCCTTTAACAACTTCTCTTTAGATAAGATCTAAACTTCCTTCACTCCCAAAGACTCTGATAATAACCAGTGCTCAGTCTTTTACAACACTATCTCAACAATTTATTACTCCTTGTTTTCTCCCCCATCTTCAATTCTCTCAAGTTACTTCTGCTCTCTGCTCTGACACACAGACCCCCTGTTGTTTTAACAATGCTTCCTCTTTCCACATCAGTCTGTTCTGCACTTTTTCTCACATGCTCAACCAACAAAAACTACCTTGTCATAGATCCCTTCAAAAACTTTTCTATTGTCCCTGCAAACTTTTATTTTTTTCAGCACTCGTCACAAAAATGTTTACACAACGTATGTTCACCCCCTCTCGCCCACAACGAGAGAGGTTTTGCTCCAACAAACAATTTGTTAGTAAATTAGCTCACACTTCTTACCACTCAAACAACATACTCCACTTACAAATTATCCTCATGAGGTCCACACACTTATACACATGTTACATACAACAAACGCACTGCTTAAAAATGTTGATTGCTCCCGAAAAACCTTGGAAGCTTCTGAGAGTTTCGAGACTAGTCCGAGAGCTCCTCTGTTGTTCACATCCTCTTATCACTTTACTGCTCTTGTACAGGCGAGCCCGCCCTGCTGCCTTCTCAGGCAAGGGACTCTTCCCCCCCACCACCACTTCGGCAGCGCTACGCCCCCCCCTCCCGTGCTGCTTTTAGCTCGGGATACTTCACCCTTCCACCATTGCTGGTCAGGAGAAAAAAAAAACTTGTAGAAATTTTCATGAAATTCAGCCACTGATTTTCATGAAACTTGTAGAAATTTAAGTATCTTTCAGATCTTCAGCCTTTTGTCTGGAGTGCTTAAAGCTTGACATTACTTTCTGGGTAATGGGTGAGTAAAACTCCGAGCCCTGGGAGCTGCCAGCTCACAAGATACGCTATGAGTTTCACTTTAATATATAGATATAGGGTTCTTTAATATCTAGTGGCAGTGTCAAGAAAATAAGCCACAGGCATGTACCCAAAGAATTTCTTTATTAAATTTAGGGGAGTAAATAAGGGGACTTGGCCAAAGTTCAAAAGGACACCACACAAGCTAGACAAAGTATTCCACCACAATACTGATTCAACATATATTATTAATCCACAACACTTAAGTCAAAATCCAGTAAACAAGCAACACTTAAATCAAGATCCAATACACCAACAACACTTTAACGCAAAATTCAACCAATTCCACAATGCTTAAATCAAGCTTCAATCCCTCCAGATCCATATCATCCTAAGCCTCAGGAAAGAGAAGCAGAGGGACCAAGAAGAGAGAAGGAGAAACAGGGAGAGACAGATTATATAGCTACCACCAAAGCCTTGTAGAAGACCAGCTCTCACAAGTCACTGGACCACGACAGGGCCATGACACGAGGCAAACACATGCTCTTGGTTTTATCTGCTCTGGTCCCTGTGGCCAATCCCTGCAGGAGGGGTCTGACCCACCAGCCACCCTCAGGGTTCCATTGTCTCTGCCAGTCTGAGCCTGGTTTAGGGGCTCCAGGAGCTGTGGTATGTTATAGTTTTCCTGGGCTGTTTGTGACTGATAGCTACTCCAGGGCTTTCCCATATGGGCTCCAGAGGCTTCCATGAGGGATATGATGCCAACCCCCCTCTACACACACACACACATACACACATTCCCTATAAGTTGGTTCTGATCCAATAATAATTCATCTGCTGTTTAACAGGGTGGGAGGAAGTCCCCTAGCAGAGAGCAAACCTAATTTTCCTTCAGAAAGTAAGACAAAATAGTACCTGGAATGTGTTTGTCCTAATAAACTTACTTTTCAAGGACTGATCGTGTAGGTTTCTGAGATGGGAACAGCACCTGTCACAAGAGTGAAGTTCTTGAGTGCAGCATATGTTGCATATCTTCCATTCTAGCAGTTCTCTTTCCAGAACATGTCTTATTATTCAAAGATCTCAGAATAATCTGTACAAATGGAGAAGGAAAGAACATTCTAAGGACAATCACACCTGAAATCAGGGTTTGGAAGAAAAAGGAAATAGGAATGTGGCAGAAATAGACAACTGCATTAATTAGCAGGAAATCCTGCTGCCAGGCTTTGACAATTGATTTAATTTAGATTTAAATTTAGCCTGATTAGTTTATTTTTAGTTGCTGCAATTAACATATCTATTAAACCAGATAATTAGATTTATGTTCAAGTGCAGTTCCTGGAATCAATGAGAACAAGCACAAAAGAGTTATTCCCCTGGGTGTTACATCTGTTTGTAGGCCTGAGCCTGTACTCAGTGTACTGAGTGAATCACTGGGAGCCTGATAGCTGATATACCCGGGCACTGACTGAACAGAAGTTAGATATGACCCACATTTGGGTTTCAGGTTTTTCTGTAGTTGCAAAGTGAATTGCATTATGTGGGCTACCTTACTCTGGGTGTAAGGAGAACCCATCTAGACTTTTGCACCGCTTCACCTGCATGAAGGTGCTGGGCACTGCATGTTAGAGTTACTGCCCATGCACTAGGGCATAGATATGAAGATGACAGACCTATTGCAGAAGTATGTCATTCCTACCTCACTGCTGCCCACCAACTCCAGTACTTTCCCTAGTTCTAGTCTTCCTGCATATCACATAACAGATGAGTTCTTTCCTCCTGCTGCTGGACAGACAGCAGCCTGGCCAGACCTAACAGACAGACTCCAATCAAGGTCATTGCCCTTCTCAACAGATGTAGGAAGGGCTCAGAATCCACTGATAAAATTTCCACGTGCAACACGTTCAATAATATCTAGATGTGGTAGTTTCAAACACCACACAATGTGAAAAGTTTAGCCCTGCAGCCTGTGGTGAAAGGAGAAAAGAGGAGGTCTGGTGGGAACACCCAGATTCTCCCTGTTTCCAGTATCCTTTAGCCTCACATGGCATAAATAATGAAATAGAGAAATTAGTCTGAATATTTATCAGCTAGGCAAATTGCAAGCAGAGACATTAACACAGACACCAGATATTTAACGTACTTTATTGCTAATCTTACTTTTTCTGGTACACCCTTCCCAATGCATAGCATTCCAAGAGAGCTTCAGAATACAAACCAGGTAGAAGTTTATGGTCCACACTGGTCTTTTGTCCTAGGTCAAGCTGAAATGCTTCTCTCACATGGACAAGCATCTGTGTTCCCGTTTAGATTGGTGTTAGAACAATGTTGCCATGAAAAGAAAGTTCTACACTGACAATCCAACCAAGCCTTCATGCATTGAAAAAGCTAAATACCAGCTTTATTTCCAAGGAACGCAATCCCATTCCCCGGGCTTTCTGTAAAATAGCTGCATTATGAATACCATTTATGAGCTGCCCAAAAAGCAAAAAGCCATGTTCCCTGACAAAGGCCTTCACACTATCTTTCTAATTTGACATTTTCTAAACAAGCTTACTAATGGAGTCAGCTCTTAAAACTCTAATTGAACAGCAAAATATGCCAGTTAATTAATTTACAAGAGTACATTAGAGCCAGGGCCTGGACTTCCTTCCAACATTCCAAGGTTTGGTACAAATTTCAGTATTCAGACAAAAGTAAGTTTTTATATATATATATATATATATATACATGGATTTATATTGATAAGGCTCAGGATGGTGGTCAAATTTGTCTTTAGTTCATTAAAAAAAATTAAAATAAAGCACAGAATAAAATGTGAGGGTCTTAATCATACTGATTTAACATTATTAAACAATCAACTCTCAACATAAATTCAACAGTTGCACCTAATCTCAAATGAGATAAATATTAATGCAAACTTTCTCTATCTTTTGACAGAACAAAACTGAATATACTCAAATTTATGCCTTGATTTTGCAAGTGTAAATTTTTCTGTTTGCAAGAGAAAATGCAGCATCTTTATGATGTAAGCTTTTAAATGAGCACAAAAGTTCTATCATATCTGTAAATGCTTACATACAAAATGGATATGCTAGGGTACAGACAGGCTTAATTAGCTTAAACAAAAAATATAGGAATAGTTCATAACAACTTATCTTTACTGGAAGTTCAGTGATTTAGCACTAGGTTCTGAGTGTGACCTGGATTTAATTCTGTGTCAACAGCCACCATTGATAAAATTGATCCACAATTTGTTCAAATAAATAAATATTTATTTGAGAAAGTTTTCTTTTTCACTTAAAAATTTATCCTGACCAAAGAGCACAGTATACGTTCAATAATTTGGGGAGGTTTTTACACAAGAATCTAAACAATAGTTGTACTTCATTTTTAATGTGTAAGGCACTGAGATAGATGACATTCCACTACATCTGATAATAAAGAGGTTTTTCAAAAGCAAATATATCATTTATCAATAATTCCAGATCTTTACATTTGAAAAGTCTCTGGAGATTATGCACACATTTTATAGCCTTGGCCATATTGATCATCACCATTGGTCTACTCTGGCCTCCAATTGGGAGACATGGAGATGCATTGTTTATAGCACTGCTGCTTCTTTTGAGAACACACATAGAATCATTCTTGAGTAGACAAGATAACACAGAAAGAACCGTGTCTTGCTGATACTGCCTAAGGAGACTTTGTGCTATGCCTTTTGCAACCAGACTTGTCTATCTCGCATTGGCCATCAGCACGCTGTCAGCAAGCGTGGGCAGAGCCCTTCTCAAATCTTCGTTTGCAAAGCCTAGCCATGGTGACGCATACTCCTCCTTATAAATAAGTATATAACCAACATCACACTTTGCCAAACCCCCTGCACTCCCAATAGAACATAAAGGGAGTGAAAAAGATCATAAAATCATTGAATCACAGAATGGTTTGTGGAAGGGTCCTTAAATACCATCTAGTTCCTACACCCTTCCCATGGGCAGGGACACCTTTTACTAGATCAGTTTGCTCAGACCTCCATCCAGACTGTCACTGAATGCTTCCAGGGATGGGCCACCCACAATTTCTCTGGGCAACCTGTTCCAGTGTTCCACCACCCTCACAGCAAAGAACTTCCTCCTAATTCTAATATAAACTCTTTCTCTTTTAGTCTGAACCTATTCCCTCTTGTCCAGTACTATATGCTCTTGAAAATAGTTCCCATTTTTCCTGTGAGTTCCCTTCGGGTACCAGAAGGCTGCAATTAGGTCAACCTGAATCCTTCTCTTTTCCAGGCTGAATAAACCCAATTTTCCCAGTCTTTCCTCACAGGAGAGGTGCTCCATCCCTCTGATCAACTTTCTGGCCCTCTTCTGGACTTGCTCCAACAGGTTGATGCCTTTTCTGTGCTGGGGGCCCCAGACCTGGACACAGAACTCCAGGTGGGGTCTCACCAGAGCAGAGGAGAGGGACAGAATCACCCTTGACCTGCTGCCCATGCTGCTTTTGCTGCAGGCCAGGACAAGAATGGCTTGCTGGGCTGCAAGTGCACATTGCTGGGTCATGTCCAGACTCTCATCCACCAGCACCCCAAGTGCTCGTCAGGGTTGCTCTCGACCTATTCATCCCCCAGCCTGTATTGCTGCTGGGGGTTGCCCCAACCCAGATGTATCACCTTGAACTTGGTGTTGTTAAACTGAATGAGATTCCCACTCTTAAGCTTGTCCAGGTTGCTCTGGATGACATCCAGATAACATTGTTAGAATTAAATGTGTAATGTAACATTTCAAAATCAGTCTACTTGCTTCAAGACTAAAAAAATATCAAGGAGACTAAATTCATTTAAGCTTTAAACTTAAGAACATGCAGCTCTGGTTTCTGTATTCTTTGCTATTTGGTATGGCAAAAGCGATGAGATTAAAGCTTTTGAAGAAGGAAGTGCTAACTTGTTTATACTATATTTTGGCAATAATCCAAGTGGGGGGAAAAAAAGGTGTCCAGCAAGAAGCTCCAAACCAAGGAATTAAAAATTAGGTTTCATAATTCATAAATAAAAAAAGAACTCAATTGTTTTCTAAATAGTCAGAAATTCTCTGAGGTTCAGGATATCCTTGATATGTTCCCTGTGATATTTTCCAGAAGAAATCCCGTACTCCCAAAGTTCCAAATTAATGTGAAGCATTCACTTCTGTTTGGCAACAGCTAATTATGCATTTGCAGTACCACTCATCATAGAGGAATACAAGGTAATTACTGTCCCATAGGTATTCCTGGTACTGTAGTTGGGATGACATATACTGTACACTGTGTATTTCTCTACTGATGGAGGTACTAAAGGTCCTACCTCAATGGAGAAAAGAATTAGCATACCTTCTACCTGGAAAGTGACTTAAATGTTTGCAGCGCAGACAGGTCAGAAACTTGCTCGATTCCACTTAATCATTCCAAGAAAGAAAAAGTCATGAGGAATGTTAGACAGTGACCTACCCTTAGAAACCATATATATTCCTATTATGCCCAGAGGCAGGGTTTTTCTGAGCAAAACCAAGCCTCCAACAAACCAGAGCACTAGTTTTTCTAGACACACACACCAGAAAGTACATTTGTCAGTACTGATATGGAAATGACAAGTGCATGGTGCAAGGTCTTTTGTGAATGCAATAGGAGACAGGAGCAGCAGGCTTATGCAGCTGGTGGAGCAGGATGGGACACAGCCTGCTTGTCTGGAAAACAGACATCTTGACACCACCTTGCAGCACTTCCCTCCAGCAGCCCAAGATCAGTACATTTCACATTTTCATGATCAAAGATAAACAGGCAGTGTAGAGCAATTCACTCCAGGGAATGCAGAAGGTGCCTGACAACCAGACCTTCTCCATTATTGTGGAGTTTAAAGCAGCACAACAAAACAGCACATTACCCAGGCAGCTGCATTTCTCCATCCATGTCTTGAGCATGGCAGTGAAATAAAGTAGAGAAGACTTTGATCTAGAACACCTCAGATTTCACTCCCAGCACAAGCACTGACCTGCTGGGTGATCCTGCACTAAGCCCTGTTACCTCCACAAGTTTGTTTGCTTTTTCATCCTTTCTTAACTCTGAGGGAGCAGGGACTTCTGGGTCTCATCTTTAAGCTTAAAGGGTACCCTGCAGCACTCCAGGAACTCAAAACATTTACATCAACACTACAAAGTCACAGACTTTTTGGTTGTCACCTCGGATGCCCCTAGTGCCCAGCAACCATCCCAAACTTACACTGAGGGTAAAAGACAGAAAAATGTTGTTACTGTCTTTCTGGGTGGACAAGATTGTGAAGCGATATAACTAATCTCCAAGTGACACATGTCAACTATGATCAGCCATGGGCAATTTTATACTTAAATGGAAAAAGACAGCGACAACTGAGTAAAAGCAGCAGCATCTGAGGCAGGAAGACCCCAGAGTAGCTGGAGTGAAAGCAGCACCAAATGCTCTTCTACTTTATCTGTTGGCTTCATCTCCAACTCCTGGCTATTCTTAAGTCTTCCAATACTAAAAGCCATCACCACGTCCTGCATCAGCCAACAGGTGAAAAGCATGTTAGTTACTTAGTCAGCAAGGCTCTATGTAAAAGCACAAAAAAAGCTGACGTGCAAGGTTGCAACAACAAAGGGTAGTAAGGGATCACTCAGGCATTCTCACACACCTAGCCAATCTTTAACAGCAGTATAAACACAGACTTCAAGAGTGTCTGTAAAAATGAATCCGCTCATACAAAAGAGCTTATAAACTAAGTTAAGAGAAAAGTAAAGGAGAAGGAAGGGTGAGGCAGAAGGACAAGGGGATTATGTGGTTGCTTGGGAAACTAATACATATCACTAGAAGATAACACAGCAGAATTGTTTGGGGATTTTTAAAATGCAACTGTATTAACTTTTAGTCTATAAATAGCCAAGGCCAAAAGTCTCCTTAGGGAAACATGCTCAAGGAGCAATTTCGGCAGAAGATTGTAGGATGCCTGTCCTGTGGAAACAGGCATGGAGATTCTGGCAAAGGAGACATTGGGCATGAAAGTGAAAATTGCAGTGAGTTTAACTTATTTTGAGCAGAGCAGGCAGTCACGGCAGCATGTGTCCAAGACAGAAAAAGTAAAAAAGAGATGTCTTCAAGTGCTGAGAGTCTCTAGACTGAGGAAAACCTAAAAAAAAAAAAAAAAAAAACAAAACAAAACAAAAAAAACCCCAGAATTACAGTTTCTATTTGAATTAAACAAAACCAAGGCACTGGCTACACTTACATGCCACTTTACAGGGGTTTTTCTGACTTATTGGTTTATTTTTGTCCCAGTCAAAATGCAACATAATTAAATGAAAGTTAACACACCTTAGTATTTAAAAAATATTAGAAATAAACATCTGAAAGGGGTATGCCTATCAAAAAACACAATAGCCCCAAGAAAGCAGTAAGTTGCAAAGAATGCCGATATCAAGACTCAGATAGTGTGGCAATAAGGTAAGGGGAAAATATTCCAGCTTGAGCAATCCAAAAAGTAAGTAAGTAACTGTCATGTTTTCATGTCAGCCAGCAACTGAGCACCACTCAGCTCCTCATTCACTCCCCTACCAGTAGGATCAGAGTAATTGGAAGGGTAAAAGCCAGAAAAGTTGTGGGTTGAGAAAAAATCACTTTAATAGAGAAAGCAAAAGCTGTGCATACAAGCAAAGAAAAATAAATAATTAATTCATTGCTCCTCATGGGTAGGCAGTTGTTCAGCCATCTCCAGGAGAGTATCACGTGTAACAGTTTCTTGGGAAGACAAACATCATCACTTCAAACATCCCCCCCCACCACCACTTCCTCCTTCTTCCAATTTATATACTGATACTCCACTTTATGAGCTTGATGTCATATGGTATGGAATATCCGTTTGGTCACTTTGGCTCACCTGTCCCCACTTTGTCTCCTCCCAGCTTCCCATGCACCCCCAATTTCCTTGCCAGTGTGGCAATATGAAAAGCAGAAAAGGCCTTGGCTCTGTGTAAGCATTATACAGCAATAACAAAAACATCCCTACTATCATCACTGTGTTCAGCAGATAGCCCCACACTAGCCACTATGAAGATAATTGATTCTACTGCAGCCAAAATCAGCACAGTAACTTTCATTTCCTTTTAGACATAAGCCATACAAAAAAAAGAAATGTGATGTGCATGGGCCAATGATGGCACATATATAAACTTTATATATATAGCTTATATCCATGAGTACTAAAGCACAAACAAGGAAACAAGGAAACTCCAGAAATTTCTAAGCAAAAAAAAAGGGAAATAGCAGTCATATATTATGTGTGCTTAATCAGAGAATCACAAAGACCTCTTTTGTGAGAAGACTTCAAAACCACAAGCTTAAGAGAGTAAAGTAAACACTGGAAAATTGGTTTGGGAAAGTCTGATAAGCTCCAGACAAATATTCTGGAAGAATCAGGAAGAAATTTTAAAGCTGGGATAAACTTTAGTCTGCCAAAAAGTCTGCCAAAGTCCAGATGTCACACACTGGCATCAATATGGTGGTATATTCATCTAGTGGATGAACAAACAAACACCAACAAGGCGATGGCTTGCTCTACACAAAGACAACAAGACTGTACTTGCATCTGTTGAAACACAGGAGCCTCTCAAGGACCTTCTGAACATCTATCTACCCCTCTGTCTACCCTACCCATCTCCTTGCCCATCGGTATAACCCTCCTTTTGCCACTAGCACTCAGGGAACAGCCGGACAATTGTCTATCTGTAGGTGACATATTGTCCGTTCCCTATTTTGAGATTTATGAGGCTTTTATAGGTGAAGGGGAAGGGGGGGTGGGTTTTGCAGTCTCTCATCAAGATGAGCAAAAAAACGTGAGGGAAGTTGGTGAATAGGCATTCTGTCATTATTGCCATTTTTGGAGACAATGAGCAATTTGTGAGCAGCTACTTTATTCCTGTCAGTCTGAGGGTTTCAGTGAACTCTGAACTGTGTTTGCTTCAGTCTTGGCAACTGTCAAAAGACCATATTGAGGAGCCCCAAAAGTAAAGGTGTCCACTGAATTATATAAATAAAAAGTTCATGCAAAATTAAATGTATTATAATGAGGATACTATCTAATCAGCAGCAATCAGCAAAATGACACATCAGAAACAGAAGCTGCTGAATGCCTCACTCTCTGTGACAAGTAACAGAAGCTTTTCTGCTTAAGGGACAGACCAGCGTGCACCCAAAACATTGCTTTTCTCTCTCACCTCTGGTTTTATTTCTTTTCCATCCTGCTATTATTCACATTACCTCAATATCCAGAGTCTACAGTGCTATCATGCAGACATGTAACAGAAAACAGCTGAGTTTCCAACTGAAATGAACAGAAAGAGATGTAAGCTTAAAAGCATATGCTGGGAACACAGATGCAGATAGTTTAAGTGACTTGTCCAAAGTCAGCGGTGAATTCTGATGACAAAATTAATCTATGCACTTTCCTTGGGATGAATCCAATTCAGGAAGGGAATTGATATTTTTTTCCAAGGGCTGTGTATAGGAGAAATGCTTTGCTGAAAGATCAGATCAGAGTAATATACCATGCTTTTCTTCTACAGTGAACAGCATGCACTAACACTCTCCTTTAGAAAGGAGAGGTCATGGACTTAAACCAGATTAAAGCTAAACACATAATTAAGATCTTGGCTCGAAAGGGGTTCAGTTAAGCTTGCAAACTGCTGGCCATCCCCTGATTTCAGACCACCTGTACTTCTGCAACAATCCCTGTACTCAGATATAAAAAAGAGTGGTGTGTAGATGTAGATAGGAATCACATTTTTGTGTCAGGAAGGTATAACTTGCTATTCTTAGGAACCAATGGAGTTCTTCCAGATTTTCATCTGCATAACAAATTGAAAATTTCTGTTCCATTTCATTCTTTATGTCTTGCTGATGTTTGCCTCCCACTAAATAGCTAAATTATTTTCCAGATATATTACGTTCACTTCGTTGAACTTTATTTTTTGTAATATATTTTTTGCCCCCTTCTTCAGCTTCTAAATGCTTGTGTAAAATTAAACTTGTCCACCCCCACCAGCATTCACCACTTTTCCTGATTTAGCTGCCTCTGGGAATTTCCATTTTATTTCTCTTCCAGATCAAAACCAAAGATATTTAGTAAGATCTGAAAGTTGCTCAACTAGATGTCTTTCCTTTGTATCTATCACCAGGTAGATACAGATAGTTTTCAGGCCACATGACAATACCCTTTATAGTCAATCTGAAATAATTTTAAAATGTGCATTCAGAAGGCATTTAAACTCCTGTCTCCAATCTCCTGTGAAGTTCATAGTCATGTTCATAGGCACAATACAGTCAGTGGTAAAATGGGATACCTGTGCAGACTAAAGGGTTTATCCAAATACAAAGGATGACTTACACACAAATTTATAATTATGGACAGTGTATGGTGAGACTTGGAGTGTGTCACCCTCCCCTCATCATCTTCAAAGCATCTCCTCTGAGTTCCCTCTTTGAAGCCAAAGGACTTTTCTCACCTGATTCTCACCTGTGCAAGCACAGGTTACACAGCCTGAATGAAAACCCCGTATTGAGCAAAGAGCTTTTCCTCAACTACAACAAAATAAGCTACAGAAATTTTTGTGCACACCAATAGCCCTTCGCAACTTTTTAACCTCTCGCATTCCTCTCGGTGGATTTGTTTGTTATTTCCTCTAAGTGCAAACTGTTAGCCCTGTAAGTGACTGTTCATTGAGTACATTAGTAGAGAACTCACATTTTATCTCTAGCACACACTGGAATCTCTGTTATCTCACTTAATAATACATTTCTGCTTCTGTTCTTTAGAGCACTTCAAACCTCAAACATTTTTGTATTTCTTTAAAAAACACAAGTACTTTTCCTAACAATTCTGTCACTGCAGTTTCTGCTTTCAGATCCAGTATTTCTATTCCTGCTGATGTACAATTTCACAATGCTTTTAAATTATAAACATCCTCTAAGTAGATTATTTGCTGCCAGAGCACTCTATTAAATCTATCAACTCCTCCCTTGGATTACTAATTCAGTGCTAATTCTGAAGGACAAGGTCATGAAGGTACATTCAGCTATTGCAACATTTATTATTTAAAATAAACTATTATAAACTCAGGTACCACCACAGCCATCTATGAAGCATGAAAAAAAGTAAAACCCACCAAAACCAAAACATATGATCCTTGGCAGATGGCTTTTTTCTTATTTTAACCAGAACACAGGTAGGAGACTGCATGATAATTTATATACATCCCACTTAAAAAACAGATTGAAATAATTTTACTGTAAAGACCAATATTGTCTTTATCTTTGTATTCCTTGGTTTATTTCACATAATTTAAAATACGAAATGATGAAAAATCTTTCTGGATTATTACACTCTGGTAAGAACTCCATTTTATGAAATTAGAGTCAACCTCAAGAAGTTTAAAGTAATTCCAGAGGAACTATGATAACTCCAATAACAGGGTTAGAAGTCAAGTATAATGGTATGTATGACAAGAAATATTTCCTTCTTTCTAAAGTCAGATTTTTAGTGAAACTTGTCTGCTCTAACACCTGTTCCTCCGCTTTCCTCCATGAGAAACATCTAATCTGTCACTTTGTTTTAGCTATTCATCTGTGCACACAAACCTGGTAAGAGGTGTGAATACGCAAGTTTTGAAATATGTACACTTTTTAGAAGACTAGCCCATAATATCTCAACTACTTTCCTCACTGTCTTTAATCAAGTGCCTTATTCAGTACTTAAACACAATACCCACAACTATCAACAAAGTAAAATAGAGAAAATAGGAGAAAAGGATAAGAAATCTTGCACAGAAAATTAACAGATTTATGACAACAGCAACCATTAAATGCAAATTAATGTGTAACCAATGAGTGATAAGTCCTGTCATACAAGTATGTCTGAACAAGTAAATCAAGGTAGAAGAGAGACTTACTGTTTGCTTACATTTGATAGAAAATAATGTTTATTTTAAGAATAATTCATGATGTACTGTGATTCAGCTCTTCCTTTCCTTTTTTAGACTTGGATGTTGTGAATGTTGTGACTGTCATTTAACAAGCTGTACTTACTATTTAAAATAGCATTTCTTCTAGACGCCTCATTTCCAGAAGTGTTGGCAGAAAGGAAAAAGCTGAAAAAGGAGCACTAAAGAGATTGACTTACAAGGAAAGACAGATCTGCCAAAATGGATATACTTCCTCTGAGAAAGAATATCAGCATGAAATACCTGGATAGACTCAATTAGCTTTTCAAAGGTCTGTCTTTCAAGATAGCATCATGGTTCAGTTGTTAGGGCCCAAAACTAGAACTTGAGGCAGCTACACCTGTCGTGGGTGACCACTTGTGTGACTTTGGGTAGAGGCACTTGGGACTGAGAATAAATCAGCTTAATACAAAGATTAACTGCAGCTCAATACCAGACCAGTTTTAGAGTGGACACTGTAGCCCTTCAGCTGATGTGACAAGAGCTCACAAGTGACCCTCCTGAGTGGCTGTCGTGGCTTTGCCCACCAGCCCATCCCTGGGGCTGAGGATGGTTTTGTCCAGGTGATTTCTGGACAAAAAGGCTAATCAGAAAATCCAGTGACGCCTTTGCTAATTACATCTTTAAGAAAACAGAAGAGAAGACTTGCTGCTCAGTTGAAATTAGGAGTCGCAGCCATGTAGAAGAGCAGCGGGCCCGAGCAGGGCCAAACTCCCTTCTCCCCTGGCTTGGGCCGGGGAGGGGGTGGCAGGTATAGCACTGAAGCCTTCCCTTTCTCTCTGGTAAGAGAGTGAAGAAAAAAAAAGTTTAAAAGACTGACTACTTGGACAGAAACTGCTGCAGAGAAATTCCAGCCAAGAGATAACGGAGCTTCCAAGGTCGAAGCTGGAGGAGAGAGAAGAAAATTTGAAGGAGGGAGAGCTGTTTCTTCCCTTTTCGCTCTCTCTCTCTCTCTTCAGCAGGGAAAAGATTGAAAAGTAATCCCTGCTACTTGTAAAAGTTTGTTGGGGTAAGGAGACCCCCATGCGGCTGACAGAGGAGCTTGTGAATATATCAGAGAACCGAGACCTCATGAGAAAGACTGAGATAAGGCAGAGTCCTGTTGAAGATTTTATGGCCCTTGAAAGGGATGATGCTTATGCCGGAGCAAGGACGGCTCGAATAAGCTTGGGATCTGTGTGTGGGACCCATACTGCTACTGAAGATTTATAACTTTAAGAGAGAGAGAAAATCTCATGCTGGAGCGAGACGGCCCATGTGAGATGTTGGGATCCGTGTGTGTGTGGGATCCGTGCTAGACCCACACCGAGAAGTCTATCAAAGACTGTTTCTCCCATGGGGAGGGACCTCCATAGGGAAACAGGGGTGAACTCTTAAGCCATTATCCCCTGTAACTCCATGGAAGAAGATCCATAGTAAGCAAGTGTCCCCTTGCAAGCCTATGGAAGGAAGACCCTTCAGGACCTGGGTAACCCCCAGCCTCTGGTCTTAGCCCAGGAGGGGGGTAGGCCCAGCCCTGGAGGCCAACACAGAGCGAGAGAGAGAAATGAAAGAATTCCAGCTGCAACGAGAATGCTGCAGAGTTACTGGAGAGAGAGAGCTGGAACTCCGAAAATGAAGAATAAGACTGCTTCTCCTCCTTGGACTGGTATAAAGGGGGGAGGAGTATTTCTGTAAATATATAGCACTTTAACTTGGGTAGAAATTGTTGTAGATATAATTCTTTAGTTTTTAATTTATTAGTAGTTTTTGTTTTACTAATAATAAATGTTCATACTATTTTCCCAAAATCCTGTCTCTCTTTTGTCTGCAAAAACCTTCTCTCAACTAGTAATAATTGTGTGGGGGGTGGAAAACAAATTAACCCAGAACAAAAACACGACAGTGGCCACCCAGGTACCATGTGGCTTTTGCACTAGACTTCAAATTGAAGGTGGCTGTACAAGTTTCAAGCCAGCTCAGACAGGTCTACCTTTGGAGGTTTGCTTTTTTTCATTCCCACCTCTTCCTCTAATGGCATTGCAAGAGTAAAGGAAAGCTTGTTGGCACTCAAATTTCAGGGACAGAAAGTGGAAAGGAGTGAAATACCATCACCTATAATGGGTAATATGGATATGAATATTAGAGAAATAACCTGTCAAGATCAGATTGGCTAAAAAGCAGACTTTTAAGAGAATCTCCAGAAGTCCAACCAACTATCAATAATTGCAGACTAATGCCAGTGCCATTACAGCTAATACACAGGAAAGACTAATCAGGAAAACGTGGAAAAGCTCAGGTTGTTCCCCAGCACATCTGCGGTTTTTACTTTTCAAAGCAGAAAAAACCAAGAAAACCTTGAAAACACAGAAAACAAGTGAAACAGTGTCATCTGTCCGATTTTGTAAAGGACCTACAAGAGCTCTCACCAAGACATCCCATTAATTTCCATGTGCATGACCTCAGAAGTCATGATCATACTTAACTGGCCACAATGATTTCTATGTCAGCACTCATCAACAAAAGTTTGGAAAAGGAATACCACACTCCAAAGTTCTTCACTTGTGACCTTTTTATAGTCAAGCTCTGAACAAATACCATACAGAAAGAAAAAAAAAAACATACCAAATACAGCCTACTCTCTTTAAATAAAATCTGCCTTCAAGATCTGGGGAAGAAAAAAGCAGATTATTGTCTTGCATAAGTAAGGCAAAACCAAAATGGAGGCAGAAATCCAGCACTGGATGGCAGAGGTCTCCTGAAAGATATTTCTTTTCAGCATTATTTGTATAGTGACTTGAGCTGCTGTCATTAGAACTGCCTCTGAACCCCTGCCAGACAATAGGTATCTATTTTCATAAGCATCTTTTAATGGAAGCAGGAGTTGTGAAATCTTTAAGAGACCATAAGGCCTGAGATACAAATAAAGAGAGAAATCTAGGAATAAGAATATATTAGAAAGAATAGAAAAAAATGCCTATGTGTCTTTTAAAAGAGCTTGCTCTGTACATCAGATTGATCTACTGCTGGATGTGCTTACAGGTTTTCTTTGTTAATTAATTTTCTGAAGCAACAAGACCTTTGTCTTATAATCCTTCTGCTATTTCTGACAATTTGCAATGTTGCAGATGTACTTTTTGAAATGCAGTCCCAGTATAAAATTAGTGGTTTGAGGCTCTGATCTAGGGGTCCTGGAATTGTGAACCAATTCAGGCACACAAGAGTTAACAGAAGGATGCTGTGTGATTTAAGGTGGATCTCAATCAACTTGTACTGCCTGAAGTAATAACAGGGCCTCTGAGGGTAGATGAGACAGAAAGTATAATGCCTTGAATTTAGGTGGTTAGAACCACAGGGACACAACAGTGCAGAGGAGAGGGAGGTCTTCAGTTACTTGCTTTTTCACTATACATAAATCTTGTAATTCTTTTTCTCCTCAAGAGTATATCCATAGTTTAGATTTCTAAAGCCAAAACTTAAAATCTACAAAACGTGCATTTAAACAGTATGAATAAATTATGTACATGCTAAGGATACATAGGTGTAAGTCCACAGGGATAGGATACTTTTGTCTTGGTATTAATAAATCCTGGATTAGAAAAACTGAAATTTCACCAGCTACCCAAAATTCAAAACCTGTCATCACTGTTTAGTCTATTTTCATCTGACTGAATGCTGGTATTTAGAACTTGGTATTCTTCCTTGTATTTGCTAGTCATAAAGTCTCCCATTGCTTTTACATTCTTCTCACTTTGTCTTGATTTTATCTCATTTAATATTAGTTTATATTCTCTTTAAATATACAGAACCACAAAAATGTGGAAATTAAGGCAAGCAGTGGTCCCTGGAGCACACCTTGGCTGCCATGGGAAAGGGATATGTCTAAAGATGTGTCTAAAGGATTGGAAGAAAGTTAACCCATCATTCCCATGAGGAGCAGAAGGCTGCAGATACTGGGAAGAAAAAAAATATCTTTTGCAAATTTCTTCTTGATTTGTTGAGAATCAATAATTTATTCAGCCTTCCACTTGTAACTGTCCCTCTTGTGTACTTCTGTCCAAGCAGAAAGAATAATTCATAGTCAGGTAAGGCAAATGTATGTTAGAACAACCCCAAAATTTCCATAACAAAAACAGTTGCCTATAAATTTTCTTATGGTCTCCTGGTAAAGTAGTTGCACAGCTTAACATTTCATTGACCCATGGGAAAAAGAGATTGAAGGCTACATAGATGGGTCAAGGCCATAATTCTAGGATGGAAAAGCTGTCTAAGTAAAATAAATTATCCCAGGCACATGTCTGGTCTACCATACACAGATTATTACAGGTATCCATCCTAGCTAGACTTAAATCCAATTGAAGCAAAAACTCAGTGCATAAGAAATGCCACATTGTACTGGAGCAGTCATCCTCCCAGCCTAGCAGTCTGTCTGTCTGTCTGTGCTAGTAGGGCACATGGATCAGATGTCTAGGCACTTGCTGCTATTGGTCCCCCAGCATCCACAGCTGTTACCATTGAGTTGAAGGAGGGCACCCCTCCTTCCTGTTTCTGATGACAAAAAAATTGTTCATGAACGTGGTAATGTCTCTTTGATCCTGCTGATATGGCCTGCCCTGTGTCTATGAGTCAGCTTCTGTGAGTCTATGTCCTCTTTTGGCAACAAATTCCAGATGTTCACTAAACCCCAGGTAAGGAAGTATTTCCTTTAACTTTTTAAGGTGATAGTTTTAAGAAATACCCTTAGAACTGAAGTTGTACATTTGTTCTATTCACCACCTCCTAGAGTCTGTAGATCTCCATCCTACCCCTTCTCAGCCTAATGCTATTTAAAACGTGTGCCAAACCAGCCTTCCTACTGCCTCCTTGTACAGCAGCAGATACATTCCCAACATCAGCCTGGTTGCCTTTACTCACATCTTCTCTTAGCTTTGTCCTGCCTGAGATGTGGACACCAGAAT
Source organism: Pyrocephalus nanus (assembly GCA_038380795.1). NCBI lineage: Eukaryota > Metazoa > Chordata > Aves > Passeriformes > Tyrannidae > Pyrocephalus > Pyrocephalus nanus. The sequence goes on from CM076260.1 coordinate 102,846,114, forward strand.
GGCACCATCATCTTGTGCCTACCACAGATCTGCACAGAACTAGAACCACTTCCTCCCTCTTTTCCCACTACCTCTTCTGCCGAGCAGGCGCTGCATAAGGTATTGCATATAACCCATTTGAACTGTCTGTGAATCAAACACAGAACCATTTATGTGATTATTCCACATCCTTCCTTCTTCTTCCAAATTCTCTTTTCTGCCCAAAGCACAAGTAAAATGGCAATTTTTACATCAGACCATAACACTTTTAAGCATGCAGTAAAAAATACACATCTTTTTTATCAGATTAGGACCATTTCCATGATTGCCATTAGATCTTTCCTCACAAACAGTGGTTTAACTGTAGCCTCTCTACTGCTAGAGCCAATGCTGTCAGGAAAGAGCTGTACAAGAAGGCCTTAATGCAATTTCCCATTCAGAGTCTAAAGGCAAAACAAATCATTAGGTTTCATGAAAGCAAACAAATACTCAAACACTCAGAAAGAAAATGCTTAAGCACATTCTTAACATTAGGAGCATTATTTAAATACTAACAATAAAGGCCTAAATTAGCTACACCAGCCACAATGTCATTACCAATACCTGTGTCCATTAATTACATCTTCATTTCATCCTAAACCTTTTCATCAGAGATGGTTCTCAAACCATTTTCTCAAAACATTTTCATCTGAAAGACTATTTTCTGTTTCTTTCGACTGCAAAGAGCTGTACAAGCAGCTCAATTGTAAAGAGATTATGAAATGGCACATAAAAATTCTATAATCCAAAAGTAGAACACAGTATCTTTTAGGAGTCTTTTCAATGTAAAATTATTAACCACAATTAATGCTTTTTGAATAGCCAGCCCACTTGGGTTTCCATGTTTTATTTGCAGAGTTTTACATATGTACATACAATTCTAAGGGTGTGCTTTAAAGGAGGGAAAATAAAAAATTAACTACTCTGTCATAGTCATCTACAAACATCAAGGAACTGTGACCAATCAATAATAAATAGCAAACACAAAATCAAAGAGGAAACCACTAACATAAATTTGTCAACTAGAAAACTTGAAGTTAGAAAGGTAAGCAGCAACTGCATATAATAAAACATTAAAAGAATACATTGCCATAAATTACAGCTACTAAATCAAGCAATCTCATGATTCTGCAAATTTGAAGAATGAATAACTCTTCACATAGGCAGAGACTAACAAGGTCAGTTTTTAATAATCTTTTTCATTACTGTGTAAAAAAATTCCTTATATAAAGGCTGACAGCATTGTGTAGAAGAAGTTTATCTCACTCTTCACATCCAACTGAGCTTTCAGAGTGATTTTTTTTTTGCCCATCTAGGTCCATTATCTATGGTTCCTCTCAGGACATCTCTGGATAAAACAGGTCCCCAGCAATCTTTCAACTCTCAGATTTCTTCACCTAAAACTGTTTTCCCATTTTATTTTCACTTTTCCTGTTTTGTTATCTGTCTCCATTTGTCAGAGGACAGTCTCTTTTTCTTTAGACTTCCATCACTTAATGCCATCCTACCAATATTCTCTGTATCATTTCTCATGCCTGCTCAGACTGGAGCTTCAGGAGGATGCTCTTTCTCTCCCCGTGAATAAGACAATACTGGCATAATTTTTTTCCTAACCTGCTGAAATCTGGACAGCCACATATCAGACATGAATACTAAGTTTGACCACAATTGAGTGCTTCTTGCAAGCAGAGCTACACCTTTGAAACTCTGTGGCAAACAGATTGGGGTCCTTTGATACTTGGTAAATTTACATTAACTACAGATATATTCTAGTAAGAATTAGTCATGGATCTTTCCCCCTTCTTCCTGAAACATCTGTCTTTTCACACAGTTTTACATGTTTTTTAATCAAAATAGAAGAAGATTTTACATTTCTGCATGGATACTCAGAATATTTAGCTGACAAGACCTCATAGGTGTTCCAATATTTTTCTATAAAAGGAATATATTTGCAACATTTTTTTCTCTTCTTTTCAGTTTTGTAATGCTCAGACAATTTAAACAAAACCTCTAAAAATATTTCAGAACTTTAAGGTTTTTGATAGCTATGTTATCACACACTTACCAACGTGTGTTTCTGAGCTAAAGAACTGCACTTAACATATCTATTACTGCAATTTTACACCTTAATGAAAACTGACAAGAAAAAATTTAAATATTTTGAACCCACAACCTCAACAAATACCCTACAAGCTGCCTTAAGGACCATGTTTCTATAGCAATTAGCTACTAAAATTTCTTCCTCACTATCAGCCACTGTTATATGTTTGACTAATGTAGACCCAAAAGGTTGCCCTCTCTTCTTTTTACTAAGAAAATGCTAAGAACTTGATTTTTTTTTTTGACTAACCATTTCAATTGTCAAAGGTGGTAGAAAATACCCTAAATTTCTAATAGTTAAATTTTGAGATGCTAATAAGTAAGCTTTCTCAAACTTTCAGTCCCACTTTCTTACAATAATTAGATTTTTTTTAGGATTCTGTCTCATAACAGCATGCTTGAATTCTCTTACTCATCTGAGACATCTGACATTTACACAGGAAAAAAAATCCTTCCCTAATCAAACCTAAAAAAGAAATATTTTTCTATCTATGGAAGATAGAATTAATTTAAATGTACAAGAAAGATATGTTTTCCCTCTCTAAGCAGTAAGGATTTGTATAGAAAAAAAATCTCCAGAACTACTTGTATATCATTTTTTCCAAAATAATTATGGAACTGATTCACTCTTGTATTACTTCAGTCCCAAAATACATTGAAATCATCTGACTTCAAAACTAGAATTATACCACAATGAATCATGTTTATACACATATTTAAACCAAACTATTTTCAGATATGTGTCCTTTTAATATTAAACACCCTCTGCAATGCACGTGTTTCTGCACCTGAATATCAAACTACCTACATGTGCTCTAACTAAACCTTAGAGATTCCCTTGGCCACTTCTTCTTGTTTGTACAAGACAGAAATTATGAAATGATGAAAAATTATATAAAACAATAATGAGGAATGAAGAGTTCCATTTTCTCATCTTCCCTCATAACGGCCTGCAAGTTCTTCTCTGTTTTTAGCTTCACAAAAAGATCTCTCCTTGAGGATCCCTTTCCTGGCCAAGTATTACAGGGCTTTCAAAATCCACGTCCTCTTCAGTATCTTTCCATCTCATGACTACAGATGAATTTCCAAACTAGAAGCTTCTTTACAGTATGTATCTTAAAAACTATGACAGTATTTATGTTATCTATATAACAAAGGTTCACGGAGCAAGAAACCATCTTGCTGCTCAGCTACTACTGAGGGCAGCCACACTATAGAGAGGTGAGTGGACTGAAATTGTGCAGTATTTAAGGAGGGTGGGCAGAAAGCATGATGCAAAACTGCAAGACTCTTATGCTACCACTGACTTTTCAGGGTTATCTCTCTGTGTACCTTGCAAATATTTTCCATACGAGAAAGGGAAAGTAAAATATGGGAAAAAAAAACTCTATTATTGCCTCTTCCAAAATATATTTTCAAAAGTCATCACAAAAAAAAGTCATTACAAAGAAGATGGGTGGAATTTTTTAGTTCTGGCTATTCAATGCCATCTACATCACACTGGGGGGGAGCACATTTTTTTTTTTGCCAGGAAAAAGAAACACCAGTGCTGGAAGGAGGAAGGGGCATTCCTTTCCTGTCTTTCTTGCCCAGCTTTTGGCAGAGGCAGCCACTGCAAACAACCCAGAGAGGGGGACCAACCCAGCAGCAAAGTCCAGTGCCAGAGTCACTGCCAGCCACCACCAGAGCTGCTGCAAGTCCTGGCAGTCGCCACTCACAGCCACTAATCACCGTAAGCCACAGTATTCACCAGGATCACCACCACCACCTGCCACTGCTGCCACCACCAGAGCCAGCATTTTCAGCAGCATAAGTCCTTTCAGATGAAACAGCTTTCCAGGTTTTGATTTGTCCCTGTTCTCCATTGTTTTTATGACTGGGAAAGGGTGTTAAACCACAGAAACTCATTTACCACATTGTTTTCCTTGCTTGTCTGAGCCATGTGGTTTTATCTTATGAAAGATATTAGCAGAGCAGTGAGCTTGAATTTCTGCTGAACTTGTTTTTTGAGTAGGCTTGCTAAAAGTGGCGGTTACAGTTAGAAATCAAGAACTATACAAGAAAAAAAAATTAAAAATCCCCACTCTTGACCAAACTCTCTCAAGCTATGCTTGATTTCACAGATAAATGTTACATACTCAATCTCAAAATTGAAATCAAAATTTCACATTATTCGTCAATACATACATAGGAACATACAAAGAAAGACACATTTTCTGAGCTATGTATTTACCTGTCTAAGCATGACTTCAGATCTAGCTAGAAAATCTTTGTATTTACTCAGTTTTCATATTAAATGTATCAACTCTTTACTGAGTCTTTAGAAGAAACAAGCAGATCAAAACTTTATGTAAATCACAACCACTATTTGATGATGATTTTGCCAGTGAGCATCCTAAATTGACACAGATATTGGATTAGGTGCTACAGAAGACAGGACAAATCTGTTTTCTGTACAACCACAAAAAGCATGATTGAAACTTAGCAGCTTCTGTCCAAGTCTCTGCACCATGCTGGAAGCTCACAGTTTGGCCATCCTATCTGTCTCCTCGGGCACTTGTATTGTCACTTACTGTCTAAGCAGTAATCAGCAAGGACATATGTGTTGAGAATTCAGATCAAGCAAAATAACTATCAAAAAATTAACTGGTTTTAAATGACAGAAAACACATATAAAGCACGCATGCATGTGGTCTGGTCCAACTGGTGACAGTAGCTGGAAGCAATCAGCAGTTATAAGCAACACCCAACATCACTTCCTGCAACTGCACATTAACACAGGCACTGAAGCCACTTAGGAGTTCTATCTGTCTTGCCTCATATATATATATATAGATATATATATATATAAATAAATTTTACTAAAGTATTTGGGCTCTGATTTTCATGGTCCTCAAGTATCAATGAACAGTTGACAGTTTAAGGCTTACTGACAGCAAAGAGCACCAACAGGAAAACTCCAGCTCCTGCTGATGGGGCAGCCATGTAAATAAGCTGCCTAAGTTTGGCCATATGAAGAAGACAGCAGGAATTGAAAAGTGCAGGATTAGGGAGGAATTGGTAACCTAAAGCATCTGTAAGTATGCAAGTTTGCCAGATTGTGCTCTCCTGCATTACTTCTACTGCTCCACTATAAGAAGCTTAGTCTGTAGGACACTGGTAATGCAGGACACATCTGTAATACTCTCTGAAGTCTAAAAAATCCACAAAAATAACTCAACAGAAATCTAGAGGTAGGAGTTTTCTCTAATGTGATGTAGGTTAACATACCACAGTAAGAAGATACTACATAGAGCATGGAGCATCTGATTTATTCATAGGAACATGCTAGCCTCTACTTTAAATTTCAGATGATCAGAATAAGGTTACTGTTCAATAAGGATGTTACTGTTCAAAAAAGATATGTGTTGCATAATAAAAATGTACAAGTAAACAACAGAGGGTATATAAACCCACAGCATAGTCAATTTTTTCAAACAGTGGATGCAGAGGATTTTTTATGTGCACAATGACAGTGTGAAATGTCCAATAAAACAATGCCCCAAGGAACATGGTATTGATAAAATCTGAGACTTTAAAGTAAAGATTTCTTTCCTCCTGAGCACATCTTAATTATAAGGAAAGTGAATGAAAAAAATCACTTTTACTATTCAGTGGAATTTGAAAATAAAAGTATCCTCAGCTGCTAAGCCAAATCAACATGAGTTAATGATATTTGCTTTCAGTTTTCTAAAGGATTGTGTGCAGGCCTAGAGCCTGATAAAGAATCTGAAGAACTCAGGTGTGTACTTAAACACACTTGAACAGCCCAGAATTCATTACCTATTGATTTAGCTGAAAACCTTACCTAACTTGAAAAAATGTAAATATATAAAAATGAAGAGAGGTCCTCTTGGACATATTTTTCAGAAGATGAATGAGAAGATATTGAAAACAGCCAGCATAGATTTACTGCAAGTAAGTTATCTGACCAACCTGATCACTTTCTAGACTGAAATGAATGGATCTAGGGACCAGGAGATAGCAACAGAGGCATTTACCTCAACTTTTTCAAAGCTTTTGACACTTTGTCCCAAAACAGCCACCTATCCATATGTGGACATTACAGTCTATATATGTGGCCCACTACATGAATGGAAAATGGTAAGATGGGCAGGGTCAGAGGGCAGAGATTCATGGGTCATGCTCTACCTGAAGATAATAAGAAGAATGCTGTCTTGGTTTGAGACAATTTGGAGGGGCAGAGACCTCAGACAGAAGTCTCCTCCCTCGGATTTAATACCTCTGTTTTCTCCAGTACTGAGAGAAACACAAAATACACCTGGATGTAAGTGAAAAAATAACTCTTTACCAAGAAGAATGCTAATAACAATACTGATAAAAGTGGGCTAAGCCAACCGATGAGGAGAAATTTCCCATCCCCACATCCCAGACCAAATCAAGATGGTGGCCCGCCTCCTCCACCCAGAAAAAAAGCCCCCACACATGGCCACAGGATATTCCACGTGATTTGCCTCCCCCATGCCTAGGAAAACCTGGCAGGAATGGTTGGACAGTCAGCACTGGCAGGAAATGGTAGATACCTGTAGGAATGGATTTGCCCTATATAGGGTGGAAGAAATCCTGCCAGAGATGGACTGGTGAAGGAAAAGGAGAAAACAACAAGGGTTATAGAAATAGAAGTTTTTAATGTTGTTTAAACAGATCTTAAGATGGCTTTTCTGTACTTTGCAAAGTCACTCTGTCCCCTTCCCGACACCCCCCTGTGAAGGACCCTTATGCAGGAATGTCCTGGGAAGATACCCTGAGGTCTTCCCATTGGCCTTTGTTCACCTCTTTCTATTGGCTGTTAACTCTTTACCTGATTAGGTTTTTCTGTATCACCTTGACCTTGTAATTAGTCCCTTTCCAATCCCCCTGAAACCCATAAACCCCCATCTCCAAATAAACTCTCTCTTTCGTGCGTCCCTCAGCTGTGGTCCTATGTGTCCTTATGGGCTCATAGAGCCACGTGCTCGAGGGGCAGTTGGGAGAGCATTACACCTCCAGAGAATGGCTTAACCCCCAAGACCTGAAGGTGCCCCCTCTCCAAATCAGCCGTCGTAGATACCTGGGATTCATTAGTGGCAGACACTTGCATGGTGCTGGAATGAGGCTGTGGTGGTGGTGCTAGCAGTTGGAGCAGGGCTGCAGATCCCCCCAGGCAGTTCGAAGAACCCACAAGACACCTTCTAAGATGTTGCAGCTGTCCCTGACATCAGTGAGGCTGAGTCCTTGTAGCTCATTATGGCTCATCAATAAGACCGTCAGTCTGGCTGTGAATGTTCCAAGGAGTTATCACGGCTGAGTCATCTGTGTAAGGAAAAGAAACATTATCCCACCTCCCAGGGTTTGCCTCTTTCCTTATCTTGTTTAACACCCAGCTTGTAGCCTGAGGTGTCAGATGTGCAGGCCTTCAGCACCTGGCCTGGGTGGCCACTCTCCACCTTGTTAGCAAAGCACATTGATGACTGAGCCATTAACACCAATAGTCCAGCCTCTTATATCACCTGTTCTGTGGTCAAATGTTTGAGTCAATAATCACTAGCAGTTCAGTCTCTTTAAAGAAGGCAAAACACCAAAAAGCCAAAAAGACATATTTGGAGAAAAGAGAAAAGAAAAGGCAGATTACCAGCATTTCTGTGTAATCCAGGACAATATTCTTGGGGTCTATGCTGGGATCTGTCCTCCTTCATACAGTCATCTGTGACGTGGAGGAAGGAGGCCATGGAGGCCACTCTCATTAAACTTGTGCCAAATTGGGGGTAGTGTCAGTTGTTTCACTTACGGCCAAGGCTGCCATTCAGAGTGAGGCTGAAAGAATGGACCGACAGGGTCCATGTGAAATTCAACAGGGACCAATGCCAAATCCTGCACCTGGGAAAGAGGAACTTACCATTCATTCATCTGTTGCATTTGTATTGCTGTTGTTTGATGAGAAGAAAGGGCTTGAAAATGCTGCATGTCGGTTTTTACTGCATTTTGTCCAAAGCTTTTTGAGGTTTTTGGGGTTTGTTTGGGTTTTGTTTTGAATAATATGTCACATATTTTGAAAATTATCAGTTCAGTGGGAATAAAATGTTACTAGAGCAGGACAGATTTATTCTGACAGCTCAGTGGCTTCACTGATCCTCCAAACCACAACAGGAACTCAGTGAGAGGACTGGTCCCTTTTCCTCCAGTTTCTCACCTCTGCATTTTTATTTTTATTTTTCAAATTTGTCTAAAGAAGACTGCATTTTCCAATTGCTTTCAAGAAATTACTCCCTCCTTGCTGCCCTGGTCAATGCTATCTCTCCACCCATAGCAAATTCTCACATCTCATTTTTTCTCAATAATTTCTTTGAATACCAATTTGCAGTAAGAAATTACTCAAAAACTATGCTATTGCATAATATCATTTTTTCTAATATTTAATTAAATTTCCAGTCCAAAAAACTTCCTTATGCCTTGTATCTTGAGAGAATACTGGGGAGCCTGGAAGCACTTCACTCATAGCAAGAAAGCCTTAATTGTCTACGCAGAGCACTATACTGTATCTAGAGCTGTCAACAGCTCAAAATTGCCATGAACTTACAGTATAGTACAAAATCCTAAGAAGTGCCAGTACGAAAAAAAACCCAAAACTTGTGAACAAGAAAAGCACAAAGCTGATTGATGTTTTGTGCCGGATTCAGAGGGCTTATGGATCAAGATCTCTGAAGAGAAACAGATTTTCAGCTTTGTAATGCATCCACTCACTAGGATACAAAAAACCTCATTTTTAATGAAAAATGAAACAAGGGTTATGACCACCACTAACTAAAAACAAAGAGGAAAAAATCACCAGACATTCATGAACTTCATCTCTCCAGTATACTATCACTACCAGAAATCTCATGGAGACATAGTGATTTCAATCAACTAAAAAAATTTTTAAAAACCAAACAAACAAAAAAACCCACAAAAAAACACACAAAAATCAAACAAACAAAACAAAAACTAAACCAAAACAAAAACTTCCAAAGTACAGTATTAAATATTATAAATATTTGTGGGGTCACTGTATTTTTCAGTCCTTTAGGAAAACTATTTGAGATGTCTGGAAAGTAGGGTGCAAAACACCAGAGGCATTATTTAGCCAGAATTTCCAAGGGAGAGGGAATAAATTCTTCTCTCAAGAGTGGCAAAGTTGGAGCACCAAGATCCAAGAAGTGCAAAAGAACCTCCATCCCCTGAAACTAGAACAAACTGAAAAGAGACCAAGTGTGTTAATTATTATCTAAGGAAAAAAGGGTATTTTCTGTTTTTCCTTTTAGCCTTGAAGAATGGCCTTAAGGGGGCTGTCATTTATACCTGTTTTTTCTTGATAGCACAGAACTGTGCTGCCTTTGTTGTGGAAGCCAAAAAAGATTTTACTCTGTGTTCCCCTGCTATCCAGAAACTAGATTAAATGACACACTGAAACACAGGTTAGTCTGGTTTTATTACTGCTCTGTGTATATGTGTGTGTGTATACACATATACCTGAGCAAATTAAAGTGCCTACAGCATTTTGAATTTTAGGATCTCAAAATGACCAACTTTTGAGTCTTTCTCTATCAGCCATAGTACATTAAAACTACACTGTTCCCAGAATACTCTTGTGTCATTCAATAACATTGCATTTACAGCTGTCGCTCTACTCCTTTTCCTTTCTTCATATCTATGGTTGCCTTTCTCTTTCTCCATAGCCTATGTTATCCCTCCAAGGAGCAAAGCATAACAGTTTTGTATTGCTCGGGAAAATGAATCCACCTTTTGACTCCCAGCTGTGATACAAGAGTCTGCACTGAACCTCACACCAAGCAAGATATTTCAGATGCAATCAAAGAAAAAATAAGAGCCAGTAATTCAAAATAAAAATATTCACATTAAAGGGACTATGTAGACAGCTCTAGCAATACCAAAAATACTACAGCTCAAGAAGAATCAGTCTGGCAAACAAAATGGCTGTGGAATATTTGTATTTCCTCACTGGTTTATGTTGTCAAATGCAACACCAAAATTGGTTTTATTTTCCTCCTTCACTATCTTGATTTTATATCACCAAGGTCTTTGAACGACAGATTTTGTACTAATTCTTCTCAAGTTTATTCTTTTCCTTCATGCACTGTAAGTTCCCTCCAATCCCACATGCCTCAGTCAGGCTGCTTCCCAGAGGCCATGCACCTTTCTGGATACCAGGGCTTTGCTGCTGAAGTGTTGCTTGTTGTATGAGGTCCCGTTTCTCTCTGTCATTTATTAGTCTTCTACAGAGAGCTGATTATGTTTTTCTTTCAAAGCAGCCACTTAAGATTAAATAATCTCACCAGTTAATGACATTAATGGGAAGAATATATGCCTGTAGTGTGGAAGATGCTACTATTGTATTCATGAGGTTTTTTTGATTCACACTTGTAATGGGTTTCTGTGGCTGGGTTTTGGTAGTGAGGAGGCCTACAGGGGTGGCTTCTATTACAAGCTGCTAGAAGTTTCCCCTGTCTGGTGGAGCCAATGTCAGCCAGCTCCAGGATGGGCTTCCTGCCACTGGCCAAGACCAAGCCAATCAGGAGTAATAGTAATGCCTCTGTGATAACACAGTTAAGAACAGAAGGTTGTGGTGAAGAAAGAATTCCAGCCAGGGAAGAGCAGAGTGGGAAAATGTGAACAACAAGGTAGATACCAAGGTTAGTGCAGAAGGAGGGAGAGGAGATGCTCCAGGCACCAGAACTGAGGTCCCTGCAGCCCATAGTTCAGACAGTGATGGAGCAGCTGTGCCCCTGCAGCCTGTGGAAGGCTATCAGTGTGCAGAGACAACCCTGCAGGTCATGGAGGAGCCCACGCTGGAGCAGGTGGATGCACGAAGGAGGCTGTTATCCCATGGGAGGCCCAGGATGGAGTGAGGTCCTGCAGGAGACCTGTGGCCTGTGGAGAGGGAAGCCCACGCTGGAGCAGGTTTTTCCCAGGTAGGTCTTATGGCCCTGTGGGGCACCCACATGGGTACAGCTCATTCATGAAAGGACTTTACCCCCTGGAGGAATGACCCACAGGACAGCAGTTTGTGAAAAGCTGTTGCCCAAGGGATGGGCTCATGCTGGAGAGGTCCATCAAAGACTCTTCTCCTGTGGGAGGGACCACACAGGAGCAGGGGAAGGACTCCTTTCTCTGAGCAGTGGCAGAAACAACAACAGACTGTAACCTCCGTTTCCTGTCCCCTTGCACCACTGGGGAGGAGGAGGGAGAACACTGAAGGAAAGAGGGGTGCAGGGAAGGTGTTTTTAGGATTATTTCTCACTCTTTGGCTCTTATCCTGTTAGTAATGAATTTAAGAAATATCCCCACTTCGAGTCTGTTTTGCCTGTGAAGGTAATCAGTAAGTGACCTCTCCCAGCTCTTACCTCAACTCATGAATCCTTCGTTGTTTTTTTTCTCTCCTCTGTCCAGTTGCAGAGGGAGAGTAAGAGAGCAGCTTTAGTGGGTACCTGGCATTGCGGCCAGGGTCAACCCACTACGGCACTTCAAGAATAAACATAACCCTAGAGTGGAAAAGAGGCACTGCAGCTATAACTTATTCATGATTATGACATATATAATAAAATGGGAGCCTTAAACAAAAAAAAAAAAAAAAGAGTATTTACAACTCCAAGAACGTGAGGCAAACAGTTAAGGACTTGCTGCTCTTTGCTATTGCTTAGCAGTGAGGGAGCATGTGTAATGCATGACATGAGTGATTACCAGACTCTGGTGAAAGTTTCTATGCTGCTGGCATACAAAGTATCTATGCTGTCTTGATTTAAAGCTACCATATGAAAATAAAATCTGTAAGAATTAGTTTTCAAATCTAATAAAGTCCCAAGCTTAATTGAGCAATGCTGACCAATGGATACCAAAACAGTCCAGCCTACATTTAAGAGGTTTACACATAAGCATGAAGACACTGAGCCCTTTATTCTAGAATGATATTAGAGACAGCACAAATGCTGCAGCTGTGGTATCTGCAATATAGGAACTCTCTATGTCTAGCCGAAAGAAAAATTTTTTTTCCTTTCCAACTGTCCTCTCACCCCTAATTTCTAACCCAGTTTCTCTTCAGTTCTTTCCCAATGATGACTTGAGTCACTGGGGGACAAACATGCAAAATCCCTCATATTCTAATTAAAGAGATCTTGTCTTATGTTGCTATATATATGGTATATAAGAGCTTATCCTAAATTCAGCCTTCCCCTCTTCATTCCCCCCTGCCCCCCAGAAGCTTGATGGTCTCTATTTTGAGAAATCATCAAACTCATACAGGACAAAAATGAGTTTCTGCATCTTTTTTCCTCTTTCTTCTATGGTAATTAAAACTGGCAGACAGAAATAATGCTCAGGTTGACTTCCTTTTATGAGGGTCAGCTAATTAAACTGTGATATTTTGAAAGTGCCTATCACTTTGTATCAGAGGAAGAAATTTTGCAATATATCTTCATGACTCAAGGCTTCAAGTAACAATGATTAAAAATCTTGAATATTTAGGACCCTGAGTCCTGCTGATGAGGAACATGTCTCCAGCTTTTAAGTCATCTAGATGTTTTGAAAAAGCCATCCAGAGTGCAAAATCACAATGTGGGGCCATTAAAAGATAGGAAAGCACATAGAATGTTCTAAGCACCTGTGGTACCCAATGGTAAGGATATGCACTTCCCATGCCCACTGGCAGGACAGATGCTCAGCATCTAACTAAACCCTACTTGGCTCTCCTACAGATCCTCCCTTCTTCTATCAGAGCTGGACCTCACCTTGAGCAGCTCTTCATGACAACAGCTAGTGCTCCAGCAGAACTGATTAAAGGCCAGGTTCAAAGCAAATTTATAAATTGTGAGAGCAAATTTGCATTCCAAAAACTGCAGAAAAGCATTTTTCATCTCTTAACAGAACTATGCTGTGTTTAGTCAAAATATTCAGAGCAGACCTTTTCCCCAGAAGGCATGGAGGCACAGCTCCACTGAAGTTAATGGAGCTGGACTGATTGACACTGGTGAAGAAGCTAGCTCAGGATTTGACTGTTTTAATACTAAATAGCTTTCACTTGGACTCTAATTTCAGCACACTCTACCCTCCCTCAGGCATTCATTTTATATCCTGCATGGCTAATTTGTACTAAACATAAAATATGCATGTTTGCTGTTGTCTACAGGACTAAAATATTCAACCTACCCGTGCATGCTACAATCAGTTTCCCCTGTACACTTCAAAGTCATAAGAATGTGCTACAATAGGCATACCTGTGCATTTGGGAATGCATCTGAAAATTTATAAAAAAAAAAAATATTAACTTTTTACTGAGTCTTTAAGCGCAGGCCTGATGTGTTTACTCTCTATGGACTTGCACAACAATTAAAAGGTCTATTTGCACACCTATAAATTCTAAATTTTAGCACATTCTTGTTTCAATAAGAACTCAAATGCCATCTGAGCAGGGCAAGAAAAGTTCTTGCCTAAGGTATTTTTCTAAAATGAGGAAAAACAGAAGTAAACAAAAATCAAAGCTCTTAAGCTACACCCTTCCTTGCCATCATACCAGCAGAGCACACCCTAAGCCCTGAGAATTACATTTCTGTCTGAGGCAAAGTCAAATGAAACAGCCTGGTGCCAAGCAGGGTAACAAGAGCCTCGCCAAGAGCTGCAGCATGCTGTCTGATAGGCTGTCTGGCTGTTACAGGGCAAAGGCAGGCAACCTTGTCCTCCTGTTAGCATTTTGCTGCATTTTGGTTATGCTTCACTAAAAGCAAGAAAGGTTAGTCACGGTGTCGTAGTTTTGCTCTGGGTTAATTTGCTTTCACACTCCCAACACAGTTACTGTAAGCTGAGAGAAGGTTTATGCAGACAAAAGAGACTGGATTTGGGGAAAATAGTATGAACATTTACTATTAACAAGCTAAAACTAAAGAACTACATCTATAACAATTTTACTTAAGTAAAACTATTATGTATTTATAGAAATATTTCTCTTCCCTTTATATCGGTCCAAGGAGGAAAAGTAGTGTCTATCTCTATTCTCGGAGTTCCGGGTCTCTTCAGTAATTCTGCAGCACTCTTGTCACAGCTGGAACTCTTTCTGCTTCTCCGTGTCAGCCTCCAGGGCTGGCCCTACCCCCCTCCTGGGTTAAAACCAGAGGCTGGGGGGTTACCCAGACCCTGAAGGTTTTTCTTCCATGGTCTTACGAGGGGACACTTGCCTACCATGCATCTTCTTCCACGGAGTTACAGGGAATAATGGCTTATGAGTCCACCCCTGTTTCCCTGTGGAAGTCCCTCTCTAAGGGAGAACAGTCCTTGATAGTCCTCTCCAACATGAGTCTAGCATGGATCCCTCACTTGGATCCCAACATCCCTACCAGAGTAGTTTTTCGCTCCGGCATAAGGCTCTCTCTCAAGGTTACAAATCTTCAGTAGCAGCAGCATGGATCTCTCACTGAGATCCCAAGCTTACCCAAGCCATCTTCTCCAGTGTAAGCCTCATCCCTTCTAGGATCACAAATCTTCAACAGGACTCTGCCTTATCTCAGTCCTTTTCATGAAGTCTTGGCTTCCTTGTGCATCAGCTTATTCTAGTGTAGGCTCTTCCACGAGCAACATGGGGGTCTTCTCACCCCAACAAACTTTCACAGGTAGCAGGATTTTATTTCTCAGTCTTTACCCTGCTGAAGGGAGAGAGCAAAAGGGGGAGTAACAGGCCCCCCTTCGCACTTCTCTCTCCTGCTGCAGCTCTGGCCTTGAACATTTCATTATCTCTTTGCTGGAATTCTTTTACAGCGGTTTCTGTCCAAGTAGTCACTCCTCTAAAGTTTTTTTCTTCACTCTCTTACAAGAGAAAAGGGAGGCTTCAGTGCCGCACCTGCCCCCGGCCCAGGGCCGGGGGAGGAGAAGGCCTTGGCTCACCTCGAGGCCCGCTGCCACCTCTCCTACATGGATGCCGCTCTTAAATTCAACTGCGTCACCAGCCTTCTCTTCCGTTTTCTTAAATATGTAATTAGCAAAGGCGTTACTGAGAGTTTTAATTGTCTTCTTGTCCAGAAATCCATCTGGACAAAACCATCCTCAGCCCCCAGGGGCTGGCCAGTTGGGTAAAACCACCACACACTGACATCTGAAACACAATGTGCTGCTGACCCTAGTGTATGTAGACAAGAGAGAAGAAGAGTAGAATTCAAATTATTATTTTTGCACCCAAATCTCTTTCCTTACTAATTCCCTCAAAACATTAGCCATAAGAATTCTGTCTGAAGAAAATGTAATTTACAGGTCAGCCTGAAAAATCCAAAGCTCTCAGAATAATTATAGAATAATAATTTCTGTCTCCTAAAACAACATGATGATGAAATCTATAGTTTAATTCCTCTGCAGTAATAGCTCTGACTACAGCCTAGAGTTTAAAATATTCTTTGACAACTATCACAGGTTCTACTGAGCATAGATCTTCTACCAGCAAAGACTTCATTGAAGTTGAATTTTAAGTACTAAAGTAGATTTGCTTGGCAAATACAAGTATTATTAGTGTGCCGTTTTAAAGGTAAACTGTCAGGAGAAATGAACCTAACTCAACAGAGATTATAATTCAGAATTACAATTTAATAAAAATAATACAATAAATACAATTATACAGATAAACAGCTGGTTTTAACCCACAGAACCCAGATGTATAACCTGGCACCCTGGGGCCTGAACAGAATGGTGTTCATTGGCCCCCCATGCTGAGCCCCACGTGGTCCCCCTGAGTCCAAAGTAAAAGGAAAGGAAAACCTGTTGGTGTGAGTGGTGATTGCAAGTGGTCAAGGTTCTGGTCCTCCTCTGGATCCCAGGAGTGGTCCCAGAAGTCCCAAGACCCCAAGATTATATACACTCAGGTTTAGGTGGGAATGCCCAATACCTCCCCAGGGCGGGGAGTTCCACAATGGGTGATTGTGAGTTGTGAGATGCTTTTGGAATCTTTAATGGCCCATTAGCAGACATGACCCCTCAGGCTGGGTGTGGAGATGCTAGTGACTCCCCAGAGTAATTGGTGTGAGGAGAGGAACATCCTCCTATCTCACAGGCTTCTTAACACTCAGCTTATAGACTGAGGGTCAGGTGTGCTCTGGGCAGCTGCTGCAAATGGTCGATTGTTAACAGTTCCTGGGAAATGACATAGAGGCTGTATGGGTTACATACACAGTTACACAGTTTGCGTAACTCCCACACAGTGATGAACTGGTCGCAGCTGCTCTTAACTAGGACAACTGGGCATTCAACAGATCTTCACAAACAGCCTGATGAAATCAACATCTTGACAGAGAAAGAGCATGACTACATTATCATGATCATTTTTTTCCCAGAGAGAACTCTGAGACAGCAAATAAAGCAAATTTATCACTACCAGCTAACAACAGAGTTATTAGGTTGGATTTAGATTTGGTTCAAAAACAGTGCAGGGTAACAAGACACCACTTCTGTGCTAGCAGAAACTGCTCTGGGTCTGATCCAGAGTATGGCAGAGCTGTGTGCTGACAGTAGCACTGATTGTTTCCCTCAGTTAGTGATGAGCTTCCCTTTTCACAAGCCTTTTTTTAATGCAAATTTCTTCTTTCTGTGTGGGCAACATGCAGCTTTCTTTTTCTTCAAAACATATCCTGAAGTGGTATAAGCTTCCACGCCCAGAAATCTGGTCTCTACCGAGTTCAGCACAAGTATCATGACTCTGTCTGTGAAGCTGATGATTGATTCCTCTTTACTGAAACCAAGTTAAACCTTGCTGCTTTCCATACTAGACCAGCCAGGATTTAAACTGCTGGCAAAAATGATGGCTCTTTCTCAATTCTACTAACAATTTTCCAAGTCATGCATTGCTTCTCCTTCCCCTTCACATCTGAGATACAGGAAACACTGTGTGTTTGGGATGTATCTAGCATTGTCTTAGAATCATGAAGAGTGCAATAGTAACACCAGTAGAAGAGGGGTGACTAAGTAAAGAAACACCTTTGCCTTTATATGCTCACTTTCAGACTGGTTTAATTGAATTTCCTGACATGAAGAGAGCTATTTCTGGTCATCTATTTAGCCTGCTGCCTTGGAAAACGTCTACAGCAGGATGCCCCAGTCAGTTTTAACAGCACAGAATTGGAGTGAAAGTAGAAGAGTAAAACAGAAGAGTACGCCTGTGTAATTTTCCATTTTACAGAGATATGTACTACAGCTCAAAAAAGAGTCATTACAAATGTCATGATTTACAGAGAAATCAGAAAGGAAGAACAACACAGATCTTGTGCACAAGTGAGGAGTGCACTGCACAACCCTTAACGTGATGGTAACATACATATTTTTCAATCATGCTACAAGATTCTCTGTCAAAGGCATATTGCCACAGCATGAGATGTTCCAAGGACATAAATAGAATTCCTGCACTTGTCTAATCTTACATTTTAGTTTCTATGTGAAAAATGTATGTTCATTAATGTCTCACTTTGATGCCTAAAGAAAACAGAATAAACAAGTCAAAGTAACATCTCCAAAAACACGAGCCACTAAACTACTGCACAGTAAAAATAAGGCAGATATCTTGAGACACGCTTTCAGTATACAGCCCTTCAGGCAAGATTAACTTCCTAAGCAGCTTTGCTTTAAAATAAATATCCAGCACCATTGCCAAAGACCAGCATATTCAGGGAATTTGAATTGGTGGGATGGGAATAATGCACTGCAAAGGAAAAAAGCCTTCTGCAAGAACTTCCCAATAGCAGCAATGACTGGGCTGTAGTAACATGAGGTATCTTGTTTGCCTCTGGACCTTATATGAGCCCGTGTTTTGCAGAGTAAAGCAACACAACACAACTACAGCAGCACATTAGCCCAGGCTGAGGTGATATGACATCTGTTCGAGATCAAAAGACAGAATAATTAGCATTCCAGATCATTTACTGTAACTACCACTCTCAACACCCAGAGCATGTCATGTTCTAGCTATGTGTCAATAAACTCAGGGCTTGAACAAGTGGCTTCTTAGCAGGCTTTGGTCCTGACTTCCAGCATTCAGATTCTGGGGGTAAGAGCTCCTCTACTGCAGAAAGTTCGAGAACAGCTAAATATGTTTTTGCTGCTTTTTAAATAAGTTCTGAAGAAGCTCTCCTTCTTATATGAAAAAGTTTTATTCTCTATCCATAATTGAAATTATGCATTTTCATAAAAACAAAAAACTAAATCCATAGTGTACATGAAAGTGATGAAATGAGGGAACAAACAGCTTTCCATGGAATACCATAGGAAGAACTGAAGGATTTCTTATTTTGCTCTATAAAGACCTGCTTTATAAACACCTTTGCATCAGCAAACCAATCAAATACAGTTTCCACTATCCCAGACACCAACTGGGAGTAGATGTAGAATGATGCCAAGTCGATGGGAATTCAAAAGTGGCCAAAAGTCCCCAGAGTGGAACCCTGGTGCATTGTGGGGTCTGACCTGAAGAATAAAAACCTACTAGTGTTTTAGATTTTTACATAGGCAGACCAAGAAACCCACCATGCATAATAAACATCTCTGAGACTAAGCTCATGCTTTTCATGTATTAAAAAATAACTGTGTTTCAGCACTGTTTTGGTGACCTCCATAAGACTTTTAATCAAATCTTGCATATAACTAGGGCTTCAGAGATTATTTGATTTCTTCTCAAAAAAGAGAGAGACAGCTCTTGTTTCAATTAATATTTCAATCTCACAGAACACTGCATAATCAAAAAATGAGAACTCAGTAATTAAAGATTAAAAATATCATGGAATCCTTATGTGACCATAGTAGTATAAACACACCTCAAGATACCATAGCAAAGCTTCCTTTTTTATTATGAAATAAAGTATCTTGCAGGCTTATAAAATGCCAGTCAATGTAGATGTATTTGGGCATCACTCCATAGAGCATTCATTCCTCTGCTCTTCTGTTGAGCTCTTCTCTTCTCTTGAACTTGTCGTATTGAGGCATTAGAGGTCAGCCTCCTAAAGAAAACTAACCACTGCTCAGTTTTAAATCCATGAGGAATTGTGGGACTTGTAATTTACTGTATTCAGAAGCGGCACTGGAGATGCAGCGATCATGGAATCATAGAATATCATGAGTTGGAGGGAACCAACAAGGAATTTCAAGTTCCTGGCCCCGCACAGGATAGCCTCAAGAATCACACCACGTGCCTGAGAAAGTTGTCCAAACATTTGTTGAACTCTGGCAGTCTTGCTGCTGTGACCACTTCTCTGGGAAGACTATTCCAGTGCCCAACCACCTTTTGGGTGAAGAATCTTTTCCTAATATTCAATCAATGCCTGCTTCTCCACTTGACCTCACAAGGAAATTGTAGACTGCAATGAGGTCTCCCCTTGGGCTTCTCTTCTCCATGCTGAACAATCCAAGTGACCTCAGCTGCTCCTCATACTACTTCTCTTCTAGACCTTTCACCATCTTTGTGGCGATCCTATTTCAGGTTCAAACTGCACACAACCTTGCAAGGGCATCAGGCCAGGGGAAAGATTTTGTTCTTAAGCCAGTCTTCTTTGAGTGTTTGGCTGATAGGGATTGAACGAGCTAGACAAATATGAATTTCGCATTATAATCCACAGACACCTGTGCGAAGCCTCAAGAACTGTCAAGCACAGAGACTGAATAAACAAAAGGTACTGCTGTATTTTTCCCAGCACAGAGAATTCAGATTCCTCCTTTTGGCCATTGTAGATTCACAAGAATTTCCAAACATATGCTTACTTTATTACTACTCTGCAACAGGATCACTCCTTCTATTTCAGGTTAAAAGGCTTTATACAAAGGCAAAGCCTTATCAGACAGCACTGACCTGTACTTCTCGTCCTGAAGAACAACTACAAGGACTTTAAGGTGGCAGAAGTCACTTCATCTCAACATGCGACAGTAGTTCTAGAGTCCGCAGCAACACTATACAAGCCAGAAGGTGATGCAAAGTAATAAAGCCATTAGAAAATCTATCAGCACAAATTAGGACAACTACCAGAACAGAAGTTCCCAGACTGAAAATGGGGAGAACTCAAAGTGAGAAATCTCTGTTTTGAAAAAGTCAGTCATTAGGTCTCACAGTTAAGTGTAGGGGAAGGGCAAGCCCTGCTGAACCCTGGGATCCTTATTTCCTTATAGCCTCCTGCCACCTACTGTAAGGATTAATATCCTTTCTGCCAGAAGAATTCACTTCAAGGAGACAGGTGTTCACTTAGGAAGTCATTCCTGCCTGGAAAGCGCCTTTCTCAGGGGTGGTTGCATGGGTTTTTTTTCCTTTTGCTTCTGCATTCCATAGAGGAATGTGGGGAGAGAGATAACCCTCACAGACATGCTATGGGCCTCTGAAGTCAGGGGGTGGGCCAGCAGGGGCTGGGGACAGCGATGATAAAGCCTAAAGAGGAACATGAGGCGTGCCTTTCTCAGGCCTAGTGCTTTGCCACACTGTAGCAGTTTTTCCTTTGAAAATCTAGCATTCTCGACTTCTTGGAAAAAACTTTCTTGAACTTCTACTGCCTGGAATTTTTGGTGGTACCATATTATCTTACTTTACACCTACTACCCAGGCTCACTTTATTTTGCTCAGTACAGTGGAATCACTGTTTTCAGTATTTCCTTTGTTTGCTTCTTTGCTTACTTTACCGAATGGCCTTTTGATCTCCAGCCATTCCCCTCTCCCTCCTTCTCCCACCGTTTGTCTTTTCTGTCACTGTTTTCATGCTCAGTTGGCTCTCCTTTCTTCATCCCTAGGCAGGCATCACTGCACTCCTTTCTTGGTCATAACTGCCCCCAAATTTCTCTGTCACCTCTAGCTCTTCCAGAGCTAATGACCAAAATGGACCATGGGAAGATGCAGGTGACATCCCACCCACCTCACCTGTGAGCTGGAGAGACAAGTGGGTGGTCTTCTGACAGCGGGGTGATAGAGCATGTATATCCTACAGCTGCCAGGTAACCATCAGAGCAGCTCAATGTTAGTGACTGCTTCCTAGTGTAAAATCTGAAGTTTCAGTTTCATGACTCAATGAAAATAAAGGTGGAAGAGAAAGGAAAAAAGGGATAAGGCAAAATGGAACTATTTTCATAAGCTACATGCATCTAAATTAGGATGTGAGAGAAAGGATGGAGAATGAGTGAACGATATTTTATCCTCAAATACAAACAAAGAACATCAGTGCAACTTTTAGACAAAAATAATTAAATGCGTAATGTGTTTCTATCCTTTGTATCTCAGTGGGGGAAAACAAATCAACACAAATTCACTGCAGACACAGTTGCATTTGTCAGCTAAAGAAGGAGAGTTGTTTTATTATAAGAAAAGTGTATATTTATATTTATAGGAAATCTTTGGGCCTGTGTTTTGGTTGGGGAGGGGGAGGGTTTCTCCATTTTTAGTGTGTTCCTCATTTTACAAAAGCTTATTACTTAAACTAGGCATTTGGGATCTATATTAGGGATCAGAGGCATAAAAGCACAACTTTAGTGAGGCTGTAGCTTCTGAAATCCTCTGCAAAGTGGGATCTTATGGAACCTGCCTGACACAAGGGAGAAAACCAACATAACTGTGTCTCAGGCTCAGTAAGATATTGCCTTGATAATCAGTTCTAGCACACACAGTGGGATCATCTAAGAAAGAAGGCTAAGAAACAGCTGTGGAAATAGACAGAAAAGAAGACAGACTGGAAAGTGCTACAAAGGACGTCTCTTTCTTCCCTGCATAATTTAAGCTGTGTATTTATGAAACACAGTGAAGGCCTAATTATGTTAGCTTGTAATGAGCACTTAATTGCAACGAGTCACAGTTTCAAGCTGGAGGGAACAATTATTTTCATTACTGCTAAATAACATACAGGATGCTGTGTAAGATTACTTTTTTCCCCTAATTCTAACAAAGCAGCCTCACCAGCTTCACTGCTTTCCTCTTTTAATATGGCAAGTTTCAGCTCTGTCTTCTCTGATGCTCATGACAATCTCATTCCACTTATTCTTTTGCTTTCATTAGTCCTTTGGAATTTTCAAGCTGTATAATTTCTATCCATATCACAAATACAGAAAAGTGCAAAAGTATTTAAGTATTTCCTTAGCATAGGTGTGTAGTATCAGTAACTTCAATGGGTTCCTCAGAACTAGATTATGAAGAAATTCATTTCGGCACATATTTTGCTGGAAATTGTTTTTTTCAATGCTTTTTCTTTTCTTTTTTTTTTTTTTTCATTTCTAATTCAAGCATGTAAAAGGAAAAAAAATATTTTTTTTGACTGAGACATTTCGATTTTCAAAATTATGCTGGAAAAAAACTTTATTCCTATGTGTCTCAGTTTAGTGAGACTGAAATGTTTTGCTAAGGAGGGTGAGTTATGAGGAAGGCCAAGCTCCTCCCTCTAAGCAATTGTAAATCCAAAATTAAGAGGCTCCAATTGAGGAAGTATGGAGAAAGAAAAAGATAACAGCCCTTTATTAAAGGATATATGTGTATTGGCAGAACAACACAAGAACACAAAAACAACTAAGCAATAATCCTGTGCCCAAAAGTCCCCTTCAAAAAGGAAACAGTTCAGTACTTTCTGCCTTTTGGTGCAGTTCTAACCACGACCGGGGAGCGCTGTTGGATCACTGGAGGAGCAGAGCCTGCAGTTGCTCCGTGCTGGCCGGCAGGGGGCGCTGTTGGGCTCAGTGTGGGGGCCTCGGTGCTCGGGAGAAGCCGAAATGGAGATCTGCCCCCACACTGAGAAGGGGAAGGGGGAAAAGGGGTTCCTCCTGTGAACTCACGCTGTCGGTGGCTGGCTCTGACCAGGAGTCCCCTAAAGGTTCCTTTGCAGAAGGGTCAAGCCTCTCCGATGAAATCTGAACAAATCCGGGCTGGGGGCAGGACAGGGCGCAGGAGAACGGAACTGAACCAGGGCCAGAAGCAGCCAGATGACCTGGCCAAAAAAGAAGTGAACTCAGAGCCTTTCCACACACACACCCTCCCTGAGTCAGGGCAAAAGTGAAATGTCTGCCGTTTCGAGGAGAGGAAAAAAATTCATCACTTCCCGTCCCACCCCATCCCCTGCCAGTCTTCTGAGGGCTATCAGCCTGGAATGTGGACCTGCTAGCTAGTTCCTTTGTGTGTGTCAATCACCCTAGGCAAACACCCTCCCCCTCCCTTGTTCAATATCTTTCTTTTACAGATGCAGGGGAAAGAAAAATAAAATTCCCACTTGTTTTGTGGGGGTTTTTTTAGAACAAGTAAACCTATGACACTATGGACAAAAAGTAGATGAATATGGGACTTTTTTCACTAGAATTTCTTTTTGTACGGCACTCAGAACTACTGCCACAAAGACCATTTCTTGCATTTTCCCACTATTTGTATTTTCGTATCTTCAAATTATTTTGGTGATCTGCCATCCTCACTGAATCAATTATCAGCTCTTTTTTCTTCTGTCTTCTCCTGACAATCAAGAACTGGGACTGTGGAGTCAGGTTCAGCTTCACATCTTTGATTTCTTCTTGATAATATTTCAAAACAGCCTGGTATATGATCATCCAGCAATTATCTTCTTATTCCTCTTTGGCATTGATTAGGACTGTTCCTAATTCTTGGGAGAATTTATATGAATTTGGCTACCACATAATTCCCAACAACAGTAATATTATAACAGAAAATTACAGTCTTTTACCAAACCTAGCACATTCTGAACATTCAAAATGCAGGCAGCACTACTGAGCACATTTCAGCTTGACAATCCTTTCAATAAAAAAAAAAAAATAAAATTGCATTTAAAATTGGCCTTTCCTGATTTGTTGCATAATGATATGCCATAATGGGGAAAACCTTGCACTTCTCTTGTTTTTCATGTGGATTGTATAAACAGAGAGATTACATTGTCCAGAGAGTATTTGTGAGAAACAATGAAATCCACTGGAACAGTCATAACTCAGACATATGCTTGGTACTATTTCAAGGCAAAAGGAGTCCAGGATTTTTAAGCATATATGCCACAGTCTTACATGTTACTCTGCTATTCAGTTCAGTTAATGAAACAGCACAACAGAAAAAGAGGAAAGACATAAATCTCAAATTTTTTATAATCAGAGTCTAACAATTAGAGATTAGGATGAGGCCAAAGAGGAGACATTACCTTTCCTTGTGTGTTCATCCTGGTACTGCGCATTACTGTTGGATATGGACACCAGAGCAAATGGACCACAAAATTAACCTACCCATTATGAAGAATCCCAATGTTTTCTGCTCTTCTCTTCTCACCTGCTGCAATTAAATCCAGGCATATTATGGCCTTTGAGAACCCTTGCAAAAGAATCTCACTACAGTGAGCCCACAAAAATAATTATCATCTCTCTATAACTAATGAGCAACAGGAACAACCATCCCTGACATAATCCTATAATCCATAATTCATAACCTCTGATACACCATAAACTCTGTATAGATAAATACCAGAGCCATTTTTCCATCTGCAGTAAGACCTTATTCCAATCATCAAGGCTGACACTGATAAACGGGTTGGTGCTTGTCACAACTCAGGAAGTGAATCGCTGAATACTCACCTGTATGGATTCCAAGGGTTACTTCCAGGAGACATCAGAGTCAGACAAAATATCCCTCAGAGATGGTTCAGTTCACTCAGTCCATTTACAGCTTATAGACCTAAGGAGTGTATTTGTTTTCATAGATAGGTCTCACCAATTACAGCCACCTTTATCTCAAGACAGACAAAAAACCCTTGGGAGAAAACTAGTAGTATGATTTTCCCCAAACATTAAATGTTACCTTGTGTGATAAACCGACAATAAGATACCAAAATGTAGGTTAATGTTAAATGCAACTTAAACGTATTGTTTCCTTCCTGCTGCATTTCTTACCTTTTTTTAAACCAGTTTCCCCACTGCTGACAGTAATGAATAAAGAAGCTGCAAAGGTGCTCAAAAGAGGTATTTGAAATCCTCCACAGCAATATATAGGTGCACTAAAATAGCTCACAGCATTCAGGCTATTACCAGAAGGCATGTTTTAATATGACAGACGCACAGCAGATCTTCTTCTCCAAAAGCAGAAAAGAGAAAGAAGGAACACCAAGTTCTATGAGTACTTTGTGACATCCCAAATTTATGCAATCCACAAATTAATGAGAAAAAGAATATGCAGATTTCTCTCAAGAAGTCCCAAGCAGCCAATATATGTCCCTCTTCTTATAGCGCTTTAATTAAAAGAAAAAAACCACAGTAGTAACTGAAGATGCCATGAGATTTTCCTGCAGTGTCTGAATAATTTTGTGATTTTGTCCTTGACAGAAGGTAAAGAAATAATGCATATTGTGAGAGCCAAATCTATTTCAAGGAAAGAGGCCTTCTCCACAGTTTTTTTCCATGGAGAATTCAGAAACAAGAATATTTTAATTAAGGTCAGCAAATCAAGTGACAAAAAAAAAAAGAAAATTAAATAATAAGCCATATTGCTATAAATCCTGAAGCATAACGCAGCACCCCTTGCCCTCAAAGAATTAACACTAACATGTATAGAACAACATAAGCAGAAAGACACTTTATAGTTTGGCTGTCTGCCTGAGTGTTACTGTGCTGAAACACAACATACAAACCCAGTTATTTGTCGTTATATATTCATTGTGGTGACTACACGCTCTCAGGTCGAATGGAAAGAGAAGCTCTGACACATAGCCTAGAAAACAACGTTATATATCCCATGTGAAAACCTGTCATAAAGGTGTCTTCAGCTGCTGGAAGTCTGGAATGAAAGAAATTTTGCAGCCCTGAACAGTAGAGCAGGTCATCAAGAATTGCTGTGCCTAGCAGGGGAGCATGTGGGGAATCTTACTATGCCAGTTTAAGATGCTGCTATCTGCTCTTCCTCTCCATGGGAAGAATACACTGGACAGGCAACCATGCCTCAGCAGCCACCACATGGGTCACAGCATTTCAGTCTGCACAAAAAGGCAAGAAAGAGGTTTTAACAGAGGCAACAGATTTTGAACCACAATAACTACTGAAAACACAGATTTTTCTCAGCATCATTTTGCGGCTCTGACATGAGTTAATTCTCAGAGGGACAGGAGAAACTTACACTGCTGTTGCCAGATGCAGAGCATCCGTAAAAGCCTTAGGAAGTCCTGGGCAAAACTTAGGTCTTCTATGGCTCCCCTGGCATTGTCCTCCAAATTCATTAATGACTGCTATGACTCAATTAGCAATTTAGCCCATAAAATTTGAGAGACCACTCTATCTACAGCATGGCTGTGAGGGACAATATATCTACTGCTTCTGACTTCAAGTAACAGGAACAAAATTATGATTTTATTTTTCCCTCTTTTTTCCTTTATTGCAGAACAACCTGAGAATAAAGGAGAAAGTAGCAACTTTAGATCACTATCACAAGGTATGTCAGATCAAGCAGCTTCTGAGAAAAACAGAATGACAGCAAGAATTCCCTGGCTTGTGTCACTCAGATCCCTCACATTGTTTTCACAGTTTTCCATGTTTATTTTCATACATTCTAGAAATGCAGACCTGTGAAGTTCCACAAATCTTAATTCCTTTATTTGGACGGACAACAACAGAGCTCATACCATTCACAGGGTTCAAGGCACATAAAAGGAAACTGTACTGCTCAGGCATGTTAAGTAACGGGGCTAGGGGAAAAAAAACAAGTAGTGATTGTTGACGGAGGGGCTAGGGTACATATGCACACGATCTATACGATCTCCAATATGTCTGCTTTATTAAAAGAGCTCTGACCTTTTATAGTTTCTCTATACAAGGTCTCATGACCAGATGCACACAATTGGTTACAAGTTACTGTCCAGATGTAAACATACATTACAAATACACTTATAATTGGTTTATAACAGGTATCTAGTCAGAATAAGATAATTATTTACTTTATCAAACCCCACCTTCTTCTTGGCACAAAGTCCCTTTTGTTCTAGCTAGGAGACTCGCAGCCATCTTGGCACTTACAATTTATAATATCTATAAAGCTATATTAAAGCAAAGTTTATAAAACTACAGAACACAATATAAATTGCTCATGTATCCATCATGTTCCTTCCACAAGTGATGAGTTTAAAAGTTTCTAAGCAAGTTGAAACAGTAGCAAGTAAAGGGAGGCTGTGGGAAACTCTTCTGACTGGATCTCTCAAAATCTGGTTACGGAACAGAAGGGATCATACTGCATATGGATTGAAGATTTTATTGTTAGTTGAATTAATACCTTGCCAAACTAGTTTTAAAACCACTAGTTACTGTTAGTTATTACAACAACTGCAATAATACCAACAGTCATAGTCCACAATAATACAGAAACAGCACACTGAAAACTCTTACATACCAAAAAAATCCCCTTAATCTATTATCTGCACCTCTTCTGTGGTATTATATGCATCTTTCCAGTGTCCACCTGTTTGACTGCTTCAGTCTTCTTCAAGCAGCAGATGAAAAGTCAAGAGAGAGATAACAAGTCAGGAGCATCCTGAGGTGACTGAGCTCCTGTTCAATGTTCACAGTGTCAGTCCCTTCCTCCTCAGTCCTCAAATCCACTAGGGTAATTTTCATGTTTCCTTGACAGAGTTTGCTTATATGATCCTTTTTATTTTAGGGTTGAGGGTTTTTTTTGTTTGGTTTGCTTTTTTTTTTTTGTCACTTTCTGTTTCAACTCAAAGACAAGGCAGCTCTGCTGTAGTGACTGCTAATTGTCTGGGACCTCCAACACCACCTTTTCACTCTGCTACACAAATTTTGTAGTTTTACAAACAGTTGCTTGCTATTACTATAAAGTAAAGCCTATAAAGTGAAACCAAAGGATCCCATGGTCAGATGAACCATCACAGCTAGAATCAGCCTGGCTGGGGTAAGCCCACAGAATCCCTTGCACCACTCTGTCCATACAAGCTTGCAGCCTTGGACTGGGAATGGCAAAAATCACAGAATCACAAAATCATTTAAATTGGAAAATACCTCTGAGATCATCAAGTCCAACCTTTGGCTGATCACTGCCTTGCCAACTAGATGATGGCATTAAGTGCCATGTCCAGCCGTTTCTTGAACATGTTCAGGGATGGAGACTCCACAACTTCCCTGGGCAGTCCATTCCAATGCCTGACAACACTTTTAGTGATGAAATTCCTCATGATGTCCAGCCTGAACCTTCTCTAATGCAGTTTAAGGCTACATCCTCTTGTCCTGTCACTAGCTGCATGAGAGAAGAGATTGACCCTCACTTGCTACAACCTCCTTTCAGGTAGTTGTAGAGAACAATGAAGTCACCCCTGAGGTGATTGGTCCAGCCTGTCCACATCTCTCTGCAGAGCCTTCCTATCTTCCAGCAGATCAACACTCCCACCCAACTTGGTGTCATCTGCAAATTGCTGTGGGTCTATTCAACCCCTTATCCAGATCATCAATAAAGATGTTAAAGAGGACTGGACCCAACATTGAACCCTGGGGGTCACCTCTAGTGACCAGCCACCAACTGGATTTGGCACAATTAACCATCATTCTGGGCCCAGCCATTCAGCCAATTTTTAATCCTATTCACTGATCTGACCTTGTTCTGATCAAGTCTGATCAACTGATTGTGAAGCTTTAAAAGCTGGGAGACAGCAGATTCTCTTGCAAGAAGTGCTAAAAATGGTATAGTCCATGTTTTAACAAATTTCAGGGAAGATAGGTCTATCTGCTCAGCAAGTGCTGTTCTCAGTGGTTTGTTAAGGTAATTCCACTCAAAGTTGAGCTCTCAGATAACTTACTGAAGGTCGAACATCACTTTTAGCAACTATTCATGGCAGCTGTAGACAAGTGACATGTAACAGCATGAAGGTTTGGATTAAGGCCACCTTTGCAACCCCAAATTCCACTCACATTCTGAAGAGAAGAAGATTCTTCCCCTATTTTGCCACTTTATGCTGCTGGGAGAAGTCACCAGCAATTACCAAGAAAAAGAACTTCTGCCTACTGCAAGGTATAAGGAATTTTCCTATGACCTAGAACAAGTTGTTCCTTTCTGAAGGAATTAGTAACAGCAAGGGAGCTGTGCTGGTTTAAAGGTAAACCAGCAAGAGAAGTGAACCCAACTCAAAGGAGATTATAAGTCAGAATTACAATTTAATAAAAATAATACAATAAATACAATTATACAGACAAACAATTGGGTTTAACCCACAAAAACCCAGATGTATAATCCGGCACCCTGGGGCACAAAAAGAATGGTGTTTGTTGTCCCCCACCCCCCCACGTGCTGAGCCCCACATGGTCCCCCTGAGTCCAAAAGTAAAAGGAGAGGAAAAACCTGTTGGTGCGAGTCATGGTCACAGTCTGGTTGAGAGCAGTGGCCGCAGTCCAGTTGAGGGTGATAGTTACAGTCCGGTTGAGGGTCTGGTCCTCCTCTGGATCCCATGAATGGTCCCAGAAGTCCCAAGACCCCAAGATTATATACACTCAGGTTCGGGCAGGAATGCCCAGTACCTCCCCCAGGGCAGGGAGCTGGAGTTCCAGAATGGGTGATTGTGAGTCATGGGTGCGAGCACAGGAACTCACAGGCCTCTTAACACCCAGCCTGAGGGGTCAGGTGTGCTCTGGGCAGCTGCTGCAAATGGTCTGTTGTTAACAGTTCCTGGGAAATGACATAGAGGATTTAGAATATACAGTTTGGGTTGCACCCACACAGTGATGAACTGGTCCCAGCTGTTCTAACTAGGACAGGCGCAGATCAGGAGATCTGACTTCAACAGTCACAAGATATAGTTGCTTCTGTTTATTAGTATGGCTTTACAGAGTACACCTTCACGTCCTAGGCTTGAAACCTTTTCTGAAGTGAACTTCCTCCTCACACCCAAGAAGCGTGAGACTGGGATTTAGGCATTGTGAAGTTTGAACATTGTATTTTCACAGAGGACATGGTTTGCGTTGAAAAAACTCCCCATTTTAGCATACCCATACTGTGTCTTTATATCCTCATTTCTTTTAATTAGTCTGTAAAATCCTGTTGAAAGCTTAGCTCTAAATGAATCACACTCTCCTGGGTAAGTCAGGGCTGAAAGATTCCCAGTTGTCAGTAGGAAAGCTGGAAGTTGAGGACCAGTAATGGGAAGGACTGTGACTCAAGCTCTCCCAAGTAATTCTGAACCTCACTCAGATTTTTAATTTTCCTATTAACCACCAGCTCTTGCAGATAATTATAAGGCACTGTTATAGTCACAATATTTTTTGAGATCTAATCCATAAAACACTATAAAGGAGAGATAAAGGGTTGAATTCTTTTTTTAAAGTTAAACACTTATGTGGTTAATTTAACAATGTCCTCCAAAGTTTCCCTGACAATATATGACTGAAACTGAACCAAAAAAAAAAAAAATTAGTCTTTTTTAAGGAAATATGCCTTGCCCTTCACCACAGGATTAGCAAAACTCATCTGTGTCCTCAGGATCTTACAGTTCTCTCAGATACAAAGATCTTTTAACTTGCCAGTCAGTGTAAGATCTAAACCTCTTTCCTAGCAAGGGGCCTAAATAATTCTATTTTGTAAGTTATGAAAGCCTAACAGTCTGTCCTGCTCTTATCTGCCCTCAACTTTAAAGTGTCTAAAACCTTAATAAATTCGCCTTCTCTGATTCCCGCACTCAAGTGCCTTGGTGATCAGGTCTGCAGTGAGCTTCCACAGTCCAAGATAAGAATGGATGCATGTTCACTGCATGAGGTAAAGAGAGAAGACAATAAGATCATGGTTTAAATGTGTACCAATAGAAGGCAACTAATTATTTTTTAAACAACTGTTGCTCTTCTTGATTAAAATTTCTGGCAGCATCATTTTTCTGAGGAGTTAAAAAGGACAACAAAACTAATCCAGATCTTGTTGCTCTGGGATAATCTTGCTCTCATTCAGTTCTAAAAATTTGCAGATCAATCTTGCATCATCTCCTGTCTCCTCAGGGAGGTCAGTATACCCTGAGATTCTTTTGAAAGCATCAGTCTTCAATGCCAGAATGAGCTAAAACCTTTAGCAAGGGAGTTAGTGGAAATATCCAATCCAGCATGTTGTAACAGAACCATTTCTTGGGTTTACCTCCTTCAGATGCATCATCTACTCCCCCTGAAGACAGAACACATCTTGCACAACCAGAGTTTACTGGCCTTTCACATCCTACAAGGTCAGAAAAATCTTTTCCAAGACCCAGGGCAAAATCATACAGCTCAATTAAGGAAAAAAACCCAAATGAGTTTATGATATTGAATATATCTATTTCCACTTATCTACTGATAAATCATAGTAATATTAAAGAGGCATGGCATACAGATATTTTATTTGAGCCATTATTAGCACTGAAAGTTATAGTGATTCTTTTGTTTCTAAAGCTTACAGACCAAGTTGCCATACTGTCAGTTTCATTTTCACCTGTACTGGAATGGTGATATTCAGAGACCAAAAAGCTCAATTTACTGCTAAATTGACAGAGCCCTGCTAAATTACAACACCAAGGAATGCAGCAACAAAACCCAATGAATTCACTTGAGTCACAGAGCTGACAGCTTCTGTCTCTCAAGTCACCTTTCAGGAGATCAACAAACTGGCAATGACAGAGTCCAGCATCATCCCAGCTCTCCTGTGCCAGAAGGCAAGGAGCACCAAGAGGGAAGTGAGGCTGTGAAAACCTGTCAGAACAACCTTAAGTACAAGAAATAAAGCTCAGCCTCATATGCTTGGCATCATGAATGTCTCTTTATTCAATAAATGAGAAATAGGTGCTTGCTTCTGATCAGCTCCACTCCACTCGCACAACCACCAACTGATAATCTCCTCCCCATCTCAGAAGTAGACAAACTCATTCTGCCTCTTACAAAGCAATTTTAAATCCTACTGAATAAAGTATTAAATCTTATTTATTCTTACTGTATAACTGTCAGGGGGTTGCACCTAATACAATGGTGAGCAAGAAGCTAGCAGTGGCTGCAACGCAGGGTAGGCAGTAAGCTTACCAAGAGGGTTCAGCACCTCAGCACCAGAGCCAGGTGAGCAGAGTGGAGTGGTGATACCAACATGTCCTATCAACAGTTCAGTGATTGTCAGGCAGATGTAACGGACCAAGTCAGGTCCAAGGTCTGTTCAGGAAACAAGCAACAATTCAGGACCAGATCCAGGATCAGCTACACCCACAACATGGTACAAGGACTTGATCCCTGAGCTTGAGCTTTAAATGAAGCCCCTACACTCATGTGCAGAGGATGTGGCCAGGGGTCCCAGATGAAGCTGGGCAGAGCCATTAAAAAGTTTTAGTGGCAAGGTGTAAGGGCTGACAGAAATTCCAGAAACACTTCTCAACAAAGCCAAACCTTTTCCACAAGAATTCTGAGCCTCTTTCATATGACCAGGCTGCAATAAATTGCTGATTGATAAAGTAAGTCCTGAGAAAATTTTTCTGTTCAAAATCTGATGTCTGTACTTATACACTGTGCTTAAATCCAGTTGGCTATATCCTGCTTAAGACAGGCCACCCAGATCTGGCTCCAGGCTCTTCAGGATGAATTTGCACACCCTGGAGAGAAAAGCTCCGAGTCAGCACCAGTGTGAAGCAGCATTACCCCCAAGAGAGCAGAAGGAGTCAGCTAATAGTAAGTAACTTTCACCTAAATACAGCACAGTATCCCAAGGCTGTACAGTTTTTGCCATTGCCTGTACCAGTCCAGATCAGTGTTCAGTGCAACAGACACATCTTGCCTCTCCCAAGTTTTTTTGGGGTCAGATTGTGCCCCAAGGCACTGAAGTTATCTTAGGCTGGGGACATTTCTGCTCAGCTCTTCCACTGTCCATTATGTGCAAGTGGCAAACACAATGTCCACCTGCATAGTCATCATGTACCACTGAGAGGCTGGAGACTGTTGCTACTCTTAACGTTGCTGGGGTGAATCTTGTGAGTTTACCCTTCTCTGCACTTCAGGAAATGCCGAGGTATCAGCCCTTCAGACTGCTTGAAATAACTCAGGAGGACTCTGCTTGCAGTGGGTGGCTTAACACGCTTTGCTGGCAGGGCTCTGAAGACAGTAACCTCTGATGGAAGAAGGATTATAAGGAGCACAGGCACAAAAGATAAACCTCCTTCAGGCATGCTACAGAACAGGCCTTTTGCCTCTCAGTTCTAAAAGTAGAGATAAATTTCACTTCTGATTGAAGACTGATATTACACTTTAGCAACTAGTGACTTCTGAGCAAAATAAAAACTGATTAGAAATCAAGTGCTGGGCACTGGCTTGAAGTTAATGAAGTCAATTTATCATATATCCTGTTACAAGTGAAAATAATAGAGTGTGTCTCATGAAAGTCTGGGATTATGGTTGTTCTGGCCCTGGTCAGTGCTTCTAGAGAGAACAGCAAAATTAGTGGTCAAGGAAATGAAATCTAATTAGTGATTTATATACAGCACTGGGTAGTATCAGTGAAATTAGTGAAAATAGCTCCAGATATTATTTCTGCTCCTTAGGTACATTATTTAAAGCAAATGTTCAGCAAAACCCAATTTTTATATTAACTGAAATAGGCCTGAGTGATAATGCATTCCAGGGGTATAAACCTAGGGGTAGCGGGGGAAACAAAACACAAACAAAACCAAAAAGGAACTGCAAAGCAAGATTAATGCATCATGATGCATAAGGGAAGGGAAACATAAACAACATAAGCAATATAACAGTGTTCATCATTAAGGATTTGTTAGATAATTAACTAGATCACTCACTCAATAGGTTAAAGTGCCTGAAGGAAACAGTGCAATTCTGAAGGAAAAAAATCAGGAAAAATAAAATACAAAGATTGTATTTTAAGAAATGATAAAAACCTAAGGGCCTCTGAGTCAGACAAAAGTGGCTTACAAGTGCCACAAAGAAGTGGCTCTGCTCTTTTCACTTCCAGGTTGAAGCTGTTGCGAGCAGAATGTGATCTATCAATGCAGGACAGTGAAGAGAAACTGCAATGGGAAGGATCAGCTGAGTTAACTCCTTTCCATTATTTTCCCATCCCAACATATTTTCTGTCTTTCCCCTTATCCAACTGAAATAGAAGGGTTAACTTTGTTCATAAAATCTTATGTATATGAGGGACTCAGAAACTTTTTGTTGTAATTAAACAAGATAAGTTTCACAGACAGCTTGCTAATCAAGCATCAGTAAACAAACAAGTATCAGTATCAGTAAAATTTACAGCTGTTAAGAACTGCACCTTTCATCTCTGACAAGTGCCAGACAACCACTTAACGAGCCACCAAGTCAAGCCACAAGCAGATTTACACCCAAAAACCCGGGACTTGAGAATCTATAAAAGGAGCATTTACTACATTTTCAGTGTGTGCCTCGGCAGGGCACCAGCCCTCCAGGCCACCCAGCGCTGTTTTGCTTTATTATCGCTTGCTTAATAAATTTATCAATGTTTAACTGAAAATGACTTGTCTAAATTCTTATACTAACTTATAACACAACCACCCTTTCAAATAAATAATCATCCTAAACAAGTTTTCTTTCTGTGTATAAGCTCAAAACCACTCAAATAGCAGTAGCATGTCTTCAGCTAATGCGTAGAACTGAATGTTCTGCATCCAGTTGCTGCATTAAGGCTGAATTATTATATTTTATGAGAAACAGAAAATCATGAACTTCACATCTCAAAAAATGCCACTCTATTAAAGACAGGTGTGTCCTCCTAGCTCCTTGAATGCATCTTCAAAAATTCTGATCTTTAAGAACCAGAAAAGCATACTTAGAGGTTTTGACATTCATAGAGATGCTGACACATGGCCTTAGACATTGTCTCAGCCAGCTCTGAGAAACTCCTTGGTTTCTGATTTTGTGCCTAATTCAAAGTGCTCATCACTTTCATCCATCATCATGCAAAAGACCAAGCCAAAAGCTTTTATGCCAAGAAGCAAGACTGCTGCTGTCAGTCAAGAGTCCCTAGTCAAGAGGTATTCTTTGTCCTAAAGAGCTTGTCCTGCACAGTCATCATCAGCCTGCACTACAGAGGTCTGCAGTAAGAACTTGCAGTTCATCTGTCAAGCAATAACCACAGTAAATAGCACAGAGTAAAAGAAAAAGAATGTGCATCCAAAGGACCTGACATGACAGGTGAGCAGAAAAATGCTGTGGGAGAAATGGGCAAGAACTGCATTGTCATAACACCACCTGATTTCACTGTGTATTGCTTCTAACTAGTTTAGCTGACAGTAATGGTGATGGGAAAGCAACAACTCATTGTAGGCCAGGCAGCCTTCACCCAGGGTCAGCAGTGAGGACTATGCAAGTACTCCAGGCACTTTAGCATCCATTATCACCCCTTCTGTTGGGGAAAGTAAAAGGAGCATCGAAAGCAGATTAAAAAAAATAAATAAAACACTGAAATAAGAGAAACAATTTCCACCAGCACCTTAAGGCTACCAGATTCAAAAATTATGTGCAAACACACCTTACCAGACTTTAAAATAAAGTTTTAGATGTGAGAGCTAGAGATACACCTAATCATTTGGGTGTCAGTAACTAAGGAGTACTTTCTAAAACAAACACTTCTTGATAATCCAAATAGATTTGCATAAAGCAGACAGGGGGGCTGACTCTCTAGGAGCAGGCTGACAGCATGATCAGCATTCCCAGCTGGTTCTGGAGCCACAGGGTACATGGCAGTCCTTTCAAAAAAAAGACTTCCTAGACAGACTTAAATTTTATATGAAGGGCAACAATCCTCATTTAGGGAGTCTGACAAGCAACACAGCTCTCCACAAACACATACTGCCGACTGGCAAGAGTACACAGTTACTGTTGTGGGCTCCAGTCACACTGGAGAAGGGAAACTACAACTAAGGAGCTTCAGCTCTAATGAGCCAAGATACACTCAAACAGCAGAAAGCATCCAAAATGCCTGAGAGATACTTGTACATCTTTCTTCCAAACTATGTCCATCAACAGCTTGAGCACAACACCACCAGAGGGGAGAAAAAAAATAAAATCAGATGACACTGACTCATATGATTAATTAAAACAAAATCCCAGTGAGGGAAGGAGAGCAAACAATATTAAGAGACGGAAGGGGAAGTCATACCTTGCTACTTATTTTACCCAAGCTCTTGTTGTATCACACACTTCTTCCTCCTGCCATGACATCACCCACCAGAAAGCAGGTGGCTGAAAGATCCAGTGAGCATCTTAGGAGAAAGAGTCAACGGGAGAGGTAAAGCAGGCAGGTAACAAGGAGCTCTCCATGCTTTGGATAAGAGTCTGTTCACAGGAGAGTCTTTGACACAATGTAACAGGGTGAGTTGGAAAGGATGCCGAGACTGAAAACCAAGGAACTGCTGAGAGCTCAACAATAAACCCAATATTTATTACAAAAGGTGGCCAAGTAAATGGGAACCCGAGAGACAGGAGAGGAGTGAACTAAGCCCTCAGTGAAACCCCTACTCACGCAGGCGTGTTTTACGAGGTTGTCTTACCGACCCCAGGATAACCAGAATTCCCCATAGCAGAGGCTGCATCCTCGGAGGGTCAGTGGGCTCACAAAGATAGCAGGCGTCCCCGCAGAAAGCAACGTTGTCCTTCATGTAAAGCTTGAGAGCCCCGAGCATGAGCCACCTGCATTTTTTATCCAAATAGCTGGTGATATCCCCCTGGGCCGGTGTGGCAGCACCGCCCAGCCAGAGGCACTCGGTCCCTCCCCCGTTATGTGAGTGCACCCCTTCAGCCATGCAGGAGAACTCTGGGATTCCCCTCGCACTTGCGCTGTTTCACTCGAGGGGTCTTATCTATTGGGGTCTGGGGGCTTTATTTCATTTTCTCTTCTTCAGTTTCTCCTTCAAATGTCCTCTACAGACAATGAGCCAATTACAGAACACCAATTAAAATAGTTTATACAAGAACCTGTCTCTCCAAGGACAAAGCTTCCATTTATCAGTGAATTTGGCAAACAAAGAAGAAAACTTTTGCAGGTGGCTGGGCCAAACACAGACCAAAAAATATCAACAATCTCTGATACACATGAAAAAGAGTCAGAAAAAGTGGAGGGGATGGTACTTCCACAATCTATAATAAAGTATAAAAGGCAGAGGCATGCTATTTTTTCAGAGTTTAAAGGTAGGTTGTA
Organism: Pyrocephalus nanus; assembly: GCA_038380795.1. Taxonomy (NCBI): domain Eukaryota; kingdom Metazoa; phylum Chordata; class Aves; order Passeriformes; family Tyrannidae; genus Pyrocephalus; species Pyrocephalus nanus. The sequence continues at coordinate 102,883,411 of CM076260.1, forward strand.
AAATAAAAGTGGCGTTTCTTTTTCTTTTTTTCTTCTTTTTATTTTTTTTTTTAAACCATCAGAAAGCAAACTTGACTTAACAAAGACAGATATTAGGGCTGCAGTCCAAAGTCATTGCATTACTCATGCCCCTGCATCCAGCACTGTGGTTAAAGGTTCCTGCTGACACGTATGCAGCTCTAGTCCAATCCTAATTTTGCTGCAATAGGGTCTGTCATCAGCAATCAATTTAATTCCATCCATCATCTTATCACTACCTATTCATGCACCTTCCCTTTCCTTCTGTGCGGCCCTGGACTATGCTCTGTACACTCGAGTATCTTTTCTGAGGCCCATCACAGACCACCTTTTGCCACAGATGATCCACATTAATATTCTTCTCCCATTGTAATAGAAGGGTTAACTTTGTTCATAAAATCTTATGTGTATGAGGGACTCAGAAACTTTTTGTTGTAATTAAACAAGATAAGTTTCACAGATAGCTTGCTAATCACAAAATTACATCCAAAAACCCAGGACTTGAGAATCTATAAAAGGAGCATTTACTACATTTTCAGTGTGTGCCTCGGCGGGGCACTTGCCCTCCAGGCCACCCAGCACTGTTTTGCTTTATTATCGCTTGCTTAATAAATTTATCAATGTTTAATTGGAAATGAGTTGTCTAAATTCTTATACTAACTTATAACATCATAATCCCTTTGGAAAGAATTACTGTTTTGGAGGATCATAATTTTAAGAGTCTTGCATTATCTAGCTTGTGTTTCTCACAATTGCATTGTTGTCTTTCCAAGTATCCCTTTCAGTATCCCTCAGCCTTCCCTTTCTGTCCCATATCAGCATTTTCTAAAGGCCCCAAAACACTTTTTCTCCATATCTCATTCTAAAATAGCTGCTGTCTCTAAATATAGACAAGATGCGAAAGAAACCATATTGTCACAAGTTTATTCCTCTTTTTGCTGTGCTACAAATAATCACTATGGAATCATTTGCAGCACTGCACATCTAATTTTCAAGTCAGAAAATACTTCAATTTAGCAGTGTAAGACTATAAGAATATGCAGTCATTCTACAGAATTGCAGCTTTGAACTCCTACCTGCAGATACGACAGAATTACTAATATTCAAAGTCATTTGCTAAAAGTGTATGGCAACTGAAGGCTCGTCTGTAATTATAAAGCTTGTCCTGTCAGGGAGAAGAAAAACATTTGATTCACACATCACTATCCTCTTACAAAAGTTATTCCCCATTCATCCATGAACGTAATGGGAATTTTGCCTCAGCTGACTGTGCCCAATTCATAAGCCATAAAGTACTTCCTATCTATCATTAAAAGAACATCCTTGTCATAGGTTTTCTTTTTTAAAGAAAAAAAATCCTGCTTTGAATTTTTTACCTTTACCACTCCGAAAGAAAGGTGTTGAGCAATGGAAGGGGGAAGGGGGCTAGCTGACTGGATGCCCCAGGCCTGAAGGGATAGTCACACTGGCCACACGGAGCCAAACACAAAAGGATTATCTGATAGTCCCACATTCCAAACCAATGGCTTCGGGAAACTGTAAGGGGAGGGAGGTTTTTTTTTTCTGTCGGCAGGACTGCGCTTTACTTTTGCCCTGACTTAGGGAGTGGTGTGGAGAGGAGATCTCCAGCTTCACTTTTTGGCCAGGTCACTGGCTTCTCCTGGCCCCGAGGGAGGTCCCAGTTCACCTCCGATTGCTCACGTCCTGCTCTGTCCCCTGCCTGGACTTGCCTCGAATTCACCAGAGAGGAGGAACCTTTGAGGGGAAAGGCTGCCCTTCCCCTCCTCCTTTCCTGTGTGGCGGCAGCTTGCACCCATCGACGAGGAAGGGGATCCCAGCCAGAGCCAGCCTTCCACAGTGTGAGTCCACAGGAGGAACCACTCTTCTCCCCTCCCGTCCTGGGAGCTGCTGCATCCCCGGGAGGTGTCTTGGACCGACCTGGCTGCCTCCACACCTTTTCAACTGAAGTCTCTTTTAATTTCAAAGTTATAATTACTCAGAGGGAGTAGTTTGGTTTTTCTCCTGTCCCGTGCTCCTTAGCAAACACTGCTGTCTCATTAAACTGAGACAATCCTTCAGGCCCTGCTGTATCTACTTGTATAAACGGGCTCTTAGCTGTGCAGTGTTTCAGTTAAACTTCCAATATCAGTGTGTGGCTCTATAATAAGGGAATAACTACCTAATAACTGCTGCTCCTCTCTCCATCTAGAGCAAAGATTTCAGGTCAGTCAGATTCCATTCAGATGGAATATTGTAGACAGCAGAACACAATGGACCTATTCTAAATGGATAAAATTCTCTGGATTACAGTTAGTAAATTCCCTTCGACAGGATGGAAGATTATCCCCTAGAAAATCCTTATAACCATCCAGGGTGTCAACATATCCAAGCATACAAGTTTTGTGTGCTGTAGGACCAATTGCCACAATCATTCTGGCAATGCTCGTTTATCAAGGCACTAGAAAAATATTCTCCATGTCTCCATATCCATATCCCTAGGACTCCTAATTTAAAATACCTACCAGTGTGAGATTTTTTTGAACCTTTTTCAAATATGACTTTTTTTGGCAAAGCATGTTTAGTGCATCTCTAGGTAACTGATTATTTAGGTTAAGAGTCCTTTATGTTAGGAACAGGGTTATCAGCATGAGGCAGCAAAATAGCAGCACTCCACAGGAATAAGAGATAACAAAGACTCAGATCAGAGATTGGACTATTCAGGGCAGACAATTCTCAGCTTGTAACTCTAGATATAATTCATTACCAGAGAAACTGAAATGAGTGAAATCATTTCCTCTCTGAAATACCTAATGCCAGTGTCCAGGGTTTTAAGCCATCTGTAAGGATGCAGCACAGATAACACCCAACTGTTCATAAAAACATTCCTCCACTAGAGCACACTGCCACCATCAGCACAGCAAGAAAAATGTTTCTGACAAATTGGCAAGAAAAGTGTTTTTGGTAAAATACAAAAGAATGGACTGTTAAACCAAGAGAATATTGACAGACCACCAACTCAAAAGAAACAGATGCTATATTTCTTGCAATTCGCATAAAGAGGAAGGAAAGAGTAGCCAGTGAAAAGGAACCAAGAGAAGGTTTTACGATATCCCCACGGTTTTTGCAATTGGTAAAGATTCTTACTCTGACATTTCAGGGTAAGATAGTGTGAACATTTTGATAGTATGAACATTTTTGAGTTTCTGACCTTCTTCAAGCCATTTACAGAGTGTGGTTGAATCAACAGCTCTAACCAAGATCTAGATGCAGTCTTACATTATTGTGCTTTAGCATTTTCCTAACTGCTCGGGAGATGTTATCCACTGGCCCCACTCAAAGTAATGTTTCATCCAGTGCTTTCAAAGGAAACTTCCACTTCTGCTTCCAAAACATCTCCGGAACAGATTAAAGCCTGAACAGCTGTTCAGAAGATCTGAATGTACCAAGAGAATGAATTGGTTGAAAACTTCATGTTACATTACTCCTAGAAAACAAGCAAGGTTACAGAAGCATAGAGCAGGGTGCTGCATCACCTCCGGCACAAACAATCCCACAGCATCAACAGCAGAGGTCATTACCACAAGGAACTGCAGTTCATAGTAGATGAGGTCCAGTAAGAACAGCTCAACTAAACTTCATCACCCCTTAGTATATGAACAAATCTCCTATCACCTCTACCTGTTACAAAAACACAGTTAATATTTATTCCTTTGTTTATTTGATATTAATTAGAAAAATGAAAGGCCTGTTGGGTTCAAGAGCTCTCACACTTCTGTGCCTCCTGCATTTCTTTTTGAGATGTGCTGGTTCATTTGCTAATGCTAAAAGCTGATAAGGGTTCCTAAGTGATGGATCGAGATGGTTTTCCCTTTGATAGAAAGATACCTCCACTGGAGCATCATTATTCTCCAGAGACATTTGTGGGGCCATTTTCATCAGCATAAAAATCAAAGTTGCAAGGATTGCATTTGGGATACTAAACCCATCCTGTTATGTCTTCACTAATTTCAACCAGTAATAGTAGAGTAAAACAGTATAACAGAATAATAAAAAGGTAAGTGCATGTGTACTGTTAAATGAAGCTGAGAAATAGCTCAGAAAGGACTCACTAGAATTTCATTTGACCCTCAAGATGTATATAAATTATTGACTCAAAGATGCGTATTTTTTTGTACATCACATTTTAATAGCGCAGTTTACAGATCTCATATGAAATAGTGTGCACTGTGACATAAGCTCCAGTGTGCAAGAGACAGAATGACAAACTAAAAAAGCAGCAGCTTTTCAAACGTTGTATTGAAAGCAGAGCTCTTCCATTTTCAAATAAGAAATAAACACAAAATTGTGGCAATTTTATTACACCTACCAAAAGAATCATCTTTCTGTCAATGAAACTGTCCCACAAGGCTGAGACCCATGAGAGCTTTTCCTCCCTGCAAAAAATACCACCAGAAATAGCTCTCTTTTACTCATTCATGAACTGTGGCTGATTATCAAAACATTTCAACTTCTCATTTTCAAGCTTCTAAAAAAATCACAATACTTTGGTAAAATCACTGTCAGGTTCTGCTTTCTCCAGGATGCAGAATTACATCTATCTTAATTTGCTACTGAACTCTTCAGTGCTTTTATTGCATTTTGAAGCAGTGAGTCTTTACGCATAGCTATACCTCACACCTGTCTTGATTATTTATAATACTTATTTAGTTCCATTGTTGGATCAGTCAAGACTGGATTAAGGCAAAACATTCTCAGCTGAAGGTCATGAACATGAAATTCAGGCAGAGCACAGCACACAGTCTCTGGGACAAAGCCATTGAAATTGTTGTCTGCACATATTTTTGACAGCTTTATCCTTAATGGTTTTATGAGAGCTATTCACTTTTCCCTTGATTTCATTTTAAAAGCTATCTTTTTAATAGGGGTATTCCAGCCCTCTGGAATCCCTTAAAAAGGCTTTGTTCTGACACTTTGCCTTAGTAATAATACACTTTGGTAATAATATTAACTATCTTGTGTGTGTGTGTGGTGGGGGGGGGGGGTTCTTGCAAGTTAGCTCATTATTGTGAGAGCATCTTAAGCTGGAATTACCACTACATGTTTATGGTATTGAATGGCATGCTGGCACCTATGAACCAAGAGCACACCACACAAACAATATATATTAAACAGGGGTGGTAGCAAGAGGGAAGAAGCTGAAGATGGAAAGGTTCTACATTAATATCACATGAGCTAGGAGAATAGACCGCACAAACCAATACTAATTCAACAGCAGAGGGAAGAAACAGAAAACCAATACCCAATTGTCTCTCAGCAATGAAGAAGAGTGCAGTATATAGATGTGAAGCGATTCACATGGTCACAGAGTGAGTAACATATCCAGGCCTGGAGCTCAATTCAAATGGAGACTAATAAGCAAACCAGAAAGGCATTGGCATTATGAGTCTAGAAAAATTGTTTGATTCCTAGCAAACCAAGTTTGATATATATTTGCTTCCACATTTTTTGCTTTTAGTCAGTGGTTAAGCTTTATAGAAAATAACAACCAATCGTAAATGTAAAAAGGTAAAAAACCCACTTACTTCCAACATACTGTGATAGAGGTTTTACTAATGCTTGCATGGCCAAGAACAAATTGTAGCCACACTCAGAAGAGATTCAGAACTTTAGCCACAGAAATACATGCAAGCTTGACAAAAACTCAAGTCATGTTACATTAAATCCTTCAAGTCTGTGTCAAATGTTCCAGAATACCTGTAGGAACTGGATTCTCTAAAGTTAAAACACCACCATTGTGGAAAACTTCACAGAGATAAAGTACAAAGTATCTGTGTTTCAAAAGAGAATCCTAAAATGATCAAATGACAGCACTTTGGTGCAGTGTTCTAATCTTGGAACTGAATGTCATAGGCCTTCAAATCTTTCCAGCCTGTATCACACAACTCCAGAGCCTGTTCCTGCACTTACTAACCACATTCATTTGTTTCTGTAGGACCCAGGAAGTTTTGTCATCACTGAGCTTCCATGTAGGGAAAAACAGCTTCAGCTCTGAACTTTAATCTGCCACCAAGCAGAAAGCTTCAGTGACCCTACAGCTAAATGCAGCAGAATTACAGGTCACACATTCAGTGACTTTGAAATGTTGACACTCAATATCCGTCTTCTTATTTATTTTTTAGATAAATACTTTAAATTTTAGATCTGTATTTTCAAGTCTAAGCACAGATCAGCAAGTCCAAGTGTTATCTAGGCATCCAAAGCTGCCACTTATTCATAAAGACAGTGAAAAGCTGATAAAGTCAGCATTTAATAAATACAATTCCTGGTTTTGTCTGACTTGAAATGAGAAAGACTTGAACTATCTACTTTTGGTGTCTGAAATATTCATATCCCTGACTACAGACTAGAAGTTCATGTCATCTCCACTCCTCAGATAGAAAATGTAATTGTACTTTATTCTACTTCATTTGAAGCTGTCTAATTTAACTCAGTCAGTATAACTGGAGGTTAGGCTAAAGCAGTTGGTTTTGCCCTAAAAAAGATGAGGAGGGTAGTAAGATCAGCCAGCTCTAATATAACAGGACTAGGAATAACCAGTAAATGGTTTTAAGATGGCCTAGAAGCAATTACATCTTAAACCACCCTGAATATCTGCAAAGACAAGTAATTTCTACTCTCAGACATGTAATCAAATTAATAGTGCTTAATATGGCTTAGCTCACACTCACAATGGACATATGCACAGCCACACTGACTCATTGCTCCACAGCACCATGACAAAGTACACAAGTTCTCAGTATTTTTCCAATAGAGTTTAACATATTGACTTCCTGTTTAATTTAGGACAGGAAAAAATCTGAGGATGAGAGCAACTGGTATGAGCACACCCAAACAAGCTTCAGTTCCAAGTGGGACAAGGTCAGCTCCTACCATTCGAGAGGATATAGAAAGCTTGAACATATACAAATTGAGGCTACAGAGAAAATTGTAGAAAAGAAAACATCTCATGCTAGACAGTGGTAAGAAGCGTTAGAGCAGCATCAAAACAGAAAGGAAATGGGAAGGTGCAAGGATTGCCAGTAACCCACAGGACTTGAAATGAGCTCAGCCAATGGAAAAAACCAACTGTGAAACCTGCAATTTTCAGAGCAATGAAAATCCCAGTATTTTGAAACACTATTTAGCTTGCCGTCTACAGTGGAACAAAGGTTAGAGATGTTGATATTTCCTCTGTGAATATTTGTTGCTTCTAGGGGAAATGAAACTAAATTAGTTTAAAAATTTCTTTAAAAAACCCAGACACATAATCTTCTTCATCTCTTTATGATTGGTGCTAAGACCTCTCTCCCCCCAAAGAAATTACTGTCAAACAAAGGTTCTTTCTGCCATGGAGCACAAACCTACAAATCTTGTCAGCCTTAGTCTGAGTTGAGAGTGTAACACTAAGTGGGTTTAGAACTTTGCAAGTTACACTGGCTTCTACAGCTAAGGGACATGTGTCCCCACATCTTTGCTGGGCTGAGAAAGCCTCAGGTAAAAGCAGATAATATTGCAGGAAGCACCCTCCTTGCCACAACAAACACACACAGCAAAAAGATTGGATTCTGGCATAAATGGTCATGCCACTGCTGGAATACAGCATCCAAAATCTCCAGTCTGCTGGCAAAGAAAATGGCCAGCAGTCCTGCCTCTGTAACAACACACACCATAGGCTGCAACATGACATCCCTGCACACTAGCAGGGAGCAAAGGACTTCTCTTTTGGAAAAAAAAATCAGCATGTTAATGTTGCCTATACCTCCTTTAGTTTCTGAGACTTCTCTCCCCACCCCAATCAAATAACAGAATTATAGTCAAAACTTGCCTTCCAAACACAGGTAATATCACTGCTTCCTGTATATAACCACTAGCAACAAACTGAAAGAAAATCTTTTAGGATAAAATAATTTCTATATGTTGTCTTGACATCTGAAGTCCACATATGCAAGCACACTATTCTAAACTCTTCATTTTTAGTTAGCTGACTATTCTATTTTGCTTTGGGTTCATTCTCCCTCCCCTTCTTTCTTTCTTTTTATTCTACCCCACTCTTGAGCATCCTGGATCACGATCCTCACCAGCAGTACCATTTTGTATGTGAGGATGTGTCTTCCTCCTCATTAACAGAACACATAGCTGTGCCTTTTGACTCCTAAGTTTTGGTAGTTTTATTTTTTAAAGCTCTGTTTTGTAAAACACACAGTCTGTAGTGAAAAGCATTCATCAAAGTCATCATTATTCCACATTTATCTACAATGAACTATCTTTCTCATCTCTTATCCTTTAAATGAACTAAAGCCTCCTATCTGCTGTGTTTCTCTTCATTGCCTGCTGTTCCTGTCTCATCTGTTCCTTGCCAGCGTCATCTTTCTTCTCTTTCATTCTCTGAGCCACATTTTTTACAATGGTTTACAAGGAGGAGCCACACAAATTATTTTCTAAGTGTGATGTGGGTCACACAAACAGATTTTTTTGCTGCAAATTTGGATACTGTTACTGTTATTCAAACTGAGCCCTGCTCTGCAGTAATCGCCCTGGCTGCTCCCTTACCTTCCAAGTATTTTCTTCAAAAACACTCAGGAAATGTCACCTCTAGACTATAAATAATGATAGAGAGAGACATTCGTACATCCCTGCCTTCATCTTTCACCTCCATATTTACTGCTACACACACTTGACTTTGTGGTGCTTTTTAATTTCATATGTTGAACAGCATACATACATTAGACTGATGTTGGAAGTTCTCCACAAGAAATATATTCATGGTGGAGAAAAATCTCTGAAAAAAAAAAAAAAAGAGAATTGAGGAAAGACAGTTTTGGAATACAGCTACGCTACTGAACAACAGATGATTTCCTACCTCAGAAACAGCTTTTCATGTTACAAAAGTGTTACATTTATTCAATTTAGTAACAATGTTGTTAGAGAAATACCCTGCTTTGTAAGTAATGTTCAGTTTCGATTACTGTTAGACCCTGCCCGTATCTGCAATTGTAAACTCTAAACTCACTAGCCCTGTTAGTAGAATTTATAGCTTTTCCCTGCCTTCCATCTCCCATACCCATGTTTAGATATTTCCTTGCATGATAGACTCCCTAAGAATCCTCCCAAATTCCACACATTCTATGCTTTACCGATAAAAAGCTAGCTCACACTGCAATAAAGGGCATTTGGTCATTTGGCCATTTTTCCATTTTGCCTCTGTGTCTTCACTGTTACTGGACTATCAGTTTAAACCCACGGTCTGAAAATCTTGGTGGTGTTATAGCTTTCATAGCCAGTAGACTGATATACATTTCTCTATAGCCCTGACATCATTAATTAGCAGTGGCTGAATTACCCTGGTCATACATTTATTAGCCTTTTAGAAGATGCATCTGTGAATGCATAAGCCAGCTGCATTCTTTGTCAGCACTCAGCAAAGTTACTGCTGTGGGGAGCAACTGAGCTAATTAAGCTGAGTGTGCTACATGACTTTCTGCTATTTTATAGCAAGGACTGCATGCCATTGATGAGGTCTACTGGCTTTCAGATACCAGAGCTAACCTGCCTCTTGACAACTCTGAAACATGAATTTCTAGCTCCGGAGTTGCTAGTAGGATGGAAGGATTTCAGTGCTCTTTTCTACCTACCTCTTTTCTACCTACCTCTTTTCTGTGCAGCTACAGGTGAAATATATCCATGAAATACAGCCCAACCCACAAAAGGAAAAGCATGAAGAATATGGCATAGAAAAGCCTGTCCTAAACAAAATAAAAAGCATTTCAATGCCTGCAATACTGGCTTCAGAGTCCATTGTTCCCATTCAGTCATGTACTAGAGATATAGGTATTTTTAATATAGCAAACAGAGACTATGCTGGCTGTTCATACTGCCAAGGAAAGATGAAGCCCAGGTATTATTCCATCTGGATTTGCAGACTGGGAAGCTTGCCCTTTTTTTACATGCCTTTGTGTTTTTCATTCTCTGTAGTTTATGACTTCTGAAACCTTCTCAAAACATAATACCAGCTACATCAGGAGAGTCTTAATATCATATAAAAACCAGAATGATTGTGCTTGAGGAAATTTTCCTGTCCACTAGGAATTAGACAGTGCCTTCCCATGACTCAAGCTGACTCAAATGAAGAATTCTGTGCCCAATGTCGCAGGAGAGCCTATCCCACTCAGACCTAAAATCCAATCAGAGAATGTATAATATGTAAGCCATCATGCAAGCTATCATTCAAGTTCAACTGCTGGTGCCAGGGTGCTGTCTTGGTGCTGAGACTTCAAATGCACACTCTGGTTTTGAAACAGGATTTGAGAGATAAGCTGGTAGCTGGCCTATAAATTTGGGACTACCAGTCAATCACTTCAGACTCTAAAAGTCCAGTCCCTTTTCATATAGTCAGGTTCTTCTACCATGACCCTTCTTGGGTTATGTTAGAAGATGCATGTGTGGAGATTCCTCCCTTGGGTGGGGATGACCTCTAAGAATACTCTTAGGCTGAGAGAAACAGATCTCCACACAAGCATTGGTATGGGTGAGATACATCAGATCTCTACTTATTATTTCCTTTTTGCTAGCTTTAATATAATTGTTTTGATTATTGCTTCAATATAGTGCACTATCCTATCTTATACTAAACTACTAGTAGTTTCAGCGGTTATACTGAAAAGTAAATAATTCTGATTAAGATTTTTTGCCTGATCATTTGTAATAAGAAATGACTCATTTTATATAATTATTCTCATTTTGTCAATCATTAAAACCTGCTCTACAAAAGTGGTTCAGTCACGCCCCTGTAATTCCTTAAATTTAAACCACTGACATAATGCAAGGCTACGATTGGATTCAGCCACACCTAGACTCCTCTCTGAGAAGGAATTTAAAAAGCAAGGCAGTCCTTTCTGCACCTCTGCACCTACTGACTCAACAGTAGGGCTTTTTAATAAATTTTGTCTAGGCCTTTCTCTCCCACCAGCAACACCCAGTCCTACCCTGCACCCAGGCTTCCCAACATTTGCTAGGTAGAGGTGAAATACTCCCATTGGTGTGAACAGACAGCACTGGTCCAAAGGCCTTTTGCTTTGTGATTAGACTTGGTGACTTCAGTCTAGGAGATTCCTGAAGTGTATGGAGGATAATTTCCTGTGGCAGCAACCTGGTTGATTCTGTGATTCATTATAACTTCCTAGGAAAATCATCTAGAACTTGTATGGAAATCTGCTTTGCTGTCTGCTTTGGTTTTACAGCTTATAGGGAAGAGGGTCAGCCCAAAGGACAGAAATGACACAGCCTTACATTCACTGCAGACAAATGACACAGATTGCTAGAATCAATTGCCTAATGGACTTACGCTTAAACCATTCTTACCTTAAAGCTCACAAGGGCAAAAGCTGAAGTTTGAACAGGGAATGAGGTTAAGAAAAAAAATGAGAGAGCAAGTGTGCATCACTAGAAAATCTGTTGTATCAGGTAATTAAGGACATTGGCATCAAAGTTTTAATTTATCAGACTAAATCAGCAAATATTGAAATACTGGGCTGCAAAAAAATCTCACTGCTTTAACTACCTCACCTAGGAAAGAAGACTTTGGTATGAATTCAACTTCTTACTCACAAATACCACCTTATTGTTCCTGTCCTATAGTCAAGCTTAGGATAGCTTTGTCCCTCTGACCCTGTTGCAAATACAGCAGTGATGTTGTCATAGTTCTGATTTTAGCAAAGAATTTTTTCTTTCCCTTTCCCCTGCCGTGTATGCCCTGTGAATGGGCCATTAGGTGAACAAAAGAATCAACCCGTTCCACTGATGGCCGAGAGATTAGCCTCCTTGACAATGAAGGGGGAGGAGTTTGGGGGCTGGTGTGTGTGGCTGGAAGGAGGTGGGGCTGGTTGTCAGCTCAGCTCTCTGCCCTCAACGGAGCCTGCTGCGAGCTGCAGATGCTGCCTGGTTTTTCTTTCTTTTTTTTTGTTCTGTCGGAGGGGAGCTTGCTGCTGCTTTCTGCTCAGCTGTTGCTGGCTGAAGGCCCGGCTTAAAGCAAAATCCTAACCAGCTGAAGTTCGTGAGTTTTCTTCCATTGGGAGAACTTTCTGTTTTATTTCTGGGTTTTTTTCCTTCCCCCTTCTCCTTCCCCCCCCCCCTTTTTTCAGTGTGGGAAGGGAAGGGGAATTGAGGTTTTTTTTTGTTTTTTCTCCGATATACCCTGGGGGGGTGTTGCTTTTTTCTCCTTCCCCCCACCCACTTGGCGGCAACCGATAATCCCACAGCGCCACCTGGTGACGGGCACTGGACATTACAAGTTCTGCTCCTCCAGTGATCCAACAGCTCCACCTGGTGACTACTATAGGACACTACAAGTTCTGCACTTCCAGTGGCCCAACAGCCCCCCCTGGTGAATGGTACAGGACATTACAAGTTTTACATCTCCAGTGACCTGACGGCGCCCCCTGCTGACTGTGGTTGGAACTGCACCAAAGGGTGCAAAAAAATTGAACTATTTAATTTTCCTTTTGCCAGTTTATCGGTTTTGTTCTTGAAGGGGATTATTTGGTGGGTATAGGTGTATTGCTTGGTTGTTTTACTTGGGTTTTTTTCCTGTGTTCCTGTTAATACACAAATACCTTTTAATAAAGAGCTGTTATTTTCCCTTTTCCATAATTTGTTTTTCTTCAATTGGAGCCTCTTAATTTCGGATTTATAATTGCTTAGAAAGAGAAGTTTGGGTCTTTTTCTCCTAATCCATCCTCAGCAAAAGACCCTTGTCTCATTTAAACTGGGATAGATGTTCATGCCTGTACTCACTGAAATAAAGAGACTGACACTGTGCCCTGTTTCTATACAGGAGAAAAAAAAATCCATAAAGGGTTAGGGGTTTTTTGCTGTACTTTGACATTCAAAACACTCCCAAGCAGTCAATCCTGACTCCACCAATAGGTCTAATCTGACCTACCTACCATTCAAAAAAAACCCCGAGATAGATTCCTCCCATATGTGAATGGGAATTTCCGAGTACCAGAATGTGATGGGACTCGAAATCAGAAGCACAGGAAACTAAGGCACATACATAGACAACTTCAAGTTCTTTCCAACATACAGGAAGCTTTGAGAGCACTGTCTTTGTCAGCATAACTTTGCCACTCAGAAAGGTGGCAGTTTTGAACACTTTGACAGTTTTTGAAATGCAGGCAGCCTATATTGCCAATTGACACACAAATGAAACAACACAAATGAAACAATGTGCTGCTTTTCAAAGAATAACCCTCTATAAAAATTGTCATGGGATGTGGCAATCTATTTAATAAAAGACAATGAGTCCAGATTTCAGCTGCCATAGATCCTTGTTGCAAAGCCCTTGATAACAATAGGGCTATGTTGGCCTGGAACAGTACAAGTCCATAAAATCTGCCCTGATAAATTTACAATGTGTCAGTATATTACCATCCTGAATAACATGCCAAAATGACCTGGATTAATGGAAGGGAACTACATTTTTCTTTTGTCCTTTGGAAATTCATGGGACTGATAGGCAATAAATGGAAATGGGGTATTAAAACTATACATTATTCTACAAAATGCAAAATGATACGAAAGATAGAGACTTATTCCTTAAAGGACTTGAGGATTTCTCAGTTGGAGCTGGCTTTTCTCACAGGGAGAAAGTTGGATGGTTTCAGTATTTTTTTTAAAAGTATTATTAGTAAGCAAGGGGTACTGGCCTATATGAGAGTAAATTAGATTGGAAAAGCTTCTCTGAGCATCTATTGTCCCACTCTGAAGGTTACAACTACTGTTTGGCATGAGTTTATCTTAAAGGACATGAGCAGTTTATCTGTTTAGTCTGTTTATCTCTGTCTAAATGGGCCTGAAATCAGCCTGGTTCTAAATCTAGCTCTAAAAATCCACTCAGAGTGGATTTTTATATATAGCAACTCTCACATTTCCCAAGCACTTTTAGCCAAAAGAATTTTCTACTACCTTTTAACTGTACTTCCATAACTGTCAGTGGACCTACCTTAACATTTCCCACTTGAAGAAACTGCTTACCATGTTATCAACTCAAGAAACTACTATGGAAATGAAAAGAAAAAAATGTTTCTTTTTTTCTTCTTTTCCTCTTTGAAACTGTAAGGATCTTTTTTTCTACTGTGGGAGTGGTCAAATACAGGAAAAATTGTCCCAGAGATCTTCTAGATTCTCCATATGTGTTGCTGCTTGAAACTCAACCAGATACAGCCCTGGGTAAGCTGCTCTAGCTGACCTTTCCAATCTGAACAATTCTGTGGTTCTCAGATAAACAAGCACAGAGTCTTAAGCTCTTATTTCACTGGATAAGCAGCTAACCAGGCAGATATCTGTTAGGTACATTTCAGTTTTTGTATGCCTTTTATATCCTAAGTGCACTATTATCTCTCTATGACACACTGCTTTAATATATACACCTGTCAACTCCAGACAAATCATAGCAGGGACTGTAAATGAAACTACAATTTGTTTTTTAGTAAAGAAAGACAAAGTAAAGCTGGTTTTACTTTGATCTGTCTGCTAAGAGAGAGATAAAAAAAAACAAATATTCACCTTAGGGAGTTAAAACTATTGAATGTGCCACAGCCCCATGGGGGTGGAGACTCTGAATCTGTAGAGTTAACAGCATGCACTCTTCTTGTGCACTCTTCTAATGCAACTGCACATCAGAGGTAATAAATAAAGACTTGCTGACTTTAGTACCTTTTGTTCATTCAAGAATCCATAAAGAATATTTGAAGAACTATTTTATCTCAGCATTCACCTCTGACTACTCTTTCTTGGTTTACTGCAGGAATACTTTTATACACATTTTCTCTGTTAGACAGTATGTGCATGTTGTCAGGTGAGGGTTCTGTGAGGACAAACCTCTGTGTTCAAAGTTTCTGAGTAACAATGATATTCAAAATTGTCTTCTTCCCAGTTTTCAGCTACATTCATAGGCATGAACTAAACATATCCTATAGACTTCCATTAACTTAGCAGGAAAGGAAAAAAGTTAGCATAATATAGGATCACTTAGAAGATGCCCTTCTCCCAGTAATGGTTATTGTGTGTCCTGATACATTCAGTCACTTCCTACATCTAGATTTGACTCTGGCAGAATAGAATTGAGCTCTGTCAAGTTTGATAACGGAGACCAAAGGCTGCAGAAAGCTTATAGAAAAAAAAAATAAAAATATATATGTTAAGATGGTAGGATGAGGGATTGGGAAATTACAAACAAACAAAGCTCATTCTACCATCCAGATGACACCTAAAACATTAAAAAACAAAAACAAACAAAAAAAAATTTTAAAAAAAATAAAAAGCATAAAAAGAAATTGAAAGAAGCAGCAATATCAGTGGCAAAAGCAATTTGTCCAAAAAGTAATACTGCCCATGAGATAGCAATGCATCACTGTGGCAAAGGCAGCTAACAATATCCAAGGCTACAATGGGAGTGGTGCCAGCAGGTCGAGGTGGGTGATCCTTTCTCTCCACTCAGTGCTGTGAGGCCACACCTGGAGGGCTGGGTCCAGCTGTGAACTCCCCAGTACAAGACATGCACTTTAAGGAGTAATTTCAGCAAAGGGCTAGAAATATGAGGAAATAACTACAGCATCTCCCATACAAGAAAAGGCTGAGAGAGCTGGGATTGGTCAGCCTGGAAAAGAAGAGAGAACCAGGCTCTTGTCAGTGGTATTCAGTGTCAGAACGAGACAAAAGAGACAAAAATTAAAAGACATGAAATTCCATCTAAACACATGAATCAACCTTTTACTATGAGCGGTCTAACAGTGGAGCAGGTTGCCCAGAGATGCTGTGGAATCTCCATCCTCAGAGATATTAGAGGCAAAATAAAAAGAAAAAATCTGTATGACAAGGTACAATATATATAATTATCAACAAGATCAAATCCAGTTTTAGCTGCGTGTATATGAAAGAGTAATCCCACTTGTAAAGAAGTATGAAGGACAAACAATCCTCATCTATCAGAAACTGTCCATGATAATTCATCCCCTTATCTTAATTTTATATTTCACCTCTGAAACTATTTCAAGGATGAAGCAACTTGACAGAGCTAAACCAACAATTTTACTGAGTATTCTTTCACTGTCTGTATCAATGTTTTGTCTGGAGAAGGCTGAGCTAAATGCCTCCAAACTAAGAGAAGCAAAGTAGCATTTTATAGTCTGTAATTAATGAGTCACTCGGCTTGTTGACAAACATTTTGAACACTGATTGCAGCAATCATCATTCCTCCACCCATCATTTACACCAGCGATAGTGTCACAGTCGCAAGAGTTCTGTGATCCCTCAAAGCCTGAATACACAGTCTTCCTGATACAGCCTAAAATTGCTGGAGACGGGATGTCATAGGTTTGTCTGTTTAAAGGAAAAATTAAAAAAAATAAAAAAGCTGAGAATTTTTTTCCCTGTGCAACTGTGAAAGAAAGGTGTTGAATGAGGGAGAGAGGGGCGTAGCTGGAATTATTCACAGAAGAGCTAGCCCACAGCCTCATATTCCAAGCTAATTGGCTCAGAAGACTGGGGGGGGGGAGGGGGAAGGGGAGGGAAAGATGAGATTTTCTCCTGGGGAAACTGCAACTTTTTTACTTTACTTTTGCCCAGGACTCAGGGAGGGTGTGTGTGCAGAGAAAGAGACACAGAGTTTCATCTTTTGGGCCAAGTCAACTAGTTACCTTGGCCCCGGCTCGCCTCAGTTTCCCTCACTCCCTGTCCTGCCCACTGTCCGGTCTGCCTCGGATTTCATCAGAGAAGCCAGTGCCATCTGCGAAGGAACATTTGAGGGAAAAGGCCGCCTCTCCCCTCCTCCGTTCCCATGTCGGCAGCAACTTGTACCCATTGACAAAGGGGTGATCCCAGCCAGAGCCAGCTGTCAACAGCGTGAGTCCATAGGAAGAATCCCCTTTCCCCTTTATCCTCCCCTTTGGCTCCTCCCACGGACTGGGGCCAGAGCCCAGCAGCGCCCCCTGCCGACCACACAGATCAACCGCAGGTTCTCTGCCTCCAGTGATCCAACAGCGCCCCCTGCTGATCATGGTTAGAATTGCGCCAAAAGGCAAAAACCACTGGTTTGGGGTGGGAATTTGGGTGCAGATTGTTGTTTGGGTTTGTTCTTTTGCTGTGCTACCCATACACATATATCCTTTAATAAAGGGCTATTGTTTTGTGTTTTTTTTTTCTTCTTTCTCCACATTTCCTTGACTGAAGCCTCTTAATTTCAGATTTACAATTGCTTAGAGGGGGAAGCTTGGTCTTCCTCATAACTCACCCTCCTCAGCAAACACTTTTGTCTCATTAAACTGAGATAAAGAAAAAGAGTTAAAGGACAGGGCAGGAAGGGATACTGAGTGTTCACCTTAAGCATATTAATTGTTTAGTAGGATACCAAGGTTATCCCAAATTATTATAGTCACTTACATTAGAGCTGCTCCTTGTCCTCTGTTGTCAGGCCAGATCTGAAGGGTCTGAGTCAACGTGAAACAAATATTTCTGCTGCTGACAACCAGTGCTCAACTCCACACAGAGTATTTTAAGGCTTTATCATTTTCCCTATAATGAATGTTCCTTCTGTTCTTAATTTACACGCAGGTTCTGACACAGGAAGGGAGTCTGATGTACCACTAGTTTAGAAGTAGGCTTGGTCTGAAGCAGGAGACAGGCTCTCACCCTTCCAGCAGCTTGTTTATAACTGTTTAATACCAAGGAGCTGTTCTCCTCTGGGGCAATGTTTCACTGCTTGCACTCCTCCCTGCCACTTTACACGAAAACTCTGCTTACGGGGATTGACAAACACCTGGTTATTACTATGGGTGTGTACTGGACTAATCACCTAATGACAAATTATGCCATTAATAGGTGCATCATTTCCACAGAGCTCTTCAGGGCCATTTCTCAGCAAGGTGAGAAATCTCATGTGTTTTACAGGAAGTTTAGCACAAATGTTAGCCTTAGCCTTAGCCGTTTGTTCTTCAGCACCTGTTTGAAAGACAGCTAATTTTACTAGTTTTTTTTTAAAGGAGTCAGATGTTGTGAGAAGACTGTAGGCTTGTTTTACAGAGCACACTTCTTCAAAGTATTCTGTCATATCATAGCCCTCTGAAGTGTGCAATGTTGTAAACAGTTCTCATGGCAACTAAAAATGGTGTTATTTGCCTGGTTCGTTAACCACTTTTATCTGAATTACCCACCTCATCAGGTGGAATTCCTGCTTAAGATGTGGTGATTTGCTCAAGAATGGCAGCCATGGGGGGTTCAGCCCAAAACACTGATGCCTGGGTGCCATGTGACTTAATATATATTATGTATACCCCCCGTTGCCTTTTTTAGTGATTTTACATGGGGATGAAATAAGGAGAAGCAAAGAATTCCAGCAGTATAGAGAAATAGGCTTGAAATAATCCTGTACACATGCCTGCCAACAGCCCTCTAACACAATAACAAACAAAGTGACAGACTCAGCCACGGGGAGGAAAAAGTGCTGGTTAAATTCAAATGCACAAAAGCCTGAGCAATTGGACTTCTCACAGGTACTGGAATATTTTAAACCCAAAGTAATACACAATGCACAATGCAAAACTAACAATAGCACCATTCCCAGCTACCTCAATTTTAATCACAAGTCTCATGATACTTTGAGACTTCCTTAGGGGTCTATCTCAGGTTTGTTTTTTTTTTTAAAGAGTAGGTTTTAAACCTCATTGTGGAGGAAAGGATAAAAATTCAAACTAACCACTTTTTATGAGATAGATTTTGGGGAAAAAAGCCGCCCCATATGTTCTGACTTTTAAGCTACTCCTGGAATTTGGGAAAGCCTGAGGTTGGCAGTACCATACTGATATTGAGGCAATCTGTTTGGTTTCCTTTAATACTCTTTAGGGAGAGGCAAGCACAGCAGTGTTTTCTCCTACATTAACCTATTGAATATACATATTCATACTCTGTGCTGAGATGCAATACTTCTCTTGGATGGGAAGCATTTTTGGCAGCCCAAAATTCCTCTTAAATTACAAGGAATTGTTCTGTTTTATACTACTGCCTTCCTTATCTGTTGTTACTGGAAAAAATCAAGTATAATACTGTTGCACAGATTTATTGCAGGAATACTGCACATTATCTACACTATATAACCTGGCTACGAAAACCTCATGTCAAAATGTTATCAGCTCTTCCAAAGGATTATGTAGCAGGGGGAATAAAGAAAGAGTTCAATACTCAAGCTTCCAAATGATCAGCTGTCTCTACCCTAAAACAAATAGGTCAAATCCTGCGGATAAAAAGAAAGAAAAATAGAAAGAGAGAAAATGAGCCTCAGCCAGCCTACACTCCACTTGGAAACACTGAGCAAGAAGAGTCCCTGTATGTACACAGACTCACCATCAGCACTCAGCCACAGTGCAGCTTACCAAGTCCAGGGGCAGAACTGATCTCACCAGACAGACAGGCATCCTTGCTTTGAGTGAGCAGGTTGTTTGGATACACTCTTTAAAACCATACAGCAACAGCAAAAAAGAACATACAGAAATAAATATATTCATGAGTGCCAAATAAGCAAAGAGTCTGCTTCAAAAATCCATGAGATCCATTTTAAACTCTTATGAGGAATTATCCCATCTCTGAGTTCCTACATTGCACCTGTGCATGTTTTACATTTTTGTCCCACTAATAGGCACTAGAAAGTTATCATTTAAAAAGAAGCCCAGAAGACTTCGCAAGCTTTTTTTTTTTTTTTTTTTTTACTTTCAGTTTTAATACAGGAAATAGGCACAGATACTAAAACACATAGTATAATTATGGTATGGGTAACACTGGTCGGATTTCGTTTTCTATCTGTGTATGTATTACTATCTCTCTAATTAAATAGATCAGAATTTGGCCTGTGTTTCTGGGTTACAGCTATTGGTAGCACTGGAAAACACTAGATACTGCTTTGCTCCAGCTGTACTTACTCAATTCTAATATCATTCTCAGAGACACAATGTCACAGCTATGAAAGTGGTGCTCTTCAGAGATGGAGCAGTGCCAGTGTCACCTCAGCCAACAGCATACAAATCTAAGCCCTTTTGGGAGCAGTAATAATGCAAGGTAGGCAAAGTACAAGGCTTGACACAGCCTTATGTGTGCATTAGCTGAGGCAACCAGGATGAACAAAGTTAAATATGGCTGGATGAGTCAACAGCCTGTGTGGATTCCTAGTACCCTCAACCTCAAGGGCTTCATGAATAAAGATAAGCTACACAAAGGCATCCATTTCCCCCCTCAACATCATTGTACATGCACTCCTAATAAACTTCCTTATCTCTTTTGGTACCAGAGACCTGACAGATTAAATAAACCCAAGCCTGAATAATTTAATAATACCCAAACAAATAGCTGAGAAAAATGATAAGGGAATGCTTAGCTGACAGTGGTGGATGAACAAAAACTTATCTTTAGCTGACAATGCGGTCAGTGTGTGATGTCAACACAACTACAATTGCATCACGCAAACAACAAATAAAAGTTACCTTGACTTTCCTGACTGTCATTCGGTGAGCTCAAGTTAAGTGTTTGCAGCAATGAGAGACAAAGAAAGAGAGAGGAAGGAAAACACTGAAACTTGCTATGGCTTTGCACTATGAGGTTCAGGTTTTGAAAACCTGAGGATTTTGGTATTCGATTAAATGTAAAGTCCTAAGCTTCTTCCCCTATGGTTTCAGGGCTTATGAGCAATTTCTACTTGTTGCCCATGCTGCAGCAAGACAACATACCAGTGTTCATCAGAAAAGAAAATTAGAAGATGCCATTATTTTCTACAGAGTTACCACCCCAAGGCATTTCCTTTGATAATCTTCTTTACTTAGCTGCTCAGATTCTACAAATCCTGCTAAAATTAATGCATCCTAAAAGTGTTTGGTATCACTGATCAGTGAGTAGCTGAGGCTTGGTTCAAACTACAGAGTTCTGCCTCTGTGTCAAAGCCAAGTTGTCACTTTGGGGTGCATTGTTGCACCAGAAAAACCTTCATACTGGGGAAGCAGCTACATGAAGAAAGAGGAGATTCTATTTTTGTTTAAAAATGCTGTACTCATAACTCTACCATCTGACATGCCCTGGCTAAGGTTCAAGTCAAACTGGAGGCAGAAGTAATTACAAAGCTAATATTGCATGTGCACTTTTATTGGCTTGAAGAAATTCCAGGTAAAAATATGGGGAATCTCTCTGTAAAGGATCTTTGATACTTCACTTGTTTAGCAGCTCATGATATCCCAATCTTTACTTGTTCTTTGAGCCACCTTTTATAAGAAACACCGCAACCCTCCAAAAGCAAACGTAGAGTTGAAAAAACAGGTCAGTTTCTTAGAAGTGTCACTTCGTCAGCTTTCAAAAAAATGAATCCTAGACTAGTTTCTTTCTCCAAGGCTTTTATGGCACAGGTACACTGTTTCTTCATTATAGCTGCTTTATTAGAAGTCCCGGGGGGACAGGGCAGGATAGGCACTGCCACTTTCTGTGAAGAACACAACTCACTTTGTTAAAGCACAGTGAATCTGAGATTGGTTTAAATTACTATTATTTCCTGTCCATTTTGACAGGCATGACTTCTTCTATCCTTTCATGTTTAGGGCTGAGATAGAAAGTTCCATTTATATGAACAGCAGTTCTCTTTAAAACCAATATTTCTGGCTGGCAACCTCTCCTTCATCTCTCCATGTACACAAAGGTATTTCTGTGCTATAGTCTCAGCAGAATATGTCTATTCTCCTATGCCACACACTGATGGGAACCAGCTTTTTTTCCTTCTAGACTATCAAGCCAGCCATTGCACTGACTGCCATCCCTCTTATCTCTTTTCTATCACTAGTTCAATTAATGTGACATTGCTATTAGAGAGAGTGAATCAGACTACTTCATCTTCACTGCTTGCTTTAAGTCATGGTGTTTCCTCTTTCTAAAGGAGATGCTGAGCACTCACTGGAAGTGCATAAGCCCCATAAGTTTCCTTGTCTTTCACGGACCTCACAGATGTAGTTAAGGAGATGCCAAGGTCCCTGGACAGAAACTTTGGAATGAGCATAAACAGCCCAACAGACTGGGAAAGTAGCCAGGCCCTAACACACCTCAGCGCTCATTTTCTACTTCGTTATTAGGCAACAGCATAACACTTCTTTTATGATACTTCTGAAAAATATTTCTAATCATCTCAAAGAGAGTACTACTTAGTATGACGTGATCATCAGTTGGGTAAAACACTATTAAGTGTTATAGAGAAAATAGTGCTTCATGCTCATCTTTAAAGTCTGAGAAAACACCACCATTTCAAAAGCTGCAGTAATACCTGATGCCCAGTAGAATAAAGAATGTAAAGGCCAAGATCTTTTGCTAATACTTCCTGCTTTATAAAGCTTTGAATGAACTTTGGGCCTACTTGAGTGTTCGAATATGTGCTGCTAAGAACAACTCTACTGCCCACTTGCGAGCTTAAAGAAGGTTTCTACATGTCAAAACTTGTGCATGATATAAAAACAGCTGCTTTTTTAAGCCAAGTACTAAGGTGCTAAGAGAAAAAGTAGTACTGTCAGTTTAGGCATATCTGATTAAACACTTTATAATCATAGGAAACATATTTTTTTGAAGAATCTGAGAAGCAACCTAGTCTTTTATCATCAAAAAATAGGTAATTGACCTTTAAAGTACACAGACATCAAAAAAAAATAGAGCCCTTAGGGAAAGGGCATCTTGTTCGCCGCTGAGATATTTCAGCCAACTAGGCATATGTAGGAAATTGTAAATCATACACATGTTCAGGACTGCTAGGGAATTAAAACATAAAAGAATATGGTCTTTGAAGCAGTTTTGCTCTTTCAAATATAAAAGTAAGTAGAAATGATTGCTAGGTGTGATTTTTTTTACTGGACACCTAAGGGAAGATTACCTACCTTTGATAGTAGTGACCAACATCCCTCTCTGGTGTGCCTTGGAGATGTTAGTCATCCCACTCCTGTGATGTTCTCTGGTTTTCACTGGAGGCTGCCATTGGAAAACATGCCAGTGGCTGCACAATAACAACTTATAAAGGTCTCTGGGTTTCATTTGTTTCTAGTGTGCCACAGAGTCATAAGAAGGACACTTATGGACCTAAGCACTTACTGCCTTTAGGATTTACTTAAGAAATTTGATTACAAATGGAACTTCAAAGTTTTAAACAACTTGTCTCACTATGGACAAGACTCCACTTACCAAAGCTTTTCTATGCATGTGTAGCATATAAACAGAGAGCATACACTTTACATACAGGCAGAAATGCCTCTCTGCACCTTGTGTAGGTCCTTCCTGCCACTTATGGAATATGCAGGGTACCTTATCCTCAATATAAAGATAGCATATACTCTGTATAAAGAAAGGCCTCACCACATTCTGGTAGTTTGGATTTGTATTGTGGGCCATTCCCTCTCCCCTACCATCTCTATACAAAGCCTATACAGAAGACATCAGAGAATTCTATAAAAGAGTTAATGTCCTAGAAACCCCAGCTACAAATCCTAAAAAAAAGTACTGGAAAATTCCTAGGAAGATTCCAAACTCATAAGGAACATGTGAAAAATTCCTAGGGATTTAGAAATTAATTTCCATGAAACCCAATGTGGATTTCCTAGAAACATGAAAAACTCACAGGAAAAAAAAAAAAACTAAGGTGGCCCTGCAAAACTGGATAAAAATGTCACACAAGAGAAATGCAAAAATCCTAAAACATCTAGCACGGTTTCTAAAAGGCAAAAAGAATTCCTTAAAAGCACCTGGGAATCTCTAGAAAGCAAATGGGACATTCCTAGAAAGAAATCGGGGAATTTTTGGAGAGAGAATGGAGGCACTCACAGAAAGCAAGTATGGCATTCCTAGAAAGCCAACACATTCCTGGAAAGCATAGAATTACCAGACAGCAGAGAGGAAAATCTAGAAAATACACAGAGTATTCCTAGAAAGTAGATAAAGAACTTTCATTAAACAAGGAGTTTACTGGAGTTTGCAATAAAGCACAACAAAAGTTTTGGAAAGCTGATGGGGAATTTATAGAAGGGAAGGAGGGAATGACTAGAAAAGAGATGAGGACTTCTAAGAAAAGCAAGCAATATATTCGAGGCAGCAGCAGGGAATTCAAAGCAATCAGAAGACAAAAATAAACACTCTAAGGAAAGAATACAGTTTATAAATTCTAGAAAGAACACTGGACCTTCCATACACCACTTGGGGAACTCCTAGAATGAAAGGAGAAAATTCCTTGAAAACACAGTAGGGAATTCACTCAAAGACAATTCCTCAGAGAGGAACAGCCAGATATGAGACTGATTTTATCTAAAAAAGGGGGCTTCCTAAAAGGCAAGCAGCAGTCACTCATAAACCAGTGATAGAAAACAACTGATAGCTTTCCTGTAAAACTATGAGGAAAATCTAGGAAAAAAAAATACGGAATTGCCACAAAGCAAGTCAAGATTTCCTCAGAAGTGACCATTCCTTGTCCTGGAAAGACAAAGACAAATCAATAGAAAGCAAATGAGGCATTTGTACAAAGCAAATTAAGAACTCCTCCTAGAAAGCAAGACGAGAGGACTTCCTTATACGTAGGCAGTCCTAGAAAGCAATGCAAAATTGCTGGAAAGGAGAGCAGAAACTCACAGGCAGCAGGTAGGGAACACGCCTGGGAAGTGAACAAGAAATATATATAGGAGACATGGTGGTTTCCTAAAGATCAGAGGGGAAACATTCCCCAACAGCCAAAGAATGGCATTATTAGTAAGCAAAGGGAGATGGATTTTCCTCAAAAGCAGAGGGGGTTCTCCTAGAAAGCAAAGGAGGCTGTAAGGCAGCACAATATGAGAGCATCTGGTTCATTAAGGTACATATGAACTATAAGTCCAACCTGGACTTCATAACTATTAGGAAGGAGAAACAAAATTATCAAGAAAACTGTAACTCTCTAGCAAGCTTTTAAGCAGGATTAGGAAAAGAGCAGAACTGCATCTGGAAAGGCTCAAATCCAAGCTAGTGGTTTAGTGAGGAGACCAGGGTACAGATGTGAATATTAGGCAGACGGAGACTATACCAATATTCAAGGAACCCTGACTGTAAGTACATTTGAGACAAGCCCATGGTAGCAGGCATCTGTCCTACTAACAAACATCATGCTAGATAAGGAGGAGACCCGCCTGCCACACAGAGAAGCTCATGATCCAGGCACAGATATCAGTCTGACTTAAAGGCTACGCTGATGCTTAAGGGATGAATGTGAATCTACACAGCTGCAGGAATAGATACATTTCTGGAAGAATCTATAAAGAGAAGTCAGAACTCATTTTGCTGGGAAGGCTTTCTGCCTAAGGTGGTGGCTCTTTCTCAAAGGCAAGTTCAATGCTTTCCTCCCTTCCTGTCCAGTCCACGCAGCAAGAGAAGTTCTCAGCCTTGCTCTCTGGCATGTAGAGAGACAATATGTTTGCAGACAAGGCCTCCTTGGGCCAAAGAGTGTGGGGGAGGAGAGAGAGAAGATACAAAAAGCCTTGGAGGAGGAGGGGCTTGGCCTTTTGCCTCTGGGGCCTGATGCCTTCGAGGACATCAAAAAGTGGTCCTTGCATCTGAAATAAACCTTTTTTTAATCCTTGACATTCTTGGTAAGAATACCTGCATATGCTTACCTTACACAATGCAGACCTTGAACTGCAATTCCTGATTAGCTGTAAGGAAACAATAGAACTCTGCTGTCTTCTGTTGCTCTGACTTGGTTGCTGCTGGGTTCTAAGAAGTGCAGCAGCAGCACCCACATCCATCAGACCCCTGTCTGATGAAAGGACCTCCTGGGCCTTAGAGTGTACCTCCTGCAGCTTCTGCCACCTGGAAGTAGGAATCCCTAGGTCCCAAAGGCTATGGGATTCTGCAGCTCCTCACAGTATCCATATGGGGATTCCTAGAAAGTAAGAGAGAGATTCTTTAAAAGTGAGCTGTAGCTACCCCAGAACTCAGAGGCATCTTCACATAAAGCCTACATGGTAGTTATAGAGAAAGAAAGGAGCTGTTTCTCAAAAGAAATGGGGAACATCACCAAGAAAGCTGCAGGAAAACCCCAGAAAAGCAGAGGGTGAGCAGGTTTCCAGGAGACAAGAGATAGTCCCAGAAAGCAAGTACAAGCATTGCTTGAAAGGAGAGAGGAGATACCTAGAAAGCAAGAACATACCCTGAAAGCAAAAGGTGGGAGAATATTCCTTGAAACCAAGAAGTTGTGAATATTCCTAAGAAGCAGAAAATAATTATTCCTATAGAGCAAATTAAGTGATCTTTTGAGGGGCAGAAGGAATTTTCTTTAGAAAAAAAGAGAAACATTACTCTGAGGCAGCTGAGATAGCTCATTGCTAGAAATCAAAAGCATGAATGTTCCCATCAAGCAGTCAGAAGACATTACTGAAATAAAACGGGGACATTTGTAGAAAACAGGTGAGACACTATTAGTAAGCAAGCAGGACAGTCCTAGAAAACAGACAGGGAACACAGGCAGAGAACAAAATGACATTATTCCCATGAGACAGCAGCGGAGTGATACCTACAACATAAAGAGGAGGTCCATCAAAGAAAATAAAGGGAGGATAAAACAGTTAGGGGATTGTCACAGAAAGCAAAGTCAGATTACTCCTACACCCCTCTAAGGTGGAGAAATTCCTACAAAGCAGAGGGAAAATATACCTAGGAATCAAATGGGAGTAAATACCTGTAGAAAAAAATAGGAAATTTGTTGAAAGCAGAAAAAAAAATTCTAGGAAATACATGGAAAATAAACTCAGAAAATGGAAAAAAATATTATTTCAAAAGACCAGAGGGACCTTTTTCTAAGAAGTGAGGGACCATTATTTCTATAGATTGGAAGCAGAACATAGTCCTTGAGAGCAAAGTGGAGCTATCTGGCCAAAGAAAACATAGGATACGCCCAGAGGCAAAATGAGGGAAGGAAATATTTCTAGAAAGCCCATAGAGCACTATATTCCTAGGAAGCATTCCAAGAAAGGAGATGAGAGAATAATCTTGAAAAGAAATGCCTAGAAATTATAAAGATTTTTAAAAATCCAAACCCTAAAATATTTCTGGAATACAAGATTATTATTTCTGAAAAGCATAGATTTGTTCCTAGAAAGCAAAGGCAAAAATAGTCTTGGAAAGCAAAAGAAGGGACATTCCTAGAAAGCAGATGAGTAATATGCCCAGAAGGCAAATAGGGCACATTCTTAGAAAACAGATTCAGGGAAAACAAATGTTCCTAAAAACCAAAACCAGGTAATATTCCAAAATAGCAAATGAGGTTTGATATTCCTACAAAGTCAATTGGGCATGTTGCTAGCAAGCCAGTCTACCTGTGGTGCTACTCCTAGAAAGCAGAGAGAGGACATTGCTAGTGATCTGAGAAGATCTGTTCCTAAAAGCATAACTGTTACCAGCCTAGAAAACAAATCAGGAAGATGGGGGGATATTCCCAGAAATCAGATGGCAGGGAACTTCTCCAGAAAACAAATACAGGGTAGTTCTCAAAAGCCAAAAAGGAATGTTCCTAGCAAGCAAAAAGGGACATATGCATGAAAAGGAGAGGGGATAATACTCCTGAAAAACAGTATATGGCTCTTCTTAGAAAGCAAACTGGTGGAAGAGGATTATTAGACAGCAGCAGGATATCTATGAGGAGGCAGAGGAGAACACTCTTAAAAAGATGAAAAATATTCTGACAACAAAATGAAAAAAAGGAGTGGAGAGGAATGGGATGAGAATAGAACAAACATTGGGAGCAGCCATGGGAAGCAATTTGCAGTGGATAGTTCTGGAAAGCAGAGAGAGTATGCTTCAAAAGTAAAAATGGAGAATCTAACAGATAGCACTAGGGCATGCTCTTTAAGGCAAGTGGGGAGTATATCTAAAAAATAAAAAAAAAAAAAAAAAAACACAACCATAAAAAAACCCCACACAAATATGGAGTGTTTTGTAGAAAGCAATTATGATTCCACAAAAAGACTAGAAAGCTGTGAGGGGAAATCCGAGTAAGAACCACAGGGAATTCTTAGACAGTGGTGAGGGGGATTTACGAAAACATGAGACACGAGGGGAAGAACCCTGAAAACTGATAAATGCTGGGGGGTCCTGGGTAGAGGCAGGGAACTGATCCTTAACAGCACTGTGTTAGGACAACTTTCAGGAAGGAAAAGTAAAAATTAAACCTCATCATTTGTAGGAAGCTATAAGCAATATTTCCCAAAGAAATGGGGAAAGATAAGGCTTAAAAAACAAAGGAGAGGGGATTCTAGAAAGCAAAAAGAGAGGACAGCTGGTCACTGGAACAGGCTTCCCAATGAACTGGGTACAGCATCAAACCTACCTGACTTCAAGGAATGTCTGGACAACACTCTTAGTCATATGGTTTAGTTTTAGGTAGTCCTGCCAGGAGCAGGAAGTTGGACTCTATGATCCTTATGGGTCCCTTCCAAATCAAGATATTCTATGATTGTATGATTCTAATGCTGAAAAGAAATGGGGCAGGGAAGGGATGGGTATCGAGGGTGTCCTTGAGAAGCACAGAAGGGCGGGGAGGGTTTCTCAGAAAGCAGAGCAGGAACATTTCTAAAAAGCAGTAGAGGTTTGCTAGCAGCAATAGAGGAATCTCTGGAAAGCAATTAGGAGAAACCCAAGAAGAAAAAAAATAGAAATTCATAGGAAAGCAATATGCAACACTTCCTAATAAAGCAATGAAGACATTTTAATGGGAAGAAAAAGGAGGTATTATTCCTGGAAAGCAGTTGGTAGAAATCCTAGAAAACAAGGGGAATATGCAGAAAGATATCAAGGAGATACCAAAGCAAAATGGTGGTTTCATAGGAAATGCAGAAAATTCCTAAAAAGCAACACTGGTGGGGATTCCTAGAAAACAAACAGGAGGTGTTTTGTGGAATGTAAAATGGAGGGGGCTTTAGGCCTAAAAAAGAACAGAATAAGGGGAGCCTTCCTGTACTGCATTATGAAAGGAAGCATTGAAAAAAAGCACTATGAGGAAATAATTCTTGATTTTGAAGGAGAGGTAACATTCCAGCTGCAGGACAGGATTTTTTTCCATACTATATGTGCCTCACAGCTGCAGGTGTATATGCGTATGCTTTCTTCTGAAGAATGCATTTCAAAAAAGAATCAACAGAAAAACATCTCCAGCTAAGCCCCTAAATCTCTGAACTAAATCACTGAGCCTTGGAGAAGTTGAGAGTCAGACAGGAAGTTCAGAGCTTGAATCCAGCTCTAAGGATAAAAGGGAAGTAACACAGACTTTGAGAAGCTCCCCACAGGACATTTTACCCTCACCAACAATTTTCTCTTCCGCACTTGTGTGAGCTTATCTCCAGACAATAGCAGTGCACCCGCAAACTCTGGGGAAATTAAAAAATAACAGGTTTTTATAGGAAAGTCAGAATATATACACAGAGGGTTACCTGTGTTATTTTACAACTATTATCTGTGTGTCTGTGAGGAATTACTTGGCCGCCATCTGTGTTAACATGGGGTGATTTCTTCTTAGAGCCTTATCCAGGTATTAATCTGTATATTTTATGTAAACTACTGCTCCAAGCTGAAACAGGGAAAAGTAGCTACTGTCACTTTTATTTTTAAATGGAAAACAGGTAAGAGAAAAATATTTGATTTCTCACTGTCTGAAGAGAAGTTATAAATCCAGTTTTTGGTTCCTTGAGCCACAGGCTTAACCTTTGATGGGAATTAGGTAATATCTCCAGTTGCCAAAGTATCACAAGGCTTTGGTGCTGATCTAGTAGGATGATCCACCCCCTATGGATAGCAAATAGAGTTTGCCACAAAACCTCCAAGAGAGCAGGATTAAATGTCTATTTTCTGTTTCATTACCTGCCTTTGCTTCTATTTACATAGTGGTTGGCTCCTTGCCAAAAGAAATTAACTCCTGTGAGCCAGGATTTGACTCTCCCATCTTCCCCCTCCCATGCTTCTGTTTTATTTCAGGAATTACTGAATTGCTTTATATTCAAAGAAGACTCCATATAAATGCCATATGTTTATTCATCACCATACCCTATCAATCTTTCAGACATTTTGACAGAATGACAAGGTAAAAGCATGTGTTTCTGAGCCCACCTGAATGTTCCTACCACAGGGGGCACATAAGGAATTGGTAGCAGCCTTTGCTAGCACAAGAACATCAGGAATTAAAATCTTAAAAATTGCCTCATTTTCATTCTTATTTTAGGTTTGAAGCACTGGAAAGCAAAGTGGCTTGTAAACAAGGATAGTTTTAGATGGGATTTAGCAAATAGGTATGGTATCCTAGCATAAGATCAATTTAACTACCACAGTTTGATAAATACATGTAGCACATCTTAGAGTGAGGTTAGTGCAAGTGAATATGAAATAACTGAGTTTACCTCAGGCAGATCAGACCTGCCAGGAATGCCAAACAATCTACAGTAGGTACTGAGTGAAGAGAGGGTATGCTACTCCACAGCAGATTAGCATTTTAAAAGCAGCAATAACTGCAAACATGTAACTGAGCAGTTGCATTCTTTACAGCACCAAACCTCTAAAATACCAAATAGAAGTGAAAACGGAAAAACACACTGTTATCTCATGCTAGACATATAACATGAGCAAGCAAAAAGTGGATTAAGTCTCCTTTGGCAACACTGGCCATTAAGGTTCATCTTGAACACCTGCTCCCAGCCCTACCATCAGTCCTCCCCAGCTGGAGCTCAGTAACCAATGTCATCTCATCCATCTTCCCTATTGCTTGGGAAAGCTAACAGCATGCAGAGAGTTTAACACCTGCCGGAACCTCCCTGCCTGGTAGCTGTTTATCTGGGAACATTTCTGTACCCCATCACACACAGTCCCTTTGAGCCTTACCCTGATGGAGGGGCTGTGTGCTAGGGATGTAAAATAAAGCTGCTATTAAAATAATCCCACAGTACAGAAGGGAGGGGGTCCCTGCGGTAGGTAGTAAAATGGCATTTCCAAGGATACAGCACTCACATAATCCCAACCCAGAGATTCACAGCATATTCTGAGTTGGAAGGGACCCACAAAGATCAAGTCAAACTCTTCAGTGAATGGCTCGTACAGGGATCGAACCTTCAATCTTGGCTTTATTAACACCATTCTTTAGCCAACTGAACTAATCTCACGGTCCCATCAAGACTGTCAAGAGACACATAGGCCCAAAGCACACCGGGACCAGCCCAATCCTAACTGAAAGGATGCAGAGGAGTTCACATAAAGGACATGAGACAGTACCCTCAATCCCTATCTGAAACTCCAGCTGGGCTCCTATTCCAACTCATATCGGCTGTTCTTGCTCCCATCCCTTCTGAGTCTCTTGAAAATATATTTTAGAGGTTGAATTCAGATACGCCTCAAAAAAACATTTGTCCAAAGACAACTATGCAGAAACAGAGAATCAAGCTCCACTTTGAGGACTTGAGGCATTTATATGAACTGGTGGTTGTTATGTAAACGTATTTTTGACCCAAATAATATTTAATGAAAAAGAGACAGAACTGCAATGTTTATTAATTTTTTTATTGGGGTTTGGGGTAGGATATTTTTCTTTTGTTTTTTTCTGGTCAATTCCCACTTCTGATGCCTTCACCTGAGTAGAATTTCCTCCACCAACATCACAAGAGCAGGGTAATGCTTTACCATGCATATCCTCACAGCTATAGCTCATTTATAAAATTAGCATCTCACTCTTCAACTTCAGGGTACCTGTAGACCTGGCTGAACAAATGGTGGACTGGAGCTCCTGAAGGTTCACTTCCCAGCTCTGTGAACAGGTTTAGTTCCTTCTAGAAATGGAAAGCAGGGAAAAGAAACAGGGGGGGGGGGGGGGGGGTGAGGGGGGGGGAGGAGGGGGGTTGGAAAGGCAAGGAGGGGGTTGGAGGAAGTGAATCAATATTGCCATGAAAGAATTGATATTTTTATAACTGACACTCCAACGTTCCCCTCAGAATCAGGAACTGACATCAAATGAAAGTTTCTTTCTGAATGAAAGCTTTTAAACTTTCTTCTTTCCTCCCCTCAAAAACTATAAAAATTGCAAAGAAACTTCTGGTTAAAACATTGAAGCAAATGAGAAGGCAACTTTGAGGCAACTCAAATGCCATGAGATAGAGGCTACTAATTAAAATACACAGCCAAATACCTAAATCAAGAAATCTTAGTAACTTGTTTGTTCACAACCTGCAAAGTCAGAGAATCATATAATGGTTTGGATTAGAAGGAACCTTAAAGATCTTCTAATTCCAGCCACCCCTGCCATGGATGGATAAGTCATTACATTTCCATACAAATGCCAAAACTGTGATGGTTAATCAGTCTGTTATCAGAAGTAGTTGACAAGGGTTTGGGTGAGGTGGTCAGGGCTGCACCTCAGTCTGCAGCTTGCAAGCCCAGCTACCTGGACCAGATATATTCCTCAGCATCTCCAGCTGCATTGGCAGTGTCTTCTCTAGTTGCTGAATACTTCAAGGTGTTGGGGTGGGCAACAACATGCCAAACACAGAAGACACCAGTGCAGAGTTTCAGGTTATGTACTAAAACTGTTTTACGGTTTGTTTCCACATCATACTATGAGCATAGGAGCATCCTGCAGTAAATGATTTGGTTAAAAAAACAAAACAAAACAAAACAAAAAAAATCCCCCCCTCCCAAAAGAAAACAAAACCAAACCAAACCATAAGCCAAAGAAAACCCAAACAAGCAAAGGAGTGAAGACCTTCCATCCAACAGGTTACTTACCAGACCAGGAACTCCAACTATTGACTTATAAAACACTATCATAGCCAGAAGTATCAAATATATGGACACTAATAGTATACTTGAATTTATTTTTTTTTTAACCTGATGTCTCACTTTAAATGAGACACAGGTGTTTTGCTGAGGATGAGCTATGAGGAAGACCCAAACTCCTCCCTCTAAGTAATTGTAAAATCTGAAATTTAAAGGCTCTGATTGAGGGGCAAAAAATGTGAAAAAAGGAAAAATAACAGCCCTTTATTAAAAGATATATGTGTACTGGCAGAAACAATGAAAGAAAACAATTAAAACAACCAAACAATACTCCTATACCCACAAATAATCCCCTTCAAAACAAACCAATAAACAAAAAAAGGAAAAAAAAACAGGTAAACAGTTCAGTTTGCACCCTTTGGTGCAATTCTAACCACAGTCAACAGGAGGCACTGTTGGATCACTGGAGATGCAGAGCTTGTAGTGTCCTTTGCCACTCACCAGGGGGTGCTGTTGGATCACTGGAGATGCAGAGCCTGCAGTGCTTTGTGCTGGTCAGCAGGGGGCACTGTGGGATCACTGGTCATTGCCACATAGGGGAACACCCTTCGGCGTGTGTTGGAGAAACCGAAAATGGGTTTCCCTCCCCCCCAACACACACTGGGAAAGGGGAGAGAGAGGAGGGAGAGAAACAACAAAAAAAGTCCTCCCCGATGGGAACTCAGTCTGTCCTGCTGGCTGAATCGTGCAGTATAGATTTCCCTCTCCTTTTGATGTGCGCAAGAGCCGCTGCTAAGAAAGAAACAAACAGGAAAGGGGAAGGGGAAAACCTCCCAAAACAGTTCCTCTCTGATGAAAATCCAAGCAGAATACACAGCTGACAGACAGGCTGAGAACAAAACCCACTTCGAGCTCTTACTCCGACCTTGTTCCAGCTTTAGCAGCCACCTGAACTGCTCCCCCCCTACCCGCCCCCACCCCCCCCTTAGTTTCTAAGAACCAGCAAAACCATGACACCCAATTAGTGATCATAACCAACCACAGATCTCAACTGCAGCACATAC